>JAMWYP010000256.1:686511-1303473 GCA_025563575.1 Acacia pycnantha | reverse complement strand
ATCTTGGGTTGTACATGTAGGAATAAGGGTTGTTGGTGTTGCCTCCCCTGTTGTAATTGTTTACATAGTTGACAGATTTAGGGTTGGCAGAACACTGAGAGTAGGGGTGCTCTCCACCACAGTACACACAAGCTACTAGAGCAGGTTGCATTGAAGAGGTGTTAGCAAGGAGACTCATGGCCTTGATCATGTTGGTAAGTTAAGACATTTGTGCGGTAAGAGGCATTGGAGTACGAGTTCATGAAATCCACGCTGCTGAGTGCGGAAAGAGAGAGTCGTCTGCGGCCCGTGATGACTATTCATAGCCATACGTTTCAAGAGCTCGTGAGCTTCGTTGTAGGATTTCATCGAGTAAACCATTTGCAAAGGCATAGACTTTTGACCATGTCTGTCTGTCCAAACCTTTATAGAAGGTTTTCAGTTGCACCCATTCAAGCAATCCGTGTTGTGGACATTGTTGGTCGAATTCCCTTATGGTAAGTGAACCAGTCAAACAAGTAATAAAGAGTAGGTTTAAGGTGCAGATTGGCCAACAAACTATCACCCGATGAGCTTTTGGCACAAACATTGAGGGTACCTTAATTATCAATCAACAATTAAAAAGTGAAAATATGTACCAACTAACAATTACAAAAACCAACTATCACAATTACATTAAAATATGAGGCACTAGCGGAGGACGGTGGCAAAGATGCTGGAGAAAAGAGCGGTTATGCCCTCTTGTTAGATAAGGCAAACACCAACAGAGATGGGAACCATGCGAGTAGGTGCTGTGGCAGCGGTGGTTGCTGCCTGTGTTGGAAATTATGCCCTAGGCAAGTCATTGTACATTAAACGTTAATGTTATTTAAAGTATTCTCCTTTAGTTATCATTTCATTTGCATGTTTATAGTGATAAGCGATCCTTGGATATATCTTATAGATTATCCTAAATGTCCTGATCGGTCATCTCGCGGAGCGAGATGAAATAAGACCAGTGTGACTTTGATGAGTATGGGGATACGAGTCAAAGTCATAGGCACTGTAAGAGTACAAGGTCTTTGGACCAGACCACTATAAGAAAGCTGCATGGAATAAGTCATAAGCTTTTCTCATGTATAACCGTGTCACAACGCCATTTGACCTGAGATCATCATGGATTCCTACATGTTAAGTCGCTGGTCTTTGACCTAGTCAAAAGTCACCTTTGGCCAGGGTGATGATAAAGGCTTGGATCGAGATCGGTGGTTTTCATGCGAGAGGAATGTGAATGGTCAAGATGGAATTTGTCCCTCACATTTGTAGAGAGATAATGTTGGGCCCTCGATGAGTGAGTCTAAGAAATGTATGGCCATACTACGATGGAAAGGAGTTTCCATTTCAATTGTTAGACTACTCAAGAATCGAGAAAGTAATGGTCAAGAACAGGAAGTTGACATTATCCATGCCTCATCCTTGACCAAATTATCGCGTGACAAAAGGGACGTGACTTGGTTGTACGATAGGTTGTATCGTATCATCGATCCCCATATGAATTGGGTAGTCCAATGTCTTGCTAGAGGCCATTGGCGACTTGTGGGCTGGTACAGGTATTGCCCACTACCAATCTCGTGTGGGCTGCGGGTTGCACAAAGAAAAGCCCAACACGAGCAAAAGTGTCCGATTCATTGAATCTTAGATATGTTTAAGATTTAGTGAATACGTATTTAATCTAGGCTATATATATATATATATATATATATATATATATATATATATATATATATATATATATATATATATATATATATATATATATATATATAAATCGAAAATAATAATGATATTATTTATTGATAATAATATTATTATTTATAGTATTTAATTTATTTGATAAATTAAATAACTATAATAGATTGAGATATTGTATCTCAGATTTAATTTTCGAATAAAGATATTGCATATCAGATTTAATTTGAATTGAGATATCGTATCTCATTTTAAATTAAATATAAAGATATCATATCTTGATTTAATTTATAAATATAAATTAAATCAGAAGGCTTTTAATTTGGATTAAATAAATAGATTAGATTAGATCTATTATATAGATTTAATTAATATTTTTTTTAATCCAAATTCAAAATTGGTTTTGAATATAATACGCCTACTAGGTTTAGAAAAACCTACGGGACTTTTAGTTGAGCGTATTAGAAAGCCGCGAGAAACCCTAGATAGAAAATAGAGAGACACACAGTTCAGAGGCGCTAGCACGCCTCCGTTCGTGTTTCTGAAGGTTGTTCGTGTGGATACCGGTAGAGGAAGGCGATTCTAAAGAGTCGGCCTGGCGATCGAGAAAGTAGCCCGCCGGTTCAAATCGTTCGCACACAGGTATGATTCGAAAACCCGAAACCTTGATTTAAACGCCGTTGAGCGATCCGCCTAAGGGATCCGTAAAATTTTTTTACTCCATTGCGTGTACGGATCCCAACGACTGTGGAATCGAGAGATAGAACCAAGGTGCACGGTCAGTGCCGGTCACGAAGGCGTGATTTGCTGGATTTGGTTTCGGTGCGTGATTCTCGTCCTGAAGCTGCATACAGACCTTGATGAGTTCAAGAGGGTGAGTGAAACACCCAGCAATAGTGGAAGCTTTGGAGACACTGACGTTGCCAACATTGTGATAGTCAATGGAAGACAGAGACACCAAGACAGTGACGAGGTAGCTTAATGGCATTGTGTTTTTTTTTTCATTTTTTGTGTTTTGTGTCACTTTTTAATTGATTGATAATTAAGGTACCCTTAATTAATGTTTGTGCCATATGCTTTTTGGGTAATAGTTCGTTGGCCAATCTACACCCTAACCCTAAAGAGTAAGTAGAGTTATCGTCCCACAGAGACTGTTGATACCAAGGATGATTCCAGTTTCTAATGACAGTTGTGTGAGGTGAAAGTAGAGTTGATTTTGGTTGTTTTTGCTATTACTAATGACAAGAGATAAATAATTTATCGGAAGTCGAAGGAAGATATCAGTTAAAAAGTAGGTTGAGCTCGAATTTCATTCTAAGTCATGTCATTCCCCCAGTTTGCATACAACGCATTGCTATAGCAATTATACTACATAGCTTCTGCAATGCTACAGACATAAGCGCCTTTCACAACGTTATTCAGTTAACCCACCACTATCGTATACAGAAGTGTCCGCATTCTGTAACTACAGTCCTTGGTCTACAATCCCATATTCCTATGGTGATTTCAAGTTTTGTCTATCTAATTAAGCCTAAGTGTTCTAGTTATGAGCGGTAAATCCATTCCTGGCATCTACTATTTAGGTTAAGCCATGTACGGGCTCGCCCAACAAACACTGCTAAAAGAGGTCTAACCTTGACTCTTGTCTGGTAAGCCAAGACCACTAGGATAGCCCTTAGCGTCCGCTAACCGACTATGAATTAAAACACTGTTAAACAAACTGAATTCATTCAATTAAAACCTTAGCAAACTGAGTTCATTCTACAACTTAGAAATTCATTCTCGCTCAGGCAATGGAAATTTAGTTCATGAATGATGAGGGAAATGCAAAACAGAGTAATAAAGAACAACCCATAGCAGAATTATGAAAATAAAATAACAAAAGAAAAACAAGAAAACTTGTCGGAAGGTTGACGGCATAAGAGGCGTCTTGTCATGCGACGTCTCTACGTCTTTACGATCCATCTTGCTCCAGGGAAGAATTGGGTCTGATCTACTATCCTCTCAGTCGGTCTTCTCCCTCGTTTCTTTGGTGTGAGTTCAGTCGGATAGTAATTGTGTTGACTGTAGAACCGACTGAACCCAAGAGGGGGTGAATTGGGTGAAGATTAAAAACTTGATACTTTAAAAATCTTTTCTTGTTTTCTAATTCAACAGTTTGATATTCAAATAAACATATACTGGAAATATAAGAGATAAGGGAAGAGAATATGCAAACAAAGATTTATACTGGTTCGGCCAATCCTTGACCTATGTCCAGTTCTCAATCTCCACTTGAGATTTTCAATCCACTATCTCCTTGTTTAACCGGCACAAGAGAAAAGCCTTTACAATCCCACAAGTTCACCCAGGCACTTGTGAAGCCAAATCTCTCACTGAGATACTCCCTTCAATCAGTTACAATATGTTATCTTCTCACTAGGATATACTCCCCCTTACAAGTGTAAACTGATAACCCAATCTCCAAGTCCCACGACTTGAGATTCTTACAATGATTTGATAATCAGAAATGTTGCCTCTAACAGAGAAGATAAATAAACACTGAAGTACATAATCATTCATCTCACTCTCTACTGTAAACTATATCGACGTTGAGAAACAAAGAGTAGGTGTATGTGTATAACCGAGTGTTAGAGTGTTGGAATTTTGAAGATGCAAGCTCGTGGCTCTAACTTCTTCTATCTTGAATGCTTCTACTTTTATAGTTGATGAAGAGTATTCGACCATTTGAGCAATTCTTCCCATAGCATTTGAAGTCGATGAACAAGTTGAGCATTTTAATTCATTAAAGAACATTACAGTTGAGTATTCAACTTCGTTTCTACAAGTTCCTTGTTGAATTCGGTCTTCTTTTCCATTTCTGAAAATCTGCAGCAACCTTCATCTTCATCTTCTGACAGATTTTGATTTCTGTCAAGTTTGATGTTATTGCAAACTTTAATCATCTGAAACTCACTAACAAACTTGTTAAATGCAATTAGAAATAGTAATGAGAATTATATAAACCATAACAAGAGATTTAACATGATTTGGAATACTGGTTTTTCAAACTGTCGTTTTGGCTAGAGTCAGGATATTTGGCTAGAGTCATTTTCCATTAATGAAGAAGGCTTGGCTCGAGTCACAAGTTTTAGGCTTGAGTCTAGGTCGAAACTAGAGTCACATTGTGTAGGCTTGAGTCAACTTCCTTTGATAGATGAGTTCTAGGCTTGAGTCAAAAGATTCAGGCTCAAGTCTTGGTTAAAACTAGAGTTACATTGTGTAGGCTTGAGTCAAGTTCCTTTGATAGATGTATTCTTGGCTTGAGTCAAAATTCTCTGGCTCCAGTTTCGGTCAAAACTCCAGTCACACTTCTCTGGCTCGAGTCAATACCTTATCTTTAGCGATGGCAGTATGAAAGAAATACCTTAGGCTAGAGTCATATGAATCTGGCCCGAGTTTAAACCCAAACTCGAGTCTATATAATCTGGCTCGAGTCTATATAATCTGGCTCGAGTCTACCTTGATTTGAAAATTGGTTTGAAGATGACTCAGATAGATTTCACCTCGAGGCTTATAATCCTTGGCTCGAGTTTACATCTAAACTCGGGTCTCTATAGTGTGGCTTGAGTCTATGAGATCTTTTGAATCTAACGGTCAGATTATTGGCTTCATCGGATGCCTTAGGCTTGAGGTGGTTTGCTCTTTGTCTTTTAGGATATTATCAACACAAGGTCAATTTCCAATGGGTGTAGATTTTTTAATATAACTCCGAATTTCGCAAACCACTTATCTCCAAATAGCTCTTCGAGTCTTCTTTCCAATGCAAAAAGAATCAGCTCCAAACTCATTGTATTCGACCATTATATGATCCAATGTATGAAGACTGTTCTAGACCAGCGTTTTTGCCATATCTTGAATTGACTGTCAACTTCAAAACATCATATCTCCTTCAATTGATATTTTCTTTTCATTATCTTGATGTTTTTGAAAATATATTTGAGTCTAGTTTCCAATGACACCGGTTTCAGCTCATTTGGATTTGCCATTCATGAGATACACTCAAAATACTGAAGGTGGGTCTGGACTGTGACGTTGATTTCACTATCATCTTCCAAAATTCATATCTCTCTCATCCGACCTCATTTAGGCTTGAATCATATGTCAAAATGACGCATTGGAAGTCTAGTTTCCAGCAAAATTGATTTCACCTCAATCCGATATCTGGTTTGGGAGATATTGTCAAATTACCAGATGTCGCCCGTGCTGAACGTGAAACTGAGCAGAATAGAGGTGCTGAAAAGCACTATTGGCTCGAGTCAATAGTGGCTGGCTCGATTTTTGAGTGAATAAAGTCCCTGGCTCGAGTTTGGACTTCCTGAAGTTTGATTTTGCTTGTTTTAACTCCGATTTGAGCCATTCCAACTTTCATTTAATCGTGGAGACTTCTAGTATATATCAATTTAAAAACTTGAATACTTATATTTTCATTCTATTTAACAAGTTCTTCTTGATCTCCCATCTTGATCATTCTAACTCTTTCCTTCTTCTCTTCTCTTGATCATTCTACATAATTTAACTTCACATCTACATTAAATATAAGAATTAGTCCAAGTAGAAGTAGAAGATAAATGTAGTATGCAAACATCTTGCTCTTGATATTGATAAGTATATTTGTCATCATCAAAACCAAGCATAACTAACATTGACTACTTTTCACTCACGACTTCGACTATTGCTAGGTTTTGCTGCACTTTCCTCTTATAGTTAGGTATCCTTGTGTCATGCGTCGATTGAGTTTGGGCGTCCAAATCTCTTAGGTCAGAATCCCTAGATTCGGTTGATTGATATTTCTTTTAAAACTGCTGGATTTTTCAAATCTTTCTCTTGATCCTACGCATCTTCTAGATTTAGCTTGATTCAATCACCGTCTTAACGCCCATTTGGATGACCTGTGTTTATTCCCTGAAAACTTGTGAGGAAAGGTTAGAATAACGTAGCACATAATTTTGCATCACTTACGCTGCTACATCATAGAAGTCGCATTGTATTGCTGGCGTAGATGTGAGCATGCGGTATGCTATAGCATTGTATCGCTTCATTATTTGCTTTAACGGCAAACCATAAAGTAGTTGTTTTCTTATGCATATGAGTAGGATAATGATATGAATGCAAAATTTTGTAAGATCTATCCTCTATTTCCCTATGTGTATGAATTCTTAGACATTAATTCTATCAGATAGCACACAATAAAGCTTAGATTTAGCATTCAAAATAGTCAAAACACATAGGGAAAACATGGCATAAATATGACTCATCAGCTTATCATACCAATCTGCACTATAATAAAATAATGGTCTAGCAACAAAATTGTATGATTCCGTCGTCAAATAGATTGTCATTACTCGTAGCTTTTCACATGACATCCTTACAAAACTATCTACTTTTTGTATGTCTTTCAGCATTAAGTCATATGTCATGTTAAGAAGAGTTAGACTTTTAAGTTTGCACTTTGAGTTCATATTCTATATAATTGCACTACTACAAAAAGAGGGAATACTGTCATATGTTTTGTGGCACTTCTTTAAAGTATTTCCATAGCTTCTAGATTATTATTTTTTTAAATAAAAAGGGGGATATGTTGTGGTGTTTTTTTAGGCAAGCGCCACAGCTATTTATGGGCCTTATGTGGCACTTGCTTGACCAAGCACCATATAATGTATTTGTTTTTTAAAATAAAATACAAATAACTACCATTGATTTTACAAAGTATTTTTTAATACTTTATCCCAAATCTTTCTTCATCAGCTCCCACTTTAGTAGTAGCGTGTCCCCCATTTCCCAACAGCCCTTTCGCGGATTTCCTTTTTATTTTCCTTATCCTCTTGTCTCCACTCCCATTAACCTCGATCTTCCTTTCCTTATCTTTGGTCCACTCCCATTGGCATCTTCCTTTCCTTATCCTTGGTCCCCACTCCCCTCTCCTTCTATAAATACACATGCACACACCCATTTCCATTTGGTCCCCACTTCCATTTCTTTTGGTCCCATTTTCTTGACCCATTTCCATCCCAAAGATCTTGTAATTACACACTCACTTTTCCTTTTTATTTTTTAATTTTAAATTGCATGCAACCTTTTCTTTTTCTTTTTCCTTTATTAGTTTTTTTCTAGGTGTTGTGCTTGAAATTTCAGCTCACTCTAATTAAGCTTCGCATACATTATAAGTTTTTTAATTTTTATGCTTACAAATATAATTTTATCAGTAGTTAATATTTTAATTTTCTCAATGTGTTTTATATTTAGTTTATTATGAAATCTGAAAAAACTATTCTCATTTTTACATGCTAAAAAATAAATGAGATAAAACTAAATGTTATTATATATAGGTTGTATGTGAGGATATGTAGAAGTTATAATTTTTAGTTGTTGTAGTAATTGTTATTGATGAGTTCCATGAGTAAAATGATTATTTATTTTTAACATTTGTATTTCATTTGTTGGCTTGTAATCCTTTCTAATTTACCTACGATATGTGTTAGCAAATATGATTTTTCTCGTCATGAGCTATGAAAAATTATTATGATGCTGTGGGAATAATGCATTGATTATTTATCAATTAAAAGAGAGGGTTTAATACCTGAAAAGCTTCAATTTTTAAGATCTTGTGCTGCCGATTTTATTTTAAGATAAATAACAAAAGATAAAAGTAATTAGTAAATGCAATAGTCAAGCAACTAACCACTTTTTAAAAATAGGTTGAAGGTATAGATTGATTGAAAATGGATATCATTTGATCAATGTTCAAGGGAATATATAGATGGGGTGGAAGAGTTTATTAGATTTGTAAGTGAGCATAAAAAAATCCTAACTAAATCTTGTGTTGTTGCTTATCTTGTTGTCATGGAAAGTTGATTAGTCACTTGATTTTCTCAATCATATTGTGTCATGGAATTGATCAAAGATATACACGATGGACAAGGCATTCTGAGACAGTTGATGCATGTAGAGATCGGGTGCATACCACAAGTTGTGCTTCAAATGGGTTTGACTCAAGCATGTGTGATGAGGATGATGGTCTTGAAAAAATGCTAAATGCAATTGAAGGGGTGCTTCATAACTATCCTAAAGAATTTGAGAAGTTGAAAGGTGATGCAAAGAAACCATTATATGTCGGTAGTAATACAAGAGATTGCTAGTAGTGTTGAAATTATACAACTTTAAAGCATGCTATGGATTAAGTGATTCGAGTTTCACGGCACTGCTTGAACTTTTGCAAGATATGCTAAGACATACGAGGCAACACGAATTCTTTACTCTACAACTAGTATGGGTTATGAGAAGATACGTGTATGCCCTAACGACTGCATATTATTTCGAAATTAGTATGCAACGTTAGAGAAATGCCCTAAATGCAATGCATCTCATTATGGGAAGAAGAAAAGGAAAAATTCATTGGACGATCCTATGGTATTTTCCCATTATTATGAGATTCAAGCGATTGTACAGTAATGCATAGATTGCTAAGCAGTTGACATGGCATGCTAATGAAAGGATTGAAGACAAGAAGCTTAGACATCCTGCAAATGCTCCTTAATGGAAAAAATTGATCATGAGTACCCAGACTTTGCGAACAAAGTAAGGAACCTACGCCTTGCATTGTAAACTGATGGAATCAATCTTCACATTGTTCAGAGTAGTACATACAGCACGTGCTAGATTATATTGATGATTTATAACCTTCATCCACACTTGATCATGAAACGTAAGTTTATGATGTTGTCCATGTTAATTTTTGGGCCAAGGCAACTTGGAAATGATATTGATGTATACTTGGCTCCTTTAATTGATGACTTGAAGCTGCTTTGGGAAGAAGGCATCAATATGTATGATGGGTATAGGGAAGAAAGTTTCACTTTGAAAGCCATGTTGTTTGGCACAATTAATGATTTCCCCGCTTATGGAAATTTGTTTGGTTACATCATCAAAGGATATTGTGTGTGCCTTATAGGTGAAGATGACAAGCTCATTCAATGTGACTAGATCATTGTAAGAAAAATGTCTACATGGGATATCGAAGATTCTTACCATCGAAACATCATATGAGGAAGTGGGAAAAGATTTTCAATAGTAACTCAGAAGAAGTTAGCCCATCAAAGATGTTGACTAGTGCTCGGGTTTTTGAAAAGGTAAAAGACTTGGATAAAAATTTTGGCAAGCCTTTTGCAAAACAAATCGGGACAAGTTCTTGGAAGAAAAAGTCAATTTTCTTTGAACTTCTATATTGGAAGTCCTTATATGTGAGACATTTTCTTGATGTGAAGCACATTAGAAAAAAAATATTTGTGATAATCTAATTGGCACATTGTTCAATTTGCAAGGAAAAAGTAAGGATAATGTCAATACGAGGTTCGATTTGGTAAACTTGGGAATACTAGAAGAGTTGGCACCGATTGAGCAAGAGCTTCGTACTTATCTACTTCCAGCGGTTGCACTCTATCGAGGAAAGAGAAAAAATCGTTTTGTGAGTTTCTAAAAGGAATTAAAGTTCTAAAGGGCTCTTCAAATATAAAGAACCTTGTATCAATGAAAGAGTTGAAGTTAAAGAACCTTAAATATCATGATTGTTGAGTGCTCATGCAGAATTTCTTACTGGTTGGTATACGACCCATTTTACCCAAAAAGTAAGAAACACCATCACTAAGCTTTGTATGTTTTTCAAGTTGATTTGTAGTGAAGTGGTTGATTCAACAAAGTTGCAAGATTTGCAAAGGCTAATTGTTTGTACTTTGTGTGAACTTGAAATGTATTTTCTACCTTCATTTTTTGACATTATGGTCCATCTAACCATACACTTGGCCAAAGATGTTTAATTATGCAATCCAATGTGCTTGAGAAGGATGTACCTGAATGACTGATTTATGAAAATTTTAAAAGGGTATGTGAAAAATGGATATCAAGCAGAGGTTTGTATTGCTAAATGGTATATGGTTGAAGAAGCAAGTGCTTATGTGCTAATTTTCTATCAAATGTTGAACCTGTAGGGATCCCGAAGTCTCGTCATGATGGGCGAAGATTAGAGAAGGAACAAGTGGGAAGGGTGTAATAAGGATATCGCTGACTGAATCAAAGTAAGCTCACATTTATGTGCTACATAAAACTGATGAGGTTGAGCTGTATGTTGAAGAATACAAGGAGGCTCTTTGACAATTATATGGTGATAGGAATGAAAATTCGATAACAAAATAATACAATTGATATTTTTTTAAGTTCGTTAAGAAGGCGTATTATAATGATGAGATGGAGAGGAATCTTGATTTAGTTTCTGAAAAATTGATATAGATGTTGAAGGGACCGAGCTTAAATGTATTATTTATATAATCAATAGTTACATTGTCTATACATAAGACCATGATACATGGAGAACAATGCAGAATAGTGGGATAACACTTATTGTTGATTCTTGGCATATAGATCCAATGCTAAAGATATACACCATATCTACACACCAATGTCATACCTTGGTGTCATTAAACACATATGGGAGTTGGATTACTCTATGTTAAGGGTCCCTGTCTTCAAATGTAAGTGGGTTAACAACAAAAGTGGATTGCAGACAGATGAGTTAGCTATGTGTGGAAGAAGATACAAGTACTTATATATGAATTTACTTAAATTTTGTCATTAAAAAAATTTGATTCAAAAATTGAGTTAACTATTTCATTAAATTGTTGCAGTGCCCTTTCCAATCGAATAAAAATGATTATGGGTATTCATGAAATTCATGAATGAGTAATTACTCATGATTAATTAGCTTGTTGTTCCTCCAAAAGTAAGTCATTTTAGTTGCAATTCATATTGTGTTTCAAATTTAATTTAGTGTCTAATAATTAATTTTTAATGATTTTAATTCGTTGTGTATGATTGTATATTTAGTATAATGAAGATTAACGTTGTGACAGTTTAACTAACTATCAAGTGAATAAAATCATTGATGAATGGTGTGAATATGTACTTAGATAATGCTCTAACTAGCTACTATTTAAGTGGGTAGGTTGTTTCATGCCTATTGTTGTGTTGTTTATTTAATTAGAATTAGTTGTATTTCATTCACAATTGTTGTAAATATATTTAGTAATGATTTTGTTTATTAGTTATTTGTTTGTATCATTTTAGAGTTATTTGATTGTGGTTTGTTTTTCTTCATTTTTCTATGGATATAAAAAATTTTGTTTAAATTTGTCATCGATTGTAATTATAGGGCTGTGAAGGAAAAATACAAAAAAAATTATTTAAAAAAAAAAATACTGCATGTGGCACTTCCTCAGGAAAGTGCCGCAAGAAGTAAAAATTTAATAAAAATATATATACTTTCTGTGGCGCTTGCTCAAGCAGCCACCACAGGAAGTGTTTTTTTTTAAAAAAAAAAAAAAAAAAAAAAATTACATGTTGTGGTGCTTAAGGAAGAGCCACAACATCCTTTAGTGGCGATAAGATACATGACACTTCCTAAGCGATATAGTTATGCTAAAAAGAAGCAGCTCCCCACCCCCTTTTTATAGTACTCCTCTCCTCTCGATCCTAATTATATGAACACTTTTGTAATGTAAATTATAATTAGGACCGGAGTTAGTAGTGTTGATTCGAGTACTACCAAAACAAACTCTCTCTTTGACCTTTCATTGGTCTTAATGTGCGGATTGTTTAACTTACAAGAAAGTACTTACTGTGAGGGACTTATTTTTGTTTATCATGTAATTAACATTTGATGAGTTCCCGCGTTTCAACGATTTTTAGCAGCTGAGTCTTGATCTAGAGACACATGGGAACAGTAAATTAGTACTGCATTTTAATGTGATAACCATTCCTAAATTGAATCCGACCTTCCTGATGAGTACGTAAAGGTTTCGATAAAAAAAAATGTGTACGTAAAGGCCAAACATTAGAATAAAAATTTAGTTATAGATCTAAAGCAGTAGAGCAAATAAATGGGATAACTTTTGATATTGGAACCGAATTGGATCAAAACGTTATTTTGTGAAGTTTTGAGCTAGAAGATTAATTTTATAAAGTACACCAGAAAATTCAGTTAATTTTCAGAAATTATGAAAAATGGAGAAAATGTCCTGGAAAATATTTAATTCTAAAAAGAGGAAAAATCCTCAAAAGTAAATTTTATATTAATTTTAGAATTTTGGTTAATTTTCAAAACTTAATTATTCAAAATACCTTAAGGCATTAAATAAAGGGTTAAGGTGCAAAAATAGACATGTGCTTTTTTCCGAGGAGCGCCCAGTAGCAAATGTTTTTTTCAGGTGCAAAAGTAACTATGTGGTTACAAATTAGATGCAAAAATAGAGTTTGACCGTTAAGTTTGACTTTTGACCGTTAAGTTTGACTTTTTTTGCTGACTGGACGATGACGTGGCATTTCAAATGTGAAAAATAATTTTAGGATCTTGAAAAATATTTCAGGTATTGATCGGTACTAAAAGGATAAATAAATAGTGCTTCAGGCCACAAGAATTTCTATATTGTTGTAATGTGCTTTAAGGCTTGTCTTGAAGATTTAATAGTGTCATAAGTAATAATATCTATTATTAAATTATTGTAATTTTCTATGGACAAGGTTGTCACGTAATAAGTAATCCAGCTAGTGAACTTGAGTAAGCATTAATGTCAATGACAAGGATAACAAGAAGGGGATGTGTAATCTGGGATAAATAAAATAGCTATTTCGATAGGTGAATATGTGGTCTCAATTTCTGTATTGAATTTATGGTGTTTATGAGGGAAAAACCTCTTAGGAAAATTAGGGAAAAAGATTATGGAGTCAAAATGACCAAAATACCCCTGGGATGCTTAAATAGCCTAAGAAAATTATGAAAAATCCTAGAAGGCAGTAAAATAATTATTAAAATTAAGAGAGTATATTGTCTCTAATTTTGGTAATTTAGTAAAATATAACCTTGGAAAAATAAATGGGGAAGAATCAAAAAATTGAAATGACCAAAACGCCCCCGTAAATGTTAATATAATGTATGAGACATAAAACACTAATGTCGAGTGCAAAAGTTATGAGGTAAGGAATTATTCTAATTAATAAAATTATCAAAAATTAGTGGGTAATTAATTAAGTAATTATTGACTAATTACCTAAGCATAAACGAGGGAAAATCCAAAGATAATTATGTAAAACCCTATAATTAGTGGTTTATGGCTAAAAATAGCATAAAATATATTTACTAATTAATGAGAAAATATGAAGAAAAATTGGTGAGATTAAGTAATTTTAAGCCTAAATGCAAGAATGGACCAATAAGGGAATTTTGTGAAATTTTTAAGAAAATTGAAATATATAATTAATTAATTAATTAAAAAATAAATATTAATTATAATTAAAAAGGGCCAGCCGAAAATTTCAAGGAAAATATGGATAAGAATGAAAGAAAAAAATATCATGATATTTGTTGCAACTTGACATATTTTATTAATATAATTTATGTAAAAAGCAAATAGGATAAATGACCACGGATAGAAATTAAATCCTATCTAGAAAACCATGGACAAGATTTCTAAAGTTAGAGAAGAATATTTATGAGTGAATTTTTATCTCGGACTGGACTTCAAAGTCATTTCCGTGATCGGTAGAATACTTAAGTAATAAGACGAAATAGGGTAAACTGTAAAAGAGGCAGATAGTCACAAGTTGGAATTTGAAGAAAATAAATTATAACTCAACATCTGGAGATGAGTTGAGAATTATCTGGACATATTTGGAATCAGTGAATTTTTGTCCAGAGATTGATGATTCGGAAGTTACTTAATGCAATGGCAGCACGTTTTTTCCGTAAAACTTCAGCAGGACCGGAGAAGACCTGGAAGGGATCAAAACTTTATTTAGCCCAGGCATTTTTGGTGAGTAAGAAAGGATCTTCAAAGTTGTGATTCTGAATCTTTGAGATTTTGTAAGATTACGCGATTCGGACACCGATCGAGGAATTTTATCGGGCCGGGAGCATAAAGTACCATGTGACATCATCAAAGATGATGTCACAATGTGCCACCTAAGGGGGGGAGGTCGGCCAAGAGGTGTTTTAGGGCCAAGATTGTGCCACCTCATCCAAGTGCGATCCGACGGTCGATATCCGGTCTGGTAAAGTGTGAATAGTAACTCCAAAACCCCTATAAATACCCCTTCACCCTCATTGCATTCTTCACACCATTCCTATCCTCTCTAGTTCGAATTCTTGGAAGCAAATCAAGGAGAAGAAGTCCGGGGAAGTTTGCGTGAAGCTCTGAGTAAGTTTTCCGGTCCTTAGTCTTAAGTTTCGGTAGTTAGAGTAGAAATGTTAGATTAGTCTTTAATCTTCCAAGTATGATTAGATATCATATGATATGGGTATTTTAGTCCTAAATTTCTAAAATCATGATGGAGTCAGAGTTCTGGCAAAATTTTGGAAAATCGGAGTCAAAGTAGCGAAGCTCTGGCGAAATTCCGCCGATTAGGGAATAGGGGCAAAATGGTAATTTATACCTAAAATTCTGTTATGATGTCAAATATTGATAATGGTGATATTATCATTATAGGATATCGGTAATCTTGATCTGCTTGTCGTTACGTTGTCCGACGTGCATTGTCACTCATTGTTTAGTCAAAGTGCGGTTTAGTCAAACGTGCAGAAGTACCATATATCGTCAACGGAGGTACGGACGCATCTTGTAACACTAATCTTGTGCTGCTTTAATACATATATGTGATAGATACGTTCATAGACCGAATATACGAGACGGTTTTACACGGGTTATAGTCATAATAATGCCGTTATGTTTTCCTAACGCTGAGGACACGAGTGGGTATCGTGGCACTGGATATATGCAGGTTGTTGTTGTTATTGTTGTTATGAGGCTTTACATACTGCTCTGTGCTTATGTTCTGTCGTCATTATGATCATGCATCTGCTTTATGCTTATGTACTCGTATCTTGTATTGTTTGAGCATAAGGTTAACCGTTACCTGAGATCCAATGTGGTAAATTGGATCTCAGCTGTAGCTTCAGTCCGGAGAACCAAGGATCGGAGAGCGGGGGAAACAACATGGCTAGGCCAGTACCCGGAGATGTTTTGTTTATTTAAGTAATTACTTTTGAGAACAATAGGATGACTGTATCCATACAATGTTACACTCTGGTTTATATTTGAATATGTATCAGTTACTCTTTCGCTCCATTGCTCTACTCTGATTGGAAAAAAAAAAAAAAATCCACTTTTAAAATGGGATGTTACAGGATGAGTTGGGAAAAAAAAAGAGTGGGATTAGTTAAGGGTTAAGTAGCAGATCCACCCCGGCAAGGACGAAGCTTGTAAGGGACATAGGGGCCATGGCCCCCCAAAAGAAAAAAGAAATTTGTTTAAAAAATTTTGTAGAAAAATTTTATATAATGTAAAATTAAATTTTGGCCCCCTCCCAATTTTTCTAAAACATTTTTACCTCTTTTTTTTTTTTTTTTTTTTTTTTTGCAGGTCAACCTTTTCTATCTTTGGGGCTTATAATTCAATCTTTGTTCCATGCGGGGGCTTGTGTGATTTATGTTAATCTTGTCATTTTTTTCTATATTTCATTCTAATTGCTGAAATTTTTAGTTTATCAATGAAATTTACTTTTGTGGTGGTGTATTATTTAATATGCTTTTACCCATTTTACACTACACCTGTGGATGAAGTTTATTGATTTTTCATTTTAAACCTCAACATCTTGCCTTCCAATGTTGTGGTGTTCAATTACATGAAGTCTATGGTTGAACCAAAGATTCACAATCACATAAATTAAAGCCTCTTGCCTTCCAATGTTTATGGTGTATTTTTTTATATTATTTTTTTTTCTTGTTTATATTCTTTTATATTTTAATGCATATAAAACTTTCCTTTAAAAAAAATTTCGGGGGCGCGGGCATTATTTGGCCCCCCAAATATTTGTCTTAAGCTCCGCCCCTGCACCCCGGAAGTATAGATCCAGAAGCAATGTTGCCCTAGAAGTTTTTTTTGTCTCAATGTTGTCCAGAAGTTTCAAAATGTAGCAATGTTGCCTCTTCCGTTAAAAAAAAGCATTGACTATCAAAAAATTGGCGTTGATAATTAACTTTTTAATGGAAATGGGCAACATTACTCCTTAACGAAAACTTCCAGGCAAATTTGCTACTTAACCCATTAATTAATGAAGAAAAGGAAGGGCACCAAACTCTAGAGGAAAAGTTAGAACTTCAAGGTTGGAAGAAAAGAAACTCCATTGGGGTTGATTTTGTCGTATTGTAAATTTTTGAAGGATGGAATTTAAGAGGAAAAGGATGGAATACGATGGTGCCTCTGCCTGTTAACGATCTCTTTTGGGAGTTGTCGTTGCCGGTGAGGTGGAGCTGGTGATGAAAGCGTTAGGAGGGTCATTTTGAAGGTGACTATAAGCATGCCGATTTCTCTAAGGAACCTGCAAAGGCCTTAAGCAAACAGCTATACGAGACAATCAAGAAGTTCATCACTCCATTAGTGGCTTAATTAGCTTAATTACATATTATTTTTGTTAGGAATTTTAAGCGAGTGTTGACTTCCTAGTTTGCTTTTGTTTCTATAGTAGGGAATTGGCCATGTTAAGTGGAGGAAAGTATTAATCATGAGCTAGCGTCTTAAGCAAAATAAAAGAGCCGTCTTCAAAAGATCCAGACCATCATTGGCCATAATTTATTATTTTCTTTAGAGGAATGGATCGATGTAAATATATTATTGGAAACCTTTTATTAGATGATCTTAAAATAGTTCGAATTTGTTTATAGTAATTTTAAAAAACATTCGTAGTTATTGTTTATATATATTATAATTATTGGCCGAGGAAGTGGAGGATAGATTGAATCATGAGCATCTTAAGAAAAATAAATGAGCCGTTTTGATCAAAAGAACAAGACCATCACTGGTCGATTTGATAAAATAGTCCGTTCGATTTGCCTCTACACACACCTTGAAACGCCATTTGATGACAATTTTACTTTTTCTATATACTATTTATACTTCTTAATATAAGACTGATCTTGAGGAAATCACTAAAACATTCACAGTTCACTCCCACTATGCTTTCTCTCATGTCACTCTCACTCTTAGTTTTCTCTCTCTCGTTTCTCTCCGCCGCATATTCCACCGCCATGGATCCCTACAAATTCCTTCAGACTGGAGTTACACGATTCTTCTCTAATCTCATCTCGACTCTGTTCTCTGCGTCCCACTGAAGTTGAGTTTACGCAATATCAGGCCTTAGCTTTGATCTTCACCGGCTCCAGATCATCCTGTTCTTTCTCAGCTATACATAATCTTGCATGGTAGCCGATTGTTGGGAATAGATTTAGACATGTGAGAACACATATAAAGTTTATTACTACCTCTAGGTTTTATTATCTTTACCCATTGCCCTTATTTTCTTATTTTCACATAAGAGCCTATACTACCAGATTTTTCATTCTTCTTTAAAAATCATAACTTAATCCAAAAAACTCCAATTGAGGTAGTTCTAAAGGCTAAATGACCCTTATTAAGTCCAAATTCAGGGAAAAATAATGTCCCTAGCCAACTGGGCCCACAACATTCCAAAAATCCTCAAACAACCAAACTGTCCCAGATTGTGTTCTAGTTTCAATGTCATAATTTAACAATTCATATCTTACCGTACACTAACCCAAACTGCACATATTATATATCAAATTAAAGCTTAGGATGTCTACTACAATGCTAAAAGGTTTTAGGGTCATTGGACATCATTAGCTTTGTCAAACGCACAACACATAGACTGTCTCTAGGAAACGAATCTCGTAGCACTATTACTTTAATTTCAATCTTTGGGTTTTCAATCCCACCCTTCTAAAACCATAATCACAACATATTCCCACATACTTTTGCACAAGGAATCCATTTCTGACATCAAAAACAGCAAAATAATTCTCCTTCATGCAGAAACAGAACTAGCCAAAACTTTAGAGTTTGTGGCCAAAAATTCAGTTTTCTCTACTGATGCTTTCGGGATCGGTTTCTCACATTTATCCCTCACAATTTTTTATTCTAAACTCATTGGAAGCATAAAAAAAAATCTCACTTGTTCATGCCCAAACAATGTCTAACCAAAATCAGGGCAACCATAACAACTCAATAAAAACCTCAAACAAATCGGTTCAAAATGAAACATACGCTTACCTTATCATGATTTTGTAATCAGTTCAAAAATCTTGTAGCACCTCGTCTATGTAGATAGCACAAAATACCTCAGATCAAGAATCTAAAACCATAGAAATGTTTCTCTCAACAAGAGGAACAACATTAGAGAAAACCTTGAGAGCTAGAAACGCTGAATCGTAAGCAAAATCGGTTCCGGTTCGTTTCTCTTTCCTCTCCCTCTTTCTCCTCTCTCCTTTCTCAATTTCAACCTCTCTTTTGTCTATTTTGGGTGAGCTAGACGAAATGAATGAAAGAGAGGAGGAGGAAATATTAATAGGCTTGTTGATCAAGCCAAAGAAAAAAGGGGTAAGATGGTTATATGTGTGTGGCCTAGAGTATGCCATGTGTCCTTGTTCAAAAGGTTAGAGAGAGAAGTTTGCCAAATAAGCATGAGGGAGGGGTGAGGTTGCATCATACTAAAGGAAGGAAAGAGGTGAGGTGGCGCCTCCCACGGTAGTGTTTGAAAAGGTCAAGTCTGTGACTGGGTCGAAGACTGGTAGATTCCCTAGACTTAAATGTTATGTGGCGTATCCTGGTGCTGCCAACACAAAAGTAGCTTTGTATTTTGTCATGATGAGATGACATGGTCATATTTCTATTGTGCCAACGCAAAAGTATGCCATGTTGAGATGACGTGTCATGTTCCTATTGCGTCAATGCAAAAGTTGTCATCATTAGCCATCATGACTTACTTTATTAAAGCTACTATAATAAAGTTACTTTAATGACCCGCCAAATGACACCAAGGTAGACTCTGTATGTGGACCCCACTTGGCACCACATACCGATGTCTTTTGCCCAAAAATGCAAGGTTACCCTATGTGCCCTGGAAATGCCATGTGCACCACTATACTGGCACACTTTGCTCGACCAATTGTCTCATACCTTATAACATAGCTGGGTAGCATCTTGCTACTAATCTTATGACACCATATAAGCGTTTTGTGCCCTTCTATACTGCTACTTTAATTCTACGACCTACGCATAGTAGGTCCACTACCCAGTATGGCTAAATCGCATAGTCCCTGAGAGCTATTCTATCTCTCGACATTTTGGGACTCTTCCCAAACTGGGCTTAGTCATCTGCTTGATACAGGCTTATCCTCAAGTATCTTGGTCCAAAGTTTAGAATATTACGCATGCAACCATAGAATCTCCCAATTCGCTCTACAATGAGCGCTACTTGTTAGGAAGGGTGCAATAAATGTTAAAGCTTCCTATCACTTGCAAGAATTGTAATTAAACTCGGACCGGCCGATGCAGCTCGAAAACCGAAAAACTGATCGTTGGATCGACCCGATTTACCTTTTTTCAAACAATTTTTTTCTTCATTTTACTTAGAATTTCATATTAATAACTCTGAAATCTTCACTTTCTTACCAGTTGGGCCCCAAGTTAACTCCAGTTTGACTCCAACCTGGCCCGTTGACCCTTGACTTAATCTCTCAACTTGTTTAGTAACCGGTCCAGGTTTAATAACCTTGCTTGCAAGAGTCTATAAGGAAACAAATGAATAATAAACATATGGTAGAAATTAAATGGCACAAAAAATTCTAGAATTATTAATGTAGAAAACCCCTATACTCAAAGATAAAATGCACAGGTTGTCCAGACCAATGAAAACATGATCCACTATGATCAAAATAGAGTTCAAGAGAGTCTTAAACAAATGTATCTTATTTTCTAAAGGAAAATTTCTTGGAAATTAAGAAAAATTAATAATGTGTCAGAAATGACCAAAATGCCCTTGTGGAGCATAAAATGATTTAAGGAAATTATGAAAAATCCTTAGAGGCAATAAAATAATTATTTAAAATTAGAGAGTATGTTGTCTCTAATTTAGACAATTTTTGGGATTTATTTCCTTGGAAAATAGTGAGGGAAAAATTAAAAAGTATTCCGGGATCATTATTGACCCCGTGATTTTTGATATTTTATGTAAAACATAAAATACCAATGTAAGTCCAATAGTTGTGAGATAATGGTTAGTTTTAAATAAGAAAATTATTAACAATTATTGTGGGGTTAATTAAATAATTATTGGATAATTATTTAAGCTCAAACAAGGGAATATATAAAGATAATTATGTAAAACCCTATAATTAGTGGTTTATGGCTAAAATTAGCATAAAATATATTTTCTAATTAATTGGAAAATATGAAGAAAAATATATGAGATTAAGTAATTTTAAGCCTAAATCCAAGTATGGACCAATAGGAAATTTTGTAAAAAATTATGTAAAATAATTTTTTAATAATAAAAAATATAATATAATATAAATTAAATAATTAATTAAAACAGAAAAATAACAAAAAAAAAATGGACCAGCTGGCCAAAATTTTTGGATGGAAATGGATAAGAATTAGTCAAAAGAAATATCATGATACTTTGGATTATAATATTTATAAAAAGGAATATTCTATGGAATATTCGTAAAAAGCGAATAGGATAAATGACCACCGATAGAAATTAAATCCTACCTAGAAAACCATGAACAAGGTTTCTAAGGTCGAGTATATTATGGACAAGTGTAATTTTATCTCGGAGTGGGTTGTCTCAGAAGTCATTTCAAACCGACAGAACAATAAGGGAATAAGACGAAAAGGACAAAGGAGCAGTTGAGGAAATGAAAACCTATAGAAAATAAATCATAACTCAATATCTGGGGATGAGTTGATAAGCAACTGGACGTTTTATGAATCAGTGAATTTTTGTCCCGAAGTTGTTGATTAGGAAGTTATTTCCGTAGCAACGCGTTTTTAGTAAATCTTCGGCGGGGACGGAGAAGACACGAAAGGGATCAAAAATTTAGTTAACCCAGACATTTCTAATGAGTAGGAAAAGAACTTCAAATTTTTGATTTCAGATTTTAGAGATTTTACAAGATTACGCGATTCGAACACCGAACAGGGACTTCACCGGTAGAAACCTTCTAGAACAATGCAAGGTGGCACCACTTGGCATCATTTTTGTTGACTTTTGGGGCCAAAATTTTGACCAAGGGGCTGCTTGGAGGAGAATTGGCCACCTCCCAAACCCTAATTTCCATGGTTAGAATTGAAAGTGAAGTTTGGAGAAAATTACCTAAGTTTGCCCATTTTTCTTCTATAAATAGCACCTCATTCCTCTTCATTCTTCACACCAAAACCAATCTTAGAAAGTGTAGAGAGAAGTTAGAGAGATGGGGAAAGTTGTAGCGAAGTTCTTCAACGGGTAAGTTATTCGGTTCTAGTCTTTAGTTCGGTAGTTCTTGAAGTTCTAGGGTAGTTGTTGTTTTGATCTTTAATCTTCCAGTATATTTTAGATATCATGTTTTAGGATTAAATATGATATTTATTTTGGAAAATATGTTGGAGTAGGAGATATGTCAAAATTTTGGAAGATTAGAGTCAAAGTAACGAAATCTTTGGCGAAATTCCGCCGATTAGGGGCTCAGGGGTAAAATGGTCATTTATGACTAAAATGTCCGTCGTAATGACTGATTTCTAATAGATGTGATATTATCCTTATAGGATATCCCGATTACGTTCGACCCATTGCCGTACTGCATTGTCAAACGTCTTGTTTTCATTTTCCGTCGGAAATGCGATTATCGTCAACGAAGATACGTTCGCGTACTGTAACACTAACTCTGATGTTTATTGTATGCATATGTGTATATTGTCTGTACTCTGACTGTACTATTGTCTGTCATGCCTGTACTCTGTTGTACTATTATGCATCATGCCTATTGTCTGCATGTACTATTATACATACTCATTGTACTATTGCTGTCATCCATTGTATGATTGTCTGTCATCCACTGTATTATTGTCTGTTGTGCCTTAACTTTACTCTGACTGTATTGTTATTGCCGTGCATATCTGATCATGTACATTTCTCATTGTGTCTTAACCTTACTTCGACTGTATTGTTATTGCCATACATATCTGATATGTATACCTTATGTCTGACTGTAGTAAATGTTGCCAAAATTCTATGAATGTACATCGTACATATATGATGTATGTAATCATGAGGTTAACCGTTACACAGGGTTCGATGCATGGACCTCGGCTCTTAACTTAGCCGGGATCGGAAGGACCGAGAACCAGGGATAGAGGCAAGCGAGCCGCATAGAAGACCCGTGAAGACTTCTTCTGTTGTTATATATTACTTTTGAAACACTCTTGTACATTGTTTAAACAACAAGACATGCTACTGTGGGTATTTTAATATATATATATATCGATTACTCAATCGCTCAGGTGCTCTACTCGATGATTTGAAATAATGTTTGATGAAAAAAATTATACTGCTTGTGAAAACGGGATGTTACATGTACAAACACATGCAATCACCTAGCCGAACAACCAAAACTACAAGCTTACAATTAAGAACAAAACAACTAAAAATACAAGAAAAATGGCTTTGACAACGAACATGTTTTCCCTCATACTAGGCCTCCAAACGATAATCTCACTATTGAAAAATACGAACCATATGTTATCAACTTTCTAGTCAAATTTCAGCTCGATCAAATAGGCAATGAAAACGTAAACGTTGATTTACTGATACTGAGCTATGAAGCTGTGTTTCTCTTACATCATTGTAAAATTAGACTTCTCCAACCTTTCTAGCCTCGGCCTATCCAGCCTTGACGGGGCTTGTCTATCCAAAAACTTAATATACCCCTTCTCTACTTAAATAAGTAAGACACAACCTCAAATTAGGAAGCTGCGAGAGATTAGTGTTTCTCACAAAGAGCAATCAGGAAAATTTCCTTCTTCTTTTTTTCTTCATTATCTCACTTTTTTCCTTCTTTCCTATTTTTTTCCGTTCATTTCCTTTCTTTTCTTTACATAAAATAGGAAAGATATAAAATTAAACATTTCAAACATAGGCTTTTATCCACATAGGAAGGGAGCCCAAAACCCAACATCTCTAAACATGAATTTTTCGCTTTCTCTCTTGTGTAATCAATAGCGTTAATTTGGGAAACAAATTATATATTCAAGAGATAAATTGGATTGATATATTATATTTATGATCAAAATAAATCCTAAAGTAGCTCTTATATTAAGGACTATAATATAACAAGAAAATTTTCATTGAAACATATAACATGGATTAATTCTTTAAAGAAATGGGCGAGTTAAATAAAGGGAAAAAGATGGAAAAATACTGCCAAAATTAGGAAAAGTCAAATAAGTATGTTGAATTTCAATAATTTGAAATGGATAGATTTGAAATTTTGAAATGTTGACAAATGTGGGAAATTACATAATTGCCCTTAGCTTTTTTATATATATATATATATATAAAAGATCCTCAAACCTCCTAGCCAGCCGCTAGAGCTCCCATGACCTTCTTGGCGATCAACCGCCAGAGCTCTGAGGTCTTTTTATTTTTATTTTTTTTTATTTCTCATGTAAAAATCGTCAATATATATATATACTTGAAATATTAATATGTATGATAAAGTAGTAAATAAGGTACTTGTTATATATTTCTTAACCTACTCTGGGCTTTCCACCTTCGAAACTAGGACTAAGAGAGTTTTGTTTAGCTGCATAATCTCCTTTGGTCTATCCCTTTATCTTCTAATTAACTCAATTACTTCTTTTCCACCATGTCCCAATTCCTCTAATAAAATACAGTCGGGAATCCATCTTCCCCAAGAGCCTTGAAGCCTCCAATATCAAAAAATGCACATCTAATTCCTTATTCTCTAGCCTCCTTCCTATTCTTCTCATATCCTCCCTTCTCACTTCTCCCCAATCTTGTCTGATCATATGCCATCCTATATTCATATCCTCTAAGAACAGAGAATCTTAAAAGTTCTGGAATATGTTATAAATAAGATTCTTGTCCTTCACCCAAACCTCCTCATTATTTTTAAGACTCTTCACCTTATTCTTCCTTTTGTGAATCATTGTCTTATTATGATAGTATCTCGTATTTTTGCCCCCTTAGCTAATCCATAACCCTCTTGACTTCTAGAACCACAGTAGCTCTTCCTGTTTTAACACATTCACCAATTCTTCCTCCAACTCTTTCTTAGGGTTCATCAAGAAAGGATTACTAGATCGGTCGGCACATTGCTAAATCATTTATAGCCTCCTACATAAGCCTCTTACTCTATACTAAATGTGACCAAACACCTCTTTACTCCATACGGCAAGTTGCTCCTTCAATACCCTTATATTCCCACACACATCTCCTCTCACCCATTTCTTCAAAACAAAATTCCTAAAATCAATATGATTAAGACATGTTGCCTCAAACTGGAAAGGTCTCTCTCTTCACATATCAAATTGATTAGGTCCTCTCCATTTAGGTCCCCTCCAAGTGAAAAAATGACCCTTTGTTTCCAAATCAATGAAACTGATTCCTTCAAACCAATCATGAAATCATTGACACATTCCCTTATTAACTCTACATCCCCCTTTATGCTCCAAGAAAGTACTTATTTCATTCTAATATCCCGCTAGTAGCCACGGTTCAGTCATGGTAGCAGCTATACTATCTAACTTCCCCCTTAGTTCTCCCCTCACATTCTCATGCTGACTTGAATAATAGCAGTGAAAAACCAAGGACCTTGATTCTTAAACAGCAATTGACAATGTAAGAATTATAAATGTCTCTCCACTATATTTACAACTAGGATTGGGTCATTCCACATTATCCAGATACCTACAACAAAGCTTATAGCTTCCACAATCTCTGAATACTTAAAGCTAAAAGCCCAAATGGCTTTTCTAGCCTTATTACTATTGATATGAGTTTTAAGCAAAACAACCACATCCACTTTTTGAACAAGAATTAGGTTTTTCAAGGAAGCAACAAATCTCATACTAGCTGCCCCTCTACAATT
Organism: Acacia pycnantha; assembly: GCA_025563575.1. Lineage (NCBI taxonomy): Eukaryota > Viridiplantae > Streptophyta > Magnoliopsida > Fabales > Fabaceae > Acacia > Acacia pycnantha. Next base: position 1,277,684 of record JAMWYP010000256.1, on the reverse strand, counting down.
CCATACTATGATCTTAAGCATTAAAAACAAGGAGACAATGTTACCTCCTTCCCTTCACACACACCCATTGACCCTTCTGCTTGAGTTTGTCCTACATCAGTAGAAACCTAATTGTCCTTATCATACTCACTATCTTCTATATCATCACCATAATATTGTCCTACATCCTTTATCGTAAGCAACCCATTTTGTTGGCTAAAAATAGATTCACCTTTGCCATTCAAGTCAACCTGACCATTCCCTTAACCTCTACACTCCTTCTCAGGAACAATTAGATTACCCTTTTCAGACCACATTTTCTCTCTTTGTTTGCTTTTCTCCCCTTTATCCGACCTCTTATGTGATCCTTTAGGAACATTTGTCACATTAGTAAGTGGACTAGATGCTTTACTTATGCTCTTTGTTTTCCTTGGTCCCTTAAAAGTGCTTCCCATTGCTATCCTCCATCATTGACCCTCTACCTCTCGTCATGTACTTGTTCTTTCTCTTCTTGCAAAACATCATACTCGAGGATAGTTTGACATTCTCATACCCTGCCTATCCCTTCTCTGTCTACGAATTCTTTGAACACTCCATAGTCCTACAGCCTCCTTGGAACTCTCGACAATCTCTCCTTCCTCCATCATTTCTCTTCCATGACCATCTTTCCCTCCTTACTATGTTCTTTCTTACCCTGCACACAACTTTCTATAAAGTGTCCAAATAGTCCGCAGATTAAGCATAGAGCATGGAAGCTCTCATACTCCACATGCTGAAGAAATCCATCCACCATATAATGAGGAACTAATGACTTAGTGAGATCCAGTTCGATACATACTCTAGCAACTTTGTTATTCCCCATACTAGAAGTATGCATGTCCAATTTCAATACCTTCCCTATTGAATTGGCTAAATTATACAATTTTTTCTTGTCAAACAGCTTATATTCAATTTTAGGGAACTGTACCCAAGGATTGAACCCCGATCTCCAACGCATAACACAGAAATATTTATCAGAAAGCATCCACTAACCACCTGTCAAAGCCCTCTCATAATCTTCCCACTCCTAGAATGATACTACAAAGAAATCATTTTCCAAATCCCCCAATATAATCGCCCCCTTTCTAACCTATATTTGGTTCAGTTTAGATTCCAGAAAATACAAACTCATCAAACCTCCTAACAGTTTAACAAATAGAGATTTCACAAACGGTTTGTATAGGCGTTCCCTTTCCTTATCATCAATCAGAAACTTAGGACACATAGGGTCAGAAAGATCAGTAGAGATACCTGATTGCAAGTCCAATACCCTTTCGAATTCGACTCCACGACCAGCTCCCACTCCTGATGATTCTTCACCACTGTCCTCGTCATTGAAAGCAGCAAACCAGTTATCTCCCCACTTCGTCTTAGCCATCAGTGACTCCTTATACGACTTCGGCTTGATCCCTCCCTCCTTGTGGTCATTGCCAGTACTTCGCATCCAATCCTTAAAACGAGGAGGGTTTGACACCTTCCCCGTAAAAGCACAATCACTGTGTCCAATTTTCCTCTTCCCACATTGAGTAGTCTCCATTTCCTCTGTCATCAGAGTGCTACACTCTGACACATCTTTTATTTCCTTGAGTCTTTCGCCTCTCACAGATCCTTGACACAGAGAGTGAAACAAGGACCCACTCTTTAATCTCCATCGTAGTGGGCGACGAAAAGCACCAAGCTTGCTGATCGTGTCTTTGTGAGCTCAGACGAGCTCCAACAGACCCCTAGAAGAGTCGTGACCAGAGCCGCAGTGCTGTTTCTCGCCGACAGTTTCTCGCCTTAGCAGAGTGGTAGTGATTCTCCACTCCCTCAATTTGTTCTTTATTTTCTTTGAAGAAGTTATAATAATAGAAGAATCGATCTACACTAGGACTACCATTTGTCACTAAGTTTTTTCGAGTCTTGCCATTCTAAATTAGGTACAGTCCTAGCCATTAATTACAAATTGTCAACTATGTCCACAAATCCTTTATTCATATTTCTGCTGATCCTCTCCGTTTATCTACCATAACTTGGTAGAAAAGTTTATCATGGCTTCAATATTTTTCTCATACGTTTGTCAAAGTTGTCTCTATCTTCTTTTAATTTCTTAGGTTCTTTAATAATTTATTTGCACATTAACTTATTATATTATATAAAATTCTCGTTTCCTTAATATTATTTTGTTTTCTGCTTCGTATCTGGGGACGTCTCGAACTCTTGACATGAGTGGAGGAGCAATCCCCATCAAGCCAAGAGTTCAAACACAATATTATTTTGTTTACTCCAAAGAAAAAATCGTTTTCTATTTTTCCACAAAGTGCCTCACCAAAGGAATGAAAATGACTAATTTAATATTATCCTTCCACAAATTTTCAATTCCTTGTGGCAAACGGGACAATCGATCATGTTCCGAATTGTTTTTTGTTTTTTGATAATATCATTTTCCATATTGTTAGGATGAGTAATACTCCTTTCGGTCCTAATTATAGGAGTAAATTTTAGAGTTAGTTTTGGTTCTAATTATAAGAGCAAGTTTTAACTTTTGCCATTGTTTTCCTATAATACCCCTATTTATACTTTCTCAATAATAATTAAAGACAATAATAATTTAATAATACACCTATATATTATATAAAGTAAATAATGTTTGCAACTTATTAATATCATATATACCTAAATTATACTTTTTTATATAAGATAATTTTGATCAATTTTTGTCATATTTTTCCCATATCACCCCTATTAATACTTCTTCCACAATAATTAATTTACAACACGGATTTGGAAAATACATATAATATTAAGATGGCTAAAGTATACGTTTGGTCCTTTATATTTGCCTCTGGTATTATTTTAGTCCCTTAAGTTTTTAAAGTACACGTTTGGTCCCTGAAAGTTAACACCGTTAGTTTAACTTAACGGAAAATACTAACTCAACAATTTTTAGCGATGCCTGTGCAATTAAATGCTGACCAAACATGCTTATATGTTAGTATTTTAATAAATTAATATTTTAAATCCAATTAGTTGAAAAATATTTAATCTTCACAGACAAAAAAAGTATTTAATCTTTACAAACAGTGAAAAACCGTATAATAGTCCGTGAAAATTAAATATTTTTCAAGTAATAGGATTTAAAATAATTTATTAAAATACTAACATATAAGCATGTTTGGTCAGCATTTAATTGCATAGTCATCGCTAAAAATTGTTGAGTTAGTATTTTCCGTTAAGTTAAACTAACGGTGTTAACTTTCAGGGACCAAACGTGTACTTTACAAACTTAAGGGACTAAAATAATACTAAGATCAAACATAAATGACCAAACGTATACTTTAGCCTATTAAGATTATTGATTTGTAATAGAAACTAGTTGTAATATTAGGAGTTTAAGAGTTTTAAATAACTGGGCAAATTGTGTGCGACCTTGCAAGTGCAATTGTGTGCGTGTGCAATGTATACGTGCAGCCGTGCACGCAGCGTTGTAATTTTTGTTGTTAAAATTATAAGTTGAATGGAAAAATATTGTGAGGGGTATTTTTGGAAAATACACATAATTAACTAATTTAACTTCCTTTCTTAATCTCCCCAAATTCTGGTAATTTACTCTTATAATTAGGACCGGAGGGAGTATATTTAATGTGCACTATATGAACCAATTGCATATATTCTATGATTAAGTGTCGTGCAAAAACAACCTACTCTCATATTTAAATGAGTTCATCCCAGAAAGTCAGAAACGGAAGCAGCCAGCTCATGAGTAAAGTTATTAAATTTGGGTAGTGAACGGTTGAAGTAATGAGTCAAGGGTCAGTGAATCAGATTGATGTCAAATTAGAGCTAACTCAAGGATAAACTAGTAAAGAACTGAAAATTTCAGGATTATTTATATGAAGTTCTAAACAAAATTTTTAGAAATATAATTAATTTAAGTTTTAAATTTTAGAAAGGTTGAACTGGTCCAAACTACTAGACCGGACCTAATACAATTACTCATGAGCCATTGACTTTTCAATTGTCTTAATATGTGGATTGTTTATTATTCCTTCATATCAATAATGTAAATCATATTTATATAATTTGATTATATTAAATATGTAAGTTAGGTTATATGATATGCTATTTTCTAAAAAACCCTTATCATTTTATTTAATTTCATAGCCTCCCTCTCCTACTATATTATTATTGAGGGAATTTCAATATGCATGGTTACTTTAGAAAATAATTGATAAAAATGTAAAATATATTTTACATATAGGATTAACATCAACTTTTTTGTCATACTTTGGCATGTGTTTGGATTAAATTTTAGACAATAACTTTTACGATTTACGAAATAACTAAGTAAGAGGAATTTTATTTTAGATTGCTTTAAGAGGTTTCCGAAGACTCTTGAACCCTTACTTGACCAAAAAACAAAAATGAACCCTTAAGGAGATCACACGTTTCAATGATTTTGTCGTGTAGTAGCTGAGCCCAAATCTAGATCTAGAGACCCATGGCAAACAGTAAAACCCCCCTAAGGTTAAAAGGTAAGGGGTCGTATCAAAAAAAAAGGTAAGGGGTTGGCTGCACCCACTTACACGGCTATTCCGGTCGCCTTCTCCGTCAACCATCATAGCTGGAACTTCATATATGTGTCACTCTCCCTCATCATCTTCTGTGTTCTGTTTCTCTCCGTCGCATATTCCGTCGCCATGGATCCGTATAAATCCCTTCACATCGTCCTCAATCCAGACGGCACCATAACTCGGTTGCAAAAACACCCTGAAACTCCTGCCACACCTGATCCCAACTCTCACCTTCCTGTTCTCTCCAAAGATGTCACCATCAACACTTCTCATAACACATGGGTTCGAATCTACCTTCCCCGGCGAGCACTCAGACATCACCCTCCTAGCTCCGCCACCAAACTACCTCTCATTGTTTACTCTCACGGCGGTAGCTTCATGTTCTACGCCGCCAACTCCACTTATTTCCATGATTTCTGTGTTAACCTAGCATTAAACACACAATCAGTTGTCGTTTCTGTCAACTACCACCTTGCACCGGAGCACAGGTTGCCGGCGGCTTATGACGACGCATTGGATGCGTTGTACTGGATTAAAACCACCGAGGATCCATGGTTGACACGTTTCGCGGATTACTCGAATTGTTATCTGATGGGAGACAGCGCCGGGGGCAATATAGCGTACAACGCAGGCCTACGTGCAGCTGCGGAGGTGAATCAGCTTGAACCTTTGAAAATCCAAGGGCTGATATTGGTTCAACCATTCTTCGGTGGAATGAAGAGGACTTCTTCGGAGCTGAGGCTAGCCGATGATGAGAAATTGCCGCTGCCCGCCACCGATGTCCGATGGGAGTTGTCGCTGCCCGTGGGCGTTGACCGTGATCATGAGTATTGCAATCCGATGGCTGAGAGTCGGTGTAAGGGCTGTGATGACATCATCAAGCGGCTTGGATGGAAGGTTGTTGTGTTTGGAAGTTTTGGGGACCCACTTGTGGACCGTGAGATGAAGCTGGCGCAAGCGTTAGATGAAAAGGGGGTAGCAGTGGAGGGTTATTTTGAAGGTGATTATAAGCATGCCGATTTCACTAAGGAGCCTACTGGGGCGTTGAGCAAACAGCTATATGAGAGAATTAAGAAATTCATTACTCAATTAGTGGCTTAATTGTACTATTACCATTCATATTTTGTTCTGTATTTTCCAAGTCAATGTGGTGTTCGTAGTTTGCTTATGTTTTAATAATCGATGGATCGAAGTCAGAGGAAGATGGTGAATTCATTGAATTGGAAGGAGGCAAATGTGAGTCGAGGGTGATCATCTTAAGGGTGATCATTCTTTGATATAAGATCCATTTCATAATTTTATTTAAACTAAAAATATCAACCCTTAAAAATTCAATGGCTTTCTGTATTATACTGTGTTATTTTTTAATCACATCAAATTAATGCTTCTTTTAATTATATCCGGCCTCTGTGTGTGTCCTTTTTTTTCTTATTTGACTATTGTTTACTACTCCCTCCCTTCTTTCTTTTTTATAAGATAAAATAACTCAAATTGTGTTATTCAAAAAGTTAGCTGAAACTAGTTAGCTAGGATAAACATGTAAAAAATAAATTTTGTTTTATAAAGGTGCCCACATTTAAGTAAGAAAGAGAATATGTTATACTCATCGATGAGTGCCTTAGTTAAATATGAGAATAAATCCAATAGTTATATGAGTAATTTTTGTAATTAAGTTAGGATAAAATGGGGAGTATTACAAAAGCCTTTTGAGGCTGCTCCTAAATCTATCTCATAAAAGAAACATGGCATATCTAACAATATTTTTATCTTATAAAAAGGAATAAAGGAAGTAATTTTTAATTTCTTACTTATGTAGTCATGTGACTGACTATCTGTGTGTGTGTATTTTTATCCTATAAAAGGAAAAAAGAGAGAGTAATTTTTCATTTCTTACTTATGTAGTCATGTAATTGTGTGTGTGTCTTTTTATCTCTTATAATAAGGAATAAAGGAAGTAATTTTTAATTTTTTACTTATGTAGTCATGCAACTGTGTGTGTGTGTATTTTTATTTTATAAAAAGGAATAAAGGAAGTGATTTTTAATTTCTTACTTATGTAGTCATGTAACTGTGTGTGTTTGTATTTTTATTTTGTACAAAGGAATAAAGAAAGTGATTTTTAATTTCTTACTTATGTAGTCATGTAACTCTGTGTGTGTGTGTTTTTATCTTATAAAAAGGAATATAGGAAGTAACTCTGTGTGTGTGTGTGTGTTTTTATCTTATATAAAGGAAGTAATTTTTAATTTCTTACTTATGTATAGTCATGTGACTATCTGTGTGCGTGTGTTGTTATCTTATAAAAAGAAATAAAGGAAGTAATTTTTAATTTCTTACTTATGTGGTCATGTAACTCTGTGTGTGTGTTTTTATCTTATAAAAAGAAATAAAGGGAAGTAATTTAGTAGTCATGTAACTCTCTGTGTATTTTGTATTTTTTTTTTTTTTTTTTGGGTGTTTGAAATAATATGATGGAAAGTTTTATTCTTTGGTCTAGTGGGATAAAAGTTAGGTTATAAATGTGATTTGTGTTTGGATTGAATTTTGTATAAGTGGTTTTTTTCTAAACTAATGAGTATGTTTGGATTATTATTTCAAAAGTCAGTTGAAATGAAAAATGACATAAAAAAGGAGCATGAATCTTATTGAATACTACATATACATATTAGTTATATATATTGAGATAATTAAATATATAAATTTAAATTTAAATTTGAAAAAAATAAATTATTATTAAAAAATTAAAAAATTATAAATTATTTTCACATTTTATAATTATTTTATTAAAATTTTCTCAATAATTTTGGGGTTGGGGGAAGCACTAGCCAGAATTGTTGGTGGTGTTATTTTTTTTTTTTTTTTTTGTATAAATATAAAATGGGGTAGATGTTGACGCGCGATAGAGATAGGAAGCAGGCACATAATTGTTTTTTTTTTTTTTTATATAAAAAAAGTTTTGGAGGGGTTCGGCATCAGTCCCCCACCAAGGCGTAGGACACGGCCGGCTCTATGAGACTTCTGCCGGGGACTTACGAGATCGCCTACCAAAGGAGTCCCAGCGACGACAGAGGGGATCGAACCCACGACCTAAGGGCCTAATCCTGGATCGCTTACCATCTAAGCCAACTCACATTGGTACATAATTGTTGGAGGAGGTGTTTTTTTTTTTTTTTAAAGTTTTGGAGGGGTTCGGCATCAGTCCCCCACCAAGGCCAGGCGGCACGGGCTCTATGAGCACTTACTGGGGACTTACGAGATCGCCTACCAAAGGAGTCCTAGCGACGGCAGAGGGGATCGAACCCACGACCCAAGGGCCTAATCCTGGATCCCTTACCATCTAAGCCAACTTGGAGGAGGTGTTGAGAAACACGCAAATGAGAGAAACGAGGAATGAGAGGATGCAATTGGGGGTAGGCCCACTGAGCTTTTCCCCAACTCTTAAGCTCACCAATAGAGTTTTTAATAAAAAGATGCTTTTTTGGGAGAAGTAGGATTGAAAAAAAGCTGAGCCAAACGAACCACTTTTACTCTACTGGGCTTCTGCTCCACTGGGCTCCCAATGCTGTCCAAAAGTCTCTATTGGGCTCTCCAAATAGGCTCATAAATGGTTAATGTAATTCAATTTTTTTTTAGGCAAAAAATGTAATTTAGTTTTCTTAATCTTGTTTACATTGTTTATTGATTAGTGATTGGCTACCATTAGTCATATTTTGGAGATTTAGGATTGAACTTAACAAAGAGAATCTTAAATTGACTATAAGATTAAGTAATGGGGAATTAGAATTTTTAATTTAATTTGCATCTAGGTTAGACATATCTTTAGAGCTTCCACGTGATTAAATTAGAGAGTTTTCCATATAAATTGCACATTGTTTTATTATGTGAGACATTATATAATTAATTAAGATAAAAATTTAAATAGATCGGCTGACATATATAGACATTATGGGTGTGCATGGTAACGCTCCCAGAATGAGTTTTTCCTTAATTTTTGTTCCCAGGAACAAAATTGGAAATATGTTTGGTAAATCCTGTTTTTTTTTTTTCTTGTTCCGGGGATGAACCAGTTTCTTTTTTGTGTTGGGGAATAAAAAAAGAAGTAGAAAATTCTGTTTTTCTATTCTAAGGCACAAAGCTAGAATCTAAATTTCCCCTTCTCTCTTCCCCGCCACCGCCACTACCACTACCTCCACCGCCGCTGCCACCACCACCGTCACCGCCACCACCAAATAAATAATTTTTTGAATATAAAAATTACATAAATAAAAATAAAATGTGTTAACAAACGTAATTCTGATTCTCTGAGTAAAAATAAAATGTGCTAACAAACGTAATTTTGATTCTCAGAACTTTTCCCAAGCACAGAATCAGAAAAAAAAAAAACTGTTTTATCTCAGAATCAGTTCTGGGGAACAGAATGGTTCACATACACACCCTATAACGACATATTAGTTTATTAACTTGCCTTTGAACTTAGTAGATTTTCTTTATTATTTGCAATTGATTAGAATTTAGATTTTTTTTTTTTTTGCCAACAGAAATTAGATTTGTTTAACTTAAAATAAAATTGGGAATTTAACGCCTTTGATTCCCCTTACGAACTATAATCTGTTCACTATAACAGATAAAATAGGAAAAAGGGATGAGACTTGGAACAAATCAGTCGAAATTTAGGATACGATGGATTTGATTACAAATTCCTATTTATCTTATAATCAATTAAAGAAAATAAAATATATAAAAAATAATTAAATAGGTACAAAATATTAATAAATTCATCTAATAAATATATCCTAAAACCTACCCATCTATTTAATTATAAAACAATACACTAATTAAACCAAAGGAAAAAAAAAAAAACAATCATTTTTAATCATCCGTTAAGAGAAGAGATAATTAAAGTTTAAAAAGCATCATCATTAGTAGTTTTATAACCTAGGAGTTTAGCAAGATAAATTAGTAGCTTTACTTTCTCTATATCCAAACTAACGTAGACAATCGAATTCTTGTCTAAAAACTAACAAAGCCAGGCTGTCGAACTGTAGCTTTGCATACAATACTGTCTCATTTAGTGACTCCTGCATCCCTTCATGTGCCACATGAAAAAAGAATACTGAGAAACAAATCTGATATTCTTTACTTTCCAATCCTTAAAACAAGGAAAAAAAAAAAAAAACTCCTTCCATGTCTAATCATGTGCAAGATATTATATAATTGCTCTTCATGTACAAGTTGCCCTTCGAGAAAACACTCACTCTCTGTTCACCCCCTCTCTGCTTTCTCTCATGTCACTCTCACTCATCGTCTTCTCTCTCCTGTTTCTCTCCGGCGCACATTCCACCGGCATGGATCCCTACAAATTCCTTCACATCACCCTCAATCCTAACGGCACCATAACTCGCTTGGAAAAATACCCTGAAACTCCTGCCACACCTGATCCCAACTCTCACCTTCCTGTTCTCTCCAAAGATCTCACCATTAATCCTTCACGTAGTACCTGGGCTCGTATCTACATTCCCCATCAAGCCCTGAATTCATCATCTTCTTTCACCAAGCTTCCCATCATTGTCTTCTACCACGGTGGCGGCTTCATCTTCTACGCCGCAAACTCCACTTACTTCCACGACTTCTGCGTTCAATTGGTTCAAAGAACCCAATCCGTCATCGTTTCTGTGAACTACCGCCTAGCTCCGGAGCACAGGCTGCCGGCTGCATATGATGATGCTTTGGAGGCGTTGCACTGGATCCGAACCTCCGAGGAAAAGTGGTTGACATGTTTCGCTGATTATTCCAAATGCTATCTGATGGGAGAAAGCGCAGGAGGTAATATTGCATACAACGCGGGTCTACGTGCAGCCGCGGAGGTGGATCAACTGGAACCAGTGAAGATCAAAGGGCTGATATTGGTTCAGCCATTCTTCGGCGGAGTGAAAAGAACTTCTTCAGAAGAGAGGCTAGCCAATGACACGAATTTGCCTCAGCCCGTCACTGATCTGATGTGGGAGCTTTCGCTGCCTGTGGGGGCTGATCGTGATCACGAGTATTCCAATCCCACGGCTGAGAAGGGTTCTAAGGGTTTTGATAACATCTCACGACTTGGATGGAAAGTTATTGTGTTTGGATGCTATGGGGACCCACTCATCGACCGTCAGATTGACCTGGCGAAATCATTACAAAAACACAATGCACATGTGGAGGGTCACTTTCAGGGTGAAGAAAAGCATGGAGTGTTTGTTGGCCAGCCTCCGAAGGGCAAAGCCATTGAGCTATACGACACAATTAAGACATTGTTCACCACACACAATTAGTGGCTTAGGATTTTTATTTTATTTATTTATTTTAATTCAACGTGGAGTCGACGTAGTAGGTACTAGTTTGCTTTTATTTTTTATATTCCTAATAATAATAATACCTTTGGGTCCTTTTCGTTTCTTAAGCTGTCAATGGTGTTTGTTTGAGTCGAAGCAGAGTGGTTTTATAATGGAAGAAGAAGACCAGAGTCTTGATCCTTACAAGCACCTTAAGTTAGTTTGTAATCATGATGGCACCATCACGCGCCTGCGCGTGGACCCACCCACTTCACCGGATCCTAGCCTTCCGATTTCTGTTCTCACCAAAGATATCATGATCAGCCCAGAATTTAACGTATACGTTCGAATCTTCCTACCTCGGAAAGCACTAGATAATTCCTCTCCAAAGTTGTTACTGCCTCTGATTTTATACTTCCATGGTGGCGGGTTCATCTTATTCAGTGCAGCCTCGTCCATGTTTCATGATTTCTGCGTAAACATGGCCGACGCCGTCCAAGCCATCGTAGTTTCGTTGGAGTATCGTTTGGCTCCAGAGCACCGGTTGCCGGCAGCGTATGATGATGCCATGCAAGCTTTGCACTGGATCAAAACCAACCAGGACGATTGGCTCAAGGAATACGCTGATTATTCTTCTTGTTATTTAATGGGCAGTAGCGCGGGGCAAATATAGGGTACCACACGGCTCTAAGGGTAGCTGCGGGATCGGAAAGTTGCGAGCCGTTAAAGATCAGGGGGTTGATATTGGTGCAGCCGTTTGTCGGTGGGATGGAAAGGTGTGGTTCTGAATTGAGGCTGGTTAATGATCCCGTGCTGCCTCTGTGTGTGAGTGACTTGATGTGGGAGTTGTCGTTGCCCGTTGGATCGAACCGTGATCATGACTATTGCAATCTGACGGCTGGAAGAAATGATGAGAAGAAGAAGATTATGGAGAAGATGAGGGGATTTGGATTGAGGGTGATGGTGGTGGGGTTTGGAGGGGACCCACTGGTGGACCGTCAGAAAGAGATGGTGACGTGGATGAAGGAAAATGGTGTGAGAGTGGAGGCTAGTTTTGAACCAGGGTATAATCATGGGGTTGAACTTCGTAATCCTGTTAAACAAAAGGAGCTCTTTTCAAAGATCAAGACTTTTGTTGGTTCTTTATAATTAGCCGCTGCTTGGACAAGTGGAATTTAAATAATATGAATGCTTTCAATAATTCAATGGTTTGTATTTTTTTTTTTTTATTGTATCAAAAGACCCTTAAATTTTTCTGGCAAAAGAAGAAGTGACTTTCCTCCTTTTTCTCCTAAGGTAGGTTCTGTTGTCTTCTTTTTCTATAAAATTGCGTCATTTTGACATAAAATACTAAATATTTTTTAAATAGCATTCACTATTATGAAGTCTTTTTTTTTGTAATACCATGATATTGAAAAAATTATTTTATAATCTTAAAAAAATATTTTAAGGTACTAACTAGTAATAAAAAGATATTTTAGGATACTGGTTAGTACTGAAAAATACTTCATTATCTTAAAAAATTATTCTAGGATCTTGAAAAAAATATTTCAGGGTACTCACTCATACTAAACAAATTATTTTAGGATATTGACAAAATATTTCATGGTACTGACTGGCACTAAAAGATACTGACTGATACTTAAAATATACTTCACGATCTTAAAAATTATTTTAGGTTCTTGTAAAAATATTTCAGGTACTGACTTGTATTTAAAAAAAAAAACTTCAGGCTTTCACTGACAGGAATGAGAAAGTTGTTGATTATGTTGACCATTGGGGAGAGTAGGATCGGAACAAGTTGATCAGGTGGTTCCAGTCGCAATTTGTTGATCAGATCATATGTGCACACCCTCCCTGAGAGGGGAGAAGGGATGATAAATACTATTGGAAACCTTCATCTAAGGGTTGTTTTTCTGTAAAGTCTACATACCATTTTCTTTTTGTAGGTACACATCGAGACAATGACTTTGTTTGGAAGATACTGTGGAGATAGGTTGTCCCGGAGAAGATTAAGTCTTTTATGTGAACCTTTACACATGGGATATATAGTACATACGGTGTGACTGAGAGTTCAGAGAGGCATTGAGGAGTCATTAAGATGCCCATTTGGATGCAACCAGGAAGATGACTTAATGCACTTAATGAGGGAGTGTAGCAATTCAAAGGAAAGACGGATTTCAGTAGTTACCACGGCCTTATGGGAGAAGTTCACATCACTCCAAGGCATAGAGTAGACGCAATGGAATCTCAAACATGAAGCAAGAAGGGATTTTATCAAGAAAATCCCATGGGCTACACTGTTCAATTATATCTTCTGGGACATTTGGGTGGATCATTGCAAGAAACTATTTGGTGAGGACATCACCAAAGACAACACAAACGCACACGCTAGCCTTTTCAAAGCAAACTGGGATAAGGATTTAACAACAAAATGTCCATTTTACTCTAATCAGAATATTGCAAGACGAGTTAGCAGGGAACGACAGCAATGATTTATCACTCTTGAGGTAGATGCTTCAATTCTAAAGTCAGGGAGAAGCGGTTGTGGAGTCGCTATTAGTGGAGACGGTATACGATGGATATGTGGATTCATATGTAAACTCACAACAGTACCCCCAGCAATAGTAAAAATCATTGTGGTCATCCAAGGCCTTCAGATATGTTGGAATAAAGGATAGAAAATTGTTGATGTACTATTAGATTGTGTCGAAACTGTTAATGTTTTTATTAGGGGGTTGTAATTATTTTCACCCATTTAGAGACAATATAGTTGATGTCAAGTTGTGGTTATAAAAAAAAATGGTAATTTTAACTAGTCATATTCCTAGGGATCGTAATAGTTTTAGCGGACCATATGACTAAGTTAGCTTATAATATCACAAGAATTTTTTGTCTCTTTAATCACCGACCACCGTCATACCAGGAGGTGGTAGTTGGTGAAAGATAGTATATTTTAGTTTTCCATGTTGTAGACACTCTTTTGAGTTATTAATAAATTTTGGTTTTCATTCCAAAAAAAATAAAAAGCTTTAGAATGGTGAATGCTATTTTTTAATTTTTTTTAAAAGTCACCAACCACAATGTTTTGCTTCAAAAAGGCGCAATTTTATGAAAAAGGATGGCACTAGACGCTAAAAGTGTATTTGGTTTTAAGAGAGGGGAGGAAAGGGTGTTTAAACTTAAAGACTAATAATTAAATTTTTCTAAGTCTCCCCTCCCTCCCTTTCAAACTAAAAAAAAAAAAAAAAAAAAAAACCGCCGTCCAACCAAAGACCGACTTTTATATTATGCCTTGTGTGCCTGCTTTGTCGTATTATGACGTGGATGCCAAAGTCTGATGGCTAAAGTCTGCCATAACAATAGTTTTTCTAAGTGCTATGACAAGGCCGTCCTTCTACATAATTAACGCCCTCCTTTAACGCATGAAGAAAAGAGAGAAGCAAGAAAATAACCTTTTACATAATTAAGTGTTCATCTGACCACAAACATCGTTTCTAATCCTACAATTCCCACATTTCCCTCTTCTTCTTCATCCCCAAACATGTCTCAGCAACCTCAAGACCAAGTCTTGTGCACCATTGATCCTTACCAGCATCTTCAAATTACCACAAACCCAGATGGTTCCATCACCCGTCTCGTTTCTCTTCCGACCACCGCATCCTCACCAAACGCCGACACTTCATCACCTGTTCTCTCCAAAGACCTTCCTCTTAACCCTAACAACGCCACCTTCCTCCGATTATACCTCCCTCACAAAGCAATCACTTCTTCTTCGTCCCCAAAATTACCTCTAATTGTGTACTTTCACGGTGGTGGATTTGTATTACTTAGTGCGTCTTCCTCTATGAACCATGACTTCTGTTCCGAAATGGCCACCCAACTCTCCGCCGTCATCGTCTCCGTTGAGTACCGTCTTGCTCCCGAAGCCCGGCTTCCGGCAGCCTACGACGATGCTGTGGAAGCTTTACATTGGTTGAGAACCACCGAGGAGAAATGGATCCGTGAATTCTCCGACGTCTCTAGCTGCTTTCTCATGGGCACAAGTGCCGGCGGCAACATGGCTTACTATGTGGGGATACGTGTAGCAGCAGCCGTTGATGAGTTGGGACCTTTGAAGATCAAAGGGCTGATATTGCACCACCCATTTTTTGGTGGATCCCAGAGGACTGAGTCAGAGGTGAGGCTGGCCAATAACCCAACTCTGCCCCTCAGTGCGAGTGATCTGTTGTGGGATCTCTCACTGCCGGTCGGTGCAGACAGGGATCACGAGTATTGCAATCCAAAGGCGATGCGTGATTGGAGCGCTAAGTTTGATGAGATCGAACGGCTGAGGTGGGAGGTAGTATTAACCGCATGTGACGGAGACCCAACGATTGATAGACAGATGGAGGTTGTGAAGATGCTGCGAAGTAGAGGAGTGAAAGTGGTTGACCACTTTGGGGAAGGCTTTCATGGAATGGATCTCATGGAACTCAGCAAAGCTGACCCACTCTTCAACCTCATTAAAGGCTTAATCCACTGATGCATTTACCACTTGCTGATTCCTGCAGAAATTTTCCATGATCCAATAAATATTTAAATTTTATTTTTATTTTTTTCTTCCTTCAAATCTGGCAGCCAAAATAGATAAATAGAAGATAGTCAATAATGCACGCCGCCCTAGTAAACTGTGTTACTCTTTTTTAATTATTTTTTGGGAAAATCATTTTCAGGGCCCTTTTAACACTGACAATCTCAAAAAATACCTCAAGATTCTAATAATCCCAAAAAAGTCCCAGGACATTTTTCTGAGATTTTCAAAATCTTGGGTGAGTTGTTAACGGGGCTGATATAGTTGTTAACGGGTAGGTCTTTAGCAACTAAATCAGCCACGTTAACAACACTTTTGCTAACAACTAAATCGATCAGTTAACAACTATATCGATTACTCGTTAACAACTATATCAACCCTGTTAACAACTCATCCAAGATTCTGAAAAATCCCAAAAAAGGTCGGGCCTTTTTTAGGATTATCATAATCTTAGGTTTTTTTTTTAGATTGTCAGTGTTAAAAGGGCTCTGAAAATGATTTTCCCTTATTCTTTTTCGTTGGCCCTTATTATGCATACACGGGATAATCAACTCGGCCTTTGATCAAACACTTATCTAACACTGAACAGTTTGTGAGCTAGCAAGTTCAACCCATCGCGGCGTGGCCTCTCGCAAGGAGAAAAAGCTTAGTGCCAATAGACTGATTAGGAGCCTGTTAGAATATTTTTTTTTAAAAAAATGAAAAGATGTATTTTCTAAAAAGTTAATTGCCTTTATTATTTGAAAGGTTGTATAGGGAGTAAGAATATAAATTTATCAAGATAATTTATTCTTAATTTTAAAGACACTTACGAAAGGTTATAACTAAAGGTATGATATAATCATTATTGGGTAAAAGGTTGTATTGTTTTAAGGAAATCATATGTACATATTTGAAGGTCCAATTTGGCTTGGGAAGTTGTTAGTAGGAGTAGTTGCCCCAGAAGTTTTTTGGGTTCAATGTTGACTTGGAAATTTTTCAATTGTAGTAATGTCATGCTGAACTATCAGGCTCACATGCTATCCAAGCTAAGTGTTCTTTTGGGTCATGGCGCAAATTTGCCATACAAGTTTTCACTTAGGATCATTAGGTACTCGAAAGTTTCCAAAATATAGTATTTTCACCTTGGTTGTTATTCATGTTAAGTTTAATCGTTAATCACTACAAAAGATGACCTTTTGTAACAGTTAAAATTGCTTATTTATAACAGTTTTAGCCGCCACAAGTGACATTAATAGCAGTTGGTTAAACCACTAAAAAAAACAATTGTTGCAAGCTAATTTGTAGCGGTTAAAAAACTCTGCTACTCATGTAAAAAAACCGCTACGGTTGTAGCAGTTTTTAAATGGCTACAGAATTGAATGAAATTTCAAAAATGGCACCAAATATTTGAAATAAATTTGTAGCGGTTACAGAACCGCTACAAACTTTTGCCATCAATTTTTTAAAAAAGTTTGCATCATTCTTGAAATTTCATCCAATATAGTACCGGTTTTAAAAAAACAACAAAGTTTAGCTAGGTGATATTTTAAATATTCTATCAAAAATTTATATCAAAATTTGTAGTGGTTCTAAAACGGCTACAAAGTGCTAACATCTTTCTAAAAATTGAATTTGATTTATTTTAGATTATTTTATTATTTAACTGACAATTTAAGTTTAAATGATAAAAATTAATATTAAAAAATTGATACTAGTAGATGATATTTGATTATGGTTATTATATAGGTATAATAATGAGAATGTGTAGATAATATAAACTTATTATGTTGTCCATTAAATGATATTTGATCATGAAATTAATGTTGATGATTATAGAAGGAATTTGAGGGATGTCCTTAAAATGTTGGATAAAAAAAATAATTAGTATCAGAGAATTATAAGAAAGGAAAAAAAATCAAAATGGAAGATTTTTTTAAAATGTTTAACATATTTGATTCGCTTGATCAAGACTTAACCTCTTTAAAAAACATTGACGGACGAGAGAAAATGAGAGAGAAGGTGGGTGGGAAGAAATGAAAGAGGGTATGAAATGAGGTATGATGGGGGTATTTATAGGGATATCTATGTAACACTTGTAGCGATTGCTGTGTTGATTTTAGTAGCAGTTTTTATTTGTAGCGATTGATTTGACGATTTTTGAAGTTATTATTATGTTTGTAACGGTTTTAAAAACCGCTACAAACATTCTGTTGGTGTTTTTTTAAAAAAAATTATAAATTAAAATAAATGACCTTTTCTATTTTCAATAACAAAAATTATATAATATAATTAACTTTAAATAATAATACACTAATACAAGTACTAAAAAAATGTTGTAGTAGTAAATATAAATTTGCATATATATTATAAAATTTATGATGATATCACAAATAAAAGATAGCAATTTAAATAAGGGATAAGATATTCTCACTACCTCTATGTTTCACTACCTTTTCACTACCAGTTTCTCACCTTAGATCTACTATTTGATCCAACGGTCCTAATTTAACCTACTCAATCCCTCTCTGCTCCCCTCTTCCTCACTCCACCGTCCCTCCCCCTTCTCTGCTCTCCTCTTCCTCACTCCACCGACTACAGAGGTGGTGTAGGGCAAGAACCCGACTATACTCAACAAGTTCCTGACTACAGAGGTGGTGCAAGGCATAGACGATTATACTCAACAAGTTCCCGACTACAGAGGTGGTGGAGGGAAAGGACCCGTACGTCTGCTCGCAGGAAGACTCCCTCACCGGAGGAGAAAGTCGGAGCAGATTGTCCTCCGGCGAATCCCGGATCCCATCGGAAACAAGATCAGAGGAAAACGAAAGGAACAATCGAGCGTGACTTTTTCCGTTAAGGAGCAGCTGACCCTACTCAGCAAATATTTGTTACCTGCCTGTTCTGAATTTGAAATTCTGCCTGTTATGCATTTGCTTCTGCATTTGAGAGGTACGAATTCTGGTTATACAGATGCACAACATAGCCATACAAAACGACTCAGGATTGTCCTACATATGTAATCCCAAGTCTAAACTTCTTAAGAAACTGATGGCAACATGGTATCAACTGGTATTAATGTTATTCTAAAATATCTGCCATCATTGCCTTGTTGTTGTCTTGATCTTAAAATTTTTGTTTTTTCTCACTTGTATAACCTTGCTTTGCTAGGTTATGTGTTTGGACCTTGAGCAAAGTTTCTCTCCTCGTCTCTTGTTTCATGTACTCCGATGTTGTTTCCTGTTATGTAATAATATGAGGTAAGCTGTAGGCCTCAGATATGTTTTGATAACCCAATGCTCTTGCATAAAAGATTAGTCTTGAACTCTTGGTATACACAGTGAACAAAATATTTCTTAAAGCTTTTTCTGTCAGTTGAATCAAACAACATCATTCTAATTTTCTGAATTGCGTCATCTTTCGTCAGTTCTTATCTACACAAGTTCTTTTTCAAGAAAATGATAAAATATTTTGAATGTATTGCAATTTCTCACCCTATCATATTGTGGCTCATTCTTTGTTAAGCAGGGGATATGACATGATAAGAGAGAACCTGCCAGATCCCGTCTCAAATGGCTCTTTTCATCCAATAATAGATGTAAGCCTAAGTTTCTTATCTGAGCTTTCTCAAATTTCTAGTATTATGTGATATGCTTACATCAAGGAATATTGAATTAACCTGTGAGGTTACTTACGTTTGAGCATCTACTTTTCGGTTTGCCAAATTATAGGAGTTTCCTGAAATTGGAAGTTTGCTTCAACAACTTCTCCTGACTGTTGATAAGGTTGACAGCAGCAGAACAGCTTCTGAATGCTCGATCAATGATGGATCATACACGGAGAATTCTGTTTGAGGATTCTTTCTCTGTGACCATGAATACAAGAACTATGCACTTCAGTTTTATTGCTGTAATAGAATACTCGTTAGTGTAAATAAAAATGTATATTTGATGGCGAAAAGAAAATTGTATATTTGAACCGCAACGGATACAAATTGACTGGAGCAGTTTGTTAATGTGAAAATGGTGTATTGCTGTAGTTTTTCTGATTCAGAATTCAGCGCCTCAGTTACTTATTGGTTTGTTATAGATCATATTTCAGAATGTGCTATGCAGTTTTAGAAATAAAGCTCAATGTTACTCAATCATATGATTTATTTTTTATGGAACTAGCCATGACAATATTTTTGGATCTCTATTCCGACATATGATAGTTATGTTTAGAAAGTAATAACGCAAAGTACTCTGCTAAAAGCAATTTCACCAATCATATCTAACGAGGTTGATATGCTGCAATTTCAAGTCTACCGAAGATTTGTGTTGTGCTGGCAAAACTTGCACTCCCTTTCCCACATCAATTTTTGGGGAATTATTTGTGCTATTTAATTATTTAAATATGTTTAAATTATTCTAAATATACTTATTAGAATTTAATAGCTATATGACCAAAAGGAAAATCACTACAATCCGAAGATGTTAGTGAGCTATACTTGCTAGCTAGGTCATGAACAACTATGTAATACCTTATTATGTGCAAGTTCAAGTGAGGGGAAGGCTCAAACCATGAACATCGTGAGGAGCTATAAGATTAAGTTTTATTTTGCTTTACAAGCATGCCGGTCTTTATTTGTTTCTCTAAAAAAAGTAACCTATCTACGAAGAAAAAAATATCATTGATCCATGAGAAGGTTGATAAGGGTACACTGTGATGCAGAATATGTAGAAATCTAACGTAACACAAGGGAAACATAAGGGAGAGGGATTGGGAAGAGAAACATAGAGAGAGGAGGTAGACAGAACTGTTGCTTTGCTTTCATTCATACACAATCAAAAGTACATACAATAGGCATAGGCTCTCCCTTATATAGGCACTAGCCTTATTCATTAATATTGATTCAGCTATGCGCTAATTCTCCCTGAGTACTAACTGATATTACTAAATCTATATTAACTAATTACCTAACTACCCATATGGCCTCATATAATTAGTGTAGTGTCACGTCACTGGCCTCATAGGATTAATTGTGCCAATAAATTCCCAATCTAGCCTAACGTACGTAATCCCCAAATTATCCAACCTAATTATATTCACAATCTACATAACACACTAGTCCTTGGCTCTTTGTAACTGTAAATTCAATGTCATCAGAACCACCAAAGGGATCGTTCTGCTTTCCTCCATTCTCTTGTGTTCCTCTCATCACTTCACCTTCTGATTTATTCTCTCCTTTACCCTGTTTCTAGCTGAAGGACTTATTGATGTGCTCTTTGGCTCTAAAACTGCACTATCATCTGAAAAAAGTGCAAGCACCCAATCTATTTCTTGACTCGCACCATTCTCAATAGTTTCGACTTTTGAAGAATTTTTGTCATTATGCATGGTGGAAACATAAACCGCTTAGAACTATTAGTGCTTGCAATCCTATATTGAGTCTAATATTACTGAGAAGACAAAACAATTTACTTTGGAACAATCGCTAATGCATAGGCATTATTCTCAAATTCAGAAGCTCCAGCTAGCAAGTCATCCAGGCCCTAATACAACCAACAAGAACTATATGTAGTCTTAGTGGATGATAATGTTACTCTGGGTAAATTTGAAGGTGTCCAAGACTAATTCAACTAAAATATTTAAAATTTTACTAGAAAACCTATAAATAGTTTTATTATAGTTCCTCACCCTAAAATTTCACATGAAATTCACTTTACACATGGATTATTTAAGCTTGAAGCAATTAATATTAACTTATATTATTATGAATCTCTAATAGGAGAAAGGAAATTACAAGGAGGTCAACTATTGGTGGTCTGCACTGACCTCATGCTTTACTTGAGACTCGATTTGAATATTTAGGAGAGCTCCATCAATTGCTAGGTAACATCCGCATCACATTGAAAATCATAACAAATGGTTAATAAGAAGGAATATACTAATTTGTCAATCAAATCATATGCTTCATAGCTTAGCTCCTCGATTGCACCATTTCCTATGCCGAGAAGTATTTCAAACTTGGGGGAATACCAAGACATCACAGAAATATTAACACGCAAAATTCAAGTATACATACTTGTTCCTGCAATTCCATCAGCTGCCTTTCTTTTTCTTGAATATGTTCTGAAGCTCATGTATTTGTTGTAAATGGTGCGCTCGTTCAACTTCTGAGTGATCACGCTCCATTCTGCAAAAGTGTTTACTCATAGAATCATGTTGAAAATGAAAAGAGTTATGCCCTGTCGACATCTCATTGATGCAATTAGAGGGAGAGAAAATATTTGGGCAACAATGTAATACAACGAGATAAGTGTTTTACTTCGAGATTAAGTAAATTCATTCACATATGTGATACGCCTAATCATACTTGCCTATATTACAAATGCTTATGTAGTATGTACGTAATAAAGAAAAACCTGAAAGTTGCAAGTTCTTTGTTTTGCTCCCGGAGAAGGTCCTATTTTGCCCGGGCCTAACAGAATAATAAATAACAATATCAAATAAATGAACTATTAGGGTTAACATTAGCATTTCAAAAACATTAGCATAACAATATCAATATTTAATTTACACTGTGGGTGGCAGCATTAGAATGTTCCTTGAGTTGAGCATCAAAGCTATTTTGCATTTCAATTATCTCAATTCTTGCAATCATCTGAGCTCTCAGCTCAATCTCAATGTGTTCTAGCTCCTCTCTTTGTCTAGCAACATCCTAGATCCTTTGCTGCAATATATCATTGTCCAATGTCCCATTCACTGTCACCGAACAGAAATCAACATCAAGAGGCTCTCTTCCTTGCTGCACCTTGAAAATGAAAAAATCAACTTCAGCTCCTAAATCCCTAAAAAAGAAGAATTCGTACCTCTCAAATGCAGAACAGGCAGAATTTCAAATTCAGAACATGAAGGTAATAAATATTTGCTGAGTAGGGTCAGCTGCTCCTTAACGGAAAAAGTCACGCTCGATTGTTCCTTTCGTTTTCCTCTGATCTTGTTTCTGATGGGATTCGGGATTCGACGGAGGACAATCTGTTCCGATTTTCCCCTCCGGTGAGGGAGTCTTTCTGCGAGCAGACGTACGGATCCTTTCCCTGCACCATCTTTGTAGTCGGGAACTTGTTGAGTATAGCCGGGTTCTTGCCCTGCACCACCTCTGTAGTCGGTGGAGTGAGGAAGAGGGAAGCAGAGAAGGGGGAGGGACGGTGGAGTGAGGAAGAGGGGAGCAGAGATGGCGGCGATCGAGCGAGCAAGAGAGCAGAAGGGAAAGAGGGAGAAATGTGAGAAGGAAAAAGGAATTAAGTAGGTTAAATTAGGACCGTTGGATCAAATAGTAGATCTAAGGTGAGAAATTGGTAGTGAAAAGGTAGTGAAATATAGAGGTAGTAAGAATATCCTATCTCTTTAAATAAATATAATTTTCCTAAAATAGAAATAAAGCCTAACTATTAGGAGCCAAATCATTAACTATTAGGAGCCAAATCATCAGGTCTTCTCTTAGGGGGGTAGGATCAATGCGATGACTAGAGGTAACAACACCATTGTCATTGAAAAGAAGAGGCGGAGGGGCTTGATCAACAGTGAACTTAGGCGCAGGCAGGGGTTGTGGAATCTCCTCATTTGGAAACATACGAGAAAGCGCCTCGACATGAAATCCCGCTCTACCTCTACTAAGCATACCAAGGTTTGGCCTGGTGTTGAATCTGCATAGCAATCTCTTGAGTCCTCATGTCAACCTTTGCCTCAACCATTGCCTTCGTCGACCTTCTAAAGTTGGATGTCCTTATTGGAGAGATTCTAATCTCATTGGTGGCGCTCCTGTCGTAGACCATGCTGGGCTTGGCGCCTATTCCCATACCCCTGCATCGTCCTGGGTGCTCAACTGGGCCCATAGGAGCTTTAAAAGGGGCAATGGGATCCACAGACTCCTATGACTCCAAGGTCTAGGACTGTCGTAGCTTTGCCTAAGACTGCTGAATCCACTTCTAGTGCACACACTTTATAAAACATTAATGAAACAATTTCATGTAATTTAAATAAATTACAAAAAATATATAAATTTATGTATATAACTTACAATGACATCATCTGCTTGCTGAGAGGTCGTTGTCTCCTCACAGTGTCTATGGGTGTATGTGAATAACTCCCCATATTTCGTCTAGCGGTTCTCCTCCTATGCCTTCCTTTCCTGAAAGAATTATAAGAATATGAACTTTCTTGTAGTAAAAATAAAACAATTAATAACTTTATAATATAAAGCTAAAATTAATTTCACTTTAAAAATTACCTGCTCACTATAAGTGACAACAAATGTCCCGATCTGTCATGTGATGGATCCTCTACTTCACTTGGCTCCTAGTGTTCCTCTAAGACAGAGCATGCAAAAGATACAAAACATTAAAATGATTTAAAAATATTAATTATTAACAAATTTATAATTCTTTAAAAATGTACGTGTCCCTATTGGCTCCTCTTGAACTAGACAAAACTTACCTAGTCTAATGCAGGGACGTTGTCTACTGCAGAGGAATCGTCACATCCTTATTCATCAAGTGGTTGAGGCAACTCCTCCGGTTCTTCTAGTCGTCCCCCATCTTGATCAGTGAGTACCTTTTCTTGTTGTTGCAGACTTTAAACTTATGATGTATCATAATTGAATTAATAACAATTAATTAAAAAGCCAAAAATTATAACTATTTACATCTATAATATAATTAAATACAATTACTTACCTACACAACCTCCTCAAACGCTTTGTTCTTCGACTTACTCGGAACTTGCTTCTGAGTCTGGAAGTGGATGGGGGAACCACAACCAATTCGCCTAGGTGGTTCAGCCAGGCGAGTTGAAGAGGTGACCACCATTCCTAATCCGCTGGTCCATTATATCATTCCACTCAACTATGACACGTGGCCCTCCATCCGATTCACTATGGGCACGTCCAGCTTCCTCTTGGTGATGTTTCCTGTGGATCTCGCACAATTTACCTTTTTTTTTATTAAATTTAAATAAACTTTAATTAACCGTATGTAATTTAAATATTAAATTTATTAAAATAATAATTAAATTGGTCAAACTCGGTCGACCACGAAGACGACGATCGAGGGTTCCCTTAGTTCTAGGCATCTTTCCGATCCAAGAACCGCTCTGCCTCGCCAATGGGAATGTTGATGTCAAACTCGTCATTTTGCTCAAAGTTGCTCAGAGTGAGCTCAAAGTCCTCTTCCACAATATTAGTCGGTAAGGTCTCCTGCTGTGGGATCTTCTCCTTTAGGAAGAGCTAATATAGCCGTATCCTCCTATGGTGGGACAGGGGACATTTCTCTTGTTGTCCGACCTTAATGGCCACTACCACCGCCTCGTCAACTATTCCCCCGGTCAAGGCACTCGCCACTTACCACCTCTTTTCCCTTCTCTAAATCGCTCTTAAAAGCCATAACTTTGTACATGATGTAGCTTAACGTCGCAAGAGAGTGTGTGAGAATGAAATTTGGGTGGTGAGAAAGAAACTTGTGTGGTTAACTATTTGGTGGCAGCGTGAGTTTAAACACCTTACTTTTGTAGTAGTTTTATTACGAAACCGCCACAACATTTAAACATTTGTAGTGGTTTACATAAAAAACTACACTAACCGCTACAAAATACGAAACCCTACCTCGTTTACTATGACACTTTGTAGCGGTTTTAAATAACCGCTACAATTGTGATTGACTATTTGTATTTTGTAGTAGTTTTTAGGATTAACCGCTACAAAACATGAAACCCTACCTCATTCAATGTGACACTCTGTAGTGATTTTATGTAAACCGCTACAAATGTGAAGACTCTTTGTATCATGTAACGGTTTTGTGAGTAACCGCTATAAATGTGCAAGACTCTTAGTATTCTGTAGCAGTTATTATAAAAACCACTACAAACTTTTGTTATTATTGAAGAATAGCAGCAAGATGCTAAACATTGGTTTGAAAGTAGTTGGCCCCAGATGAAAATATGCAAATGAGCTAGTAGGTAACATGATACCCTGGATAGCCCATTTGCAAATTCTGCACAGAACAAACTGTATAGGGGTTTTTACAGGAAACCGCCACAAATTTGCAAATTATTTTAATTTTGTAGTGGTTATTAATCTTAACCCCTACAAATGTGCAATAATATTTGCATTCTGTAGTGGCTTTTACATACAACCACTACAAAAGGTCATACTCTTTGACTTCTGTAGCGGTTTTTACTTCTAAACCGTCACCTTAAAAACCGTCACATCTTTTGCGCCAAAACATGCCTCGCTTGCACCACATTTATAGCGGTTTATTAAATTAAAATGATAACAAAATAACAGTTACAAAATTGGCTCCAACTTGGTGCCAAATTTTGTAAAGGTTATTTAGTGGTAACCGCTACAAAGTTCATTTCCTAACTAGCACATGTCTTAGCATGGGTGTTCCCATTGCAAATATGTAGCCGTTTCGGTCTAAACCGCTACAAAATATGATTTTTGCACGATTGTTGTTTATCGCTGTGAACCATTAGGTTTTTTTTAGTGAATTGACCATATATGATGCTTTAGTAGCTCCACATGTCATCTTATTTATAAACAAGGAAAAAAAAAATTAAAAAGTCACCCCATGTGAATTATGTGAGAAAATTAAAGAGGTGGAAGTATCTTATGCGATGAAAGAGGAAATCAAAGAGGTACCTACTGTTTATCTTGATGTTGTTAGATACAATGGCAGAGGGTTTTAGGGACCTTGTTCTCTCAGAAATCTCCCTTAGTATGTCCTACCTCCAAAAATTGAATCTTACTTTTTCATTACTCTCAGGGGAGCATCAACTCCTCCTTCATTTGCAACTTCTTTTTCATTATTGTTTAATCTCTTAGTTCAGCATACCAATCCGCACTACAAAAAACATTAGATTAGCAACAAAATTGTATAATTTCGTTGTCAAATAGACTGTCTCTAATTGTAGCTCTTCACACGACGTCCTTACTAAACTATATACTTTTTCTATGTTTTTCTACATCAAGTCATATGCCATGTTAGGAAGAGTTAGGGTGTGTTTGGTTTGAGGAGAGGAAGGGAGATAATTTTTTACCTCATATTGACCAAATTGCCCATGGAAAATTTACAATATTCCAAAAATAAACTCAACAAAAAGGAATATTCTTCTCATTTTTGACAATTTAGTCAATATCCTTCCTCCCTTCTTATCCCTTCCCCTCCCCTCAAACCAAACATGCTAAACTTTTAAATTTCCACTATGAGTGCATATTCTATATGATTGCACTACTACAAAAAGAGGGAATAGTATGCATGTTTTGTGGCACTTCTTTACAGCTTCTTATGGATTTTTTTCTTAAAAAAAAGGATGTTGTGGCGTTTTCTCAGGCAAGCACAATAGATGCTTATGGGCCTTATGTGGCACTTGCTTGACCAAGCACCACATAAGGTGTTTGTTTTTTATAAATAAAATACACTAGCAGCTATGGCGCTTGCTCATAGTTGCTATTGACTTTGTGTGGGCTTGCTCCACACAAAGTATTTCTTAATACTTTCTCCCAAACCCTTTTTCATCAACTCCCATTTTAGCAAACATGCGTGTTCCCATTTTCCAATGACTCTCTCACGGATTTCCTCTTCCCTTTTCTTATCCTCTCATCTCCACTCCCACTAGCCTCTTCCTTTCCTTATCCTTGGTCCCTACTCCCCTCTCCTTCTATAAACATTCACGCACACATTCATTTCTATTTCTTTTGGTCACATTTCCGCCACCCATCCCTATCCCAAAGATCACATAAGTACATACTCACCTTTTCTTTTTATTTTTCCTTTATTAACTTTTTTTCTTCGGTGTTGTGTTTGAAGTTTCATTTCACTCTAGTTAAACTTCCTATATAGTGATGTTTTTAAATTTTGAGCTTACAAATCTAATTTTATTAGTACTTAATAGTTTAATTTGCTCAATTTAGTTTATATTTAATTTATTATGAAATATGAAAAAAAAATATTCCCATTTTTATTTGCTAAAAAATAAATGAGATCAAATTAAATGTTATTATATATAGGTTGTATGTGAAGATATGTAGTAGTTATAATTATTACTTTTAGTACTTGTTATTGATGAGTTGCATAAGTAAAATAATTATTTATTTTTAACACTTGTATTTTATTTGTTTTCTTATAATGCTCTCTAATTTACCTATGATATGTATTGCAAAATATAATTTCTTTCATTATGAGCTGTGAAAAATTATTATGATGTTGTAGGATTAACAAGACATTCGACCCGTGCGTTGCACGGATATTTTTAGTCTACAATGTATAAAAAAAAATTGCATACAATTTCAGAGTTTGAGCGAGTAATTGAGTAAATGATACATGACAAATGAGTTATTCTTTTTTCTTAATATGTAGTAACTTATTTCTATGATTGTAGCACAAGGTTTTGAAAAACTTCTCTGTAAACAACATTTAATGTTGTGTTGCTGCATTTACTGAACTCATTCAGTATTAGGATTTTCAAACCATTGAAATTCTTCACCCTAGACAATGCAACATATAGTTGCCCATGGGAGAAAACCGGACTTGGTAGGTAAAGACCTACATTTGTCATCGATTGACCCTGGCTTTTGTTTATTGTCATGACAAAAGAAATAATTAGAGGAAATTGCCTTCTTGTCATATTGAAAGGCAATTTTGTTTCAGATGGATTCATATCCATTCTATGTATCAAAATCTCTTCACCAATGCTTGTGCCATTCAATGCCTTTGCCTTAATCACATACTTCCCAAGTTGTGATATTTGAAGCCTTGTTCCATTGCACATTCCTGCAGCTTGATCAATGTTCCTTATCAACATTACGGGTACAAAGAACCTTCAAAACCAATTTATGATGGGGATACCAGAGCATTTAATTGCATTTAGGTATTCTACATCATACAAATCCTCAAAGCTTTCATTTGCATTGTCTATTCGATTTATAGAGTCTGAGCTAAAGTACTCAATTGCATCTCCCGGTAACAATGAACAAATGTACTCATTCAATGTGTCGACGTTTTCCGTTGTTGGGGTAAGGATGGACCTATTTTTCAGGTAATCTTCGTCGAACAGACGCTCTATTAAATTTGGGTAAGTAGATTCAACTATACACTTGTCATAACTGGTTTTCATTGTGGATAGAAATTTGTGATTGAAAAATAGGTGTTATCTCAATTAATGATTCTGTTGAATTCATATGTAATTAATTATATTGCCTAATTAATTCATTGACCTCTCTATGCACAATTATTATTTCCACGCAAACACCTATTTGGAAAGAAGGATCGCGCGTATGTATCTGGCATGTGAAAAATAGGTGATTGGAAAAAATTTGTCATAACTGGTTTTCATTCCGTATAGAAATTTGTGATTGAAAAATAGGTGTTATCTCAATTACTGATTCTGTTTAACTCATATGTAATTAATTATATTGCCTAATTAATTCATTCACCTCTCTATTTGAAATTATTATTTCCACTTTTGTTTGTTATTCATATATCTTTCGTGCACACATTTATAGCATTGAGATTTTTTTATATTCTTGGAACTATAACAACAATTTATAAAGGATATTGCACCAGTTATCCTATAATATTGCTCTAATATACCATGGAAATTCTAGGTCATAAACGTTTTTAGGTGTAAATTTTATGCACAAATTAGCTCACAATTCAATGTTGGGTTTTGATTTTAGAACCTGTAATTGAAAACATCAATCGATTTAACTTCATTATTTGGTTTTATTAGTTGTTGTCCTGGGTAAATGTAATAAAACATAATAAGTGGAGTAAATGAGTTCAAAAAGGGTTGTAAAAAAAAAAGTGATATACAATTAGTCATAATGTCCAAAGGATTTTTTTTTTATAAAATGAATAATTAAGAAACAAATTGGATGTATTTACTTCGCAGAATGAATGAGAGATCAAATGACTAAATGTGCAATCTATTAAATCATATAATTTCTATTCCATTTGATTTGATAAATCTATTACAAATTGGAAGTTGGGTTGAAAAAATAGTGACAAGTGCTTATGAAAATTTCAAAACCAAAGAACAAATATGGGTGTGCTAATTATATGGCATATTTTTGCGAAGTTTAGGGAGATCCGCTGTAAGTACCATTATTTGGTGTATAAAATTAATATAAAGACATAAGCAGTTGTCAAGATATATAATTCAGATAAGGGAGATCCTCTATTACGGATATCGTGGACAATTTAAAGGGTTTACCAAATATGTATATATACATTTAATAACAAAGTCTTCATGAATGATTGGAAAAATCAAATAATTAAGATTTTACAACCTGTAATTGAAAACATCAATCGATTTAACTTCATTATTTGGTTTTATTAGTCATTGTCCTGGGTAAATGTAATAACATAATAAGTCGAGTAAATGAGTTCAAAAAGGGTTGTAAAAAAATGTGATATACAATTAGTCATAATGTCCAAAGGATTATTTTATGAAATGAATAATTAAGAAACAAATTGCATGTATTTACTTCGCAGAATGAATGAGAGATCAAATGACTAAATGTGCAATCTATTAAATCATATAATTTCTATTCCATTTGATTTGATAAATCTATTACAAATTGGAAGTTGGGTTGAAAAAATAGTGACAAGTGCTTATGAAAATTTCAAAACCAAAGAACAAATATGGGTGTGCTAATTATATGGCATATTTTTGCGAAGTTTAGGAGATCCGTTTGAACTACCATTATTTGGTGTATAAAATTAATATAAAGACATAAGCAGTTGTCAAGATATATAATTCAGATAAGGGAGATCCCCTATTAAGGATATCGTGGACAATTTAAAGGGTTTACCAAATATGTATATATACATTTAATAACAAAGTCTTCATGAATGATTGGAAAAATCAAATAATTAAGATTTAAAAAGGGGTATACAATTAATCATAATTTTTCATGACTGATATTCATTGCTTGTAGAAAATTGTGATTGAAAAATAGATCTCATCAAAATTAAATATTCTGTTGAAATCAGTTTTGAATATTTACTATTCATAATAAATGCATTGACCTCTCCATACACAGCTTATTTTTCTACCTTTGATTGTTAATGAGTAATCTTTCGTTCACACCTTTATAACATTGTGCCTTTTGGATATTATTTGAACTATAACAACATTTTATATACGAAATTATGTAAAGTCATCCTAAAATATTGCTCCACTATACCATGGAAAATCTTCATCTAACATTTATAGAAAAATTTGTGTTATCTCAATTAATGATTCTGTTGAATTCATATGTAATTAATTATATTGCCTAATTAATTCATTGACCTCTCTATGCACAATTATTATTTCCACGCAAACACCTATTTGGCAAGAAGGATCGCGCGTATGTATCTGGCATGTGGAAAATAGGTGATTGGAAAAAATTTGTCATAATCGGTTTTCATTGCGTATAGAAATTTGTGATTGAAAAATAGGTGTTATCTCAATTAATGATTCTGTTGAATTCATATGTAATTAATTATATTGCCTAATTAATTCATTGACCTCTCTATGCACAATTATTATTTCGACGCAAACACCTATTTGGGAAGAAGGATCACGCGTATGTATCTGGCATGTGAAAAATAGGTGATTGGAAAAAATTTGTCATAATCGGTTTACATTGCGTATAGAAATTTGTGATTGAAAAATAGGTGTTATCTCAATTACTGATTCTGTTTAACTCATATATAATTAATTATATTGCCTAATTAATTTATTCACCTCTCTATTTGAAATTATTATTTCCACTTTTGTTTGTTATTCATATATCTTTCGTGCACACATTTATAGCATTCAGATTTTTTTATATTCTTGGAACTGTAACAACAATTTATAAAGGGTATTGCACCAGTTATCCTAAAATATTGCTCTAATATACCATGAAAATTCTAGGTCATAAACGTTTTTAGGTGTCAATTTTATGCACAAATTAGCTCGCAATTCAATGTTGGGTTTTGATTTTACAACCTGTAATTGAAAACATCAATCGATTTAACTTCATTATTTGGTTTTATTAGCTGTTGTCTGGGTAAATGTAATAAAACATAATAAGTGGAGTAAATGAGTTAATAAAGGGTTGTAAAAAAATGTGATATACAATTAGTCATAATGTCCAAAGGATTTTTTATAAAATGAATAATTAAGAAACAAATTGCATGTATTTACTTTGCGAAATGAATGAGAGATCAAATGACTAAATGTGCAATCTATTAAATCATATAATTTCTATTCCATTTGATTTGATAAATCTATTACAAATTGGAAGTTGGGTTGAAAAAATAGTGACAAGTGCTTATGAAAATTTCAAAACCAAAGAACAAATATGGGTGTGCTAATTATATGGCATATTTTTACGAAGTTTAGGGAGATCCGTTGTAACTACCTTTATTTGGTGTATAAAATTAATATAAAGACATAAGCATAAATCATATAATTTCTATTCCATTTGATTTGATAAATCTATTACAAATTGGAAGTTGGGTTGAAAAATAGTGACAAGTGCTTATGAAAATTTCAAAACCAAAGAACAAATATGGGTGTGCTAATTATATGGCATATTTTTGCGAAGTTTAGGAGATCCTTTGTAAGTACCATTATTTGGTGTATAAAATTAATATAAAGACATAAGCAGTTGTCAAGATATATAATTCAGATCAGGGAGATCCCTATTACGGATATCGTGGACAATTTAAAGGGTTTACCAAATATATATATATACATTTAATAACAAAGTCTTCATGAATGATTGGAAAAATCAAATAATTAAGATTTTACAACCTGTAATTGAAAACATCAATCGATTTAACTTCATTATTTGGTTTTATTAGTCATTTGTCCTGGGTAAATGTAATAAAACATAATAAGTGGAGTAAATGAGTTCAAAAAGGGTTGTAAAAAAAGTGATATACAATTAGTCATAATGTCCAAAGGATTTTTTATAAAATGAATAATTAAGAAACAAATTGCATGTATTTACTTCGCAGAATGAATGAGAGATCAAATGACTAAATGTGCAATCTATTAAATCATATAATTTCTATTCCATTTGATTTGATAAATCTATTACAAATTTGAAGTTGGGTTGAAAAAATAGTGACAAGTGCTTATGAAAATTTCAAAACCAAAGAACAAATATGGGTGTGCTAATTATATGGCATATTTTTGCGAAGTTTAGGAGATCCGCTGTAACTACCATTATTTGGTGTATAAAATTAATATAAAGACATAAACAGTTGTCAAGATATATAATTCAGATTAGGGAGATCCCCTATTACAGATATCGTGGACAATTTAAAGGGTTTACCAAATATGTATATATACATTTAATAACAAAGTCTTCATGAATGATTGGAAAAATCAAATAATTAAGATTTAAAAAGGGGTATACAATTAATCGTAATTTGTCATGACTGATATTCATTGCTTGTAGAAAATTGTGATTGAAAAATAGATCTCATCAAAATTAAATATTCATTGAAATCAGTTTTGAATATTTACTATTCATAATAAATGCATTGACCTCTCCATACACGTTATTTTTTCTACCTTTGATTGTTCTTGAGTAATCTTTCGTTCACACCTTTATAACATTGTGCCTTTTGGATATTATTTGAACTATAACAACATTTTATATACGAAATTATGTAAAGTCATCCTAAAATATTGCTCCACTATACCATGGAAAATCTTCATCTAACATTTATAAAAAAAAATTTGTGTTATCTCAATTAATGATTCTCGTTGAGACTTGAATTCATGGCTGGAACATCCAGGAATTTGATTGTCCTGAGTCAAATGTGCAGCAGAGAGACGGTTGAGTATCAATCTAAAGTCAACAACAATTAAAAACAACCTCGTAAATGTCACTATGGCTATGGAAGGTGGTTTGTCCATCTCGCAATGAAAAGGGGATAAAATTAAGTAAATCAAATATGATGAAAGTAAAAATGACACAAAATAATTAACTTGATAAAAAGGAAAACAATAACCACCAGTCCTAACCATCTTCACGTAAAAACAAAGCAAAGAAAGAACATCTGTCTTGTCCAAAACACTTGCATAGCTTCTTGAGGCCCAAAAAGCGGGGAACCTCTTAAACAACATTTGAAGGGATTTGGGGATTGTTATATAGGAATGAAGTGAATATTAACATTTATGAATTTGAAGAATTAACAAAACAAAAGTAATCATCACATTCATTTCTATTTCTTTTGGTCACATTTCCGCCACTCCCACTAGCCTCTTCCTTTCCTTATCCTCTTACCTCCACTCCCACTAGCCTCTTCCTTTCCTTATCCTTGGTCCCTACTCCCCTCTCCTTCTATAAACATTCACGCACACATTCATTTCTATTTCTTTTGGTCACATTTCCGCCACCCATCCCTATCCCAAAGATCACATAAGTACATACTCACATTTTCTTTTTATTTTTCCTTTATTAACTTTTTTTCTTCAGGTGTTGTGTTTGAAGTTTCATTTCACTCTAGTTAAACTTCCTATATAGTGATGTTTTTACATTTTGAGCTTACAAATCTAATTTTATTAGTACTTAATAGTTTAATTTGCTCAATTTATTTTATATTTAATTTATTATGAAATATGGAAAAAAAATTCTCATTTTTATTTGCTAAAAATAAATGAGATCAAATTAAATGTTATTATATATAGGTTGTATGTGAAGATATGTAGTAGTTATAAGTTTTACTTTTAGTACTTGCTATTGATGAGTTGCATAAGTAAAATAATTATTTATTTTTAACACTTGTATTTTATTTGTTTTCTTATAATGCTCTCTAATTTACCTATGATATATTGCAAAATATAATTTCTTTCATTATGAGCTTTGAAAAATTATTATGATGTTGTAGGATTAATTCATTGAGTATTTATCAATTAAAAAGGGGTTTAAGAAATGTAATTCAATTTTTAAGATGTTACGCTACCAATTTTATTTTAATATATATTTTTGTATTGGCCACCATAGTTTGTGGGATTGTTGTCAAACTCGCGAGTTGACTTTCCGAGTTTACCGTTTTACGTTCCTACCTTACTAAATCGAGTTAAGTCTCTATTAAAATGATGTCAGCTGTAAACTCAGATAAACTCACGAGTTTACACACCGAATTTACCGTTTTTACGTTTGTAGCATACAAAATTGTGTTAATTTTTTTCAATTTTGTCATCCTCAACGACTTTATATATGAATTTTATAGAAATATCTTTATTAAATATAATAAATTATGAATGTTGATGTATTTAATTTCAATTATTTATATTTAAAATATATTTAATTCAAATTATTGTCATTTTTATATTTAAATTATTTAATTTTACACTATTAATACATATTTAATGATAAAAGTAAAGTCTTACGAGTTTACCGATTCGAGTTTACGATACGAGTTTATGTCACTATCACGAGTTTGCTTAGACTCGTGAGTTTGACAACTACAGTTGTGGCAGTCTAATATATATATATATATATATATATATATAGGGAATAACATTTATGCATTTACTGCAGAAAAATAATTCTGCAGCAAGCCCAAAACTACACCGTTTTTGTTTTTTTTTTTGCCCTCCTCTTACTCTATCTTCTTCGCAGCAAGCCACACATCGCCTTTGAAGCCAAGTAGTAATGTACCATGAGCAGCTGCTGCCAGCGAGCCAACGACCATCAGAGTCCAATCAAGCCGATCCGGGCAAACAAAGAGCCTGGAGAAGGGCCCTGCGGCTTGTGTTGGCTCAATCTCCTCGGGCTCCTCCATCTCCTCCTCCACTTCAACCTGGTGTCCTGGTGGGACGTAGAGGTCTCAGGTCCGGGGTCTAAATAAGGCGACGGCGACTCTAGCATCCCAAATACCTCCGAGTGGGTGAATCTTCATTTAAATAAAAAATTTCCTTTCTTTTAATGTTTAGGTTTGAGATATCTTCCTTTACAAGTACAAGAGGTTGAATCTTCATTACTGTTAAGACAGTGGCGGACCCACACTTGTGCATGTGGGTGCAAGTGCAAACACAAAGTTTAAGAATATATATATATTTTGAAGGAATCTTATAACAAGTTGTCTAGATGGTGTAGTGGTTATAATGTTAGTCTTACACACAAGTCCCCTGTTTGAACCCGGCACTGACAACTTTCTTAAATATTTTTTAGGCATGGACTTTCGCAGCCCATGATAAAACACATGGCTCAACAACTTTCACACTACATGGCGTAAAACAAGTTTACAACATGGGCCTGATTTGATAAGGAAAAAGGTTAATTAAAAATGGTAAAAGATAAATAAATATGTTGAATCTTAATAATTTCAAAGGGATTGATTTTAAATTTTGAAATGTTCCAAAATGTGAAAAATTACCTAACCACCCTTAGTTTTTAAAATAAAAATTCAAAAGGTCATAGTTTACAACTTTAGTATGCCTTTTAGCAACTTAAGTATCTGTAACAACAATTTTTGTGTGAGAAATTTATATATATATATATATATATATATATATATATATATATATATATATATATATATAATAGGTCGTTGAAGCTCTTAATTTTTTTTTTGTAGTATTTTGTCAGTCTCTTTAGAGTTATTTGAATTCAAAATTTCGCATTTAAAACTTTCCTTCAAAATATTTTCCTTATCTATATTCATTAGATTTTTAATGCATTTAAAATTTTCATTAAAAAAAAGTCAACAAATTGTGCACCCACAAATATAAATTTTTGGGTCCGCCACTGTGTCAAGGAATCATATGATATCATGGTACGTACTTCTATAAAGAAGTATCCCATTCCTCGCTAAGTTTTTGTGAGACCCGCTATTCTAAATTAAAAAATCTGACCTAATAGACGTAGAGTCCAAGCCATTAATTACAAATTGTCAATTATGTCCAGAAAATCCTCTCCATTTATCTACAATAACTTGGTAGAAAATTTTATCAAGGCTTAAATATTTTTCTCATACGTTTGTCAAAGTTGTCTCTATCTTCTTTTAATTTCTTAGTCTCTTTAATAAATTATTTGCTCATTAACTTATTAGATTATATAAAATTCTTGTTTCCTTGACTAATTTAACCTTATCCATCCACAAATTTTCAATTCCTTTGAATAAACGGGACAATCATGTGCCGTATTGTTAGGATGAGGTGTATATTTAGATGAGCACCGACTTTTCATTTGTCTTAATGTGTGAATTGTTTATTATTCCCTTCGTGTCATTAATGTAAATCATATTTATCTAAATCAATTAGATTAATATGTGAAAGTTAAGTTAGGTAATATTATATGTTTTGTTTTTCTAAAAACCCTAATCATTTTCTTTAAATTTCATATCCTCCCTCTTCTACTTGATTACTATTGAGAGAATTTTAATAGGATTATTTTGAAAAAATTAATAAAAATGTGAAATAGATTATATATTGATATATGATCGACATCGACTTCCTAATTATGTCTTCTTTTGCATATCTTTTGCATATATTTGTCACTTTCCCTCATCATCTTTGTTAGGAAATATATTAGTATAAATATATTATAATTAATTAGTATCGCACATAATCAGGGATTATAGGAATTATGAGTGATTAGGGAATCAATCATCATAATGATTCATTATTCTCTTGTCTTCTATCTTGTGTATAAATACCCTATTGAGCATATGAATAAACACATTGATTTGAGAGTATATTTTCTTTCTCTATCCTTCTCTTTGATTTCTACTATCTTCTTTCTCCTGTTTCTCTCCGTCACATATTCCGCCCCCATGGATCCCTACAAGTTCCTTCACATCGTCCTTAATCCAGACGGCACCATAACTCGCTTGGAAAAACACCACGAAACTCCCGCCCAACCCGATCCCAACCCTCACCTTCCTGTTCTCTCCAAAGATCTCTCCATTAATCCGTTACGTAACACTCCGGGCTCGTATCTTCCTTCCCCATCAAGCACTGGACCACTCTTCATCATCTTCTATCACCAAGCTTCCCATGATTGTCTTCTACCACGCCGGCGGCTTCATCGACTACGCCGCAAACACCACTTACTTCCACGACTTCTGCGTTCAAATTGCTCAAAGAACCCAATCCGTCCTCGTTTCTGTGAACTATCGCCTAGCTCCGGAGCACAGGCTGCCGGCTGCATATGATGATGCTTTGGAGGCGTTGCACTGGATCCGAACCTCCGAGGAAAAGTGGTTGACATGTTTCGCTGATTATTCCAAATGCTATCTGATGGGAGAGAGCGCAGGGGGTAATATTGCATACAACGCGGTCTACGTGCGGCCGCGGAGGTGGATCAACGGAACCTTTGAAGATCAAAGGGCTGATATTGGTTCAGCCATTCTTCGGCGGAGTGAAAAGAACTTCTTCCGAAGAGAGGCTAGCCAATGACACGATTTTGCCACTGCCCGTCACTGATCTCGTGTGGGAGCTTTCGCACGTGTGGGGGCTGATCGTGATCACGAGTATTCCAATCCCACGCCTGAGAAGGGTTCGAAGGTATTTGATAATATCACACGGCTTGGAT
Organism: Acacia pycnantha; assembly: GCA_025563575.1. NCBI lineage: Eukaryota > Viridiplantae > Streptophyta > Magnoliopsida > Fabales > Fabaceae > Acacia > Acacia pycnantha. The sequence goes on along the minus strand of JAMWYP010000256.1, from coordinate 1,239,680 downwards.
GGAAAGTTCTTGTGTTTGGAAGCTATGGGGACTTACTCATCGACCGTCGATTGATCTCGGCGAAATCGTTACAAAAACACGACGCACACGTGGAAGGTCACTTTAAGGGTGAAGATAAGCATGGAGCGTTTGGTGGCCACCTACGAAGGGCGAGCCATTGAGCTATACGACGCAATGAATAAATTATTCACCACAAACTATTAGTAGCTTAGGATGTTTTTTTTCGTAATTTTTTTTTAATTTTAATTCAAAGTGGAGTCGACGTAGTAGGTAGTTTGATTTTATTTTTTATATTCCTAATAATAATAATTCCTTTATCCTTTTCGTTTCTTAAGATGTCAATGGTGTTTGGTGTTTGTTTGAGTCGAAGCGAGAGAGGTTTTATAATTGAATAAGAAGACTAGAGTCTTGATCCTTAGTTATTTAAAATCTTGTTTTATCATTGTGATTTTACGTTTTACGATTTTTTTTTTCAATAAAATGATTTTACTAATTTTCTTTATGATTTTACGATTTGTTTACGTTACGATTTTTATGAATAAGAAGACCAGAGTCTTGATCCTTACATTACAAGCACCTTAAGTTTGTGAGCACTATCACGCGTGTAACATCCCAAATTTTAAGATTTGGAATTTTAAAATAATTATGAAGTTGATTATTGTAATTTAGGCTTATTTTCCCCTTATTTTACGTTGGGAAAAGAATAATTCAAATAAGAATAAATTATGCCTAAAAAAAATGTAGAGATAATATATGAGGATTTAATTTGAAAGAAAGGGCAAAATGATTTAATTTAATTATTTGGAAAATTGGGAATTTATTTCTGCATAATATTTAATAATAAAATTATGGTAATATGGCAAAGGATTACTTTTTAATAAAACCTATATATATAATTCCTAAGCCCATGATAATAGCAATTATCTCTAATTCAAGTCACCTATCCTCATAGAATCGTGTAACCTAAGCAAAGCTATCTAGGAAAGAAAATACACATACACTCTTTAATTCAACTTATGTAAGTCAACTTTAACAATGTTATTGTGCATTAAAAAAACACAAGTAATCCTGGGCAGTTTTGCATCATACAGACAATAGACAAGCTCCAACCTCATTTATTAATTACCCAACAACAAACAAAAACCCAACCCAATACAACAAAATAAAACCAGCCCAAGACGCAACACACAGGGAAATGAGAAACAGATTGTATAAAAAATTCTAATAACAAAAAAAAAAAAAAAAAACCAGAACAGGAGCAACTAACACGCAACGTATCATACCATAAACAGAGCCTCAGCGTCGCTTACGGAAAAAAGGAAGATAACGCTATCAGGTTGAAGATCATAGTATCTTCTTCAATGCAAAAGCAGTGGGATAATCACAACAGATCACGCCATATCTCCCCACGTCATAGCAGCAACCTCCCATGCTTCTTGGGCCAAGTACCACACTCCTCATTATAATTTCCCCAACCCAGAGAACACAGAGACAGAACCGAGAGTTTCAGCTGCAAAGAAAAAAAAAAAACAGAGAGAGAGCAAGGCCGAACATTAGGAGGGAAGTTGAAGGAAAAGAGGAGCTGATCATTGTGTGCAGGCCTAAGTGTCAACCAAGGTGAGTCCCCAACCATCTCCTTCTAGTTTCTACATGATTAGTTCTGAGTTTGAGGATTAAAAACGCATGGGTAAGCTGCTGCATCCTTATACTCTGTTTTTCGGACCAGAAACCAAGCAAACTTTTGAGCTTCTGTTTCTATGGGAAACGTTTGAGTTTTTGCACGAAATTTTTACAGTAGATAGTAGACTCAATAAAGTTTGAAACGAGAAAAAAACCAGCCAAAACGGACGTGTAGATTGAGAGTTATGATTTTTCAAAGTTGGAGGTTGAAACTACAAAACGTCAGTTTCAGAACGTGGCAGATCAGATTCGGGCTTGATTTTGAAATGGAAAACCTTTGATTTTTTCCTTGAAATTTTTACAGTAAATAGTAGACATATCAACCTTCCCAACGAGCCAAAGAACACCTAAAATTAACGTGTATAAAGAGAGATATGATTTTCAAAAGTTGAGCTAAAAATCTGGGCAAATTCTGGTATGCTTCTGGAGCATGAAAATGACGTGGCCTTTCGGAAAAATTAAACCTTTTATTTTTGCTTTGAAATTTTTACAGTAAATAGTAAACTAAATAAGGTTTAAAACGAGCTTTGGAACACCTTAAAGGGAGCTCTATAGCTCGAGATATAATTTTTGGAAGTTGAGTCATAATTTTGGAAAGTTATCTGAACAAATCACGTTTTTGAAATATGGTAATGATACAGTGTGTTATGGCTTTTGGTATTATTTTTATGTGAAATTAGACATGCTAAGGAACACTTAGTTTTTGGAGGCACCTCATTTGGATTTTTGTAGAATTAATTATGAATTTTCAAAGTTTAATCAGAAAATTCTGGATATTGTTTGTATTTTTCGAAAGTTGGAAATTTTCCAGTCATAGATCAACTTGGTGACTTTAGTTTATGAAAATAGACTTATCAAGGTTTAAATAGGAATTGGATTCACTCAATTTGGAGTTGTATCGGTCAAATTATGAATTTTCTAAATTCTCAGAAAAGTTAAAGGCTGAAGTTTGATAAGTCTTAAAACAGTCACGTATATTATTAATAGTGCATAACCTTCAAAGTAAAGGTTCTTCTTTTGGATAACTTGTCTATTAAGAGTTATAAAGACTCTAAAGTGACAAGACAAACCTTCTTAACATTTTTAAAAAACATAACACCCCTACCGGCCTCACCCTTTCAGGTGTCGGGTAGTGTGATCCTTTACTTATATTCAATTTTAAACTATTTATCCCAGGTTAATTTACGTCATACATCAGAGTATTAGCAGCAGAGCATTCATCGGTTTGGACAAAAATATACTGATAAAATAAAGATACAGAGAGATAAGTTTACCCTAGAGGGTTCAACATACAGTCATCCAGATAATGGTGCCTAGACAGGCCAAAATAATATACTACAGTCATCCGGTAACCAAAATAAATATCCGAAATAACAATCACCGACGTCCACCACTATACTACTCCAGCTTCGGAGCCTTACCTCTGTCTCCCTGCTCCGATCTAGATAAACCGCCGGGGCTTAAAGGGGCCGGGATTCAAAATTGAATCCCGAGTAATCTGTTAATCTCATATAAAATGTATAACAAAGCATGTAAGCAACCACAAATAAAAATTCAAACCACATCTCATTCAAGATCATGCACACACAGACAAGGCACACACCAATCCGAACGAGCGGTCCTAATAGCACACAAAGCCTGCATCGCAAAGTGGTCCTAATAGCACACAAAGACATGTACCACCGGCACGGCACATAGCAAGGCCCGTTTATGCACACAAAGCATGTTCCGGTTCCATAGCGCTTGGAAGACAAATGGATGATAACCGAATGTATGCAATATACATGGTAAAACATACATACACAAGTCACACCGAGTATATGAAGATTAAGGTTACTACCTGACTGCTTCGAAAATCTTCTGTTGGCTTCACGTCCGTTTAATTATCTTGGCAACTATCACGTCCTATAGATATACATTTACAGACGGCGGGTTATTATTTGTTCAAACTCTTCTTAATCTCCAATGTCATGGGACTAGGCTTACTGTAAGGCTATTGGGCCTGTACTAATTCTTCAAGGTCCATTTTAATTTTCGAAAGCCAAAATATATATTTTGGGTCTTATTTGTCATTTTTATTCTTAGGCCCAATTTTTTTTTTTTTTCAAATTGACTATTATATTAGTATTTCTCTACAATTATTTTAAACTCCCAGGGCTATCTTAACACTTTAATTAAGAGTTTATGAAACCAGTGACCATATAAAATTATGCTTTAATGTTTCTTATGGTTATTCCAAAGCCTTTGACAAATACTACATAAAATATGCTTCATATAAATAAACTTTTCTCTACTATATTTCTATGTGCAGTGACATACATACATACATACATATATATATATATATATATATATATATATATATATATATATATATATATATATATATATATATATATATATATACTAGTTCTTCCTTCTCTTTTCATATGTATCAGATATCCTGATTCCTTTAATATTTGAAAATGGTTCCACTGTTAGACTTGGTGAACCAAAATTGTATTTTTTTTATTTATACCTTTTTATAAAATATTATTTATACACACCAGTGAATAGTGGCCATCTATATGCGATTAACACAGGCCCACAACACTTAATCCAACATATGCTATTATACAGGTTTTCATGTCAGCATTTATATATACTTGTGATCCATGCGAAACGATGCATGCAATATGGTTTTTGTATACTTCAAAAATATATGGCAGTGGGTGTTCCACTTATTTATATAAGTGCTTTAACAAAAACACTTTTCTATCTTCCAAATATAATAATATACATGTGACAGCAAAATCCATATGCAACCATAAACTTATGTATTATCAGTTCTCTTCTTGCTTAGTCTTTCTAAGGTTCATGTGTCTATTTATATCCTTAGACCTGAAATAGATTAAACCCCATACATGAGTGTCTAGCCGTGTAGGATTTCCCATTTACTTTCAAAGTCATGAAATGCAATAACATTTTAGTAACCACAGTGTTGGATGTATATATCAGATGGTAATTATTATTTATTTATTTTTTTCTCCCTTTCTTATAAAGTGACTTATTTATGACAGCTAAAGAAAAGGACCCTTAGCATATATATATACAAGCACACTGACGCAGCACACCCCTGGATTCTTTTTTTTTTCTTTCATTTCAGTAAACTCACAGTTCATCTCCTACGGCAGTGACCTAGTTATTGGTGTTGGGAAGTGACGGAAACTAAAGGAAAGGAGACCTGAGGACTCACCTCAGGTTGCAGGCTTAAACGTGATGCCTCCCACCGATGCTCTTCTCCCCTGTTTCTGGAACCAAAACGCAGAGGGAGAGTGGTTATGGTTTCTGACTCACTCCCTCTCTTCCCCTCGGTTCCTCTCACTCTCGTTCTTAGTTCTGGTAGAGGCACGCCAATGATAAAAGAACAAAGAGCAATGGTTATATATAGCACACACACGGTCTGGTCCGAGAAGAAAGAAGAACGGACCGAGGGATATTCAACGTGGGTCTCGAGAGGCATGGTGGGGGTCTGAGTTTACTGATATGAAAAGCATGGGCTGCTGGTTTGCGTGTACGAGCTGATTCATTAATTGAAGAGTGATTAAAGGGTGTATAGGCCAAATGATAATAGCTATTAGAGGAGTATGGCTAAATCTGATTTGCTGATATTTCATTTCCTTTGACAACGCATGCTCAGTCTTGCGTGTGCAGTGAGGAGAAACTGATTTGCATAGGGGTAATGGGTTGTATAGGTAATAGGCTGTTTTGGGCTATGAGGAGCTGGGCATATTGTTGTGGTTGGGCCGAGAGATGAGAATGAGACATGGGCTAGCTGCTGTTATTGGCTGGGGTTAATGATTAACAAGGAGTATAGAGAGGTCTTGTGGGTCAGCATAAAGAGAGCAATGTCTTCCACATGCAATAAGAAATAAGAATGTTATTATAAAAAAAAAAGAAATAAGAATGATATATCATATGGGTTTAATCCCACATTTTATCTTTTGCAACTATTTTCTGTAATTTAATTATTATAAGGAAAATAAATTCCTGATTTTCCAAATAATTAAAGTTTAATCATATGGCCAATCTTCACAATTTAATTCCCATATAATATTCCAATGCTCTTGCATAAAAGATTAGTCTTAAACTCTTGGTATACACAGTGAACAAAATATTTCTTACAGCTTTTTCTGTCAGTTGAATCAAACAACATCATTCTAATTTTCTGAATTGCGTCATCTTTCGTCAGTTCTTATCTACACAAGTTCTTTTTCAAGAAAATGATAAAATATTTTGAATGTATTGCAATTTCTCACCCTATCATATTGTGGCTCATTCTTTGTTAAGCAGGGGATATGACATGATAAGAGAGAACCTGCCAGATCCCGTCTCAAATGGCTCTTTTCATCCAATAATAGATGTAAGCCTAAGTTTCTTATCTGAGCTTTCTCAAATTTCTTGTATTATGTGATATGCTTACATCAAGGAATATTGAATTAACCTGTGAGGTTACTTACGTTTGAGCATCTACTTTTCGGTTTGCCAAATTATAGGAGTTTCCTGAAATAGGAAGTTTGCTTCAACAACTTCTCCTGACTGTTGATAAGGTTGACAGCAGCAGAACAGCTTCTGAATGCTCGATCAATGATGGATCATACACGGAGAATTCTGTTTGAGGATTCTTTCTCTGTGACCATGAATACAAGAACTATGCACTTCAGTTTTATTGCTGTAATAGAATACTCGTTAGTGTAAATAAAAATGTATATTTGATGGCGAAAATAAAATTGTATATTTGAACCGCAACGGATACAAAATTGACTGGAGCAGTTTGTTAATGTGAAAATGGTGTATTGCTGTAGTTTTTCTGATTCAGAATTCAGCGCCTCAGTTACTTATTGGTTTGTTATAGATCATATTTCAGAATGTGCTATGCAGTTTTAGAAATAAAGCTCAATGTTACTCAATCATATGATTTATTTTTTATGGAACTAGCCATGACAGTATTTTTGGATCTCTATTCCGACATATGATAGTTATGTTTAGAAAGTAATAACGCAAAGTACTCTGCTAAAAGCAATTTCACCAATCATATCTAACGAGGTTGATATGCTGCAATTTCAAGTCTACCGAAGATTTGTGTTGTGCTGGCAAAACTTGCACTCCCTTCCCCACATCAATTTTTGGGGAATTATTTGCGCTATTAAATTATTTAAATATCTTTAAATTATTCTAAATATACTTATTAGAATTTAATAGCTATATGACCAAAAGGAAAATCACTACAATCCGAAGATGTTAGTGAGCTATACTTGCTAGCTAGGTCATGAACAACTATGTAATACCTTATTATGTGCAAGTTCAAGTGAGGGGAAGGCTCAAACCATGAACATCGTGAGGAGCTATAAGATTAAGTTTTATTTTGCTTTACAAGCATGCCGATCTTTATTTGTTTCTCTAAAAAAAGTAACCTATCTACGAAGAAAAAATATCGGTGATCCATGAGAAGGTTGATAAGGGCACACTTGTGATGCGAAATATGTAGAAATCTAACGTAACACAAGGGAAACATAAGGGAGAGGGATTGGGAAGAGAAACATAGAGAGAGGAGGTAGACAGAACTGTTGCTTTGCTTTCATTCATACACAATCAAAAGTACATACAATAGGCATAGGCTCTCCCTTATATAGGCACTAGCCTTATTCATTAATATTGATTCAGCTATGCGCTAATTCTCCCTGAGTACTAACTGATATTACTAAATCTATATTAACTAATTACCTAACTACCCATATGGCCTCATATAATTAGTGTAGTGTCACATCACTGGCCTCATAGGATTAATTGTGCCAATAAATCCCCAATCTAGCCTAACGTACGTAACCCCAAATTATCCAACCTAATTATATTCACAATCTACATAACACACCGGTCCTTGGCTCTTTGTAACTGCAAATTCAATGTCATCGAGAACCACCAAAGGGATCGTTCGCTTTCCTCCATTCTCTTGTGTTCCTCTCATCACTTCACCTTCGATTTATTCTCTCCTTTACCCCGCTTTCTGAGAACAATAAATAAGATTAAAGTAATTACAAAGTACCGAAATTCAAATAATATATTTCATCATATAATTGATTTAGTCTACTTAGAAGTATCCACTTAAAAAGTCGGTCACTGTTTCTAGTTTCTAGCTGAAGGACTTATTGATGTGTTCTTTGGCTCTAAAACCGCACTATCATCTGAAAAAAGTGCAAGCACCCAATCTGTTTCTTGACTCGCACCATTCTCAATAGTTTCGACTTTTGAAGAATTTTACGTCATTATGCATGGTGGAAACATAAACTGCTTAGAACTATTAGTGCTTGCAATCCTATATTGAGTCTAATATTACTGCAGAAGGCAAAACAATTTACCTGCTGGAACAATCGCTAATGCATAGGCATTATTCTCAAATTCGAAGCTCCACTAGCAAGTCATCCAGGCCTAATACAACCAACAAGAACTATATGTAGTCTTAGTGGATGATAATGTTACTCTGGGTAAATTTGAAGGTGTCCAAGACTAATTCAACTAAAATATTTAAAATTTTACTAGAAAACCTATAAATAGTTTTATTATAGTTTCTCACCCTAAAATTTCACATGAAATTCACTTTACACATGGATTATTTAAGCTTGAACCAATTAATATTAACTTATATTATTATGAATCTCTAATAGGAGAAATGAAATTACAAGGAGGTCAACTACTGGTGGTGCTGCTACAGCCTCATGCTTTACTTGAGACTGATTTGAATATTTAGGAGAGCTCCATCAATTGCTAGGTAACATCCGCATCACATTGAAAATCATAACAAATGGTTAATAAGAAGGAATATACTAATTTGTCAATCAAATCATATGCTTCATAGCTTAGCTCCTCGATTGCACCATTTCCTATGCCGAGAAGTATTTCAAACTTGGGGGAATACCAAGACATCACGAAATATTAACACGCAAAATTCAAGTATACATACTTGTTCCCGCAATTCCATCATTGCCTTTCTTTTTCTTGAATATGTTCCTGAAGCTCATGTATTTGTTGTAAATGATGCGCTCGTTCAACTTCTGAGTGATCACGCTCCATTCTGCAAAAGTGTTTACTCATAGAATCATGTTGAAAATGAAAAGAGTCATGCCCTGTCGACATCTCATTGATGGGAGAGAAAAATATTTGGGCAACAATGTAATACAACAGAGATAAGTGTTTTACTTCAGAGATTAAGTAAATTCATTCACATATGTGATACGCCCTCATCATACTTGCCTATATTACAAATGCTTATGTAGTATGTGCGTAATAAAGAAAAACCTGAAAGTTGCAAGTTCTTTGTTTTGCTCCCGGAGAAGGTCCTGTTTTGCCCGGGCCTAACAGAATAATAAATAACAATATCAAATAAATGAACTATTAGGGTTAACATTAGCATTTCAAAAACATTAGCATAACAATATCAATATTTAATTTACACTGTTTGGGTGGCGGCATTAGAATGTTCCTTGAGTTGAGCATCAAAGCTATTTTGCATTTCAATTATCTCAATTCTTGCAATCATCGAGCTCTCACTCAATCTCAATGTGTTCTAGCTCCTCTCTTTGTCTAGCAACATCCTAGATCCTTTGCTGCAATATATCATTGTCCAATGTCCCATTCATCATCACCGAATAGAAATCAACATCAAAAGGCTCTCTTCCTTGCTGCACCTTGAAAAGAAAAAATCAACTTCAGCTCCTAAATCCCTAAAAAGAAGAATTCGTACCTCTCAAATGCGAAATGTGCAGAATTTCAAATTCGAACATGAAGGTAATAAATATTTCTTTGAGTAGGGTCATTGCTCCTTAACGGAAAAGTCACGCTCGATTGTTTCTTTCGTTTTCCTCTGATCTTGTTTCTGATGGGATTCGGGATTCGACGGAGGACAATCTGCTCCGACTTTCCCCTCCGGTGAGGGAGTCTTTCTGCGACAGACGTACGGATCCTTTCCCTGCACCATCTCTGTAGTCGGGAACTTGTTGAGTATAGTCGGGTTCTTGCCCTGCACCACCTCTGTAGTCGGTGGAGTGAGGAAGAGGGAAGCAGAGAAGGGGGAGGGACGGTGGAGTGAGGAAGAGGGGAGCAGAGATGGCGGCGATCGAGCGAGCAAGAGAGCAGAAGGGAAAGAGGGAGAAATGTGAGAAGGAAAAAGGAATTAAGTAGGTTAAATTAGGACCGTTGGATCAAATAGTAGATCTAATGTGAGAAATTGGTAGTGAAAAGGTAGTGAAATATAGAGGTAGTAAGAATATCCTATCTCTTTAAATAAATATAATTTTCCTAAAATAGAAATAAAGCCTAACTATTAGGAGCCAAATCATTAACTATTAGGAGCCAAATCATCAGGTCTTCTCTTAGGGGGGTAGGATCAATGCGATGACTAGAGGTAACAACACCGTTGTCATTGAAAAGAAGAGGCGGAGGGGCTTGATCAACAGTGAACTTAGGCGCAGGCAGGGGTTGTGGAATCTCCTCATTTGGAAACATACGAGAAACGCCCTCGACATGAAATCCCAGCTCTACCTCTACTAAGCATACCAAGGTTTGGCCTGGTGTTGAATCTGCATAGCAATCTCTTGAGTCCTCATGTCAACCTTTGCCTCAACCATTGCCTTCGTCGACCTTCTAAAGTTGGATGTCCTTATTGGAGAGATTCTAATCTCATTGGTGGCGCTCCTGTCGTAGACCATGCTGGGCTTGGCGCCTATTCCCATACCCCTGCATCGTCCTGGGTGCTCAACTGGGCCCATAGGAGCTTTAAAAGGGGCAATGGGATCCACAGACTCCTATGACTCCAAGGTCTAGGATTGTCGTAGCTTTGCCTAAGACTGCTGAATCCACTTCTAGTGCACGCACTTTATAAAACATTAATGAAACAATTTCATGTAATTTAAATAAATTACAAAAAATATATAAATTTATGTATATAACTTACAATGACATCATCTGCTTGCTGAGAGGTCGTCGTCTCCTCACAGTGTCTATGGGTGTATGTGAATAACTCCCCATATTTCGTCTAGCGGTTCTCCTCCTATGCCTTCCTTTCCTGAAAGAATTATAAGAATATGAACTTTCTTGTAGTAAAAATAAAACAATTAATAACTTTATAATATAAAGCTAAAATTAATTTCACTTTAAAAATTACTGCTCACTATAAGTGACAACAAATGTCCTGGATCCTGTCATGTGATGGATCCTCTACTTCACTTGGCTCCTAGTGTTCCTCTAAGACAGAGCATGCAAAATATACAAAACATTAAAATGATTTAAAAAGAGTAAATAATTTTTCAAAACATGGTTTTTGACTCGAGTAAAAATGTCATTTTTAGTCCTTAAACTAAGAAAAGGTCCTTTTAGTCCTTTTAGTCATGCATTTTAATCCATCACAATTTAAAAAAAATCCTTTTTAGTCCCTAAAAAGGACAAAAATGACATTTTTTTTACTCAGTGACCAAAATGGGTATTAACAAAGATTTATTTTAAAAATATTAATTATTAACAAATTTATAATTCTTTAAAAATGTACGTGTCCCTATTGGCTCCTCTTGAACTAGACAAAACTTACCTAGTCTAATGCAGGGACGTTGTCTACTGCAGAGGAATCGTCACATCCTTATTCATCAAGTGGTAGAGGCAACTCCTCCGGTTCTTCTAGTCGTCCCCCATCTTGATCAGTGAGTACCTTTTCTTGTTGTTGCAGACTTTAAACTTATGATGTATCATAATTGAATTAATAACAATTAATTAAAAAGCCAAAAATTATAACTATTTACATCTATAATATAATTAAATACAATTACTTACCTACACAACCTCCTCAAACGCTTTGTTCTTCGACTTACTCGAACTTGCTTCGAGTCTAGAAGTGGATGGGGAACCACAACCACCTCTGCCTAGGTGGTTCAGCCAAAGAGTTGAAGAGGTGACCACCATTCCTAATCCGCTGGTCCATTATATCATTCCACTCAACTATGACACGTGGCCCCTCCATCGATTCACTATGGGCACGTCCGGCTTCCTCTTGGTGATGTTTCCTGTGGATCTGCACAATTTACCTTTTTTTTATTAAATTTAAATAAACTTTAATTAACCGTATGGAATTTAAATATTAAATTTATTAAAATAATAATTAAATTGGTCAAACTCGGTCGACCACGAAGACGACGATCGAGGGTTCCCTTAGTTCTAGGCATCTTTCCGATCCAAGAACCGCTCCGCCTCGCCAATGGGAATGTTGATGTCAAACTCGTCATTTTGCTCAAAGTTGCTCAGAGTGAGCTCAAAGTCCTCTTCCACAATATTAGTCGGTAAGGTCTCCTGCTGTGGGATCTTCTCCTTTAGGAAGAGCTAATATAGCTGTATCCCCTCCTATGGTGGGACAGGGACATTTCTACTGTTGTGCTGACCTTAATGGCCACTACCACTGCCTCGTCAACTATTCCCCCTGGTCAAGGCACTCTGCCACTTACCACCTCTTTTCCCTTCTCTAAATCGCTCTTAAAAGCCATAACTTTGTATATGATGTAGCTTAACGTCGCAAGAGAGTGTGTGAGAATGAAATTTGGGTGGCGAGAAAGAAACTTGTGTGGTTAACTATTTGGTGGCGCGTGAGTTTAAACACCTTACTTTTGTAGTAGTTTTATTACGAAACCGCCACAACATTTAAACATTTGTAGTGGTTTACTTAAAAAACTACACTAACCGCTACAAAATACGAAACCCTACCTCGTTTACTATGACACTTTGTAGCGGTTTTAAATAACCGCTACAATTGTGATTGAGTGTTTGTATTTTGTAGTAGTTTTTAGGATTAACCGATACAAAACATGAAACCCTACCTCATTCAATGTGACACTCTGTAGTGATTTTACATACAACCACTACAAAAGGTCATACTCTTTGACTTCTGTAGCGGTTTTTACTTCTAAACCGTCACCCAGAAAAACCGTCACATCTTTTGCGCCAAAACATGCCTCGCTTGCACCACATTTATAGCGGTTTATTAAATTAAAATGATAACAAAAATAACCGTTACAAAATTGGCTCCAACTTGGTGCCAAATTTTGTAAAGGTTATTTAGTGGTAACCGCTACAAAGTTCATTTCCTAACTAGCACATGTCTTAGCATGGGTGTTCCCATTGCAAATATGTAGCCGTTTCGGTCTAAACCGCTATAAAATATGATTTTTGCACGATTGTTGTTTATCGCTATGAACCATCAGGTTTTTTTAGTGAATTGACCATATATGATGCTTTAGTAGCTCCACATGTCATCTTATTTATAAACAAGGAAAAAAAAATTAAAAAGTCACCCCATGTGAATTATGTGAGAAAATTAAAGAGGTGGAAGTATCTTATGCGATGAAAGAGGAAATCAAAGAGGTACCTACCTGTTTATCTTGATGTTGTTAGATACAATGGCGGAGGGATTTTAGGGACCTTGTTCTCTCAGAAATCTCCCTTAGTATGTCCTACCTCCAAAAATTGAATCTTACTTTTTCATTACTCCCAGGGGAGCATCAACTCCTCCTTCATTTGCAACTTCTTTTTCATTATTGTTTAATCTCTTAGTTCAGCATACCAATCCGCACTACAAAAAACATTAGATTAGCAACAAAATTGTATAATTTCGTTGTCAAATAGACTGTCTCTAATTGTAGCTCTTCACACGACGTCCTTACTAAACTATATACTTTTTCTATGTTTTTCTACATCAAGTCATATGCCATGTTAGGAAGAGTTAGGGTGTGTTTGGTTTGAGGAGAGGGAAGGGAGAGAAATTTTTACCTCATATTGACCAAATTGCCCATGGAAACTTTTCAATATTATAAAAATACACTCTCAACAAAGAGAAATATTCTTCTCATTAATGACAATTTGGTTAATATCCTTCCTCTCCTCCCATTTCCTCCCCTTAAACCAAACATGCTAAACTTTTAAATTTCCACTATGAGTGCATATTCTATATGATTGCACTACTACAAAAAGAGGGAATAGTATGCATGTTTTGTGGCACTTCTTTACTGACTTCTTATGGATTTTTTTCTTTAAAAAAAAGGGATGTTGTGGCGTTTTCTCAGGCAAGCACAATAGATGCTTATGGGCCTTATGTGGCACTTGCTTGACCAAGCACCACATAAGGTGTTTGTTTTTATAAATAAAATACACTAGCAGCTATGGCGCTTGCTCATAGTTGCTATTGACTTTGTGTGGGGCTTGCTCCACACAAAGTATTTCTTAATACTTTCTCCCAAACCCTTTTTCATCAACTCCCATTTTAGCAGCTGCGTGTTCCCATTTTCCAATGACTCTCTCACGGATTTCCTCTTCCCTTTTCTTATCCTCTCATCTCCACTCCCACTAGCCTCTTCCTTTCCTTATCCTTGGTCCCTACTCCCTCTCCTTCTATAAACATTCACGCACACATTCATTTCTATTTCTTTTGGTCACATTTCCGCCACCCATCCCTATCCCAAAGATCACATAAGTACATACTCACCTTTTCTTTTTATTTTTCCTTTATTAACTTTTTTCTTCGGTGTTGTGTTTGAAGTTTCAACTCACTCTAGTTAAACTTCCTATATAGTGATGTTTTTAAATTTTGAGCTTACAAATCTAATTTTATTAGTACTTAACAGTTTAATTTGCTCAATTTAGTTTATATTTAATTTATTATGAAATATGAAAAAAAATATTCCCATTTTTATTTGCTAAAAAATAAATGAGATCAAATTAAATGTTATTATATATAGGTTGTATGTGAAGATATGTAGTAGTTATAATTTTTACTTTTAGTACTTGTTATTGATGAGTTGCATAAGTAAAATAATTATTTATTTTTAACACTTGTATTTTATTTGTTTTCTTATAATGCTCTCTAATTTACCTATGATATGTATTGCAAAATATAATTTCTTTCATTATGAGCTGTGAAAAATTATTATGATGTTGTAGGATTAACAAGACATTCGACCTGTGCGTTGCACGGATATTTTTAGTCTACAATGTATAAAAAAAAATTGCATACAATTTCAGAGTTTGAGCAGGTAATTGAGTAAATGATACATGACAAATGAGTTATTCTTTTTTTCTTAATATGTAGTAACTTATTTCTATGATTGTAGCACAAGGTTTTAAAAAACTTCTCTGTAAACAACATTTAATGTTGTGTTGCTGCATTCTTGAACTCATTCAGTATTAGGATTTTCAAACCATTGAAATTCTTCACCCTAGACAATGCAACATATAGTTGCCCATGGGAGAAAACCGGACTTGGTAGGTAAAGACCTACATTTGTCATCGATTGACCCTGGCTTTTGTTTATTGTCATGGCAAAAGAAATAATTATAGGAAATTGCCTTCTTGTCATATTGAAAGGCAATTTTGTTTCAGATGGATTTATATCCATTCTATGTATCAAAATCTCTTCACCAATGCTTGTGCCATTCAATGCCTTTGCCTTAATCACATTCTTCCCAAGTTGTGATATTTGAAGCCTTGTTCCATTGCACATTCCTGCAGCTTGATCAATGTTCCTTATCAACATTACGGTACACCAACCTTCAAAACCAATTTATGATGGGGGATACCAGAGAATTTAATTGCATTTAGGTATTCTACATCATACAATTACTGATTCTGTTTAACTCATATGTAATTAATTATATTGCCTAATTAATTCATTCACCTCTCTATTTGAAATTATTATTTCCACTTTTGTTTGTTATTCATATATCTTTCGTGCACACATTTATAGCAGTGAGATTTTTTTTATATTCTTGGAACTATAACAACAATTTATAAAGGATATTGCACCAGTTATCCTAAAATATTGCTCTAATATACCATGGAAATTCTAGGTCATAAACATTTTTAGGTGTTAATTTTATGCACAAATTAGCTCGCAATTCAATGTTGGGTTTTGATTTTATAACTTTGTAATTGAAAACATCAATCGATTTAACTTCATTATTTGGTTTTATTAGCTGTTGTGCGGGTAAATGTAATAAAACATAATAAGTCGAGTAAATGAGTTCAAAAAGGGTTGTAAAAATGTGATATACAATTAGTCATAATGTCCAAAGGATTATTTTATGAAATGAATAATTAAGAAACAAATTGCATGTATTTACTTCGTAGAATGAATGAGAGATCAAATGACTAAATGTGCAATCTATTAAATCATATAATTTCTATTCCATTTGATTTGATAAATCTATTACAAATTGGAAGTTGGGTTGAAAAAATAGTGACAAGTGCTTATGAAAATTTCAAAACCAAAGAACAAATATGGGTGTGCTAATTATATGGCATATTTTTGCGAAGTTTAGGGAGATCCGCTGTAACTACCATTATTTGGTGTATAAAATTAATATAAAGACATAAGCAATTGTCAAGATATATAATTCAGATCAGGGAGATCCCCTATTACGGATATCGTGGACAATTTAAAGGGTTTACCAAATATATATATATATACATTTAATAACAAAGTCTTCATGAATGATTGGAAAAATCAAATAATTAAGATTTAAAAAGGGGTATACAATTAATCATAATTTGTCATGGTGATATTCATTGCTTGTAGAAAATTGTGATTGAAAAATAGATCTCATCAAAATTAAATATTT
The DNA here is from genome assembly GCA_025563575.1 of Acacia pycnantha. Taxonomy (NCBI): domain Eukaryota; kingdom Viridiplantae; phylum Streptophyta; class Magnoliopsida; order Fabales; family Fabaceae; genus Acacia; species Acacia pycnantha. The sequence continues at coordinate 1,223,319 of JAMWYP010000256.1, read as the reverse complement.
TGTTGAAATCGATTTCGAATATTTACTATTCATAATAAATGCATTCTGAGTAATCTTTCGTTCACACCTTTATAACATTGTGCCTTTTGGATATTATTTGAACTGTGGTGCCAAAAATAAGTGGAGGTTAACGATCCTTTCAAGCCCCAAATCGGTGAGCTTTTTCGCATGTGATGATTACTCCTGTTTTGTTAATTCTTCAAATTCATAAATGTTAATATTCACTTCATTCCTATATAACAATCCCCAAATCCCTTCAAATGTTGTTTAAGAGGTTCCCCGCTTTTTGGGCCTCAAGAAGCTATGCAAGTGTTTTGGACAAGACAGATGTTGTTCTTTGCTTTGTTTTACGTGAAGATGGTTAGGATGGTGGTTATTGTTTTCCTTTTTATCAAGTTAATTATTTTCTGTCATTTTTCTTTCATCATATTTGATTTACTTAATTTTATCCCCTTTTCATTGCAGATGGACAAACCACCTTCCATAGCCATAGTGACATTTCTGAGGTTGTTTTTAATTACAACCATCCCGCGATTGTTGACTTTAGATTGATACTCAACCGTCTCTCTGATGCACATTTGACTCAGGACAATCAAATTCCTGGATGGTCCCGGCATGAATTCGAAGTCTCAACAGAATCATTAATTGAGATAACACAAATTTAAGTATCTGTAATAATAATTTTTGTATGAGAAATTAAAATATACATATAATAGGTCGTTGAAGCTCTGAATTTTCTTTTTGGCAATATTTTATCAGACTCTTTAGAGTTATTTGAATTCAAAATTTTCCATTTAAAACTTTCCTTCAAAAAATTTTCATTGTCTATATTCATTTGATTTTTAATGCATTTAAAATTTTCATTAAAAAAAATTCAACAAATTGTGCACCCACAAATCTAAATTTACGGGTCCGCCGCTGTCAAAGGAATCATATGTTATCATGGTACGTACTTCTATAAAGAAGTATCCCATTCCTCGCCAAGTTTTTGTGAGACCCGCTATTCTAAATTGAAAACTCTGACCTAATAGACGTAGAGACCAAGCCATTAATTACAAATTGTCAATTATGTCCAGAAATCCTTCATTCGTATTCCTGCCGATCCTCTCCATTTATATATCTACAATAACTTTGTAGAAAATTTTACCATGGCTTAAAAATTTTTCTCATACGATTTGTCAAAGTTGTCTCTATCTTCTTTTAATTTCTTAGTCTCTATAATAATTTATTTGCTCATTAACTTATTAGATTATATAAAATTCTTGTTTCCTTGACTAATTTAACCTTATCCATCCACAAATTTTCAATTCCTTTGAATAAACGGGACAATCATGTGCCGTATTGTTAGGATGAGTTGTATATTTAGATGAGCACTGACTTTTCATTTGTCTTAATGTGTGAATTGTTTATTATTCCCTTCGTGTCATTAATGTAAATCATATTGATCTAAATCAATTAGATTAATATGTGAAAGTTAAGTTAGGTAATATTATATGTTTTGTTTTTCTAAAAACCCTAATCATTTTCTTTAAATTTCATATCCTCCCTCTTCTACTTGATTACTATTGAGAGAATTTTAATAGGATTATTTTGAAAAATTAATAAAAATGTGAAATAGATTATATATTGATATATGATCGTGATCACGAGTATTCCAATCCCACGCCTGAGAAGGGTTCGAAGGTATTTGATAATATCACACGGCTTGGATGGAAAGTTCTTGTGTTTGGAAGCTATGGGGACCCACTCATCGACCGTCACATTGATGTGGCGAAATTGTTACAAAAACACGACACACACGTGGAAGGTCACTTTAAGGGTGAAGATAAGCATGGAGCGTTTGGTGGCCAGCCTACGAAGGGCAGAGCCATTGAGCTATACGACGCAATGAATAAATTATTCACCACAAACTATTAGTAGCTTAGGATGTTTTTTCGTAATTTTTATTTTATTTTAATTCAAAGTGGAGTCGACGTAGTAGGTAGTTTGATTTTATTTTTTATATTCCTAATAATAATAATTCCTTTATCCTTTTCGTTTCTTAAGATGTCAATGGTGTTTGGTGTTTGTTTGAGTCGAAGCAGAGAGGTTTTATAATTGAATAAGAAGACTAGAGTCTTGATCCTTAGTTATTTAAAATCTTGTTTTATCATTGTGATTTTACGTTTCACGATTTTTTTTTTCAATAAAATGATTTTACTAATTTTCTTTATGATTTTACGATTTGTTTACGTTACGATTTTTATGAATAAGAAGACCAGAGTCTTGATCCTTACATCACAAGCACCTTAAGTTTGTAAGCACTATCACGCGCCTGCGCATGGACCCAACCGCTTCACCGTCGTCAGATCCTAGCCTTCCGATTACTGTTCTCACCAAACATATCATGTTCAGCCCAGAATTTAACGTAAACGTCGAATCTTCCTAACTCGGAAAGCACTGGATAATTATATTCCTCTCCAAAGCTGCTACTGCCTCTGATTTTATACTTCCATCGTGTCCCTACCCCTCACTAAGTTATTTTCCAATTTTGGCTCTAACTCGTTGGGGGTGCGAGAACCCGATACATCTCCCACATCCCGATCCAAACCTTCCAATATATCTTATCCTGTTCCTTGAAGGATTCCTTTATAATCAATCAAACAACACCTAAGTTTGATTATTCCCACCTCGCACAACAGTGGATAATCATCCTTCCAACAACATCAAGTAAGCCGTTGGCGAGGCGGACCCAAATTTTACTTACGGAGGCGAAAAAAAGTGCTACATCGTAAATAAAAAACTTGAAATACAATATACACATAATATATAAAAAAAAGAGAGAAATCTATTATAGAAATTAAGATTAGTTCACTTGACCCTACGTGTTTTTATATTATTAAACTCATTTAGAATTGATACCTCTTTATTTTGCAGTATTTTTGACATTCAACATTAGAAGTAGACAAGAGCAAAGACTCACTATTCTTTTTCTTAAAATAATTATCAGTAGTAGCACTCTTCCCCATAATAATCACCTACAAAGAGTATGAATTATTTCATGACCAATATGATTTTAAAAATATTATTAATAACAAAAGTAAACCAATTAAAATTAATTATTAGTTATCATCTGTAATACCCCAGAATCTGACTTAGGGTAAATATCAAAAATTGGGAAATATACCTATTGAAAATAGGTGAATATGAGGTCTCAAACACCTTGTATTGAGTTTACCTTGTTGTTAGGGTAATTTCTCTTGAAATTAGATAATTTGCAAATAGGTCCTGAAGCGGTTGAAAATTTGCAAATAGGTCCCTAAACACATTATGGGTTATAAATACCTGTGAAAGCTATAAAAGAGGCAAGTAAATATCTATTTGAAATAGGGAAGGATATTGTCCCTAATTTAGGTAATTTATTAAGTTACAAACTTGGAGAAATTGTAGAAGAATACTCAAAAAGTAAGGAAATGACCGAAATACCCCCGTAAATGCTAAGATAATGCAGGAGACATGAAAACAAAGATGTCAATACAAAAGTTATGAGGTAATGAGGCATGCAAATTAAGAAAATTATCAACTAATGATAAAAATATTATTAGGTAATTATTGGTTAATTACTTAAGCATAAGCAAAGGAAATTCACAAGTAATTATGTAAAACCCTAAAATTAGTGGTTTTTGGTTTGAAATTAGTAAAAACATATTTGCTAATTAATGGGAAATTTTTGAGAAAAATGGATGAGTTTAGGTATTTTTAAGCCTAAATACAGGAATGGACCAATTAGGTAATTTTGTGGAATTTTTGGAAAAATTAAATAAATAAATCATTAAATATTTAATTAAATAAAAAAATAAATATTTATTAAATATTAAGGAGGGGGCTGCCGACATCTTGGATAAGAGAAGAAAATAAAAGAAAATAAAATGAATTGAATAATATATAAGAGTTGTAAAAATAATAAACTCTTATTTAATAATAAAAAGGTGAATAGTAATTAAATAAATAGGAAACGGATCCTATCTAGAGAACCAGGAATGAGAATTTCAAAGGCAAGATAAAATATTGATCAGTGAGTTTTTATCTTCCGTTAGGCTTTTCCGGAAGTTAATTCTGAAGCTGATTGTGCATTTTCCTAATAAAACAAAATAAGGAAAAATGTAGATAGGCACATTTTTGGATCTGAAGAAAATAAATTCTAACTCAACATCTAGAAATGAGTTTGAAATTATCTGGACATATTTGGAATCAGTGAATTTTTGTCCAGAAGTTGATGATTCCAGAAATTCGTTCCGTAACAGGGCACGCCTTTCGGGGAACTTCAGACTGACTGTTGGAGCCCTATATGAAATAAAAATTTAGGTTAACTTGGACATTTCTAATGAGTGAGGAAATGGCTTCAAAGTTGTAAATCCAGAATTTTGAGATTTTTCCGAAATTACGTAAATCGGGTACCGATCGAGGAAATTCTATCGGATCGGGGCAAAAAGCAAAAGTTGGATTGGCTCAAGGGGGGTAGCTGGACGTTTTGTGCAGCATTGTGTGTTCAAGGGTCAAGATTTTGCCTTCTTGAACAAGTTGGATCCAAGGGCTAAAAACAAATTGGAAAATTCCCTTTATGTCCCTTGAAATTTCTATAAATAGGACCCTAGCCTTCATAAATTCTCACACCATTTCAAGAAGAGAATTTCGGTTCTAGAGAGAGGTTTTAGAGAGAGGAGCTCTGGGGGAAAATTGCAGCGAAGCTCTGGGTAAGTTTTTCGGTACTTAAGCTTTCATAGTTCTTTCAGTAGTTAGAGTAGAAATGCTAGTTTAGTCTTTAATCTTCCAAGTATGATTAGATATCATATGTTAGGGGTATTTTAGTCATTATTTCGAAAATCTTGGTGGGGTCGAAGTTCAGGCAAAATTTTGGAAGATTGGAGTTAAAATAGCGAAGCTCTGGCGAAATTCCGCCGATTAGGGGAATAGGGGCAAAATGGTAATTTTTACCTAAAATGCCTGTTATGATTTAAATAATTAATTAATATGATTTATATTTCGAAAATGATATTGGAGTAGGAGTTATGTTGGAATTTTGGAAAATTAAAGTCAAAGTAACGAAGTGCTGGCGAAATTCCGCCAATTAGGGGTCGGGGTAAAATGATCATTTTGACTAAAAATGTCCGTCGTAATGATAGATCCTTAACAAGTACATTGTTATATTGATAGGATATCCCTGATTACGTTCTGATTACATTTTGACCAACCGTCGTGCCGAATTATCGTAAACGTCAACGAAGGTAATGTTCGCGTCATCGGTAACCTTAACTCGATGTTTATTGTATGCATATGTGTATATTGTCTCGTACTCGACCGTACTATTGTCTGTCATGCCAATTGTCTGTCATGCACGTACTCATCGTCTCTTGTTGTTGTGTCATGCCTATTTACCGTCATGCCTGTACTCGATTGTACTATTGTCTCGTACTCGATTGTACTATTGTCGTATTCGATTGTACTATTGTCGTACTTCGATTCTACTATTGTTCGTACTTTGACTGTACTATTGTCTCGTACATCCGATTGTACTATTGTCTGTACTCCGATTGTACTGTTGTCTATCATCCGACTGTATGATTGTCTGTCATCCGACTGTATTGATATTGCTATACATATCTGATATGTATATCCTATGTCTGACCTTAGTAAATGTTGCCAACATTCTAAGAATGTCTGTTGTACATATATGATGTATGTAATCATGAGGTTAACCGTTACCTGGGGTTCGATGCATGGACCCCAGCTCTTAACTTAGCTTCAGGGTCGGGTGGACCGAGAATCGAGGAGAAGGACAAGCAGCACGCCTAGGAGTCCCAGTTGAAAACTTCTTTCTGTTATACTTTTGAAACACTCTTGTACCGCTGTTTAAACAGCAAGACATGCTACCTTGGGTATTTTAATATATATATCAGTTACTCAATCGCTCCGGTGCTCTACTCTGATGTTTACAAATGATGTTTGAAAAAAAAAATTATACTGCTTGTGAAAACGGGATGTTACATCATCTATATTCCCACAACCATCTTTTAACAAAACTTAAAATTTACTCAAAATCCTAACCCTAAAATATTCTCTAATCAGTATAAAAGTAGTATCATTAGAAAGATAAAATCATATATAATAAATTTCATGAAGAAAATTTAATGAAAATAAGTAATTTTGAGTATTTTATTTATTCTCAAAATTTTTATAAGTAATAAGTGGGGCTTGGGGATAATTTAAGGTTCGGATTATTTTGAATTTATTATTTTATTATTGTATTTTGAATTTTGATGAGTGAAGGAATATTGATTGATGGGAAGATTTTTAATTTTACTTCAAACTAATTAATGTTTTAGTTCTCATTTACGTCGACCCAATCAATTAGGGGCAAAACAAAAGATTCTTCTTTTGTCAATTTTGGAGGAAGTAAAAATTTAATGTGACATATATAGAAGCTAGGGAGCCCCAACAAGCCTATTGCGAGGCAAAGCAATGCTAATTAAGGCCCTTCTAAATAAAGCACTTTTAACGTATATTTTGAGGCCCTTTCTCTCTCTTTTTGGGAGACGTTTATGTGAGTAACGTAGTAAAGTCTGGGCATAACGTCCATTAAAAAAGGGATGTTGTAAGAGACTTATGACGTCTCTTTTTGAAAAGGGATGCGGTAAGTTATTTTTTAAAAAAAACAAAAGTTTTGCACTGCCGTGAGTGACTTTGCTTTTTCGCTTCCCTGAGCGTTCGGCTAGCACTTGATGCACAAAACGGAGGTTTGAAATTTGACAAAAACAGACAAGAAGATAAGAGCAGCGCCGCAAGTTTTAGCTCTTCAAACCATCGATCATCACTTCCTTTATCCCATCTCCACCTTCCTCCTTCTCCGTTGCCAATGACTTTTGCCTCTTTATCCACCGTCGGGCGACCACCACTCCACCATCGCCTCGAACAGAGCTTGAATAGATATGGGAATAGATCTTGTAGTGGTGGTGGCTGAGGCAGTGGTTTCAACGATGGCTATGGGTCATTGGCTACAAATCTCTAAGTGAACTCCAAGGTTGCGAGGGGCGGAGATTACAATGTTAATGAATCTAATCTAATCTGTCTCAGAAACATATGAACCAGTGGAAATGTGACTTACAAATGATGAAGATGGCAGCGTGCGAACCGCCTCTATGGGTGGAAGAGGAACAGTTCTTACTAACTAAGTAGCGAGTGTTTTGCCAACAACCACCCATTTAATTACATGGATGAACCGATTTCTGTTGGTGAAAAGAAAAAGCATACGTGTTTTAGGGAAATATCTACTTTTGTAATAGTGACTGAATCATTCTTTGCACTTATAAAGCCCGTATGAGATTGCATAGACGCAACAAAAAGGTTAAATATAGTTCTATATCGAATTTTTATTTTATTTAGTAATTTATTTCATAAACTTTATCTAATTAATCAACTATTACTACTTGATATCCACATTTCTATTACCTTAATTTTCAATATTACCTTAATTTATGCCTTGTTTGGTACTATGAAAGTGGGAGGGTGGGAAGTGGAAGTGAAACCCAATATTTGTATTTTTGGTATGCTTGAAAACACTTCCTTTAGGGAAGTGGAAGTGAAACCCAATATATATATATATTAGAGTTTATCGTTTGTCATATCACTTGACATAAGGTTTTGTTAAGTCACCCCAAAACTATGTTGTTTTGGGGATTAGAGGAATTAATTAAGAGTCTTTTGGTAAAATTCATATAAAAAACACAAAAACAAAAATACCAAAACACCATTCATTAATTCCCCTAACCTTCAAAATAACGTAGTTTTGGAGTTAAGGGGATTAATAAAGGGTCTTTTGGTAAAATTCATATAATAAATATGAAAACAAAAATACTAAAACACCATTCATTATTTCCCCTAACCCACAAAACGACATAATTTTGAGATAAGAGAATTAATTAAGAGTTTTTGGCACCAAGTTGGAGCCAATTTTGTTACGGTTATTTAGTGGTAACCGCTACAAAGTTCATTTCCTAACTAGCACGTGTCTTAGCATGGGTGTTCCCATTGCAAATTTATAGCCGTTTCGGTCGAAACCACTACAAAATATGATTTTTGCACGATTGTTGTTTATCACTATGAACCATCAGGTTTTTTTTAGTGAATTGACCATATATGATGCTTTAGTAGCTCCACATGTCATCTTATTTATAAACAAGGAAAACAAAATTAAAAAGTCACCCCATGTGAATTATGTGAGAAAATTAAAGAGGTGGAAGTATCTTATGCGATGAAAGAGGAAATCAAAGAGGTACCTACCTGTTTATCTTGATGTTGTTAGATACAATGACAGAGGCTTTTAGGGACCTTGTTCTCTCAGAAATCTCCCTTAGTATGTCCTACCTCCAAAAATTGAATCTTACTTTTTCATTACTCTCAGGCGAACATCAACTCCTCCTTCATTTGCAGCTTCTTTTTCATTATTGTTTAATCTCTTAGTTCAGCATACCAATCCGCACTACAAAAAACATTAGATTAGCAACAAAATTGTATAATTTCGTTGTCAAATAGACTGTCTCTAATTGTAGCTCTTCACACGACGTCCTTACTAAACTATATACTTTTTCTATGTTTTTCTACATCAAGTCATATGCCATGTTAGGAAGAGTTAGGGTGTGTTTGGTTTGAGGAGAGGGAATGGGAGATAAATTTTTTACCTCATATTGACCAAATTGCCCATGGAAAATTTACAATATTCCAAAAATACACTCAACAAAAAGGAATATTCTTCTCATTTTTGACAATTTAGTCAATATCCTTCCTCCGCTCTCATCCTTTCCCCTTCCCGCTTATGGGCCTTATGTGGCACTTGCTTGACCAAGCACCACATAAGGTGTTTGTTTTTTATAAATAAAATACACTAGCAGCTATGGCGCTTGCTCATAGTTGCTATTGACTTTGTGTGGGCTTGCTCCACACAAAGTATTTCTTAATACTTTCTCCCAAACCCTTTTTCATCAACTCCCATTTTAGCAAATGCGTGTTCCCATTTTCCAATGACTCTCTCACGGATTTCCTCTTCCCTTTCCTTATCCTCTTACCTCCACTCCCACTAGCCTCTTCCTTTCCTTATCCTTGGTCCCTACTCCCTCTCCTTCTATAAACATTCACGCACACATTCATTTCTATTTCTTTTGGTCACATTTCCGCCACCCATCCCTATCCCAAAGATCACATAAGTACATACTCACCTTTTCTTTTTATTTTTCCTTTATTAACTTTTTTTCTTCAGGTGTTGTGTTTGAAGTTTCAGCTCACTCTAGTTAAACTTCCTATATAGTGATGTTTTTAAATTTTGAGCTTACAAATCTAATTTTATTAGTACTTAATAGTTTAATTTGCTCAATTTATTTTATATTTAATTTATTATGAAATATGGAAAAAAATTTCTCATTTTTATTTGCTATATTCATTTGATTTTTAATGCATTTAAAATTTTCATTAAAAAAAATTCAACAAATTGTGCACCCACAAATCTAAATCTATTTGAAATTATTATTTCCACTTTTGTTTGTTATTCATATATCTTTCGTGCACACATTTATAGCATTGAGATTTTTTTATATTCTTGGAACAACAACAATTTATAAAGGATATTGCACCAGTTATCCTAAAATATTGCTCTAATATACCACGGAAATTCTAGGTCATAAACGTTTTTAGGTGTCAATTTTATGCACAAATTAGCTCGCAATTCAATGTTGGGTTTTGATTTTATAACCTGTAATTGAAAACATCAATCGATTTAACTTTATTATTTTGTTTTATTAGCTGTTGTCTGGGTAAATGTTATAAAACATAATATGTAGAGTAAATGAGTTCAAAAAGGGTTGTAAAAAAATGTGATATACAATTAGTCATAAAGTCCAAAGGATTTTTTTATGAAATGAATAATTAAGAAACAAATTGCATGTATTTACTTCGCAGAATGAATGAGAGATCAAATGACTAAATGTGCAATTTATTAAATCATATAATTTCTATTCCATTTGATTTGATAAATCTATTACAAATTGGAGGTTGGGTTGAAAAAATAGTGACAAGTGCTTATGAGTTTACACACCGAATTTACTGTTTTTACGTTTGTAGCTTACAAAATTGTGTTAATTTTTTTCAATTTTGTCATCCTCAACGACTTTATATATGAATTTTATAGAAATATCTTTATTAAATATAATAAATTATGAATGTTGATGTATTTAATTTCAATTATTTATATTTAAAATATATTTAAATCAAATTATTGTCATTTTTATATTTAATTTATTTAATTTTACACTATTAATACATATTAAATGATAAAAGTAAAGTCTTACGAGTTTACCGATTCGAGTTTACGATACGAGTTTATGTCACTATCACGAGTTTGCTTAGACTCGTGAGTTTGACAACTACAGTTGTGGCAGTCTAATATATATATATATATATATATATATATATATATATATATATATATATATATATATATATATATATATATAGGGAATAACATTTATGCATTTATCGCAGAAAAATAATCTGCAAACAAGCCCAAAACTACACCGTTTTTGTTTTTTTTTGCCCTCCTCTTACTCTATCTTCTTCACAGCAAGCCACACATCGCCTTTGAAGCCAAGTAGTGCTGTACCATGAGCAGCTGCTGCCAGCGAGCCAACGACCATCAGAGTCCAATCAAGCCGATCCGGGCAAACAAAGAGCCTGGAGAAGGGCCCTGCGGCTTGTGTTGGCTCAATCTCCTCGGGCTCCTCCATCTCCTCCTCCACTTCAACCTGGTGTCCTGGTGGGACGTAGAGGTCTCAGCTCCGGGGTCTAAATAAGGCGACGGCGACTCTAGCATCTCAAATACCTCCGACACCAACGTGAGTGATCAGTATATGGGGTGGGGACCATCCGAACAGATGCCTCGATATCATCATCTTTTGATCCCACCAACTCACAATCCCAACTCAAAGAAACCAAAACCCTTCTCCGAACACCCCTTTCCCCCCACTAAAGTTAGTAGATCCACCCAATTGAGAGCCCAAATTCCCAAGCTAATTTGTTACCTTTCTCTTCGAATTATTACCTGCTCCTTTCTCATACCCCCACTCTCAACCAAAAAGAAAAACCGAGAGAGAAAGAGAACAACGTGGTCCTCCTCTTCCTCATAAAAGTTGGCAGCGCGTGGTGGTGACTGAGTCAAAAACGGTGTACGGTGAGGGAAGATACTAATATCACCTAGAGTAGAACGCAAAACATCAGAACCATCGAGGATATTAAGAGGAGGGGGAAAAAGGCAGAAATGGTGTAGCTTTGGGCTAGGCTGCGAATTATTTTTCTACGATAAATGCAGAAATGTTATTCCCATATATATATAAAAAATATTTCTCAAGTAAAAGTTGTCAATATATATGCTTGAGTTGTTAATTTTTATGAAAGTAGTAAACATGGTACTTGTTCAATATCTACTAATAAATATTCTAGTTTTGCTATTAACAGCTCAAGTATACTTATTGACTACTTTTGTTTGAATACTGATTACTTTTGTTTCTTAATTGAAGTGGCCTGCTAAAGTAGTGAATATCAAATTGCTTTAATCAAAGGTTTGTAGTGGGCATTGCTTTAATCTTAACTCTCAATTTCGTTTAGGAAAATTACATTTAAATATCAATTGAATTTGCTAAACCCTCGAAGTCCACTGAATTTGTTAAAGGACTAAGAAGGGACATTGGTCAATAAGGGATATGCAAATTGAGGTGAAAAGTCAACACTTCCGTTTGGAAAAAACATATTATATCTCCCTTCCTTGTTGAGTCATACACAAACTAAAAATAGAGGAGGTGGCTTCGAGCGAAAATGAAAAACACAATGGGTTGAGGAGGAAGTGAAATGTGAGCTTTCGGAGGATCATACGCAAAGAAAGAGAAGCGAAGGATAGATTAAAGAGTAAGTATCTTTTCTCTCTTCTCACCTTCTCTGATTCTTCCTCTCTCTCTCTCTCTCTCTCTACGTCATGGATACTTCTCTGCAACTCGCGGGGAGTATAGGAAGGATTGGAAAGAGGTTAAGCAAAGAGAGAGAGGAATTCCATTGTTAGAAAGGTTTTGGATGTGGTGGTTGTTGGGGTTGGACTCCATTGTTAGAAGGGGAAGAAAGGAGAGATGAAGAAAACGATAAACAGTGTCACAAGTGAAAAACCTAACGAAAGGACTGGTTATTCCCATTACTGAACTTGTAAATACTATTAATGAATTTGCAATTCTCATTACAAGATTTGTTAAAATTGACCCTTATTTTTTGTTTGATCAGAGACACAATTGAAAAACCTAACGAAAGGATGGTTATTCCCACTCTTGAACTTGTAAATACCATTAATTAATGAATTTGTAATTTCCATTACAAGATTTGTTAAAATTGACCCTTATTTGTTGTTTCATCAGAGACACAAGTGAAAAACTTGACGAAAGGACTGGTTATTCCCATTATTGAACTTGTAAATACCATTAACTAATTTGTAATTCCCATTACAGGATTTGTTAAAATTGACCTTTATTTGTTGTTTTATTAGAGACATAAGTGAAAAACCTAACGAAAGGATTGGTTATTCCCATTACTGAACTTGTAAATACCATTAAAAAAATTGTAATTCCCATTACAAGAGTTTTTAAAATTGACCCTTGTTTGTTGTTTCATCAGAAACACAAGTGAAAAAGTGAAGAAAGGACGGGTAATAAGGGTCAATTTCATTTATTCTCGATCCTTTAACTCCTTTCATCGGGTTTTCATTTGTATTTCGATAAAACAACAAATATTTTAATGGGAATTACAAATTCGTTAATGGTATTATTATAAGTTCATATGGGAATAATTAGACCTTTCGTCGTGGTTTTCCCTTATGCTTTTGATGAAACAACAAATAAGGGTCAGTTTTAAAAGATTTTATAATGAGAATTACAAATTTGTTAATAATATTTACAAGTTCAATAATTGGAATAGCCAGTCTTTTTGTCAGGTTTTTCATTTATGTCTCTTATCAAACAACAAATAAGGGTCAATTTTAACAAATATTGTAATGAGAATTACAAATTCGTTAATGGTATTTACAAGTTCGATAATGAGAATAACCAATCCTTTCGTCAGGGTTTTCACTTGTGACACTTTGTTCATCATCTTCTTCATCTCTCCTTCATTCCCCTTTCAACAATGAAGTCCAGCCCTAACAACCATCACATCTCAAACCCTTCCAACAATGGAATTCCTCTTCCTCTCTCCTCGCCTTCTCTTCCTCTCCCTCTTTCTGATCCTTCCTATACTTCCCACGAGTTGTAGAAAAGTATCCATGGCAGTGAGTGAGAGAAAGAATCGGAGAAGGTGAGGAGAGAGAAAAGATAATTACCCTTTAATCTTTACTTGGCTTCGCTTTTCTTTGTGTATGATCCTCTGAAAGCTCACCTTTCACTTCCTCCTCCACCCACCGTGTTTTTTTTTTTTGCTCGAAGCCACCTCCTCTCGCTTTTTGTTTGCATATGACTAAACAAGGAAGGGAGATATAATTTGATCTTTTCAATGGGTAGTGTCAACTTTTCACCCCAAGTTGCATATCCCTTATTGACCCATGTCCCTTCTCGGTCCTTTAACAAATTCATTGGTTTCTGAGAGTTTAGCAAATTCAACTGGTATTTAAATAAAAATTTTCCTTTCTTTTAATGTTTAGGTTTGAGATATCTTCCTTTACAAGTACAAGAGGTTGAATCTTCATTCTTGTCAAGGCGGTGGCGGACCCACACTTGTGCATGTGGGTGCAAGTGCAAACACAAAGTTTAAGAATATATATATATTTTGAAGGAATCTTATAACAAGTTGTCTAGATGGTGTAGTGGTTATAATGTTAGTCTTACACACAAGTCCCCTGTTTGAACCCAGCCTGGACAACTTTCTTAAATATTTTTTAGGCATGGACTTTCGCAGCCCATGATAAAACACATGGCTCAACAACTTTCACACTACATGGCGTAAAACAAGTTTACAACATGGGCCTGATTTGATAAGGAAAAAGGTTAATTAAAAATGGTAAAAGATAAATAAATATGTTGAATCTTAATAATTTCAAAGGGATTGATTTTAAATTTTGAAATGTTGCAAAATGTGAAAAATTACCTAACCACCCTTAGTTTTTTTAAAATAAAAATTCAAAAGGCTGCAGTTTACAACTTTAGTATGCCTATTAGCAACTTAAGTATCTGTAACAACAATTTTTGTGTGAGAAATTTAAAAATATATATATATATATAATAGGTCGTTGAAGCTCTGATTTTTTTTTATTTGGGTAGTATTTTGTCAGTCTCTTTAGAGTTATTTGAATTCAAAATTTCGCATTTAAAACTTTCTTTCAAAATATTTTCCTTATCTATATTCATTAGATTTTTAATGCATTTAAAATTTTCATAAAAAAAAGTCAACAAATTGTGCACCCACAAATATAAATTTTTGGGTCCGCCACTGTGTCAAGGAATCATATGATATCATGGTACGTACTTCTATAAAGAAGTATCCCATTCCTCGCTAAGTTTTTGTGAGACCCGCTATTCTAAATTAAAAAATCTGACCTAATAGATGTAGAGTCCAAGCCATTAATTACAAATTGTCAATTATGTCCAGAAAATCCTCTCCATTTATCTACAATAACTTGGTAGAAAATTTTATCAAGGCTTAAATATTTTTCTCATACGTTTGTCAAAGTTGTCTCTATCTTCTTTTAATTTCTTAGTCTCTTTAATAAATTATTTGCTCATTAACTTATTAGATTATATAAAATTCTTGTTTCCTTGACTAATTTAACCTTATCCATCCACAAATTTTCAATTCCTTTGAATAAACGGGACAATCATGTGCCGTATTGTTAGGATGAGTTGTATATTTAGATGAGCACTGACTTTTCATTTGTCTTAATGTGTGAATTGTTTATTATTCCCTTCGTGTCATTAATGTAAATCATATTTATCTAAATCAATTAGATTAATATGTGAAAGTTAAGTTAGGTAATATTATATGTTTTGTTTTTCTAAAAACCCTAATCATTTTCTTTAAATTTCATATCCTCCCTCTTCTACTTGATTACTATTGAGAGAATTTTAATAGGATTATTTTGAAAAAATTAATAAAAATGTGAAATAGATTATATATTGATATATGATCGACATCGACTTCCTAATTATGTCTTCTTTTGCATATCTTTTGCATATATATGTCACTTTCCCTCATCATCTTTGTTAGGAAATATATTAGTATAAATATATTATAATTAATTAGTATCGCACATAATCAGGGATTATAGGAATTATGAGTGATTAGGGAATCAATCATCATAATGATTCATTATTCTCTTGTCTTCTCTCTTGTGTATAAATACCCTATTGAGCATATGAATAAACACATTGATTTGAGATTTGAGAGTATATTTTCTTTCTCTATCCTTCTCTTTGATTTCTACTATCTTCTTTCTCCTGTTTCTCTCCGTCACATATTCCGCCCCATGGATCCCTACAAGTTCCTTCACATCGTCCTCAATCCAGACGGCACCATAACTCGCTTGGAAAAACACCACGAAACTCCCGCCCAACCTGATCCCAACCCTCACCTTCTGTTCTCTCCAAAGATCTCTCCATTAATCCGTTACGTAACACTGGGCTCGTATCTTCCTTCCCCATCAAGCACTTTGGACCACTCTTCATCATCTTCTATCACCAAGCTTCCCATGATTGTCTTCTACCACGCCGGCGGCTTCATCGACTACGCCGCAAACACCACTTACTTCCACGACTTTTGCGTTCAAATTGCTCAAAGAACCCAATCCGTCCTCGTTTCTGTGAACTACCGCCTAGCTCCGAGAGCACAGTGCCGGCTGCATATGATGATGCTTTGGAGGCGTTGCACTGGATCCGAACCTCCGAGGAAAAGTGGTTGACATGTTTCGCTGATTATTCCAAATGCTATCTGATGGGAGAGAGCGCAGGGGGTAATATTGCATACAACGCGGGTCTACGTGTAGCCGCGGAGGTGGATCAACTGGAACCTTTGAAGATCAAAGGGCTGATATTGGTTCAGCCATTCTTCGGCGGAGTGAAAAGAACTTCTTCCGAAGAGAGGCTAGCCAATGACACGATTTTGCCACCGCCCGTCACCGATCTCGTGTGGGAGCTTTACGCTGTGGGGCTGATCGTGATCACGAGTATTCCAATCCCACGCCCGAGAAGGGTTCGAAGGTATTTGATAATATCACACGGCTTGGATGGAAAGTTCTTGTGTTTGGAAGCTATGGGGACTTACTCATCGACCGTCGATTGATCGGCGAAATCGTTACAAAAACACGACGCACACGTGGAAGGTCACTTTAAGGGTGAAGATAAGCATGGAGCGTTTGGTGGCCACCTACGAAGGGCAGAGCCATTGAGCTATACGACGCAATGAATAAATTATTCACCACAAACTATTAGTAGCTTAGGATGTTTTTTTTCGTAATTTTTTTTTAATTTTAATTCAAAGTGGAGTCGACGTAGTAGGTAGTTTGATTTTATTTTTTATATTCCTAATAATAATAATTCCTTTATCCTTTTCGTTTCTTAAGATGTCAATGGTGTTTGGTGTTTGTTTGAGTCGAAGCAGAGAGGTTTTATAATTGAATAAGAAGACTAGAGTCTTGATCCTTAGTTATTTAATATATTGTTTTATCATTGTGATTTTACGTTTTACGAATTTTTTTTTCAATAAAATGATTTTACTAATTTCCTTTATGATTTTACGATTTGTTTACGTTACGATTTTTATGAATAAGAAGACCAGAGTCTTGATCCTTACATTACAAGCACCTTAAGTTTGTGAGCACTATCACGCGTGTAACATCCCAAATTTTAAGATTTGGAATTTTAAAATAATTATGAAGTTGATTATTGTAATTTAGGCTTATTTTACGTTGGGAAAAGAATAATTCAAATAAGAATAAATTATGCCTAAAAAAAATGTAGAGATAATATATGAGGATTTAATTTGAAAGAAAGGGCAAAATGATTTAATTTAATTATTTGGAAAATTGGGAATTTATTTCTGCATAATATTTAATAATAAAATTATGGTAATATGGCAAAGGATTACTTTTTAATAAAACCTATATATATAATTCCTAAGCCCATGATAATAGCAATTATCTCTAATTCAAGTCACCTATCCTCATAGAATCGTGTAACCTAAGCAAAGCTATCTAGGAAAGAAAATACACATACACTCTTTTAATTCAACTTATGTAAGTCAACTTTAACAATGTTATTGTGCAATTAAAAAACACAAGTAATCCTGGGCAGTTTTGCATCATACAGACAATAGACAAGCCCCAACCTCATTTATTAATTACCCAACAACAAACAAAAACCCAACCCAATACAACAAAATAAAACCAGCCCAAGACGCAACACACAGGGAAATGAGAAACAGATTGTATAAAATAATTCTAATAACAAAAAAAAAAAAAAACAGGAGCAACTAACACGCAACGTATCATACCATAAACAGAGCCTCAGCGTCGCTTACGGAAAAAAGGAAGATAACGCTATCAGGTTGAAGATCATAGTATCTTCTTCAATGCAAAAGCAGTGGGATAATCACAACAGATCACGCCATATCTCCCCACGTCATAGCAGCAACCTCCCATGCTTCTTGGGCCAAGCACCACACTCCCTCATTATAATTTCCCCAACCCAGAGAACACAGAGACAGAACCGAGAGTTTCAGCTGCAAAGAAAAAAAAACAGAGAGAGAGCAAGGCCGAACATTAGGAGGGAAGTTGAAGGAAAAGAGGAGCTGATCATTGTGTGCAGGCCTAAGTGTCAACCAAGGTGAGTCCCCAACCATCTCCCTTCTAGTTTCTACATGATTAGTTCTGAGTTTGAGGATTAAAAACGCATGGGTAAGCTGCTGCATCCTTATACTCTGTTTTTCGGACAAGAAACCAAGCAAACTTTTGAGCTTCTGTTTCTATGGGAAACGTTTGAGTTTTTGCACGAAATTTTTACAGTAGATAGTAGACTCAATAAAGTTTGAAACGAGAAAAAAACCAGCCAAAACGGACGTGTAGATTGAGAGTTATGATTTTTCAAAGTTGGAGGTTGAAACTACAAAACGTCAGTTTCCAGAACGTGGCAGATCAGATTCGGGCTTGATTTTGAAATGGAAAACCTTTGATTTTTTCCTTGAAATTTTTACAGTAAATAGTAGACATATCAACCTTCCAAACGAGCCAAAGAACACCTAAAATTAACGTGTATAAAGAGAGATATGATTTTCAAAAGTTGAGCTAAAAATCTGGGCAAATTCTGGTATGCTTCTGGAGCATGAAAATGACGTGGCCTTTCGGAAAAATTAAACCTTTTATTTTTGCTTTGAAATTTTTACAGTAAATAGTAAACTAAATAAGGTTTAAAACGAGCTTTGGAACACCTTAAACGGAGCTCTATAGCTCGAGATATAATTTTGGAAGTTGAGTCATAATTTTGGAAAGTTATCTGAACAATGATCACGTTTTTGAAATCTGGTAATGATACAGTGTGTTATGGCTTTTGGTATTATTTTTATGTGAAATTAGACATGCTAAGGAACACTTATTTTTGGAAGCACCTCATTTGGATTTTTGTAGAATTAATTATGAATTTTCAAAGTTTAATCAGAAAATTCTGGATATTGTTTGTATTTTTCGAAAGTTGGAAATTTTCCCAGTCATAGATCAACTTGGTGACTTTAGTTTATGAAAATAGACTTATCAAGGTTTAAATAGGAATTGGATTCACTCAATTTGGAGTTGTATCGGTCAAATTATGAATTTTCTAAATTCTCAGAAAAGTTAAAGGCTGAAGTTTGATAAGTCTTAAAACAGTCACGTATATTATTAATAGTGCATAACCTTCAAAGTAAAGGTTCTTCTTTTGGATAACTTGTCTATTAAGGGTTATAAAGACTCTAAAGTGACAAGACAAACCTTCTTAACATTTTTAAAAAACATGACTCTTAATAAAATAGATAAATAAATAATAATAAACAATATTATTATTTATTAAGAAGGGTATTTTTAGTAAGAGAATTTTTAGGGATTAATCTATTTTTAATCCTCTAAAAATTAATTCGTGTAGTTAGTTACTTTACGACGCAAGTAGTGACTAATGACAATGATAAACGTTTATAGGCATACATTGATACTTCTACTGATCCCAGTTAACGGTGCGACTTGTTTATTGTGAATTACTCTATGCTTATACATGTGTTATACTGTGATTTATATTTCATACCTGCATATGAGATTAACTGTTACCCCTGGGGTTCATTCATTTGAACTCCAGATCGCATGAAAGAGACAGGTGGTGGATCGGGATCAAGAGGAAAGATGCAAACGTAAGGGTTAGGAACCTTTTGGAAAAATATAGGTAGTTGGATTGTATTTTACGTTTATCATTTGTCTATTTTGGAGTACTGTATTAAGAACCCACTATGGGATAGATTTGAATCGCGAAAAATTCATCCTCATGTTTTCAAGCTAAGTTATTTTGTTAAAGTTTTATTCCGCAATTAAGTCGTCCAAATTATTTCGATGCCTGTGCGCTATAACTCTGATAAATAAGGGCGTCAAAAGGACGGGCGTTACAACGCGCCTGCGCATGGACCCAACCGCTTCACCGTCGTCAGATCCTAGCCTTCCGATTACTGTTCTCACCAAACATATCATGTTCAGCCAGAATTTAACGTAAACGTCGAATCTTCCTAACTCGGAAAGCACCGGATAATTATATTCCTCTCCAAAGCTGCTACTGCCTCTGATTTTATACTTCCATCGTGTCCCTACCCCTCACTAAGTTATTTTCCAATTTTGGCTCTAACTCGCTGGGGGTGCAGAACCCGATACATCTCCCCACATCCCGATCCAAACCTTCCAATATATCTTATCCCTGTTCCTTCGAAGGATTCCTTTATAATCAATCAAACAACACCTAAGTTTGATTATTCCCACCTCGCACAACAAAGGGATAATCATCCTTCCAACAACATCAAGTAAGCCCGTTGGCAGCGGCGGACCCAGAAATTTTACTTACGGAGGCGAAAAAAAAGTGCTACATCGTAAATAAAAAACTTGAAATACAATATACACATAATATATAAAAAAAAGAGAAATCTATTATAGAAATTAAGATTAGTTCACTTGACCCTACGTGTTTTTATATTGTTAAACTCATTTAGAATTGATACCTCTTTATTTTGCAAAGTATTTTTGACAATTCAACATTAGAAGTAGACAAGAGCAAAGACTCACTATTCTTTTCTTAAAATAATTATCAGTAGTAGCACTCTTCCCCATAATAATCACCTACAAAGAGTATGAATTATTTCATGACCAATATGATTTTAAAAATATTATTAATAACAAAAGTAAACCAATTAAAATTAATTATTAGTTATCATCTGTAATACCCCAGAATCTGACTTAGGGTAAATATCAAAAATTGGGAAATATACCTATTGAAAATAGGTGAATATGAGGTCTCAAACACCTTGTATTGAGTTTACCTTGTTGTTAGGGTAATTTCTCTTGAAATTAGATAATTTGCAAATAGGTCCTCGAAGCGGTTGAAAATTTGCAAATAGGTCCCTAAACACATTATGGGTTATAAATACCACCGTGAAAGCTATAAAAGAGGCAAGTAAATATCTATTTGAAATAGGGAAGGATATTGTCCCTAATTTAGGTAATTTATTAAGTTACAAATTTGGAGAAATTGTAGAAGAATACTCAAAAAGTACTGAAATGACCGAAATACCCCCGTAAATGCTAAGATAATGTAGGAGACATGAAAACAAAGATGTCAATACAAAAGTTATGAGGTAATGAGGCATGAAAATTAAGAAAATTATCAACTAATGATAAAAAGATTATTAGGTAATTATTGGCTAATTACTTAAGCATAAGCAAAGGAAATTCACAAGTAATTATGTAAAACCCTAAAATTAGTGGTTTTTGGTTTGAAATTAGTAAAAACATATTTTCTAATTAATGGGAAATTTTTGAGAAAAATGGATGAGTTTAGGTATTTTTAAGCCTAAATACAGGAATGGACCAATTAGGTAATTTTGTGGAATTTTTGGAAAAATTAAATAAATAAATCATTAAATAGTTAATTAAATAAAAAGATAAATATTTATTAAATATTAAGGAGGGGGCTGCCGACATCTTGGATAAGAGAAGAAGAAAAAAATAAAATAAAATAAAATAAAATGAATTGAATAATATATAAGAGTTGTAAAAATAATAAAATCTTATTTAATAATAAAAAGGTGAATAGTAATTAAATAAATAGGAAACGGATCATATCTAGAGAACCAGGAATGAGAATTTGAAAGTCAAGATAAAATATTGATCAGTGAGTTTTTATCTTCCGTTAGGCTTTTCCGGAAGTTAATTCTGAAGCCGATTGTGCATTTTCCTAACAAAACAAAATAAGGAAAAATGTAGATAGGCACATTTTTGGATCTGAAGAAAATAAATTCTAACTCAACATCTAGAAATGAGTTTGAAATTATCTGGACATATTTGGAATCAGTGAATTTTTGTCCAGAAGTTGATGATTCCAGAAATTCGTTCCGTAACCGGGCACGCCTTTCGAGGAACTTCAGACTGACTGTTGGAGCCCTATATGGAATCAAAATTTAGGTTAACTTGGACATTTCTAATGAGTGAGGAAATGGCTTCAAAGTTGTAAATCCAGAATTTTGAGATTTTTCCGAAATTACGTAAATCGGTACCGATCCGGGAAATTCTATCGGACCGGGGCAAAAAGCAAAAGTTGGATTGGCTCAAGGGGGGTAGCTGGACGTTTTGTGCAGCATTTTGTGTTCAAGGGTCAAGATTTTTCCTTCTTGAACAAGTTGGATCCAAGGGCTAAAAACAAATTGGAAAATTCCCTTTATGTCCCTTGAAATTTCTATAAATAGGACCCTAGCCTTCATAAATTCTCACACCATTTCAAGAAGATAATTTCGGTTCTAGAGAGAGGTTTTAGAGAGAGGAGCTCTGGGGGAATTTGCAAATGGGCTCTGGGTAAGTTTTTCGGTACTTAAGCTTTCGTAGAAAAATCTTGGTGGGGTCGAAGTTCTGGCAAAACTTTGGAAGATTAGAGTTAAAATAACGAAGTTCTGACGAAATTCCGCCGATTAGGGGAATAGGGGCAAAATGGTAATTTTTACCTAAAATTCCTGTTATGATTTAAATCATTAATTAATATGATTTATATTTCGAAAATGATATTGGAGTAGGAGTTATGTTGGAATTTTGGAAAATTAAAGTCAAAGTAACGAAGTGTCAAGCGAAATTTCGCCAATTAGGGGTCGGGGTAAAATGGTCATTTTGACTAAAAATGTCCGTCGTAATGATAGATCCTTAACAAGTACATTGTTATATTGATAGGATACCCCCGATTATGTTCTGATTACATTTTGACCAACCGTCGTGCCGAATTATCGTAAAACGTCAACGAAGGTACGTTCGCGTACTGGTAACCTTAACTCTGATGTTTATTGTATGCATAGGTGTATATTATCTGTACTCTGACCGTACTATTGTCTGTCATGCCAATTGTCTGTCATGCCTGTACTCTGACTGTACTGTTGTTCTGTCATGCCTATTGTCTGTCATGCCTGTACTCCGATTGTACTATTGTCTGTACTCTCCGATTGTACTATTGTCTGTATTCCGATTGTACTATTGTCTGTACTTCGATTGTACTATTGTTCTGTACTTTGACTGTACTATTGTCTGTACATCTGACTGTACTATTGTCTGTACTCCGATTGTACTGTTGTCTATCATCCGACTGTATGATTGTCTGTCATCCGACTGTATTGATATTGCTATACATATCTGATATGTATATCCTATGTCTGACCGTAGTAAATGTTGCCAACAGTCTAAGAATGTCTGTTGTACATATATGATGTATGTAATCATGAGGTTAACCGTTACCTGGGGTTCGATGCATGGACCCCAGCTCTTAACTTAGCTTCAGGGTCGGGTGGACCGAGAATCGAGGAGAAGGACAAGCAGCACGCCTAGGAGTCCCAGTTGAAAACTTCTTTCTGTTATACTTTTGAAACACTCTTGTACCGCTGTTTAAACAGCAAGACATGCTATCGTGGGTATTTTAATATATATATATCAGTTACTCAATCGCTCCGGTGCTCTACTCTGATGTTTACAAATGATGTTTGAAAAAAAAAATTATACTGCTTGTGAAAACGGGATGTTACATCATCTATATTCCCACAACCATCTTTTAACAAAACTTAAAATTTACTCAAAATCCTAACCCTAAAATATTCTCTAATCAGTATAAAAGTAGTATAATTAGAAAGATAAAATCATATATAATAAATTTCATGAAGAAAATTTAATGAAAAGAAATAATTTTGAGTATTTTATTTATTCTCAATATTTTTTATAAGTAATAAGTGGGGCTTGGGGATAATTTAAGGTTCTGGATTATTTTGAATTTATTATTTTATTTTGAATTTTGATGAGTGAAGGAATATTGATTGATGGGAAGATTTTTAATTTTACTTCAAACTAATTAATGTTTTAGTTCTCATTTCTGTCCCTCGACCCAATCAATATAGTTCTATATCAAATTTTTATTTTATTTAGTAATTTATTTCATAAACTTTATCTAATTAATCAACTATTACTACTTGATATCCACAAAGCTTCTATTACCTTAATTTTCAATATTACCTTAATTTATGCCTTGTTTGGTACTATGAAAGTGGGAGGGTGGGAAGTGGAAGTGAAACCCAATATTTGTATTTTTGGTATGCTTGAAAACACTTCCTTTAGGAAAGTGACTTCTATAAAAAAAATAATAGAAGTGACTTCCATCAGGACCCCAAAGAACTGGTTCCACTTCTATGGAAGTGGAATTTTGCCGTCCATTATACCGTCATATGTTTTATCAAAATTTCAACTTTGCCCCTCTTGCTTCCTTCCTTCATCTTCAACCTCCCACTTAACACCTCAATCTCCTTCTCTCACGGAGACCACCATTGAACCCATCCCTAACAACAATCTTTTATTGTATGACATCTGAAACTTGTTTTCTTCAACCTCAAAAACAATATTTTTTTTCAGCCCCCACCATCTTCTTCAACCTCCCGCTTCAAAGAATCAGATCGAATACCGGATCTTTGCACAATTCTCTCCCATAGGCGTATCTGTCTTTGTGCTCTCCTTCCATCAGTGTTATCTTCGTTTTTCTTCTTTATTCGTTTACAATGACACTAGTGGAAAAAAGGCTTTTAAGACCGGACAAAAAAGGTACATTAGGACCGGACCCGCGAGCGCCTCTTGTTCCAAAGCGTATTAAAAGTCGACCTTTAAGACGGGACTTTTACACGGTCTTAAAGATTTTCTTTAAGACCGGACATTTTAAACCTTCTGGCCTTAAAAGTCGTACTAAATAAATCTGAAATATTTTTGGTTCGGTCCTAAAACTCAAACTTTAAGACCTGGACAAAAGTCGACCGCTCTTAAAAGATCCAAATATTAAGACCGGACAAATATCAATCTGGTCCTAAAGATAGCGGACTCTAAGACCGGAGGAATAATTACCTGGCCTTAAAATACTGACTTTCAAGACCGGATTGTTTCAATGGACCGGTCTTAAAAGACCAACTTTTAAGACCGGCTTAACACCTTTAAGAGCGGTGTTATATATACATCCGGTCTTAATATTTGAACATTTAAGACCGTATTTTTTATTTGCAATCTAAATTTTCCCGTATTTTTCCCTGTTTTGTTCTTCCCGATCAATATATATACACAAATCCACCATACAAAACAGCACATAAAAGTCGATATACTTTAAGCTACAAGCTATGAACATGAATAAATTGAATTGGGAAAAAGAATACAAATATTATCCACCATGAGTTATATGGCCTCTTAATTAAGTCTAAAACAACTAAAGTAATTTATAAAATAAGCTAACATATAACTAATTACAAAGGCAATGAGTTACAATACATGCAAAGACGTAATTCAACATACAAATGTAGTCCAATATATTATTCACCATGCCTTCATTTGATTCCCACCCAACAACGTAACATGCATCCTCTTTTATAACATGCCCCTTTGAAACGGATCCCGCCACAAAAACAAAACAAGAACAAATTCATATTCAATGATGACATTGTTTAATTAAGAACATAGACAAAGATATAATAATTGTTAAAACCTTAAAGTTTTCTAAGAATACCGCATATGAATATTAATTACCTTATGAATTGACACTTTTATAAAGTGATATCCTCCCATATCCCTTCTTGATGATCATTTCTTATGCCGGTTCATTATCCGCTTCATCTTCTTCGCTCATGTCCTAGACCCCTTGTAAAAGGAGTACTCTCGGGAAGATCACCATAATTTGAATGACTTTCCTCATCAATATCAATGACCCTCTTTCCTTGGAGAGCTACTGCACCACATTTTATTTTCTTGATCGGTGATATAGAACACTTGTTTTGCATGATCTCGCCATAATAAAAGGTTCATCTCCAAAACTTCTACTATTGACATCGACTAAAGTGAATCCTAGTCGATCGATCTCGAACACCATTATTGACATTAACCCACTTGCATTTGAAGATGGGAAATCTAACTTTGACATAGTCCACCTCCCAAATCTCTTCAATAACCCCATAATATGGCATGACCGCCAATTTAGGCCTCTTGTCTTTCGAACCGGAGAAGTGCATAGATTCACCTCTAACATAACACCACCGCTCGATCGTGCTCCTATCATCTAGGGACTTCGTGTAAAATGTATAACCATTGATCACATACGAATTCCAACTTATGACATCAAACTCAGACCACGTGCTAACCATTTCATTGTCTCGAAACACATTCAGATCCCTCGACCTTTTGTTTGAACCACTTGCAAAAGTTCTCGTTATGCTCCCTAATCAACCTTTGTTCGGTCATTCGATGGTTCTCTTTCCTTACAACCTCTTTATGTGCGTATATGCCGGCTTGAACTTCATCAACATTATTCAAGATGTATAAGTGGACTTGTGACAATTCATCACGATCCACACTCTTTACCGAAGCCCCACGTCTACCCCCTTCAAAGATGCCGACGCTTTGGAAGCCCAATATGTCTTACTTTGGACAAATAATTTTGACAAAATTCCATGGCCTCTTCGTAAACATATTTCGAACAATTGATGCTTCCGCCGTACGCGTTCTTCACATACCCTTTTAGGAATTTCATAGATCTTTCAATAGGGTACATCCACCGTAAATGGATAGGGCCACACAACTTTATCTCCTCACTAGATGAACAATGAGATGAACCATGATGTCAAAAAATGAAGGAACAAAAAGCTTTTCAAGGTGGCACAAGATAAGATATCCTTCATTCTCCAATTCATCCAACTTTTCAATCTTGAAAACTTTACTACAAACCGCATTGAAGAAGAAACAAAGTCTAGTCAAAACGACCCGAAGATCATATTCGGCGATCCTCGAATAGCTACTGGAGTAGCCGTTGCATCAAGACATGACAGTCATGAGACTTTTGGCCTACTAATTTCAAGTCCTTCATCGAGACAAGCCTCTTAAAATTTGAAGAATACCCCGAGGGAACTTTTGTGCCATGTAAACACTCACAAAGCTTCGTTTCTCATCCTTAGACAAAGTATGAGAAGCCGGGGACAATAAGTTCTCTTCCCATATGGCCTTGGATGCAAGTCTTCGCGTATTCCCATTGCTTGCAAATCCAATCTTGCCTTCACACCATCCTTCGAACTACCTTGTATGTTGAGAAGCGTGCCCACAATACTATCACATACGTTCTTCTCCACATGCATGACATCAATACGTTGTCTCACATCAAGATTGCGCCAATAGGGAAGATCAAAGAATACAGATCTCTTCTTCCATATATTTGTTTCTTTTCTACTCTTTCCATGCTTACCGAAGATGACACCGATATTTTTAACCTTTTCATACACTTGCTCCCTACCAATGCCACCGGAGCTTCTTCATACTCTTGGCCACCAAAAAGGCCTTCTTTAATCGACGATATGGGTGGCCCCGTCTAAGAAATCTCCTATGTCCAAGATACACCGTCTTTCTTCCATGTTGAAGTTGATGGTAGCATGTGCCTTCTTCACAAACCGGACATGCTTTATGGCCTTTTACACTATACTCGACAAGTTCCCATATGCTGGGAAGTCGTTTATAGTACAAAATATCATGGCTCTCATTCTAAAGACCTCCTTCTTGAAAGAGTCAAAAACATCGACACCTTCTTCCCACAACTCCTTCAAGTCTTCGATCAAGGGCTCTAGGTAAACATCTATGTCATTTCCGGGTTGTTTTGGTCCCGAAATCAACATAGACAAGCATGATGTACTTTCGTTTCATGCATAACATAGGAGATAAGTTGTAAACAATCGTGACTACGGGCCATGAGCTATGTATGCTGCTAAGGCTTCCATAGGGATTCATTCCATCCGTGCTAAGGGCAAGCCTGAGGTTCCTAGGTTCTTCGCCGAAGTTCGGAAATAATTGATCGATCTTCTTCCATTGAGAAGAATCGGCCGGATGTCGAAGCCGTCCATCCGAAATCCTCTCATCTCGCATGCCACCTCGATTTTTGCATCATTTTCATTCGCAAACAACCGCTTGAACCTTGGTATGATTGGAAGATACCACAACACTTTTGCAGTGCCCCTTATCCGACTTGTACCGTGGGGTTTCACACATCGGACAACTCGCTTCTCTTCAAACTCTTTTCTATATAATACACAATCATTCGGGCATGCATGGATCTTTTTGTACTCCATCCCCACTGGACAAAGTATCTTCTTAGCATCATAGTAGGGATGCGGCAACACGTTATCATCCGGAAGCATGTCCTTCAAAGCCTCAAGCAATTCAAAAACTCTTGTCGCTCCATCCATGACGTGCCTTCAAGCTTACCAATTTCAATACGGCGTTCAACAATTGGTATTTTTACACCCACGGTATAGCGGTGTCTCGCATCACCGCACATATTACCATATGCATGTGATCGCTCAAAAGCCTCTTCTCCTACATCACGGATAATGTCCTCTATGCGATCATCCATATCCGTGTCATTATCATCAAAGGCCACTTCCCATGTTGTTTCCCACTTGATGGCACTTGTTCACCATGCCATACCCATACTGTATAAGTCTTACAAAATCCGTGACAAATTAAATGTGTGCGTATAACTTCAGGACATAGTCGACACTCATTCAAACATTTCACACAAGGGCAATAATACTTCCCCCCATCATCATGGGCATTTTTTTTAGCAAATTCTATAAATTCCCTAACCCCATTCGATATTCAATACTCGTTCGTAAAGCATCTATCCAACTCGTGATCCATAGTAGAATTCCTATATATTATTTAGACGAATTAAGAATTACATTTGGTCATAAATGCATCACGGTGAATCGAATAACCAAAATAAATGCAAGACGAGGAAATTAAATGCAGGGGATGAAGGTCTTGTGGACTAACTCAGTAGCATATGCGTTTGCCGAGTCGTCTTACTTCTCCGCTCACGAACGTTGATGTTGCACAAGACAAAGAAGAGTAACCTAAAAACACTTGTTGGTCAGTTGGGTAGGTCTAAAGTGCAAATATAATCTTCAAAAACAATATTCGTTAACAACAGAGAATACC
The DNA here is from genome assembly GCA_025563575.1 of Acacia pycnantha. NCBI lineage: Eukaryota > Viridiplantae > Streptophyta > Magnoliopsida > Fabales > Fabaceae > Acacia > Acacia pycnantha. The sequence goes on along the minus strand of JAMWYP010000256.1, from coordinate 1,194,482 downwards.
CATAACAACATTACACCGATTTCGTTAAACCCATGAAAACCAATAACGATAAGTCGGAAAGTAATAAAGTTTTAACCGAAACATCTCTTACAGCCTTCGTCTATATACGTTTAGCTAAGGAACCAGAGAGTGATTGTCGAGAAAGGTACGCGGCGCCGACGAAGCCGAGAGGGAAATTTCGAGTCGGAACTCCGAGTATTCACTTTCGGCGCGACAAGAGTTCGAGAGGGAAATTTAATTTTTCCGCGCGACAAAGATACCTTATTTAGCTTTTTGGAATTTATTAATACCGGTTATTAATTAAATGTCCGGTCCTAAAGATACAACTAACATTTTAAGACCGGAGTTTTAAAATTATCCGGTCCTAAAATTTTATTAGATTTTTAATTTTTAAGACCGGATGTTTTTAAAACATCCGGTCCTAAAATTCAAATTATCTTTAGATCCGTTACTTATAAAATAAAATGTCCGGTCTTAATGGCCTTCGTGATTGGTATATTAAATCAATAAAATAAATGATATTTTTTGGACAAAAATAATGCAAAATTGGAGAATAAGTTTCTTTAATGAATTACTCGGAGAAGAGCCAAAATTCATACAGTTGTTCTTAATGTTTCTTACATTACTTGAGAATATATACACAACAACAAAAACACAAATGAAAAACAAGCTGAATATTATCATCCACAAGAATCGATCGAACAACCTCGGCGATTTCGGCGTGAAGAGCATTAATTTCCCGCCGGAGATCAGCAAGTTGTTGTCTTATTCTCTCCACCCGCAATATGAATGGATCATTACAGAGAGCGGAGAGGGGTCGAGGTAGGCGCGCGGGGCCAACAAAGTTGGAGAGGGGATTACGAACATCCGCATGGCCGGCTTCAAGATGACGGTTGAACTCGGCAAGAAAAGGATCGGCGTAAGGATCGGGGGGCTGCGGCATGAGCAATCTCTTCATCATCCGAAGAAATAACAATGGGTCCAACGACCCGAGAGTCTTCGGAAACAATACGACGCACTGTCGCTGGAGGAGGCGCACCATATAATGATCTAGCCATGGCACGAGAGTGAGGCGTGTATGCACCCCTACGAGCAGTTTGCTTGTATCTAACCATGGTTTGAGGATTTTGAGAAGTTGGGGCAGAGAGCTAGGAAGTGAGGAGTTAACAAGGACAAAGAGGAGGTAGTGTGTGGAGTATATAAAGACAGATGGCGGAGAGATAAACGTCGATGATGAATTCGTCAAATTACTTTTATACAAACTTTTAAGACCGGACTTTTATCTTATATCCGGTCCTAATTTTAATTCAATTACTTTTAAGACCGTCCTTTTATCAAATATCCGGTCCTAAAACTCATTTAAGACCGATATATTACTTGGTATCCGGTCCTAAAACTAATTTTTAATTCAATTACTTTTAAGACCGTCCTTTTATCAAATATCCGGTCCTAAAACTCATTGTTGAAATGAAAGTTCATTCTTTTCAAGAGTCCCTTCCCCATTGTTGAAATGAATTCAGAGTCTCTTCGGCTTCCACATAAACTTCCCAACTAGGCGTCTCCTCGTATTCTGAGCAAATATGCGTCTCCTCGTTAATGTTTCCGGCGTTTCACATTCTTCAGGATGGGTTCTCTATTTAAACCCGTTGTTACTTTCTTAACATTCATCTCCATCTCCTCCTAGAACCTCCACCGTAATGGCTTCTCCACCACGATGAGGTCCTCCTTCTGGGCGAAATCCTGAGGCACCTCCATATCCTCCTCCGTTGCCTCCGAAACCGAACTTCTGCGCATGCCGGAGCACTGATAGCCCGCGTCGATCATATAGACCGAAGCTTGGGCAACTGTTTCAGTCTATCACGCCGTCAACAACAAGCCGAAAGCGGTACTCGACGCCAATGACGTTGAGTACCATACCTCTCGATGACGACGTCTCCGACCATTCCCTCCCCTCCGACAACGATGGGGAGGATTAGAATTTTTAAGTTTCTTTTGTCTATCGTTGCCTTATGAGGCACAGAAAAAAATTATTAAATAAAATTTTTATTTCCCAATCGCCTTCCTTGTTTGTCTTTAACTTTATGTTCTTTTTCTCCGACAACAAGAACAAACAAAACATTGTCCTATTCGTGGTGATCAATCTTAAAAATTTGCGTAATAAAGTTAACAGCCATGACCATACAAAACAAAACAAAAACATTATTTACCTTTTTCGAATAAAAACAAACAGAGTGACGACTATTCTCAAGTTTGGACCATCGTTGTCTTCCCTCTACTTTTCCAGATGTGATGAAAATTTTCGTCGTTTTCGTTATCTTCTTTCTTTTTCCGACAAAAGAAAAGGGACACCGATGACGTTCTTCACATCCGTAAAAGTAGAAACGAGAACAACGAAGCACAAAACTTGAGAAGAACGCCGAAACATGGTTGCCTTGAACCCTAACGATATGTCCGAAAATCGAGTCACCAACTCTATTTAAATGAAGAATATTAGGACCGGACGTATAAAATTCCTCAGTCCTAAAAATTAAGCTTTATTTTAAAATTTAAAGTTAGGAGCTGACAACTAACAAATATACGGTCCTAAAGGTTTCGGCAATCTTTTAAATAAAATGAAGACTTTTAAGACCTGACTACTAACAAATAAACGGTCCTAATAATTTAGCCGTATATTTTCTATACTTTTAGGATCGTACTTTTAACAAATATAAGGTCCTAAAAGTCTCTACCCAAATTTTTAGAATTAGACGAAGACTTTTAGGACCGGATATTTGTTAAATATACGGTCTTAAAATGGACGAAGATTTTAGGAACGTACTTTTAACAAATATACGGTCCTAAAAGTCTCTACCCAAATTTTTTAGAATTAGACGAAGACTTTTAGGACCGGATATTTGTTAAATATACGGTCTTAAAATGGACGAAGACCTTTAGGACCGCACTTTTAAAAAATATACGGTCCTAAAAGTCGCGAATACTTTTCAGAGCCTCATCTGGCTCATTTTCAACATCCGCCTGTACCTCAAATTTCAAGCACTAAATAGCTTTATCCACCATCCCATTCATTCAGAAACCCAAAATGGACACACACAAATTGTTCGAAAAAATAAACAAATTTATTATTGAATTACATTGCTATATTTACAAATGAATTAATTAGCTAGTCGAAAAAATAAACATATGTACGTAAGGCTATTGTTGCTACAAGATCATATATTATTTACAAATGAATTAATTTAGGACATTAATTATTGTCTTGACTTGGATTTTCTAAGACTAGTTTATACAGATATTCACAAAAACCTCGCGTATGTGCTCGATTTCATCATCATCAAATGGCTCTTCACAGCAAACCTCGTAACATCAAAGACAAAAACAGAATTAACATATTATGTGCATATTTCATATGTAACATTAAGCCATCGCTGATCGAATTCAGCCATAACATCTTACCCTTAAAGTGACTTTAGTGTTTCCCTTCGTCACAATATCATATAAGTGTTTCATGACGTACGGGCCACATAAGTTCGATCGTTCCAGTTGCCGACGGGTCTAAAAATAACAATAAATATATATAAGAGCATATATAGCTTATCGACCAACTTCGAAGGCAATTATGTCATGTCCAATTATGTACTAACCTTAATTTTGTGCCATTTAGGATCTCGTGAGCCGAGCACCACGCTTTTTTTTACATCAACACTAAGGTCTTCATGGCACTATCATCAAAATCAGAAATTTATCGCAATGTTCACCGAAAATTCACAACAGAGATTTCAGACAAGACGATCAAAATGACATTCTTACTTGTTGATCATCACCGCAACGTAGTCGATGGATCGCCGTGAGTGGAGCATAAGAAGATAACATAATGCAACTCCATGTTCATGATGACCAACTCGCGTGGTTGCTGAAAATTCACAAAGCAGTAAAGTACTCGGTGATATATATATATGTAGCATAATTATATTAAGTGAATTGCGACAAGTATATATGTATACCCGAGCCAGTGTGGAAACAAGTACACCTTTCTTTGCACTTTACACAACCTATTTGATATGTACTCTGTCTCAATTCCAGAGGTAGTGTTGTGCTTGCATACACCGGGCACAAGAATCCAAAATCCGAAATTCGCCCTCTTGAACCGCTCGTGCATGCACCTACAAGAATGACATCGATGAGGGAATTAGTATATATGTATATATGTGTGTCTAAACGGTGCATTTCAATTATGTAATCAAGGAAGAAGATACTTACTTCATAAATAGTTGAACACATGCACTAGTAACCTCGGCTCCGAAGCGGCATGGACTCTACATCTTCATTATCAACTAAAAGCGGTTGAGGATGAGGAGGCCTACTACTTCATTGACAGGCCACGATTTATCTTTAAACCAATTTTTGGCTACCAAATCTTTTATTTTTTCCTTGGCCGTCAAGTTAGCAGTAGGGGATGGAACTTGAGGAGGGGGTGGAGCTTGAGGAGGGGGTGGAGCTTGAGGAGGGGGTGGAGCTAGAGACATCTACAAGCTTCACTGGCCAAGAGATGAAGGTTCCCTTGACATCACTCACAACCTTCACTCATCGGTTGGGAGAGGGACAGTGCATCAAAGATCACCTCTTCAACTCGACACTCGACTTCATCATCGCCCATTTGTTCGTGGTGTACGCTTGATCCCAAATTGTGGACAGTCCCTTTAGCAACCAATTGTCTATGACCATCACGATCCTCCACATACGATGACAAGGTTGCTCGACTCGATCGTCCAACAATGCAGCTCCTCTAGTGCTCTGCCGCATAGGTTCAAATTGAAGGTGTCAAGGGATCCACACTGTCTCTCGGCCGAGAGCTCGGGAGGAACTTCATTTTCTCCATCTCCTCCTTCATCTTGCTCATCTCAGATTGAAACATCCTCAATGTAGCATCTTTCGCCGCCGATTCCTCACTTAATTTGGCCGGCGTCGATCCATCTCCTCCCGGGTAACCATACTTTGTCTCGTGGCGTTTGGATTTACCAAAGTATTGCTTTAGGCCTACCCGTCCTCCAATCCCCTTACACGCCCGCGTGATCTGGTTTTCCGGGCCGCAGCGGTCGAACATCATTCCTCCCGTCCGACGCAAAGATCCCTCTCGCTCCTTCTTTTTAAGATCTTCCGTAAGATACGATAACGAGAAGCTTAGTGATGAAACATGTTTAGTAAGTAAAAATAACAATATCAATACTTACAATTGCTCAGCAACTACACGAGTTTTTTCACGAACGTCAAACATTAGTCAAATTCACTTCATCAAGTTTCAACATTTTACTTAAGGAAGATGTAGCATTGTAGAAGAAATTGGGAAAACCAAAGGAAAGGGAGTTGCGAAATGCCGCCAACTCACCAATTCATTCATTCATCATAAATGGTTCCTACACATATTAGAATAACTAACTAACTAACAAAGAACGTCTAACCATGGCCATTACACGCTTTACATATCAAACTTGCATGGAACTAGGACATGCTCCTCTCATGCAGACAAAGGCAGCAAATGTATACTTCTATTCACACACCAAACCATTTAACTAACAGATTAGATGTACACAATAACATTCACATATCCTCACAAAGTTAATAAGCAAACAAAAGTGCAAACAAAACTAAATATAACTCACGTGAGCTTCAGAGTGGTCCGCTTCGAACAAATTGTTGCCAAGTTTGTTCATCAACAAATTTGTACTTGTCCTGTGGTTGATGGTCGGGCTTCTCCTCGGCAAAAATATAAGTGTTAGCCGAAAGGTCTTAAACTTCCCGAACCGCTCAAAGACAATAAGACAATGTTGAGTCTTTGAACTTCTCGCACTCGGGGACGGTGAATGTAAGCCGGATAGTGTCCCACATAGGATCCTTTATTGTTTTTGGTCCACATTTTTCCACTCATCACAAAATGCTAACCTTGCTGCGTACTAGAACGCCGACAAAACTAGTATATGTGCTTTTATTAGGACCGAAAGGTTGCAAATTTTCATCAAAATGAATCTCGATCTTCGTCCCAGTATTCCGACTAAGGGATACTTCCATCATTCGTGTGCCGCTTCTACCAAGGCGTGCACGGCGCTGAGGAGGCTCAATGTGAGATGAAGAGGGTTCGTTTGTCCGACCCTCCCGGTCAAACCAAGATCTGGAGTTTCAAGAACACGAGTGGAATCGTTTTCACCGTTCATTTTCAAGACAAGAAGAGAGGAATGCCCGAGAAAATGAGGGAGTAACAGAGGCTAACGGTGCGCGGGCGAGGAAGAGAGGTAATGGAACAGAAGGGTTTCGCAACGTGAACAGGGGTTCTTCGGTGAGAGTATGAGAGTGACAATGTGAGAGTGACAAAAGCTTCCGCGTGAAGTTAACGTTTGGCGCTTCATTTTTAAGACCGGACAAATACACATATACGGTCTTAAAAGATAACCTTTAAGACCGATCTCTATATATGTCCGGTCTTAAAATTAATTAATTTTTATTCAAACTTTAGTACGGCCAAATTTTTGGTCCGTTCTTAAAAGTCTAACTTTTAAGACCGGTCATTCTCAGAACTATGGTCTTAACATTTATTACTTTTTTATTTAAACTTTAGTACCGGACAAATTTTAAGTTCGGTCTTAAAAATCAAAGTTTTAAGACCGGCTTTTATATAAGTTCGGTCTTAAAACTTTAATACCTTTATATTTATATTTTTCCGTATTATTTTGGAGTGTAGAAAATATAAGTCTGCCTTGATGAGATTTCTACATAAAAGTATTTGATATTTCAATTTTTTATTAACATTTTTAAGGCCGGTTGTTATTTTAACAGTCTCGGATAAGATCTATGAAAAATTGATCGAATAAGAAGTTCTTTATATTTACAAATATGCCACCGGTCACATATTTAGGACCGGTCGATAATTAGTCCGGTCTTAATGAGGCGTCCTTCATTGTGTAAGAAGTTCTTTTTATTTACAAACCTGCCACCGGTCACACCATTAAGACCGGTGCTTCGTTTATCCGCTCTAAATGAGGCAGTCTTATAGCCCTTCATTGTTTAAGAAGTTCTTTTTATTTACAAAACTGCCACCGGTCACACCTTTAAGACCGGTGCGTCGATTATCCGCTCCAAATGAGGCAGTCTTAAAGCCCTTTTTTGCACTAGTGTGATAACCATTTATTTGGGTTTAATGTTATATATATATATATATATATATATATATATAGGGTGTTTTGGGAAATTTGTTTTTAAAGTGTTAAGATGCATCCAAAACCACAGAAGTATTTTTAGGGTGCATTTAATACCTTAAAGTATTTTTCATATATCCAAAGACACAGTAATTTTTTTTAAAGTATGTTGATCAGCATAAAATACTTTTTATTCAATCTTACACTTATCAATATAGGTTATTTAAGGTTTTGAATACACCAAAAAAATACTTGAGAGAATTTGATAATTTGATGCACTACAAAATACTTTAGGGCACTAGATGTACCTCACAAAATAATTTAGGGTGCTAAATGTATCTCAACCTTTTTTAGTTGTTTTAATAATCATTTTCTTTTGCATACACTTTTTCCATTAAAATTAAGGGTTAAGGTGCAAAAATACACATATGGTTTTTTCCAAAAGTGCACTCAATACCAAGTGTTTTTTAATGCAAAAGTGACTATGTGATTATAAAATTGGAGTAAAAATACCCATTGACGGTAAGTTGGCCATTATTTTTAAGACTGACATTGATGATGACTCAGCTAAATTTCACCCTAGTTGACATTGTAGAATTGGAAAAAATTATAATAAAAAAAGGCGGTGAGGAGGCGGAGATAGGCGGCCTGATAAGTAAGATTGAGATTGAGAGAGATGGAAAATTGGAGAAAGAAGGGTTGAATTGTAATTTCTAAAATATCTATGTCATTTTCTGTAATTTTCTTCAGTTTTTACTACCAACTAAGATGAAAATTAGTTGAGTCGTCGTCCATGTCGACCCTTAAAAATACAAAAAAGTCAAACTAACGGTCAATGACCATTTTTGCTACACTTTTGTAACCACAATCACTTTTGCACAAAAAAAAACACACACATGGTGTTGGGTGTACTTTTAAGAAACACACATGTGTATTTTTGCACCTTAACCCTAAAATTAATTCTTCCCATCAAATATGCCTATAACATTGTAGTTTAATTAACTTTGGATTAAGTAAAACTACAGGGTTGGAAAAAAGAAAAAGAAAAAAAGATGATTGACAGTAGTTTGATTTCTTAAAAACTTTCAGAGATTTGTTTATGATTGGTATACCAAGATTGATTTATTTAATAATATATGAAGTACCAGCAACTAGATTTTCTTATATTTTTGAAAGACCATAAAAAGTGGTAAGAATGGGCGCAATTGGATGGGTCAAAACTATTACATTACCCGGAGATATAAGAGATTCAATGAATTATATATTGAATAGCAAAAGAATATATTTATATAAAGGAAAAAAAAAAGTAATGTTACTTAAAAATACTCCATCACAAAATTTATTACCAAAAGTGTTAAGGATCCAACTCCAAAGAACGGGTGAAACTCTTTTTAACTATGTGGAATAAATATTCAACTATATGCGAATATCTTCCATTTTGTGTGTGTGTCTCTCTATATATAGTGAAAGATAAGCTGCACGCAAATGAATAAAAGTTGCACGAAATTTGTCTAAGGTAAAAATGTAATTTTTTAAAATTTGGGTTGTTTGCTATAATTTTAGAGGGGACTGCCCCTCATGCCTTGTGAACTTTACGACCTTTTCATCAAACAATAATTAATTCACTATTTATATGGAAGAAATTGAGCAACTATTAATTCAGCCCAAGTTCAATTTTGAAGTGCATTAGTTAATTAGAACGCCTTTTTGTTTTTTTGGTCAAAGAAGACGTTCTAAGTAATTCTATACCTTTCGCACAAAAGTGGATACTATGAATAAGCCCTTATGATTAATTGACCATTTTGCGTCAACGTAACGTGACTCTGCCAATAACGCCCGTTTGACGATAACCATGCCCAACATATTAATTATTTAATATATATATATATATATATATTAGAGTTTATCGTTTGTCATATCACTTGACATAAGGTTTTGTTAAGTCAGCCCACAACTATGTTGTTTTGGGGATTAGAGGAATTAATTAAGAGTCTTTTGGTAAAATTCATATAAAAAACACAAAAACAAAAATACCAAAACACCATTCATTAATTCCCCTAACCTTCAAAATGACGTAGTTTTGGAGTTAAGGGGATTAATAAAGGGTCTTTTGGTAAAATTCATATAATAAATATGAAAACAAAAATACTAAAACACCCTTCATTATTTCCCCTAACCCACAGAACGACATAATTTTGAGATAAGAGAATTAATTAAGAGTTTTTGGCACCAAGTTGGAGCCAATTTTGTTACGGTTATTTAGTGGTAACCGCTACAAAGTTCATTTCCTAACTAGCACGTGTCTTAGCATGGGTGTTCCCATTGCAAATTTTTAGCCGTTTCGGTCGAAACCGCTACAAAATATGATTTTTGCACGATTGTTGTTTATCACTATGAACCATCAGGTTTTTTTTCGTGAATTGACCATATATGATGCTTTAGTAGCTCCACATGTCATCTTATTTATAAACAAGGAAAACAAAATTAAAAAGTCACCCCATGTGAATTATGTGAGAAAATTAAAGAGGTTGAAGTATCTTATGCGATGAAAGAGGAAATCAAAGAGGTACCTACCTGTTTATCTTGATGTTGTTAGATACAATGACAGAGGCTTTTTAGGGACCTTGTTCTCTCAGAAATCTCCCTTAGTTTGTCCTACCTCCAAAAATTGAATCTTACTTTTTCATTACTCTCAGGCGAACATCAACTCCTCCTTCATTTGCAGCTTCTTTTTCATTATTGTTTAATCTCTTAGTTCAGCATACCAATCCGCACTACAAAAAACATTAGATTAGCAACAAAATTGTATAATTTCGTTGTCAAATAGACGGTCTCTAATTGTAGCTCTTCACACGACGTCCTTACTAAACTATATACTTTTTCTATGTTTTTCTACATCAAGTCATATGCCATGTTAGGAAGAGTTAGGGTGTGTTTGGTTTGAGGAGAGGGAAGGGGAGATAAATTTTTACCTCATATTGACCAAATTGCCCATGGAAAATTTACAATATTCCAAAAATACACTCAACAAAAGGAATATTCTTCTCATTTTTGACAATTTAGTCAATATCCTTCCTCCCCTCTCATCCCTTCCCCTTCCCTCAAACCAAACATGCTAAACTTTTAAATTTCCACTATGAGTGCATATTCTATATGATTGCACTACTACAAAAAGAGGGAATAGTATGCATGTTTTGTGGCACTTCTTTACAGCTTCTTATGGATTTTTTTCTTTGTGGCACTTGCTTGACCAAGCACCACATAAGGTGTTTGTTTTTTATAAATAAAATACACTAGCAGCTATGGCGCTTGCTCATAGTTGCTATTGACTTTGTGTGGGGCTTGCTCCACACAAAGTATTTCTTAATACTTTCTCCCAAACCCTTTTTCATCAACTCCCATTTTAGCAGCTGTGTAACATCCCAAATTTTTGGGATTTGAAATTGGAATATTTTATGGAGTTTAAATATGAAATTTTGGCTCAAAAATAATTATGAGAATAATTATTTGAGATAAGGGCCTTTTCTTCCCTTAAATAATTTATTTTGGGGAAAAATAATAAATTGAAGTAAGGAATAATTTAGGCCTAAAGAAGTATGGAATTAATATTTTACAGCCTTGAGGAATTAATTGGGAAAGGAAAATCCTTATATGGAATTAAGGATGAATTTATTTTCCAATAATTGCAATTATTTAATTAATGGGAAACTTAGATTAGGAATTATGCCCAATAACTTAAACACATACACTCCCTCATCCAAGCCCAAACGAACTCACTCAAACCCATACTCCAACAATAACAATTTCAGCCCAATGTCATACCCCATACGGTTTCCTTATCCAAAATAAACAACACACACATAAGGCCTACACACACTTACCACCTACACTCATTCCTTTACTTCCCATTCCATCTGGACACCACAACACATACATTTTATCAAGATGTGTCCCGAAAAGTTTGTGAAACCCGAGGATGGCAGGCAATTTTCGGAATAGTTGGGAGACTAAAGTAGAATGGACTAAGCATTCTACTGATGGCTTGAGTAGCCAAGGGCAAAGGACATAATGGATAGGTAGTAATGACCTTCTAAGACTAATTGTCTGGTCCCTAAAAATGTTTAAAAATGGAATTTTAAACTTTCCAATGCACCTACTATACTTGAAATCTTCGAAATTGAATTTTTGAATTTATTAATTTTCGAAGCTGAGTTTTGAATGGGATGTTTTCAAAGGAATTTAAGACCAAGGAGGTGGTCACTTTGAAATGATGTTGTCTCATAGAAGGGTTTGGTAGAACCCAGGTTTGAAATTGAGTTTTGGAACTACGTGGTGTAAGGCAGTACAGGTCTGAAAGAGGTCAGAAACTGTAGTAGATGTACTCAAGAGCTTTTAAATTTGGAAAATGAATGATCCTGCTCATTAATGTGTGCCGGTAATAAATGTCTTGAAAATAGTCCGGCAGTGAATTGTTTTCACGAAGATTTGAGGTGGAAGCGATTAATTTTTTTTTAAAAAAGGTGATAGCACTATTATTGTTGCTATAGTGCGGATTGTGAAATGTACTGCGACCGCAGAAATTTTCAATGTGTGACAATTTGAAAATGAGACATCATAGTTGAAATGAAAAATGATGCAATAAGTGATAATAATGATATTGGAACAGAAACTACGAGAATGGCCTAGAGATCTGAACCGGGTAGGTCAGATAAGAATTTCCAACGTGCTAAATAAGAGAAAAGTGGTTTGAGAGCTTAAGTTGAAAAAGCTCAAACACGGGATAGATGAGCAGAGGCTCGAGGCTGTAAGACCCGGCATGCAAAGGTTGCACAGGGCAGTATCCCTGGGTTGCAAGACCTATGTGTTTAGCATTGTGTGGGATACTCACAAGTATTGTGAATTTGGGACTAGTATATCCAGAGAATGTTGTGAGGCTAACAGAATGTTTAGACTGTACCATATCGTAGTTGAGATGATTATGGCATAAAGATGATTTCCTAAGCAAAGAAGGCTAGGATATCCAATGCTGTGGTAGTGGAATGAGCCAGAAGGCAGATTGTAACGGGAAGAGAAGCTTGAGTAACTAAGTGCTCGGAGAATGGACCAGTGGGTCCTGTGTAGTTGAGAATTATACCTGGGCACAGAATGGATAAGATTGAGGTATGATGAGTTGTGTGCTTAGTAAGCATGCATAGGAAAGGAATATACTAGATGTCTAAAGTAATTCCTTGAAGTTATTGGTTCAAATTTCGAGACGAAATTTAAATTAACGGGGGGAGAAATGTAACATCCCAAATTTTTGGGATTTGAAATTGGAATATTTTATGGAGTTTAAATATGAAATTTTGGCTCAAAAATAATTATGAGAATAATTATTTGAGATAAAGGCCTTTTCTTCCCTTAAATAATTTATTTTGGGGAAAAATAATAAATTGAAGTAAGGAATAATTTAGGCCTAAAGAAGTATGGAATTAATGTTTTATGGCCTTGGGAAAATTTATTAAGGAAGAAAAATCCTTATACGAAATAAGGATTCATTTTTAATGTTTATTTCATATTTGCAATTAAATAAGCAAAGGACTTAATTGCAAATAAAAGTCGTGTAGATGGTCAAAGAAGATCAAGTAGGATAAGTTTGGTGTGAAACCCACAAACTATTCTCCTAATTTCACTAAGCCACATGCACCTATATATATAAATGTATGGGTCAACATCCTCAATTCATTAATTGTATTTCAACAGCCCAATACGTAGGAAAGGGAAGCAATATATGTACAATCACAACCCAACCATTTAACCCATCTAAATTGTCATCGACCATGCAGACCACGGCCCACATACAAAGACCCAATCATTTCCATTATCCTCCCAAACGTAGCAGCATGTATGTATATGGATTCATTGTCACAAACCATTTTTGGATTTGCTTCTCTCGACCCATATGAATATAACCTATTCAGCCCACACTTCTTCACTTAACCTCAGCAAACATCAAAACGCAGCAGTAGAATATCCATCAATCCATTATTTTTTCTAATACTCCATCTCAGCTCCAAAACGCATCAGTAGGTAATTAGAGCCAAAAACACTTAAACCAGATCAAAAGATCAGCAAGAAATCACTGCCATATCAGTTGGCAGACACGCAAGCACAGTGCACTTTCGGCCTTCTGTTCACACGCAACAACGAGTCCCATGCTTCTTTTGAGCCTCACAAACTGAAACGCTGTATACCCCCTGTGTCTTCTCTCTCGGACTGGACCTTTGGGTCTCTATAAATATGTACATCCATGCTTCAGCTTCCTCCACCCATTCACGAAGCAGAGTTGAGAGAGTGAAAGAGTGAGTCCGAGAGAGAGAAAGCCAAAGGAGAGAGAGGGTGAGTTAAACATTCTTGTGGCTCTGCTTTAGGACAAGAGAAACAGAGGTAAGTTAAGCTCTCCTTTCCCTCTTGTTTTCATGAGAAAAACGCTGCAGTAGGAAAATATTTTACTATTAAGAGTATATATAGGTGTATACAAGAACCACAAAGCTATATACATTGAAAACCTTGCTGCCTATAATCTCGCTCTCCAAGAGTTTAACGAGAGGATATTTAAAAAGCTTGCTGGTTGCACTGCACACTATAAATATACGTAGATGATTACATGTAGTATTTTATCCAGTTGGGAGCATAAACTGAACCTAGAACCTTTGTTTAGAAGTGTTGGAGTCAAGTTGTAGAATGAGAAGGCTTAAGGAAGTCTAAATAAATTGTTGAAAGAGAAGCTGCTGTCTTTTTCTGAAAACTGAGTTTTTGCTACTGGAACAGTCGTTTTGAGTAGGGTAAAAACTAGGGTAAATGACCTTGTTTGAACCTGAAATTTTGTGGGTATTTAGTACACATCTATACCTTTAATATGAGCTTTAGATCATCTAAAAATGAGGTCTATAACTCCAGATATGATTTTTGGAAGTTGAGCTAAAAATTCTGGAAAGTTTCAGTATGATTCTGGAGGAACAAAATGACGTTGCATTTCGGACAAAGTAAACAAAGTTAAACAAATGTTAAATTCTCCAGATATATAGTAGACACATAGAGCTTTAATTTGATAGGTCACAAGCCTCATTTGGAGCTGTATCCAAAGAGATATGAATTTTTGAAATGGACCTATTATCCTGGAACTATTTTCTGGACAGAGAAGGATGAACGAAAATCTGGGAATGATACAGCAACTAATAATCCTAGTGATTATTTTTCTATGAAACTAGACTTAATTAGTGTCACATAGAAATTTGAATCACCCCAATCGGAGATCTAGTGAATTAATTATGAATTTTCAAAAGTTAATGAAAATTCTGAGAATTTAAAGTTAAGTCTGAAAGTAGGAAATTAAGGGAATGTGGTTAATCCATAATTCGTGTAGTTAGTGACTTTGCGATGCAAAAAGTGACTAATGACAATGGTAAACGTTTATAGGTATATCTTGACACCTCTACCGATCCCATCAATTCCGGACAAAGTTAAGGATTCAAGTTTGAGGTGGGTAACTGTTATCTTGTTAGCTTGTATGTATGTATTCATGTATGACTGATCATGGTTGCTAGATTATTTGCATGTATGTATCATAGCTATGGATTGGGGCTGCGTGTCCTAAAATGGAGCTGCGTGTTCCAAAGGGCTGCGGTCCTTGGCTGTTAGCTGCGGTTAACAGTGCGACTTGTTTATTGTGAATTACTCTATGCTTATACATGTGTTATACTATGATTTATATTTCATACCTGCATATGAGATTAACTGTTACCCCTGGGGTTCATTCATTTGAACTCCAGATCGCATGAAAGAAACAGGTAGTGGATCGGGATCAAGAGGAAAGATGCAGCTGTAAGGGTTACAGCGGAAGAAACCTTTTGAAAAAATATAGGTAGTTGGATTGTAGTTTATCGTTTATCATTTGTCTATTATGGAATAATGTATTAACATCCCACTATGGGATGGATTCGAATCGCGAAAAATTCATCCTCATGTTTTCGAACTAAGTTATTTTGTTAAAGTTTTATTCCGCAATTAAGTCGTCCAAATTATTTCGATGCCTGTGCGCTATAACTCTGATAAATAAGGGCGTCAAAAGGACGGGCGTTACAAGCTGCGTGTTCCCCATTTTCCAATGACTCTCTCACGGATTTCCTCTTCCCTTTCCTTATCCTCTTACCTCCACTCCCACTAGCCTCTTCCTTTCCTTATCCTTGGTCCCTACTCCCCTCTCCTTCTATAAACATTCACGCACACATTCATTTCTATTTCTTTTGGTCACATTTCCGCCACCCATCCCTATCCCACAGATCACATAAGTACATACTCACATTTTCTTTTTATTTTTCCTTTATTAACTTTTTTTCTTCAGGTGTTGTGTTTGAAGTTTCAGCTCACTCTAGTTAAACTTCCTATATAGTGATGTTTTTAAATTTTGAGCTTACAAATCTAATTTTATTAGTACTTAATAGTTTAATTTGCTCAATTTATTTTATATTTAATTTATTATGAAATATGGAAAAAATTCTCATTTTTATTTGCTAAAAAATAAATGAGATCAAATTAAATGTTATTATATATAGGTTGTATGTGAAGATATGTAGTAGTTATAAGTTTTACTTTTAGTACTTGCTATTGATGAGTTGCATAAGTAAAATAATTATTTATTTTTAACACTTGTATTTTATTTGTTTTCTTATAATGCTCTCTAATTTACCTATGATATATTGCAAAATATAATTTCTTTCATTATGAGCTTTGAAAAATTATTATGATGTTGTAGGATTAATTCATTGAGTATTTATCAATTAAAAAGGGGGTTTAAGAAACATAATTCAATTTTTAAGATGTTACGCTACCAATTTTATTTTAATATATATTTTTTGTATTGGCCACCATAGCTGTGGGATTGTTGTCAAACTCGCGAGTTGACTTTCTGAGTTTACCGTTTTTACGTTCCTACCTTACTAAATCGAGTTAAGTCTCTATTAAAATGATGTCAGCTGTAAACTCAGATAAACTCACGAGTTTACACACCGAATTTACCGTTTTTACGTTTGTAGCTTACAAAATTGTGTTAATTTTTTTCAATTTTGTCATCCTCAACGACTTTATATATGAATTTTATAGAAATATCTTTATTAAATATAATAAATTATGAATGTTGATGTATTTAATTTCAATTATTTATATTTAAAATATATTTAATTCAAATTATTGTCATTTTTATATTTAAATTATTTAATTTTACACTATTAATACATATTTAATGATAAAAGTAAAGTCTTACGAGTTTACCGATTCGAGTTTACGATACGAGTTTATGTCACTATCACGAGTTTGCTTAGACTCGTGAGTTTGACAACTACAGTTGTGGCGCTTAATATATATATATATATATATATAGGGAATAACATTTATGCATTTATCGAGAAAAATAATTCTGCAGCAAGCCCAAAACTACACCGATTTTGTTTTTGTTTTGCCCTCCTCTTACTCTATCTTCTTCGCAGCAAGCCACACATCGCCTTTGAAGCCAAGTAGTGTTGTACCATGAGCAGCTGCTGCCAGCGAGCCAACGACCATCAGAGTCCAATCAAGCCGATCCGGCAAACAAAGAGCCTAGAGAAGGGCCCCTGCGGCTTGTGTTGGCTCAATCTCCTGCTCCTCCATCTCCTCCTCCACTTCAACCTGGTGTCCTGGTGGGACGTAGAGGTCTCAGCTCCGGGGTCTAAATAAGGCGACGGCGACTCTAGCATCTCAAATACCTCCGACACCACCCACCAACTCACAATCCCAACTCAAAGAAACCAAAACCCTTCTCCGAACACCCCTTTCCCCCCACTAAAATTAGTAGATCCACCCAATTGAGAGCCCAAATTCCCAAGCTAATTTGTTACCTTTCTCTTCGAATTATTACTGCTCCTTTCTCATACCCCCACTCTCAACCAAAAAGAAAAACCGAGAGAGAAAGAGAACAACGTGGTCCTCCTCTTCCTCATAAAAGTTGGCAACGCGTGGTGGTGATCGAGTCAAAACGGTGTACGGTGAGGGAAGATACTAATATCACCTAGAGTAGAACGCAAAACATCAGAACCATCGAGGATATTAAGAGGAGGGGGAAAAAGGCAGAAATGGTGTAGCTTTGGGCTAGCTGCAGAATTATTTTTCTACAGTAAATGCAGAAATGTTATTCCCATATATATATATATATATAATATTTCTCAAGTAAAAGTTGTCAATATATATGCTTGAGTTGTTAATTTTTATGAAAGTAGTAAACATGGTACTTGTTCAATATCTACTAATAAATATTCTAGTTTTGCTATTAACAGCTCAAGTATACTTATTGACTACTTTTGTTTCAATCTTGATGCTAAAGTAGTGAATATCAAATTGCTTTAATCAAAGGTTTGTAGTGGGCATTGCTTTAATCTTAACTCTCAATTTCGTTTAGGGAAAATTACATTTAAATATCAATTGAATTTGCTAAACCCTCAAAAGTCCACTGAATTTGTTAAAGGACTGAGAAGGGATATGCAAATTGAGGTGAAAAGTCAACACTTCCGTTTGGAAAAAACATATTATATCTCCCTTCCTTGTTGAGTCATACACAAACTAAAAATAGAGGAGGTGGCTTCGAGCGAAAATGAAAAACACAATGGGTGGAGGAGGAAGTGAAATGTGAGCTTTCGGAGGATCATACGCAAAGAAAGAGAAGCCAATGATAGATTAAAGAGTAAGTATCTTTTCTCTCTTCTCACCTTCTCACGATTCTTCCTCTCTCTCTCTCTCTACGTCATGGATACTTCTCTGCAACTCGCGGGGAGTATAGGAAGGATTGGAAAGAGGTTAAGCAAAGAGAGAGAGGAATTCCATTGTTAGAAGGGTTTTGGATGTGGTAGTTGTTGGGGTTGGACTCCATTGTTAGAACGGGAAGAAAGGAGAGATGAAGAAAACGATAAACGATGTCACAAGTGAAAAACCTAACGAAAGGACTGGTTATTCCCATTCTTGAACTTGTAAATACTATTAACGAATTTGCAATTCTCATTACAAGATTTGTTAAAATTGACCCTTATTTGTTGTTTGATCAGAGACACAATTGAAAAATCTAACGAAAGGACTGGTTATTCCCACTACTGAACTTGTAAATACCATTAATTATGAATTTGTAATTTCCATTACAAGATTTGTTAAAATTGACCCTTATTTGTTGTTTCATCAGAGACACAAGTGAAAAACTTGACGAAAGGACTGGTTATTCCCATTATTGAACTTGTAAATACCATTAACTAATTTGTAATTCTCATTACAGGATTTGTTAAAATTGACCTTTATTTGTTGTTTTATTAGAGACATAAGTGAAAAACCTAACGAAAGGATTGGTTATTCCCATTACTGAACTTGTAAATACCATTAAAAAAATTGTAATTCCCATTACAAGAGTTTTTAAAATTGACCCTTGTTTGTTGTTTCATCAGAAACACAAGTGAAAAAGCTGAAGAAAGGACTGGTAATAAGGGTCAATTTCATTTATTCTCAGTCCTTTAACTCCTTTCATCAGGTTTTTCATTTGTATTTCTGATAAAACAACAAATATTTTAATGGGAATTACAAATTCGTTAATGGTATTATTATAAGTTCATATGGGAATAATTAGACCTTTCGTCAGGGTTTTTCCCTTATGCTTTTGATGAAACAACAAATAAGGGTCAATATTTACAAGTTCAATAATTGGAATAGCAGTCTTTTTGTCGTTTTTCATTTATGTCTCTTATCAAACAACAAATAAGGGTCAATTTTAACAAATATTGTAATGAGAATTACAAATTCGTTAATGGTATTTACAAGTTCAGTAATAGGAATAACCAGTCCTTTCGTCAGGTTTTTCACTTGTGACACTGTTCATCATCTTCTTCATCTCTCCTTCATTCCCCTTTCAACAATGAAGTCCAGCCCTAACAACCATCACATCTCAAACCCTTCCAACAATGGAATTCCTCTTTCTCTCTCCTCAGCTTCTCTTCCTCTCCCTATTTCCGATCCTTCCTATACTTCCCACGAGTTGTAGAAAAGTATCCATGGCGTGAGTGAGAGAAAGAATCGGAGAAGGTGAGGAGAGAGAAAAGATAATTACCCTTTAATCTTTACTTGGCTTCGCTTTTCTTTGTGTATGATCCTCTGAAAGCTCACCTTTCACTTCCTCCTCCACCCACTGTCTTTTTTTTTTTTTTGCTCGAAGCCACCTCCTCTGTTTTTTGTTTGCATATGACTAAACAAGGAAGGGAGATATAATTTGATAATTTGATGCACTACAAAATACTTTAGGGCACTAGATGTTCCTCACAAAATAATTTAGGGTGCTAAATGTATCTCAACCTTTTTTAGTTGTTTTAATAATCATTTTCTTTTGCATACACTTTTTTCCATTAAAATTAAGGGTTAAGGTGCAAAAATACACATATGGTTTTTCCAAAAGTGCACTCAATACCAAGTGTTTTTTAATGCAAAAGTGACTATGTGATTATAAAATTGGAGTAAAAATACCCATTGACGGTAAGTTGGCCATTATTTTTAAGACTGACATTGATGATGACTCAGCTAAATTTCACCCTAGTTGACATTGTAGAATTGGAAAAAATTATAATAAAAAAAGGCCCAAAAAGTTTTGAAAATTACAGAAAGGCAGTAATGGCGGTGAGGAGGCGGAGATAGGCGGCCTGATAAGTAAGATTGAGATTGAGAGAGATGGAAAATTGGAGAAAGAAGGGTTGAATTGTAATTTCTAAAATATCTATGTCATTTTCTGTAATTTTCTTCAGTTTTTTACTACCAACTAAGATGAAAATTAGTTGAGTCGTCGTCCATGTCAGCCTTAAAAATACAAAAAAGTCAAACTAACGGTCAATGACCATTTTTGCTACACTTTTGTAACCACATAATCACTTTTGCACAAAAAAAAACACACACACACACACATGGTGTTGGGTGTACTTTTAAGAAACACACATGTGTGTTTTTGCACCTTAACCCTAAAATTAATTCTTCCCATCAAATATGCCTATAACATTGTAGTTTAATTAACTTTGGATTAAGTAAAACTACAGGATTGGAAAAAAAAAAGAAAAAAAGATGATTGACAGTAGTTTGATTTCTTAAAAACTTTCAGAGATTTGTTTATGATTGGTATACCAAGATTGATTTATTTAATAATATATGAAGTACCAGCAACTAGATTTTCTTATATTTTTGAAAGACCATAAAAAGTGGTAAGAATGGGCGCAATTGGATGGGTCAAAACTATTACATTACCCGGTGATATAAGAGATTCAATGAATTATATATTGAATAGCAAAAGAATATATTTATATAAAGGAAAAAAAAAAGTAATGTTACTTAAAAATACTCCATCACAAAATTTATTACCAAAAGTGTTAAGGATCCAACTCCAAAGAACGGGTGAAACTCTTTTTAACTATGTGGAATAAATATTCAACTATATGCGAATATCTTCCATTTTGTGTGTGTGTCTCTCTATATATAGTGAAAGATAAGCTGCACGCAAATGAATAAAAGTTGCACGAAATTTGTCTAAGGTAAAAATGTAATTTTTTAAAATTTGGGTTGTTTGCTATAATTTTAGAGGGACTGCCCTCATGCCTTGTGAACTTTACGACCTTTTCATCAAACAATAATTAATTCACTATTTATATGGAAGAAATTGAGCAACTATTAATTCAGCCCAAGTTCAATTTTGAAGTGCATTAGTTAATTAGAACGCCTTTTATTTTTATAATCTAGAAATCACCTGGACAAACTGTTTTCAGATCTCTGACATTGGAAGACGTTCTAAGTTTTTTTTTGGTCAAAGAAGACGTTCTAAGTAATTCTATACCTTTCGCACAAAAGTGGATACTATGAATAAGCGCTTATGATTAATTGACCATTTTGCGTCAACGTAACGTGACTCTGCCAATAACGCCCGTTTGACGATAACCATGCCCAACATATTAATTATTTAATATATATATATATATATATATATATATTAGAGTTTATCGTTTGTCATATCACTTGACATAAGGTTTTGTTAAGTCAGCCCACAACTATGTTGTTTTGGGGATTAGAGGAATTAATTAAGAGTCTTTTGGTAAAATTCATATAAAAAACACAAAAACAAAAATACCAAAACACCATTCATTAATTCCCTAACCTTCAAAATGACGTAGTTTTGGAGTTAAGGGGATTAATAAAGGGTCTTTTGGTAAAATTCATATAATAAATATGAAAACAAAAATACTAAAACACCCTTCATTATTTCCCTAACCCACAGAACGACATAATTTTGAGATAAGAGAATTAATTAAGAGTTTTTGGCACCAAGTTGGAGCCAATTTTGTTACGGTTATTTAGTGGTAACCGCTACAAAGTTCATTTCCTAACTAGCACGTGTCTTAGCATGGGTGTTCCCATTGCAAATATGTAGTCGTTTCGGTCGAAACCGCTACAAAATATGATTTTTGCACGATTGTTGTTTATCACTATGAACCATCAGGTTTTTTTTGGTGAATTGACCATATATGATGCTTTAGTAGCTCCACATGTCATCTTATTTATAAACAAGGAAAACAAAATTAAAAAGTCACCCCATATGAATTATGTGAGAAAATTAAAGAGGTGGAAGTATCTTATGCGATGAAAGAGGAAATCAAAGAGGTACCTACCTGTTTATCTTGATGTTGTTAGATACAATGACAGAGGCTTTTTAGGGACCTTGTTCTCTCAGAAATCTCCCTTAGTATGTCCTACCTCCAAAAATTGAATCTTACTTTTTCATTACTCTCAGGCGAACATCAACTCCTCCTTCATTTGCAGCTTCTTTTTCATTATTGTTTAATCTCTTAGTTCAGCATACCAATCCGCACTACAAAAAACATTAGATTAGCAACAAAATTGTATAATTTCGTTGTCAAATAGACTGTCTATAATTGTAGCTCTTCACACGACGTCCTTACTAAACTATATACTTTTTCTATGTTTTTCTACATCAAGTCATATGCCATGTTAGGAAGAGTTAGGGTGTGTTTGGTTTGACGAGAGGGAAGGGGAGATAAATTTTTTACCTCATATTGACCAAATTGCCCATGGAAAACTTACAATATTCGAAAAATACACTCAACAAAAAGGAATATTCTTCTCATTTTTGACAATTTAGTCAATATCCTTCCTCCCCTCTCATCCCTTCCCCTTCCCTCAAACCAAACATGCTAAACTTTTAAATTTCCACTATGAGTGCATATTCTATATGATTGCACTACTACAAAAAGAGGGAATAGTATGCATGTTTTGTGGCACTTCTTTACTGACTTCTTATGGATTTTTTCTTTAAAAAAAAAAAAAGGATGTTGTGGCGTTTTCTCAGGCAAGCACAATAGATGCTTATGGGCCTTATGTGGCACTTGCTTGACCAAGCACCACATAAGGTGTTTGTTTTTATAAATAAAATACACTAGCAGACTATGGCGCTTGCTCATAGTTGCTATTGACTTTGTGTGGGGCTTGCTCCACACAAAGTATTTCTTAATACTTTCTCCCAAACCCTTTTTCATCAACTCCCATTTTAGCAGCTGCGTGTTCCCTATTTTCCAATGACTCTCTCACGGATTTCCTCTTCCCTTTCCTTATCCTCTTACCTCCACTCCCACTAGCCTCTTCCTTTCCTTATCCTTGGTCCCTACTCCCCTCTCCTTCTATAAACATTCACGCACACATTCATTTCTATTTCTTTTGGTCACATTTCCGCCACCCATCCCTATCCCAAAGATCACATAAGTACATACTCACATTTTCTTCTTATTTTTCCTTTATTAACTTTTTTCTTCGGTGTTGTGTTTGAAGTTTCACTTCACTCTAGTTAAACTTCCTATATAGTGATGTTTTTAAATTTTGAGCTTACAAATCTAATTTTATTAGTACTTAATAGTTTAATTTGCTCAATTTATTTTATATTTAATTTATTATGAAATATGGAAAAAAAATTCTCATTTTTATTTGCTAAAAAATAAATGAGATCAAATTAAATGTTATTATATATAGGTTGTATGTGAAGATATGTAGTAGTTATAAGTTTTACTTTTAGTACTTGCTATTGATGAGTTGCATAAGTAAAATAATTATTTATTTTTAACACTTGTATTTTATTTGTTTTCTTATAATGCTCTCTAATTTACCTATGATATATTGCAAAATATAATTTCTTTCATTATGAGCTTTGAAAAATTATTATGATGTTGTAGGATTAATTCATTGAGTATTTATCAATTAAAAAGGGGGTTTAAGAAACATAATTCAATTTTTAAGATGTTACGCTACCAATTTTATTTTAATATATATTTTTTGTATTGGCCACCATAGCTGTGGGATTGTTGTCAAACTCGCGAGTTGACTTTCTGAGTTTACCGTTTTTACGTTCCTACCTTACTAAATCAAGTCAAGTCTCTATTAAAATCATGACAGTTGTAAACTCAGATAAACTCACGAGTTTACACACCGAATTTACCGTTTTTACGTTTGTAGCTTACAAAATCGTGTTAATTTTTTTTTTTCCAATTTTGTCATCCTCAACGACTTTATATATGAATTTTATAGAAATATCTTTATTAAAAAAAATAAATTATGAATGTTGATCTATTTAATTTCAATTATCTATATTTAAAATATATTTAAATCAAATTATTGTCATTTTTATATTTAAGTTATTTAATTTTACACTATTAATACATATTTAATGATAAAAGTAAAGTCTTACGAGTTTACCGATTCGAGTTTACGATACGAGTTTATGTCACTATCACGAGTTTGCTTAGACTCATGAGTTTGACAACTACAGCTGTGGCGGTCTAATATATATATAGGGAATAACATTTCTGCATTTACTGCAGAAAAATAATTCTGCAGCAAGCCCAAAACTACACTGTTTCTATTTTTTTCTTGTTGCCCTGCTCTTACTCTATCTTCTTCGCAACAAGCCACGCATCGCTTTTGAAGCCAAGTAGTGCTGTACCATGAGCAGCTGCTGCCAGCGAGCCAACGACCATCAGAGTCCAATCAAGCCGATCCGCGCAAACAAAGAGCCTAGAGAAGGGCACTGCGACTTGTGGTGGCTCAATCTCCTCGGGCTCCTCCATCTCGTCCTCCACTTCAACCTGGCGTCCTGGTGAGACGCAGAGGTCTCAGCTCAGTGGTCTAAATAAGGTGACGGCGACTCTAGCAGCTCAAATACCTCTGACGCCGGTGTGATCGGCTGTATATGGGGTGGGGACCATCCGAACAGATGCCTCGATATCATCATCTTTTGATCCCACCAACTCAATATCCCAACTCAAAGAAACCAAAACCCTTCTCCGAACACCCCTTTTCCCCCCACTAAAATTAAGCAGATCCACCCAATTGAGAGCCCACATTCCCAAGCTAATTTGTTCCTTTCTCTTTGAATTATTACCTACTCCTTTCTCATACCCCCACTCTCAACCAAAAAGAAAAACCGAGAGAGAAAGAGAACAATGTGGTCCTCCTCTTCCTCATAAAAGTTGGCAACGCGTGGTGGTCACTGAGTCAAAAACGGCGTACGGTGAGGGAAGATACTAATATCACCTAGAGTAGAACGCAAAACATCAGAACCACCAAGGATATTAAGAGGAGGGGGGAAAAAGGAAGAAATGGTGTAGCTTTGGGCTAGCCGCAGAATTATTTTTCTACAGTAAATGCAGAAATGTTATTCCCATAAATATATAAAAAATATTTCTCAAGTAAAAGTTGTCAATATATATGCTTGAGTTGTTAATTTTTATGAAAGTAGTAAACATGGTACTTGTTAAATATCTACTAATAACTATTCTAGTTTTTCTATTAACAACTCAAGTATACTTATTGACTACTTTTGTTTGAATACTGATTACTTTTGTTTCTTAATTGAAGTGGCCTGCTAAAGTAGTGAATATCAAATTGCTTTAATCAAATGTTTGTAGTAGGCATTGCTTTAATCTTAACTCTCAATTTCGTTTAGGGAAAATTACATTTAAATATCAATTGAATTTGCTAAACCCTCAGAAGTCCACTGAATTTGTTAAAGGACTGAGAAGGGACATTGGTCAATAAGGGATTTGCAAATTGAGGTGAAAAGTCAACACTTCCCTTTGGAAAAAACATATTATATCTCCCTTCCTTGTTGAGTCATACACAAGCTAAAAAGAGAGGAGGTGACTTTGAGCCAAAATGAAAAACACAATGGGTGGAGGAGGAAGTGAAATGTGAGCTTTCGGAGGATCATATGCAAAGAAAGGGAAGCCAAGGAAAGATTAAAACGTAAGTATCTTTTATCTCTTCTCACCTACTCTGATTCTTCCTCTCTCTCTCTCTCTCTCTCTCTCTCTCTACGTCATGGATACTTCTCTGCAACTCGCGGGGAGTATAGGAAGGATTGGAAAGAGGTTAAGCAAAGAGAGAGAGGAATTCCATTGTTAGAAGGGTTTTGGATGTGGTGGTTGTTGGAGTTGGACTCCATTGTTAGAAGGGGAAGAAAGGAGAGATGAAGAAAACGATAAATAGTGTCACAAGTGTAAAACCTAACGAAAGGACTGGTTATTCCCATTACTGAACTTGTAAATACTATTAATGAATTTGCAATTCTCATTACAAGATTATTTAAAATTGACCCTTATTTGTTGTTTGATCAGAGACACAATTGAAAAACCTAACGAAAGGATTTGGTTATTCCCACTTGAACTTGTAAATACCGGTTAATTAATGAATTTGTAATTTCCATTACAAGATTTGTTAAAGACCCTTATTTGTTGTTTCATCAAAGACACAAGTGAAAAACTCGACGAAAGGATTTGGTTATTCCCATTATTGAACTTGTAAATACCATTAACGAATTTGTAATTCCCATTACAAGATTTGTTAAAATTGACCTTTATTTTTTGTTTCATTAGAGACATAAGTGAAAAACCTAACGAAAGGATTGGTTATTCCCATTACTGAACTTGTAAATACCATTAACAAATTTGTAATTCCCATTACAATATTTGTTAAAATTGACCCTTGTTTGTTTTTTCATCAGAAACACAAGTGAAAAACCTGAAGAAAGGACTGGTAATAAGGGCCAATTTCATTTATTCTCAGTCCTTTGACTCCTTTCATCAGGTTTTTCATATGTATGTCTGATAAAACAACAAATAAGGGTCATTTTTAACAAATATTTTAATGAGAATTACAAATTCGTTAATGGTATTATTATAAATCAGTATGGGAATAATTAGTCCTTTCGTCAGGGTTTTTCACTTATGCTGATGAAACAACAAATAAGGGTCAGTTTTAACAGATCTTATAATGAGAATTACAAATTTGTTAATAATATTTACAAGTTCAATAATTGGAATAGCCAGTCCTTTTGTCAGGTTTTTCATTTATGTCTCTTATCAAACAATAAATAAGGGTCAATTTTAACAAATATTGTAATGAGAATTACAAACTCGTTAATGGTATTTACAAGTTCAGTAATGGGAATAACCAGTCCTTTCGTCAGGTTTTTCACTTGTGACACTGTTCATCGTCTTCATCTCTCCTTCATTCCCCTTTCAACAATGGAGTCCAGCCCTAACAACCATCACATCTCAAACCCTTCCAACAATGGAATTCCTCTTTCTCTCTCCCCAGCTTCTCTTCCTCTCCCTCTTTCTGATCCTTCCTATACTTCCCACGAGTTGTAGAAAAGTATCCATGGTAGCGAGTGAGAGAAAGAATCGGAGAATGTGAAGAGAGAGAAAAGATAATTACCCTTTAATATTTACTTGGCTTCACTTTTCTTTGCGTATGATGCTCTGAAAGCTGACCTTTAATTTCACTTCCTCCTCCACCCACTGTGTTTTTTTTTTTTTGCTCGAAGCCACCTCCTCACTTTTTTGTTTGCATATGACCGAACAAGGAAGGGAGATATAATTTGATTTTTTCAATGGGAAGTGTCAACTTTTCACCCCAAGTTGCATATCCCTTATTGACCCATGTCCCTTCTCAGTCCTTTAACAAATTCAGTTGGTTTCTGAGAGTTTACAAAATTCAACTGGTATTTAAATAAAAATTTTCCTTTCTTTTAATGTTTAGGTTTGAGATATCTTCCTTTACAAGTACAAGAGGTTGAATCTTCATTATTGTCAATGCAGTGGCGGACCCACACTTGTGCATGTGGGTGCAAGTGCAGACACAAAGTTTAAGAATATATATATATTTTTAAGGAATCTTATAACAAGTTGTCTAGATGGTGTAGTGGTTATAATGTTAGTCTTACACACAAGTCCCCTGTTTGAACCCAGCCTGGACAACTTTCTTAAATATTTTTTAGGCATGGGCTTGCGGCAACCCATGATAAAACACATGGCTCAACAACTTTCACACGACATGGCGTAAAGCAAGTTTACAACATGGGCTTTGATTTGATAAGGAAAAAGGTTAATTAAAAATGGTAAAAGATAAAAAATTATGTTGAATCTTAATAATTTCAAAGGGATTGATTTTAAATTTTGAAATGTTGCAGAATTTGAAAAATTACCTAACCACCCTTAGTTTTTTTAAAATAAAAATTCAAAAGGCTGTAGTTTACAACTTTAGTATGGCTATTAGCAACTTAAGTATCTGTAATAATAATTTTTGTGTGAGAAATTAAAATATATATATAATAGGTCGTTGAAGCTCTGAATTTTTTTTTGGCAATATTTTATCAGTCTCTTTAGAGTTATTTGAATTCAAAATTTTCCATTTAAAACTTTCCTTCAAAAAATTTTCATTGTCTATATTCATTTGATTTTTAACGCATTTAAAATTTTCATTAAAAAAAATTCAACAAATTGTGCACCCACAAACCTAAATTTCTGGGTCCGCCGCTGTCAAAGGAATCATATGTTATCATGGTACGTACTTCTATAAAGAAGTATCCCATTCCTCGCCAAGTTTTTGTGAGACCCGCTATTCTAAATTGAAAACTCTGACCTAATATACGTAGAGTCCAAGCCATTAATTACAAATTGTCAATTATGTCCAGAAATCCTTCATTCGTATTCCTGCCGATCCTCTCCACTTATATATCTACAATAACTTTGTAGAAAATTTTATCATGGCTTAAAAATTTTTCTCATACGATTTGTCAAAGTTGTCTCAAAGTTTTCAAAGTTATCTACAATAACTTATTAGATTATATAAAATTCTTGTTTCCTTGACTAATTTAACCTTATCCATCCACAAATTTTCAATTCCTTTGAATAAACGGGACAATCATGTGCCGTATTGTTAGGATGAGTTGTATATTTAGATGAGCACTGACTTTTCATTTGTCTTAATGTGTGAATTGTTTATTATTCCCTTCGTGTCATTAATGTAAATCATATTTATCTAAATCAATTAGATTAATATGTGAAAGTTAAGTTAGGTAATATTATATGTTTTGTTTTTCTAAAAACCCTAATCATTTTCTTTAAATTTCATATCCTCCCTCTTCTACTTGATTACTATGGCGCTTGCTCATAGTTGCTATTGACTTTGTGTGGGGCTTGCTCCACACAAAGTATTTCTTAATACTTTCTCCCAAACCCTTTTTCATCAACTCCCATTTTAGCATTGCGTGTCCCCATTTTCCAATGACTCTCTCACGGATTTCCTCTTCCCTTTCCTTATCCTCTTACCTCCACTCCCACTAGCCTCTTCCTTTCCTTATCCTTGGTCCCTACTCCCCTCTCCTTCTATAAACATTCACGCACACATTCATTTCTATAACACTTGTATTTTATTTGTTTTCTTATAATGCTCACTAATTTACCAATGATATGTATTGCAAAATATAATTTCTTTCATTATGAGCTGTGAAAAATTATTATGATGTTGTAGGATTAACAAGACATTCGACCCATGCGTTGCACGGATATTTTTAGTCTACAATGTATAAAAAAAATTGCATACAATTTCAGAGTTTGAGCAGGTAATTGAGTAAATGATACATTACAAATGACTTATTCTTTTTTTCTTAATATGTAGTAACTTATTTCTATGATTGTAGCACAAGGTTTTGAAAAACTTCTCTGTAAACAACATTTAATGTTGTGTTGCTGCATTCTTGAACTCATTCGGTATTAGGATTTTTAAACCATTGAAATTTTTCACCCTAGACAATGCAACATATAGTTGCCCATGGGAGAAAACCGGACTTGGTAGGTAAAGACCTACATTTGTCATCGATTGACCCTGGCTTTTGTTTATTGTCATGGCAAAAGAAATAATTATAGGAAATTGCCTTCTTGTCATATTGAAAGGTAATTTTGTTTCAGATGGATTCATATCCATTCTATGTATCAAAATCTCTTCACCAATGCTTGTGCCATTCAATGCCTTTGCCTTAATCACATTCTTCCCAAGTTGTGATATTTGAAGCCTTGTTCCATTGCACATTCCTACAGCTTGATCAATGTTCCTTATCAACATTTCAGGTACACCAACCTTCAAAACCAATTTATGATGGGGATACAGAGCATTTAATTGCATTTAGGTATTCTACATCATACAAATCCTCAAAGCTTTCATTTGCATTGTCTATTCGATTTATAGAGTCTGAGCTAAAGTACTCAATTGCATCTCCCGGTAACAATGAACAAATGTACTCATTCAATGTGTCGACATTTTCCGTTGTTGGGGTAAGGATGGACCTATTGTTCAGGTAATCTTCGTCGAACAGACGCTCTATTAAATTTGGGTAAGTAGATTCAACTATACACTTGTCATAACTGGTTTTCATTGCGTATAGAAATTTGTGATTGAAAAATAGGTGTTATCTCAATTAATGATTCTGTTGAATTCATATTTGATTAATTATATTGCCTAATTAATTCATTGACCTCTCTATGCACAATTATTATTTCGACGCAAACACCTATTTGGGAAGAAGGATCACGCGTATGTATCTGGCATGTGAAAAATAGGTGATTGGAAAAAATTTGTCATAACTGGTTTACATTGCGTATAGAAATTTGTGATTGAAAAATAGGTGTTATCTCAATTACTGATTCTGTTTAACTCATATATAATTAATTATATTGCCTAATTAATTTATTCACCTCTCTATTTGAAATTATTATTTACACTTTTGTTTGTTATTCATATATCTTTCGTGCACACATTTATAGCATTGAGATTTTTTTATATTCTTGACACTGTAACAACAATTTATAAAGGATATTGCACCAGTTATCCTAAAATATTGCTCTAATATACCATGAAAATTCTAGGTCATAAACGTTTTTAGGTGTCAATTTTATGCACAAATTAGCTCGCAATTCAATGTTGGGTTTTGATTTTACAACTGTAATTGAAAACATCAATCGATTTAACTTCATTATTTGGTTTTATTAGCTGTTGTCTGGGTAAATGTAATAAAACATAATAAGTGGAGTAAATGAGTTCAAAAAGGGTTGTAAAAAAATGTGATATACAATTAGTCATAATGTCCAAAGGATTTTTTTATCAAATGAATAATTAAGAAACAAATTGCATGTATTTACTTCGCATATTTTTGCGAAGTTTAGGGAGATCCGCTGTAACTACCATTAATTGGTGTATAAAATTAATATAAAGACATAAGCAGTTGTCAAGATATATAATTCAGATCAGGGAGATCCCCTATTACGGATATCGTGGAATATTTAAAGGGTTTACCAAATATATATATATACATTTAATAACAAATTCTTCATGAATGATTGGAAAAATCAAATAATTAAGATTTTACAACCTGTAATTGAAAACATCAATCGATTTAACTTCATTATTTGGTTTTATTAGCTGTTGTCTGGGTAAATGTAATAAAACATAATAAGTGGAGTAAATAAGTTCAAAAAGGGTTGTAAAAAAAAAGTGATATACATTTAGTCATAATGTCCAAAGGATTTTTTTATAAAATGAATAATTAAGAAACAAATTGTATGTATTTACTTCGCAGAATGAATGAGAGATCAAATGACTAAATGTGCAATCTATTAAATCATATAATTTCTATTCCATTTGATTTGATAAATCTATTACAAATTGGAAGTTGGGTTTAAAAAATAGTGACAAGTGCTTATGAAAATTTCAAAACCAAAGAACAAATATGGGTGTGCTAATTATATGGCATATTTTTGCGAAGTTTAGGGAGATCCGTTTACCAAATATATATATATACATTTAATAACAAAGTCTTCATGAATGATTGGAAAAATCAAATAATTAAGATTTTACAACTGTAATTGAAAACATCAATCGATTTAACTTCATTATTTGGTTTTATTAGCTGTTGTCTGGGTAAATGTAATAAAACATAATAAGTGGAGTAAATGAGTTCAAAAAGGGTTGTAAAAAAAATGTGATATACAATTAGTCATAATGTCCAAAGGATTTTTTATAAAATGAATAATTAAGAAACAAATTGCATGTATTTACTTCGCAGAATGAATGAGAGATCAAATGACTAAATGTGCAATCTATTAAATCATATAATTTCTATTCCATTTGATTTGATAAATCTATTACAAATTTGAAGTTGGTTGAAAAAATAGTGACAAGTGCTTATGAAAATTTCAAAACCAAAGAACAAATATGGGTGTGCTAATTATATGGCATATTTTTGCGAAGTTTAGGGAGATCCGCTGTAACTACCATTATTTGGTGTATAAAATTAATATAAAGACATAAACAGTTGTCAAGATATATAATTCAGATTAGGAGATCCCTATTACGGATATCGTGGACAATTTAAAGGGTTTACCAAATATGTATATATACATTTAATAACAAAGTCTTCATGAATGATTGGAAAAATCAAATAATTAAGATTTAAAAAGGGGTATACAATTAATCATAATTTGTCATGACTGATATTCATTGCTTGTAGAAAATTGTGATTGAAAAATAGATCTCATCAAAATTAAATATTCTGTTGAAATCAGTTTTGAATATTTACTATTCATAATAAATGCATTGACCTCTCCATACACAGTTATTTTTTCTACCTTTGATTGTTACTGAGTAATCTTTCGTTCACACCTTTATAACATTGTGCCTTTTGGATATTATTTGAACTATAACAACATTTTATATACGAAATTATGTAAAGTCATCCTAAAATATTGCTCCACTATACCATGGAAAATCTTCATCTAACATTTATAAAAAAAATTTGTGTTATCTCAATTAATGATTCTGTTGAGACTTCGAATTCATGGCGGGAACATCCAGGAATTTGATTGTCCTGAGTCAAATGTGCAGTAGAGAGACGGTTGAGTATCAATCTAAAGTCAACAACTGCGGGATGGTTGTAATTAAAAACAACCTCAGAAATGTCACTATGGCTATGGAAGGTGGTTTGTCCATCTGCAATGAAAAGGGGATAAAATTAAGTAAATCAAATATGATGAAAGTAAAAATGACACAAAATAATTAACTTGATAAAAAGGAAAACAATAACCACCAGTCCTAACCATCTTCACAGAAAACAAAGCAGCAACAACATCTGTCTTGTCCAAAACACTTGCATAGCTTCTTGAGGCCCAAAAAGCGGGGAACCTCTTAAACAACATTTGAAGGGATTTGGGGATTGTTATATAGGAATGAAGTGAATATTAACATTTATGAATTTGAAGAATTAACAAAACAGAAGTAATCATCACATGCGAAAAAGCTCACCGATTTGGGGCTTGAAAGGATCGTTAACCTCCACTTATTTTTGGCACCAAGGGCACGATCCGTAAACATGAAGCTTCCTAGCTGGAAAAAAGGATTAAGAATCAAGAGGTTCAAACTTATGAATAAATGATGTGAAAAGACACATATCAAAGAACCGGTGCCAAGAATTGGTACTCACTGCATTTGAAATAAAAACTGATATTTGGAGATGCTTGATGCAGACGAGTGGAAGAAGATGAAATCCGATTTTGGAAACGAAAAGGAGGGAGACAAAAAATGAGTGAGAAAGGACTTTCTGAAGAGGAAGACGACATGAAGAAGAACTGAGTGGTGGACGAAAGGCGGCGGCAATCTTGAGCTAAATGGTGATTGGTTTCTTAGGTTTGTTTGAGGTGATTTTATAGGGAGAGAATAAAATTTGAAATTTGAAATTGAAAAAATGGAGGGAGGAAGGCATGAATTGAGAAATGGATGGCAGGAAATTTTGATGACATGGCACCTATAGTGGTGAAACACGTGGACCAATAAATGGATGGCTAGGAGGTTTAGTAGTATATATTTGATTGATTCATTGAGTATTTATCAATTAAAAAGGGGGTTTAAGAAACATAATTCAAATGTTAAGATGTTACGCTACCAATTTTATTTTAATATATATTTTTTGTATTGGCCACCATAGCTGTGGGATTGTTGTCAAACTCGCGAGTTGACTTTCTGAATTTACCGTTTTTACGTTCCTACCTTACTAAATCGAGTTAAGTCTCTAGTAAAATCATGTCGGCTATAAACTCAGATAAACTCAAGAGTTTACACATCAAATTTACCGTTTTTACGTTTGTAGTTTACAAAATTGTGTTAATTTTTTTCAATTTTGTCATCCTCAACGACTTTATATATGAATTTTATAGAAATATCTTTATTAAATATAATAAATTATGAATGTTGATGTATTTAATTTCAATTATTTATATTTAAAATATATTTAATTCAAATTATTGTCATTTTTATATTTAAATTATTTAATTTTACACTATTAATACATATTTAATGATAAAAATAAACTCTTACGAGTTTACCTATTCGAGTTTACGATACGAGTTTATGTCACTGTCACGAGTTTGCTTAGACTCGTGAGTTTGACAACTACGATTGTGGCGATCTCTATATATATATATATATATATATATATATATATATATATATATATATATATATATAGGGAATAACATTTATGCATTTACTGCAGAAAAATAATTCTGCAGCAAGCCCAAAACTACACCGTTTTTTTTTTTTTGCCCTCCTCTTACTCTATCTTCTTCGCAGCAAGCCACACATCGCCTTTGAAGCCAAGTAGTGCTGTACCATGAGCAGCTGCTGCCAGCGAGCCAACGACCATCAGAGTCCAATCAAGCCGATCCGGGCAAACAAAGAGCCTGGAGAAGGGCCCTGCGGCTTGTGTTGGCTCAATCTCCTCGGGCTCCTCCATCTCCTCCTCCACTTCAACCTCGGTGTCTGGTGGGACGTAGAGGTCTCAGCTCCGGGGTCTAAATAAGGCGACGGCGACTCTAGCATCTCAAATACCTCCGACACCAGCGTGAGTGACTGTATATGGGGTGGGGACCATCCGAACAGATCCCTCGATATCATCATCTTTTGATCCCACCAACTCACAATCCCAACTCAAAGAAACCAAAACCCTTCTCCGAACACCCCTTTCCCCCCACTAAAATTAGTAGATCCACCCAATTGAGAGCCCAAATTCCCAAGCTAATTTGTTACCTTTCTCTTCGAATTATTACCTGCTCCTTTCTCATACCCCCACTCTCAACCAAAAAGAAAAACCGAGAGAGAAAGAGAACAACGTGGTCCTCCTCTTCCTCATAAAAGTTGGCGGCGCGTGGTGGTGATCCGAGTCAAAAACGGTGTACGGTGAGGGAAGATACTAATATCACCTAGAGTAGAACGCAAAACATCGAACCATCGAGGATATTAAGAGGAGGGGAAAAGGCGAAATGGTGTAGCTTTGGGCTAGTCAGAGAATTATTTTTCTACAGTAAATGCAGAAATGTTATTCCCATATATATATAAAAAATATTTCTCAAGTAAAAGTTGTCAATATATATGCTTGAGTTGTTAATTTTTATGAAAGTAGTAAACATGGTACTTGTTCAATATCTACTAATAAATATTCTAGTTTTGCTATTAATGACTCAAGTATACTTATTGACTACTTTTGTTTGAATACTTGATTACTTTTGTTTCTTAATTGAAGTGGCCTGCTAAAGTAGTGAATATCAAATTGCTTTAATCAAAGGTTTGTAGTGGGCATTGCTTTAATCTTAACTCTCAATTTCGTTTAGGGAAAATTACATTTAAATATCAATTGAATTTGCTAAACCCTCAGAAGTCCACTGAATTTGTTAAAGGACTAAGAAGGGACATTGGTCAATAAGGGATATGCAAATTGAGGTGAAAAGTCAACACTTCCGTTTGGAAAAAACATATTATATCTCCCTTCCTTGTTGAGTCATACACAAACTAAAAATAGAGGAGGTGGCTTCGAGCGAAAATGAAAAACACAATGGGTGGAGGAGGAAGTGAAATGTGAGCTTTCGGAGGATCATACGCAAAGAAAGAGAAGCCAATGATAGATTAAAGAGTAAGTATCTTTTCTCTCTTCTCACCTTCTCTGATTCTTCCTCTCTCTCTCTCTCTCTCTACGTCATGGATACTTCTCTGCAACTCGCGGGGAGTATAGGAAGGATTGGAAAGAGGTTAAGCAAAGAGAGAGGAATTCCATTGTTAGAAGGGTTTTGGATGTGGTAGTTGTTGGGGTTGGACTCCATTGTTAGAACGGGAAGAAAGGAGAGATGAAGAAAACGATAAACAGTGTCACAAGTGAAAAACCTAACGAAAGGACTGGTTATTCCCATTACTGTAAAATTGACCTTTATTTGTTGTTTTATTAGAGACATAAGTGAAAAACCTAACGAAAGGATTGGTTATTCCCATTCTTGAACTTGTAAATACCATTAAAAAATTGTAATTCCCATTACAAGATTTTTTAAAATTGACCCTTGTTTGTTGTTTCATCAGAAACACAAGTGAAAAAGTGAAGAAAGGACTGGTAATAAGGGTCAATTTCATTTATTCTCGATCCTTTAACTCCTTTCATCGGTTTTTCATTTGTATTTCTGATAAAACAACAAATATTTTAATGGGAATTACAAATTCGTTAATGGTATTATTATAAGTTCATATGGGAATAATTAGACCTTTCGTCAGGTTTTTCCCTTATGCTTTGATGAAACAACAAATAAGGGTCAGTTTTAACAGATTTTATAATGAGAATTACAAATTTGTTAATAATATTTACAAGTTCAATAATTGGAATAGCCAGTCTTTTTGTCAGGTTTTTCATTTATGTCTCTTATCAAACAACAAATAAGGGTCAATTTTAACAAATATTGTAATGAGAATTACAAATTCGTTAATGGTATTTACAAGTTCAGTAATAGGAATAACCAGTCCTTTCGTCAGGTTTTTCACTTGTGACACTGTTCATCATCTTCTTCATCTCTCCTTCATTCCCCTTTCAACAATGAAGTCCAGCCCTAACAACCATCACATCTCAAACCCTTCCAACAATGGAATTCCTCTTTCTCTCTCCTCAGCTTCTCTTCCTCTCCCTCTTTCCGATCCTTCCTATACTTCCCACGAGTTGTAGAAAAGTATCCATGGCGGCGAGTGAGAGAAAGAATCGGAGAAGGTGAGGAGAGAGAAAAGATAATTACCCTTTAATCTTTACTTGGCTTCGCTTTTCTTTGTGTATGATCCTCTGAAAGCTCACCTTTCACTTCCTCCTCCACCCACTGTGTTTTTTTTTTTGCTCGAAGCCACCTCCTCTATTTTTTGTTTGCATATGACTAAACAAGGAAGGGAGATATAATTTGATCTTTTCAATGGGTAGTGTCAACTTTTCACCCCAAGTTGCATATCCCTTATTGACCCATGTCCCTTCTCAGTCCTTTAACAAATTCAGTTGGTTTCGAGAGTTTAGCAAATTCAACTGGTATTTAAATAAAAATTTCCTTTCTTTTAATGTTTAGGTTTGAGATATCTTCCTTTACAAGTACAAGAGGTTGAATCTTCATTCTTGTCAAGGCAGTGGCGGACCCACACTTGTGCATGTGGGTGCAAGTGCAAACACAAAGTTTAAGAATATATATATATTTTGAAGGAATCTTATAACAAGTTGTCTAGATGGTGTAGTGGTTATAATGTTAGTCTTACACACAAGTCCCCTGTTTGAACCCAGCCTGGACAACTTTCTTAAATATTTTTTAGGCATGGACTTTCGCAGCCCATGATAAAACACATGGCTCAACAACTTTCACACTACATGGCGTAAAACAAGTTTACAACATGGGCCCAATTTGATAAGGAAAAAGGCTAATTAAAAATGGTAAAAGATAAATAAATATGTTGAATCTTAATAATTTTAAAGGGATTGATTTTAAATTTGAAATGTTGCAATATTTGAAAAATTACCTAACCACCCTTAGTTTTTTAAAATAAAAATTCAAAAGGCTGCAGTTTACAACTTTAGTATGCCTTTTAGCAACTTAAGTATCTGTAACAACAATTTTTGTGTGAGAAATTTATATATATATATATATATAATAGGTCGTTGAAGCTCTTAAATTTTTTTTTTTTTTTGTAGTATTTTGTCAGTCTCTTTAGAGTTATTTGAATTCAAAATTTCGCATTTAAAACTTTCCTTCAAAATATTTTCCTTATCTATATTCATTAGATTTTTAATGCATTTAAAATTTTCATTAAAAAAAAGTCAACAAATTGTGCACCCACAAATATAAATTTTGGGTCCGCCACCGTGTCAAGGAATCATATGATATCATGGTACGTACTTCTATAAAGAAGTATCCCATTCCTCGCTAAGTTTTTGTGAGACCCGCTATTCTAAATTAAAAAATCTGACCTAATAGACGTAGAGTCCAAGCCATTAATTACAAATTGTCAATTATGTCCAGAAAATCCTCTCCATTTATCTACAATAACTTGGTAGAAAATTTTATCAAGGCTTAAATATTTTTCTCATACGTTTGTCAAAGTTGTCTCTATCTTCTTTTAATTTCTTAGTCTCTTTAATAAATTATTTGCTCATTAACTTATTAGATTATATAAAATTCTTGTTTCCTTGACTAATTTAACCTTATCCATCCACAAATTTTCAATTCCTTTGAATAAACGGGACAATCATGTGCCGTATTGTTAGGATGAGGTGTATATTTAGATGAGCACCGACTTTTCATTTGTCTTAATGTGTGAATTGTTTATTATTCCCTTCGTGTCATTAATGTAAATCATATTTATCTAAATCAATTAGATTAATATGTGAAAGTTAAGTTAGGTAATATTATATGTTTTGTTTTTCTAAAAACCCTAATCATTTTCTTTAAATTTCATATCCTCCCTCTTCTACTTGATTACTATTGAGAGAATTTTAATAGGATTATTTTGAAAAAATTAAGAAAAATGTGAAATAGATTATATATTGATATATGATCGACATCGACTTCCTAATTATGTCTTCTTTTGCATATCTTTTGCATATATATGTCACTTTCCCTCATCATCTTTGTTAGGAAATATATTAGTATAAATATATTATAATTAATTAGTATCGCACATAATCAGGGATTATAGGAATTATGAGTGATTAGGAATCAATCATCATAATGATTCATTATTCTCTTGTCTTCTCTCTTGTGTATAAATACCCTATTGAGCATATGAATAAACACATTGATTTGAGATTTGAGAGTATATTTTCTTTCTCTATCCTTCTCTTTGATTTCTACTATCTTCTTTCTCCTGTTTCTCTCCGTCACATATTCCGCCCCATGGATCCCTACAAGTTCCTTCACATCGTCCTCAATCCAGACGGCACCATAACTCGCTTGGAAAAACACCTGAAACTCCCGCCCAACCTGATCCCAACCCTCACCTTCCTGTTCTCTCCAAAGATCTCTCCATTAATCCGTTACATAACTCCTGGGCTCGTATCTTCCTTCCCCATCAAGCACTGGACCACTCTTCATCATCTTCTATCACCAAGCTTCCCATGATTGTCTTCTACCACGCCGGCGGCTTCATCGACTACGCCGCAAACACCACTTACTTCCACGACTTCTGCGTTCAAATTGCTCAAAGAACCCAATCCGTCCTCGTTTCTGTGAACTATCGCCTAGCTCCGAGCACAGCCGCCGGCTGCATATGATGATGCTTTGGAGGCGTTGCACTGGATCCGAACCTCCGAGGAAAAGTGGTTGACATG
The DNA here is from genome assembly GCA_025563575.1 of Acacia pycnantha. Taxonomy (NCBI): domain Eukaryota; kingdom Viridiplantae; phylum Streptophyta; class Magnoliopsida; order Fabales; family Fabaceae; genus Acacia; species Acacia pycnantha. The sequence goes on along the minus strand of JAMWYP010000256.1, from coordinate 1,155,170 downwards.
TTTCGCTGATTATTCCAAATGCTATCTGATGGGAGAGAGCGCGGGGGTAATATTGCATACAACGCGGTCTACGTGCAGCCGCGGAGGTGGATCAACGGAACCTTTGAAGATCAAAGGGCTGATATTGGTTCACCATTCTTCGGCGGAGTGAAAAGAACTTCTTCCGAAGAGAGGCTAGCCAATGACACGATTTTGCCACTGCCCGTCACTGATCTCGTGTGGGAGCTTTCGCCGCTGTGGGGCTGATCGTGATCACGAGTATTCCAATCCCACGCCCGAGAAGGGTTCGAAGGTATTTGATAATATCACACGGCTTGGATGGAAAGTTCTTGTGTTTGGAAGCTATGGGGACTTACTCATCGACCGTCGATTGATCTGGCGAAATCGTTACAAAAACACGACGCACACGTGGAAGGTCACTTTAAGGGTGAAGATAAGCATGGAGCGTTTGGTGGCCAGCCTACGAAGGGCAGAGCCATTGAGCTATACGACGCAATGAATAAATTATTCACCACAAACTATTAGTAGCTTAGGATGTTTTTTTTCGTAATTTTTTTTTAATTTTAATTCAAAGTGGAGTCGACGTAGTAGGTAGTTTGATTTTATTTTTTATATTCCTAATAATAATAATTCCTTTATCCTTTTCGTTTCTTAAGATGTCAATGGTGTTTGGTGTTTGTTTGAGTCGAAGCGAGAGAGGTTTTATAATTGAATAAGAAGACTAGAGTCTTGATCCTTAGTTATTTAATATCTTGTTTTATCATTGTGATTTTACGTTTTACGATTTTTTTTTTCAATAAAATGATTTTACTAATTTTCTTTATGATTTTACGATTTGTTTACGTTACGATTTTTATGAATAAGAAGACCAGAGTCTTGATCCTTACATTACAAGCACCTTAAGTTTGTGAGCACTATCACGCGTGTAACATCCCAAATTTTAAGATTTGGAATTTTAAAATAATTATGAAGTTGATTATTGTAATTTAGGCTTATTTTCCCCTTATTTTACGTTGGGAAAAGAATAATTCAAATAAGAATAAATTATGCCTAAAAAAAATGTAGAGATAATATATGAGGATTTAATTTGAAAGAAAGGGCAAAATGATTTAATTTAATTATTTGGAAAATTGGGAATTTATTTCTGCATAATATTTAATAATAAAATTATGGTAATATGGCAAAGGATTACTTTTTAATAAAACCTATATATATAATTCCTAAGCCCATGATAATAGCAATTATCTCTAATTCAAGTCACCTATCCTCATAGAATCGTGTAACCTAAGCAAAGCTATCTAGGAAAGAAAATACACATACACTCTTTTAATTCAACTTATGTAAGTCAACTTTAACAATGTTATTGTGCAATTAAAAAACACAAGTAATCCTGGGCAGTTTTGCATCATACAGACAATAGACAAGCTCCAACCTCATTTATTAATTACCCAACAACAAACAAAAACCCAACCCAATACAACAAAATAAAACCAGCCCAAGACGCAACACACAGGAAATGAGAAACAGATTGTATAAAATAATTCTAATAACAAAAAAAAAAAAAAAAAAACCAGAACAGGAGCAACTAACACGCAACGTATCATACCATAAACGAGCCTCGGCGTCGCTTACGGAAAAAGGAAGATAACGCTATCGGGTTGAAGATCATAGTATCTTCTTCAATGCAAAAGCAGTGGGATAATCACAACAGATCACGCCATATCTCCCCACGTCATAGCAGCAACCTCCCATGCTTCTTGGGCCAAGCACCACACTCCCTCATTATAATTTCCCCAACCCAGAGAACACAGAGACAGAACCGAGAGTTTCAGCTGCAAAGAAAAAAAAAACAGAGAGAGAGCAAGGCCGAACATTAGGAGGGAAGTTGAAGGAAAAGAGGAGCTGATCATTGTGTGCAGGCCTAAGTGTCAACCAAGGTGAGTCCCCAACCATCTCCCTTCTAGTTTCTACATGATTAGTTCTGAGTTTGAGGATTAAAAACGCATGGGTAAGCTGCTGCATCCTTATACTCTGTTTTTCGGACCAGAAACCAAGCAAACTTTTGAGCTTCTGTTTCTATGGGAAACGTTTGAGTTTTTGCACGAAATTTTTACAGTAGATAGTAGACTCAATAAAGTTTGAAACGAGAAAAAAACCAGCCAAAACGGACGTGTAGATTGAGAGTTATGATTTTTCAAAGTTGGAGGTTGAAACTACAAAACGTCAGTTTCAGAACGTGGCAGATCAGATTCGGGCTTGATTTTGAAATGGAAAACCTTTGATTTTTTCCTTGAAATTTTTACAGTAAATAGTAGACATATCAACCTTCCCAACGAGCCAAAGAACACCTAAAATTAACGTGTATAAAGAGAGATATGATTTTCAAAAGTTGAGCTAAAAATCTGGGCAAATTCTGGTATGCTTCTGGAGCATGAAAATGACGTGGCCTTTCGGAAAAATTAAACCTTTTATTTTTGCTTTGAAATTTTTACAGTAAATAGTAAACTAAATAAGGTTTAAAACGAGCTTTGGAACACCTTAAAGGGAGCTCTATAGCTCGAGATATAATTTTGGAAGTTGAGTCATAATTTTGGAAAGTTATCTGAACAAATCACGTTTTTGAAATATGGTAATGATACAGTGTGTTATGGCTTTTGGTATTATTTTTATGTGAAATTAGACATGCTAAGGAACACTTAGTTTTTGGAGGCACCTCATTTGGATTTTTGTAGAATTAATTATGAATTTTCAAAGTTTAATCAGAAAATTCTGGATATTGTTTGTATTTTTCGAAAGTTGGAAATTTTCCCAGTCATAGATCAACTTGGTGACTTTAGTTTATGAAAATAGACTTATCAAGGTTTAAATAGGAATTGGATTCACTCAATTTGGAGTTGTATCGGTCAAATTATGAATTTTCTAAATTCTCACACCCCTACCGGCCTCACCCTTTCGGGTGTCGGGTAGTGTGATCCTTTACTTATATTCAATTTTAAACTATTTATCCCAGGTTAATTTACGTCATACATCAGAGTATTAGCAGCAGAGCATTCATCTGTTTGGACAATAATATACTGATAAAATAAAGATATAGAAAGATAAATTTACCCTAGAGGGTTTAACCTACAATCATCCGGATAATGGTGCCCGAACAGGCCAAAATAATATACTACAGTCATCCGGTAACCAAAATAAATATCCGAAATAACAATCACCGACGTCCACCACTATACTACTCCAGCTTCGGAGCCTTACCTCTGTCTCCCTGCTCCGATCTAGATAAACTGCCAGGGGGCTTAAAAGGGGCTGGGATTCAAAATTGAATCCCAGAGTAACTGTTAATCTCATATAAAATGTATAACAAAGCATGTAAGCAACCACAAATAAAAATTCAAACCACATCTCCGGAACTAGCAGTCCTAATAGCACACAGCACAGACTGCAGTGGTCCTAATAGCACACAGCACAGACCACCGGGCACGGCACATAGCAAGGCCCGTTTATGCACACACAGCATGTTCCGGTTCCATAGCGCTTGGAAGACAAATGGATGATAACCGAATGTATGCAATATACATGGTAAAACATACATACACAAGTCACACCGAGTATATGAAGATTAAGGTTACTACCTGACTGCTTCAAAAATCTTCTGCTGGCTTCACGTCCGTTTAATTATCTTGGCAACTATCACGTCCTATAGATATACATTTACAGACGGCGGGTTATTATTTGTTCAAACTCTTCTTAATCTCCAATGTCATGGGACTAGGCTTACTGTAAGGCTATTGGGCCTGAACTGACTCTCCAATGTCCATTTTAATTTTTTGAAGGCCAAAATATATATTTTGGGTCTTATTTATCATTTTTATTCTTTGGCCCAATTTTTTTCAAATTTACTACTATATTAGTATTTCTCTACAATTATTTTAAACTCTCAGGGCTATCTTAACACTTTAATTAAGAGTTTATGAAACCAGTGACCATATAAAATTATGCTTTAATGTTTCTTATGGTTATTCCAAAGCCTTTGACAAATACTACATAAAATATGCTTCATATAAATAAACTTTTCTCTACTATATTTCCATGTGCAGTGACATACATACATATATATATATATATATATATACATATATATATATAACTAGTTCTTCCTTCTCTTTTCATATGTATCAGATATCCTGATTCCTTTAATATTTGAAAATGGTTCCACTGTTAGACTTGGTGAACCAAAATTGTATTTTTTTTATTTATACCTTTTTATAAAATATTATTTACACATACCAGTGAATAGTGGCCATCTATATGCGATTAACACAGGCCCACAACACTTAATCCAACATATGCTATTATACAGGTTTTCATGTCAGCATTTATATATACTTGTGATCCATGTGAAACGATGCATGCAATATGGCTTTTGTATACTTCATAAATATATGGCAGTGGGTGTTCCACTTATTTATATAAGTGCTTTAACAAAAACACTTTTCTATCTTCCAAATATAATAATATACATGTGACAGCAAAATCCATATGCAACCATAAACTTATGTATTATCAGTTCTCTTCTTGCTTAGTCTTTCTAAGGTTCATGTGTCTATTTATATCCTTAGACCTGGAAATAGATTAAACCCCATACATGAGTGTCTAGCGGTGTAGGATTTCCCATTTACTTTCAAAGTCATGAAATGCAATAACATTTTAGTAACCACAGCGTTGGGTGTATATATATCAGATGGTATTTATTTATTTTTTTTCTTTCCCCTTTCTTATAAAGTGACTTATTTATGACAGCTAAAGAAAAGGACCCTTAGCATATATATATACAAGCACACTGACGCAGCACACCCCTGGATTCTTTTTTTTTTCTTTCATTTCAGTAAACTCACAGTTCATCTCCTACGGAAGTGGCCTAGTTATTGGTGTTGGGAAGTGACCTAGTTATTGGAAAGGAGACCTGAGGACTCACCTCAGGTTGCAGGCTTAAACGTGATGCCTCCCACCGATGCTCTTCTCCCCTGTTTCTGGAACCAAAACGCAGAGGGAGAGTGGTTATGGTTTCTGACTCACTCCCTCTCTTCCCCTCGGTTCCTCTCACTCTCGTTCTTAGTTCTGGTAGAGGCACGCCAATGATAAAAGAACAAAGAGCAATGGTTATATATAGCACACACACGGTCTGGTCCGAGAAGAAAGAAGAACGGACCGAGGGATATTCAACGTGGGTCTCGAGAGGCATGGTGGGGGTCTGAGTTTACTGATATGAAAAGCATGGGCTGCTGGTTTGCGTGTACGAGCTGATTCATTAATTGAAGAGTGATTAAAGGGTGTATAGGCCAAATGATAATAGCTATTAGAGGAGTATGGCTAAATCTGATTTGCTGATATTTCATTTCCTTTGACAACGCATGCTCAGTCTTGCGTGTGCAGTGAGGAGAAACTGATTTGCATAGGGGTAATGGGTTGTATAGGTAATAGGCTGTTTTGGGCTATGAGGAGCTGGGCATATTGTTGTGGTTGGGCCGAGAGATGAGAATGAGACATGGGCTAGCTGCTGTTATTGGCTGGGGTTAATGATTAACAAGGAGTATAGAGAGGTCTTGTGGGTCAGCATAAAGAGAGCAATGTCTTCCACATGCAATAAGAAATAAGAATGTTATTATAAAAAAAAAAAGAAATAAGAATGATATATCATATGGGTTTAATCCCACATTTTATCTTTTGCAACTATTTTCTGTAATTTAATTATTATAAGGAAAATAAATTCCTGATTTTCCAAATAATTAAAGTTTAATCATATGGCCAATCTTCACAATTTAATTCCCATATAATATTCCAATGCTCTTGCATAAAAGATTAGTCTTAAACTCTTGGTATACACAGTGAACAAAATATTTCTTACAGCTTTTTCTGTCAGTTGAATCAAACAACATCATTCTAATTTTCTGAATTGCGTCATCTTTCGTCAGTTCTTATCTACACAAGTTCTTTTTCAAGAAAATGATAAAATATTTTGAATGTATTGCAATTTCTCACCCTATCATATTGTGGCTCATTCTTTGTTAAGCAGGGGATATGACATGATAAGAGAGAACCTGCCAGATCCCGTCTCAAATGGCTCTTTTCATCCAATAATAGATGTAAGCCTAAGTTTCTTATCTGAGCTTTCTCAAATTTCTTGTATTATGTGATATGCTTACATCAAGGAATATTGAATTAACCTGTGAGGTTACTTACGTTTGAGCATCTACTTTTCGGTTTGCCAAATTATAGGAGTTTCCTGAAATAGGAAGTTTGCTTCAACAACTTCTCCTGACTGTTGATAAGGTTGACAGCAGCAGAACAGCTTCTGAATGCTCGATCAATGATGGATCATACACGGAGAATTCTGTTTGAGGATTCTTTCTCTGTGACCATGAATACAAGAACTATGCACTTCAGTTTTATTGCTGTAATAGAATACTCGTTAGTGTAAATAAAAATGTATATTTGATGGCGAAAATAAAATTGTATATTTGAACCGCAACGGATACAAAATTGACTGGAGCAGTTTGTTAATGTGAAAATGGTGTATTGCTGTAGTTTTTCTGATTCAGAATTCAGCGCCTCAGTTACTTATTGGTTTGTTATAGATCATATTTCAGAATGTGCTATGCAGTTTTAGAAATAAAGCTCAATGTTACTCAATCATATGATTTATTTTTATGGAACTAGCCATGACAGTATTTTTGGATCTCTATTCCGACATATGATAGTTATGTTTAGAAAGTAATAACGCAAAGTACTCTGCTAAAAGCAATTTCACCAATCATATCTAACGAGGTTGATATGCTGCAATTTCAAGTCTACCGAAGATTTGTGTTGTCTTTGGCAAAACTTGCACTCCCTTCCCCACATCAATTTTTGGGGAATTATTTGCGCTATTAAATTATTTAAATATCTTTAAATTATTCTAAATATACTTATTAGAATTTAATAGCTATATGACCAAAAGGAAAATCACTACAATCCGAAGATGTTAGTGAGCTATACTTGCTAGCTAGGTCATGAACAACTATGTAATACCTTATTATGTGCAAGTTCAAGTGAGGGGAAGGCTCAAACCATGAACATCGTGAGGAGCTATAAGATTAAGTTTTATTTTGCTTTACAAGCATGCCGGTCTTTATTTGTTTCTCTAAAAAAAGTAACCTATCTACGAAGAAAAAATATCGGTGATCCATGAGAAGGTTGATAAGGGCACACTTTGTGATGCGAATATGTAGAAATCTAACGTAACACAAGGGAAACATAAGGGAGAGGGATTGGGAAGAGAAACATAGAGAGAGGAGGTAGACGAACTGTTGCTTTGCTTTCATTCATACACAATCAAAAGTACATACAATAGGCATAGGCTCTCCCTTATATAGGCACTAGCCTTATTCATTAATATTGATTCAGCTATGCGCTAATTCTCCCGAGTACTAAGCGATATTACTAAATCTATATTAACTAATTACCTAACTACCCATATGGCCTCATATAATTAGTGTAGTGTCACATCATCGGCCTCATAGGATTAATTGTGCCAATAAATCCCCAATCTAGCCTAACGTACGTAACCCCAAATTATCCAACCTAATTATATTCACAATCTACATAACACACTGGTCCTTGGCTCTTTGTAACGCAAATTCAATGTCATCGAACCACCAAAGGGATCGTTCGCTTTCCTCCATTCTCTTGTGTTCCTCTCATCACTTCACCTTCGATTTATTCTCTCCTTTACCCCGCTTTACGAAACAATAAATAAGATTAAAGTAATTACAAAGTACCGAAATTCAAATAATATATTTCATCATATAATTGATTTAGTCTACTTAGAAGTATCCACTTAAAAAGTCGGTCAACTGTTTCTAGTTTCTAGTGAAGGACTTATTGATGTGCTCTTTGGCTCTAAAACCGCACTATCATCGAAAAAGTGCAAGCACCCAATCTGTTTCTTGACTCGCACCATTCTCAATAGTTTCGACTTTTGAAGAATTTTCGTCATTATGCATGGTGGAAACATAAACGCTTAGAACTATTAGTGCTTGCAATCCTATATTGAGTCTAATATTACTGCAGAAGACAAAACAATTTACCTGCTGGAACAATCGCTAATGCATAGGCATTATTCTCAAATTCAGAAGCTCCAGCTAGCAAGTCATCCAGGCCCTAATACAACCAACAAGAACTATATGTAGTCTTAGTGGATGATAATGTTACTCTGGGTAAATTTGAAGGTGTCCAAGAATAATTCAACTAAAATATTTAAAATTTTACTAGAAAACCTATAAATAGTTTTATTATAGTTTCTCACCCTAAAATTTCACATGAAATTCACTTTACACATGGATTATTTAAGCTTGAACCAATTAATATTAACTTATATTATTATGAATCTCTAATAGGAGAAATGAAATTACAAGGAGGTCAACTATCAGGTCTTGCTCTGACCTCATGCTTTACTTGAGACTGATTTGAATATTTAGGAGAGCTCCATCAATTGCTAGGTAACATCCGCATCACATTGAAAATCATAACAAATGGTTAATAAGAAGGAATATACTAATTTGTCAATCAAATCATATGCTTCATAGCTTAGCTCCTCGATTGCACCATTTCCTATGCCGAGAAGTATTTCAAACTTGGGGGAATACCAAGACATCACAGAAATATTAACACGCAAAATTCAAGTATACATACTTGTTCCTGCAATTCCATCAGCTGCCTTTCTTTTCCTTGAATATGTTCCTGAAGCTCATGTATTTGTTGTAAATGTTGCGCTCGTTCAACTTCTGAGTGATCACGCTCCATTCTGCAAAAGTGTTTACTCATAGAATCATGTTGAAAATGAAAAGAGTTATGCCCTGTCGACATCTCATTGATGCAATTAGAGGGAGAGAAAAATATTTGGGCAACAATGTAATACAACAGAGATAAGTGTTTTACTTCAGAGATTAAGTAAATTCATTCACATATGTGATACGCCCTAATCATACTTGCCTATATTACAAATGCTTATGTAGTATGTACGTAATAAAGAAAAACCTGAAAGTTGCAAGTTCTTTGTTTTGCTCCCGGAGAAGGTCCTATTTTGCCCGGCCTAACGAATAATAAATAACAATATCAAATAAATGAACTATTAGGGTTAACATTAGCATTTCAAAAACATTAGCATAACAATATCAATATTTAATTTACACCTGAAGCTGGGTGGCAGCATTAGAATGTTCCTTGAGTTGAGCATCAAAGCTATTTTGCATTTCAATTATCTCAATTCTTGCAATCATCTGAGCTCTCAGCTCAATCTCAATGTGTTCTAGCTCCTCTCTTTGTCTAGCAACATCCTAGATCCTTTGCTGCAATATATCATTGTCCAATGTCCCATTCACCATCACCGAACGAGCAATCAACATCAAAGGCTCTCTTCCTTGCTGCACCTTGAAAAAGAAAAAATCAACTTCAGCTCCTAAATCCCTAAAAAGAAGAATTCGTACCTCTCAAATGCGAACAGCAGAATTTCAAATTCAGAACATGAAGGTAATAAATATTTGCTGAGTAGGGTCAGCTGCTCCTTAACGGAAAAAGTCACGCTCGATTGTTTCTTTCGTTTTCCTCTGATCTTGTTTCTGATGGGATTCGGGATTCGACGGAGGACAATCTGCTCCGACTTTCCCCTCCGGTGAGGGAGTCTTTCTGCGACAGACGTACGGATCCTTTCCCTGCACCATCTCGTAGTCGGGAACTTGTTGAGTATAGTCGGGTTCTTGCCTGCACCACCTCTCGTAGTCGGTGGAGTGAGGAAGAGGGAAGCGAGAGAAGGGGGAGGGACGGTGGAGTGAGGAAGAGGGGAGCAGAGATGGCGCGATCGAGCGAGCAAGAGAGCGAAGGGAAAGAGGGAGAAATGTGAGAAGGAAAAAGGAATTAAGTAGGTTAAATTAGGACCGTTGGATCAAATAGTAGATCTAATGTGAGAAATTGGTAGTGAAAAGGTAGTGAAATATAGAGGTAGTAAGAATATCCTATCTCTTTAAATAAATATAATTTTCCTAAAATAGAAATAAAGCCTAACTATTAGGAGCCAAATCATTAACTATTAGGAGCCAAATCATCAGGTCTTCTCTTAGGGGGGTAGGATCAATGCGATGACTAGAGGTAACAACACCGTTGTCATTGAAAAGAAGAGGCGGAGGGGCTTGATCAACAGTGAACTTAGGCGCAGGCAGGGGTTGTGGAATCTCCTCATTTGGAAACATACGAAACGCCCTCGACATGAAATCCCAGCTCTACCTCTACTAAGCATACCAAGGTTTGGCCTGGTGTTGAATCTGCATAGCAATCTCTTGAGTCCTCATGTCAACCTTTGCCTCAACCATTGCCTTCGTCGACCTTCTAAAGTTGGATGTCCTTATTGGAGAGATTCTAATCTCATTGGTGGCGCTCTGTCGTAGACCATCTTTGGGCTTGGCGCCTATTCCCATACCCCCGCATCGTCTGGGTGCTCAACCGGGCCCATAGGAGCTTTAAAAGGGGCAATGGGATCCACAGACTCCTATGACTCCAAGGTCTAGGATTGTCGTAGCTTTGCCTAAGACTGCTGAATCCACTTCTAGTGCACGCACTTTATAAAACATTAATGAAACAATTTCATGTAATTTAAATAAATTACAAAAAATATATAAATTTATGTATATAACTTACAATGACATCATCTCGCTTGCTTTGAGAGGTCGTCGTCTCCTCACAGTGTCTATGGGTGTATGTGAATAACTCCCCATATTTCGTCTAGCGGTTCTCCTCCTATGCCTTCCTTTCCTGAAAGAATTATAAGAATATGAACTTTCTTGTAGTAAAAATAAAACAATTAATAACTTTATAATATAAAGCTAAAATTAATTTCACTTTAAAAATTACCTGCTCACTATAAGTGACAACAAATGTCCTGGATCCTGTCATGTGATGGATCCTCTACTTCACTTGGCTCCTAGTGTTCCTCTAAGACAGAGCATGCAAAAGATACAAAACAAAATGATTTAAAAATATTAATTATTAACAAATTTATAATTCTTTAAAAATGTACGTGTCCCTATTGGCTCCTCTTGAACTAGACAAAACTTACCTAGTCTAATGTAGGGACGTTGTCTACTGCAGAGGAATCGTCACATCCTTATTCATCAAGTGGTAGAGGCAACTCCTCCGGTTCTTCTAGTCGTCCCCCATCTTGATCAGTGAGTACCTTTTCTTGTTGTTGCAGACTTTAAACTTATGATGTATCATAATTGAATTAATAACAATTAATTAAAAAGCCAAAAATTATAACTATTTACATCTATAATATAATTAAATACAATTACTTACCTACACAACCTCCTCAAACGCTTTGTTCTTCGACTTACTCGGAACTTGCTTCTGAGTCTAGAAGTGGATGGGGAACCACAACCAATTCCTGCCTAGGTGGTTCAGCCAGCAGTTGAAGAGGTGACCACCATTCCTAATCCGCTGGTCCATTATATCATTCCACTCAACTATGACACGTGGCCCCTCCATCTGATTCACTATGGGCACGTCCGACTTCCTCTTGGTGATGTTTCCCTGTGGATCTGCACAATTTACCTTTTTTTTTATTAAATTTAAATAAACTTTAATTAACCGTATGGAATTTAAATATTAAATTTATTAAAATAATAATTAAATTGGTCAAACTCGGTCGACCACGAAGACGACGATCGAGGGTTCCCTTAGTTCTAGGCATCTTTCCGATCCAAGAACCGCTCTGCCTCGCCAATGGGAATGTTGATGTCAAACTCGTCATTTTGCTCAAAGTTGCTCAGAGTGAGCTTAAAGTCCTCTTCCACAATATTAGTCGGTAAGGTCTCCTGCTGTGGGATCTTCTCCTTTAGGAAGAGCTAATATAGATGTATCCCCTCCTATGGTGGGACAGGGACATTTCTACTGTTGTGCTGACCTTAATGGCCACTACCACTGCCTCGTCAACTATTCCCCCGGTCAAGGCACTCGCCACTTACCACCTCTTTTCCCTTCTCTAAATCGCTCTTAAAAGCCATAACTTTGTATATGATGTAGCTTAACGTCGCAAGAGAGTGTGTGAGAATGAAATTTGGGTGGCGAGAAAGAAACTTGTGTGGTTAACTATTTGGTGGCAGCGTGAGTTTAAACACCTTACTTTTGTAGTAGTTTTATTACGAAACCGCCACAACATTTAAACATTTGTAGTGGTTTACTTAAAAAACTACACTAACCGCTACAAAATACGAAACCCTACCTCGTTTACTATGACACTTTGTAGCGGTTTTAAATAACCGCTACAATTGTGATTGACTGTTTGTATTTTGTAGTAGTTTTTAGGATTAACCGATACAAAACATGAAACCCTACCTCATTCGATGTGACACTCTGTAGTGATTTTACATACAACCACTACAAAAGGTCATACTCTTTGACTTCTGTAGCGGTTTTTACTTCTAAATCGTCACCCAAAAAAACCGTCACATCTTTTGCGCCAAAACATGCCTCGCTTGCACCACATTTATAGCGGTTTATTAAATTAAAATGATAACAAAAATAACCGTTACAAAATTGGCTCCAACTTGGTGCCAAATTTTGTAAAGGTTATTTAGTGGTAACCGCTACAAAGTTCATTTCCTAACTAGCACATGTCTTAGCATGGGTGTTCCCATTGCAAATATGTAGCCGTTTCGGTCTAAACCGCTATAAAATATGATTTTTGCACGATTGTTGTTTATCGCTATGAACCATCGTGTTTTTTTAGTGAATTGACCATATATGATTCTTTAGTAGCTCCACATGTCATCTTATTTATAAACAAGGAAAAAAAAAATTAAAAAGTCACCCCATGTGAATTATGTGAGAAAATTAAAGAGGTGGAAGTATCTTATGCGATGAAAGAGGAAATCAAAGAGGTACCTACTGTTTATCTTGATGTTGTTAGATACAATGGCGAGAGGATTTTAGGGACCTTGTTCTCTCGAAATCTCCCTTAGTATGTCCTACCTCCAAAAATTGAATCTTACTTTTCATTACTCCCGGGGAGCATCAACTCCTCCTTCATTTGCAACTTCTTTTTCATTATTGTTTAATCTCTTAGTTCAAAGATACCAATCCGCACTACAAAAAACATTAGATTAGCAACAAAATTGTATAATTTCGTTGTCAAATAGACTGTCTCTAATTGTAGCTCTTCACACGACGTCCTTACTAAACTATATACTTTTTCTATGTTTTTCTACATCAAGTCATATGCCATGTTAGGAAGAGTTAGGGTGTGTTTGGTTTGAGGAGAGGTGTAATACCCTCAAATCTGACTTAGGGTAAAAATCATAAAATGAGTAAATAATACCTATTAAAAATAGGTGAATATGAGGTCTCGAACACCTTGTATTGAGTTTACCTTGTTGTCAGGGTAATTTCTCTTGAAATTAGATAATTTGCAAATAGGTCCCTAAGACGTTTGAAGATTTGCAAATAGGTCCCTAAACACATTATGGGTTATAAATACCCTGTGAAAGCTATAAAAGAGGCAAGTAAAAATCTATTTAAAATAGGGAAGGATATTGTCCCTAATTTAGGTAATTTATTAAGTTACAAACTTGGGGGAAATTGTAGAAGAATACCCAAAAAGTATTGAAATGACCGTAATACCCCCGTAGATGCTAAGATAATACGTAACACATGGAAACAAATGTGTCAAGTGTAAAAGTTATGAGGTAATGAGGTGTTATAATTAAGAAAATTATCAACTATTGATAAGAAAGTAATTAAGTAATATTGGGCTAATTACTTAAGCATAAGCGAAGGAAATTCAGAGATAATTATGTAAAACCCTAAAATTAGTGATTTTTGTTTTAAAATTAGTAAAAACATGTTTACTAATTAATTGGGAATTTTGGAGAAAAATAGTTGAGTTTAGGTATTTTTAAGCCTAAATACAAGAATGGACCAATTAGGTAATTTTGTGGAATTTTTGGAAAAAATTGAATTAAGTAAATAATTAAATAAATAAATAAAATATATATTAATTAAAATTAAAAAGGGCAGCCGAATTGGAGGAGACAAATATGGATAGGAAGGAATTTTTAAATATCATGATATTTTAGGCAAGTGGTATTATTATAATATTATAATTAATTAAAGTAAAAATGTGAATAGTAATTTAAAAATTAGGAAACGGATCCTATCTAAAGATCTAGGAATGAGATTTCCAAAGTCAAGGTAAAATATTGATCAGTGAGTTTTTATCTTCCGTTAAACTCTCCCGGAAGTTAATTCTGAAGTCAATAGGACTTTTTCCTAATAAGACGAAATAGGGAAATTCTGAGAAAAGGGCAGATAGCCAGGTTGGAAGTAAAGACTTCAAAATTAGAGTTGTGACAACTGAGAAAGAATTGGGAATTTTTATGGACATATTTGAAATCAAGGCATCTATGTCTATAAGTTTGGAACTTCCTGATTTTCGCTTCGAAACCGGACACGTTCGGACACGTTTTTCAAGAAAACTTCCGTCAATCCGGAAATGGCCTAGGCAGAGTCAGAAAAATAGTTGGAATAGACATTTCTAGTATGGAAGAGAAGGTCTTCAAAGCTAGTTAACTTAATTTTGAGATTTCTCCAAAATTACGCAAATCGGTACCGATCGGAAATGGTTTAAAGAATATTCCAAAAGAATATTCTGTGGACAAAAGAATATTCCAAAAGAATATTCTGTGGAAAAAGAATATTCTTGGAACAAAAGAATATTCTCGTGGTATATCTCTGGGAATATTCTGTTGAAGGTTGAGAAAAGACCAAAATGCCCTCGCAAATTTTCCTATAAATAGCCCCCTCTTCTCTTCAATTCTCACACCATTTCAAGAAGAGAATTTTGGTTCTAGAGAGAGGTTTTAGAGAGAGGAGCTCTGGGGGAAAAAGCAGCGAAGCGCTGGGTAAGTTTTCCGGTACCGAGCTTTAAGCTTTCGTAGTTCTTTCAGTAGTTAGTAAAGCTAGAGTAGTCTTTATTTTTATGATTAGATATCATATGATAGGGCTATTTTAGTCAATATTTCGAAAATCATAATGGCGTCGAAGTTCTGGCAAAATTTTGGGAAGAAAATAGCCTATGTAGTGGGTTACCGCGAAATTCCGCCAAGTAGGGGTATAGGGGCAAAATGGTAATTTTTACCTAAAATGCCAGTTATTGTATCAAATCACTAATGGAAGTGATATTACTCTTATAGGACATCAGAAATCCTAATTTGCTGCCGTTACGCTGCCGACGAGCCGTTGTTGGAGATTTCACGATTTTCCGTAAAACGTGCTAGAAATATCGTAATCCGTCAACGAAGGTACGTTCGCGTACTGTAACACTAACTCTGATGGTTATTGTATGAATATGTGTGTTTCCTCTTGTCATTATTATTCTCTGTCATGTCATACATCCGACTGTATCACTATCCATTATGCCTTAACCTTACATCCGACTGTATTGTTCTGGCCGTGCATATCTGATTATGTACATTCCTCATTGTGCTTTAACCCTACATCCGACTGTATTGTTATTGCCATACATATCTGATTATGTATTCCCTATGTCCGATCATAGTAAATGTTGCCAAGATATTTGAATGTCTCGTGTCATACATATATGTTGTATATAAACATGAGGTTAACCATTACCCGAGATCCAATGTGGTAAATTGGATCTCGGCTCTTAACATAGCGTGTGTTCGGGAGGACCAGAGGATCGAGGAGAAGGACAAGCAAAGACGCTTAGGAGTAGCGACCGAGGACCTCTTTTCGTTATACTTTTGAAACACTCTTGTACGCTGTTTAAACAGCAAGACATGCTACCATGGGTATTTTAATATATATATCAGTTACTCAATCGCTCCGGTGCACTACTCTGATCATTTTGAAATGATGTTTTTTTTTAAAAAAAAAAATTATACTGCTTGTGAAAAGTCGGGATGTTACATAAATGATGTTTTTTTTTTAAAAAAAATTATACTGCTTGTGAAAAGTCGGGATGTTACAAGAGGGAAGGGGAGATAAATTTTTTACCTCATATTGACCAAATTGCCCATGGAAAATTTACAATATTCCAAAAATACACTCAACAAAAAGGAATATTCTTCTCATTTTTGACAATTTAGTCAATATCCTTCCTCCCCTCTCATCCCTTCCTCCCCTCAAACCAAACATGCTAAACTTTTAAATTTCCACTATGAGTGCATATTCTATATGATTGCACTACTACAAAAAGAGGGAATAGTATGCATGTTTTGTGACACTTCTTTACAGCTTCTTATGGATTTTTTTCTTTAAAAAAAAGGGATGTTGTGGCGTTTTCTCAGGCAAGCACAATAGATGCTTATGGGCCTTATGTGGCACTTGCTTGACCAAGCACCACATAAGGTGTTTGTTTTTTATAAATAAAATACACTAGCAGCTATGGCGCTTGCTCATAGTTGCTATTGACTTTGTGTGGGGCTTGCTCCACACAAAGTATTTCTTAATACTTTCTCCCAAACCCTTTTTCATCAACTCCCATTTTAGCAAAATGCGTGTTCCCATTTTCCAATGACTCTCTCACGGATTTCCTCTTCCCTTTTCTTATCCTCTCATCTCCACTCCCACTAGCCTCTTCCTTTCCTTATCCTTGGTCCCTACTCCCTCTCCTTCTATAAACATTCACGCACACATTCATTTCTATTTCTTTTGGTCACATTTCCGCCACCCATCCCTATCCCAAAGATCACATAAGTACATACTCACCTTTTCTTTTTATTTTTCCTTTATTAACTTTTTTTCTTCAGGTGTTGTGTTTGAAGTTTCAACTCACTCTAGTTAAACTTCCTATATAGTGATGTTTTTAAATTTTGAGCTTACAAATCTAACTTTATTAGTACTTAACAGTTTAATTTGCTCAATTTAGTTTATATTTAATTTATTATGAAATATGAAAAAAAATATTCCCATTTTTATTTGCTAAAAAATAAATGAGATCAAATTAAATGTTATTATATATAGGTTGTATGTGAAGATATGTAGTAGTTATAATTTTTACTTTTAGTACTTGTTATTGATGAGTTGCATAAGTAAAATAATTATTTATTTTTAACACTTGTATTTTATTTGTTTTCTTATAATGCTCTCTAATTTACCTATGATATGTATTGCAAAATATAATTTCTTTCATTATGAGTCATGAAAATTATTATGATGTTGTAGGATTAACAAGACATTCGACCGTAAGCGTTGCACGGATATTTTTAGTCTACAATGTATAAAAAAATTGCATACAATTTCGAGTTTGAGCAGGTAATTGAGTAAATGATACATTACAAATGACTTATTTTTTTTTCTTAATATGTAGTAACTTATTTCTATAATTGTAGCACAAGGTTTTGAAAAACTTCTCTGTAAACAACATTTAATGTTGTGTTGCTGCATTTACTGAACTCATTCAGTATTAGGATTTTCAAACCATTGAAATTCTTTACCCTAGACAATGCAACATATAGTTGCCCATGGGAGAAAACCTGACTTGGTAGGTAAAGACCTACATTTGTCATCGATTGACCCGGCTTTTGTTTATTGTCATGGCAAAAGAAATAATTATAGGAAATTGCCTTCTTGTCATATTGAAAGGCAATTTTGTTTCGATGGATTTATATCCATTCTATGTATCAAAATCTCTTCACCAATGCTTGTGCCATTCAATGCCTTTGCCTTAATCACATTCTTCCCAAGTTGTGATATTTGAAGCCTTGTTCCATTGCACATTCCTGCAGCTTGATCAATGTTCCTTATCAACATTACAGGTACACCAACCTTCAAAACCAATTTATGATGGGGATACCGAGAGAATTTAATTGCATTTAGGTATTCTACATCATACAATTATCGATTCTGTTTAACTCATATGTAATTAATTATATTGCCTAATTAATTCATTCACCTCTCTATTTGAAATTATTATTTCCACTTTTGTTTGTTATTCATACATCTTTCGTGCACACATTTATAGCATTGCACCGCTTATCCTAAAATATTGCTCTAATATACCATGGAAATTCTAGGTCATAAACATTTTTAGGTGTCAATTTTATGCACAAATTAGCTCGCAATTCAATGTTGGGTTTTGATTTTATAACCTGTAATTGAAAACATCAATCGATTTAACTTCATTATTTGGTTTTATTAGCTGTTGTCTGGTAAATGTAATAAAACATAATAAGTCGAGTAAATGAGTTCAAAAAGGGTTGTAAAAAAATGTGATATACAATTAGTCATAATGTCCAAAGGATTATTTTATGAAATGAATAATTAAGAAACAAATTGCATGTATTTACTTCGCAGAATGAATGAGAGATCAAATGACTAAATGTGCAATATATTAAATCATATAATTTCTATTCCATTTGATTTGATAAATCTATTACAAATTGGAAGTTGGGTTGAAAAAATAGTGACAAGTGCTTATGAAAATTTCAAAACCAAAGAACAAATATGGGTGTGCTAATTATATGGCATATTTTTGCGAAGTTTAGGGAGATCCGCTGTAACTACCATTATTTGGTGTATAAAATTAATATAAAGACATAAGCAGTTTCGAATATTTACTATTCATAATAAATGCATTGACCTCTCCATACACAGTTATTTTTTCTACCTTTGATTGTTACTGAGTAATCTTTCGTTCACACCTTTATAACATTGTGCCTTTTGGATATTATTTGAACTGTGGTGCCAAAAATAAGTGGAGGTTAACGATCCTTTCAAGCCCCAAATCGGTGAGCTTTTTCGCATGTGATGATTACTTGTTTTGTTAATTCTTCAAATTCATAAATGTTAATATTCACTTCATTCCTATATAACAATCCCCAAATCCCTTCAAATGTTGTTTAAGAGGTTCCCCGCTTTTTGGGCCTCAAGAAGCTATGCAAGTGTTTTGGACAAGACAGATGTTGTTGCTAATTATTTTCTGTCATTTTTTCTTTCATCATATTTGATTTACTTAATTTTATCCCCTTTTCATTGCAGATGGACAAACCACCTTCCATAGCCATAGTGACATTTCTGAGGTTGTTTTTAATTACAACCATCCCAGCTTGTTGACTTTAGATTGATACTCAACCGTCTCTCGATGCACATTTGACTCAGACAATCAAATCCTGGATGGTCCCGCCATGAATTCGAAGTCTCAACAGAATCATTAATTGAGATAACACAAATTTAAGTATCTGTAATAATAATTTTTGTATGAGAAATTAAAATATATATATATAATAGGTCGTTGAAGCTCTGAATTTTTTTTTTGGCAATATTTTATCAGTCTCTTTAGAGTTATTTGAATTCAAAATTTTCCATTTAAAACTTTCCTTCAAAAAATTTTCATTGTCTATATTCATTTGATTTTTAATGCATTTAAAATTTTCATTAAAAAAAATTCAACAAATTGTGCACCCACAAATCTAAATTTAAGGTCCGCATGTCATCAAAGGAATCATATGTTATCATGGTACGTACTTCTATAAAGAAGTATCCCATTCCTCGCCAAGTTTTTGTGAGACCCGCTATTCTAAATTGAAAACTCTGACCTAATAGACGTAGAGTCCAAGCCATTAATTACAAATTGTCAATTATGTCCAGAAATCCTTCATTCGTATTCCTGCCCGATCCTCTCCATTTATATATCTACAATAACTTTGTAGAAAATTTTACCATGGCTTAAAAATTTTTCTCATACGATTTGTCAAAGTTGTCTCTATCTTCTTTTAATTTCTTAGTCTCTATAATAATTTATTTGATCATTAACTTATTAGATTATATAAATTCTTGTTTCCTTGACTAATTTCACCTTATCCATCCACAAATTTTCAATTCCTTTGAATAAACGGGACAATCATGTGCCGTATTGTTAGGATGAGTTGTATATTTAGATGAGCACTGACTTTTCATTTGTCTTAATGTGTGAATTGTTTATTATTCCCTTCGTGTCATTAATGTAAATCATATTGATCTAAATCAATTAGATTAATATGTGAAAGTTAAGTTAGGTAATATTATATGTTTTGTTTTTCTAAAAACCCTAATCATTTTCTTTAAATTTCATATCCTCCCTCTTCTACTTGATTACTATTGAGAGAATTTTAATAGGATTATTTTGAAAAATTAATAAAAATGTGAAATAGATTATATATTGATATATGATCGTGATCACGAGTATTCCAATCCCACGCCTGAGAAGGGTTCGAAGGTATTTGATAATATCACACGGCTTGGATGGAAAGTTCTTGTGTTTGGAAGCTATGGGGACCCACTCATCGACCGTCAAATTGATCTGGCGAAATTGTTACAAAAACACGACACACACGTGGAAGGTCACTTTAAGGGTGAAGATAAGCATGGAGCGTTTGGTGGCCACCTACGAAGGCAAAGCCATTGAGCTATACGACGCAATGAATAAATTATTCACCACAAACTATTAGTAGCTTAGGATGTTTTTTTTCGTAATTTTTTTTATTTTAATTCAAAGTGGAGTCGACGTAGTAGGTAGTTTGATTTTATTTTTTATATTCCTAATAATAATAATTCCTTTATCCTTTTCGTTTCTTAAGATGTCAATGGTGTTTGGTGTTTGTTTGAGTCGAAGCAGAGAGGTTTTATAATTGAATAAGAAGACTAGAGTCTTGATCCTTAGTTATTTAATATCTTGTTTTATCATTGTGATTTTACGTTTTACGATTTTTTTTTTCAATAAAATGATTTTACTAATTTTCTTTATGATTTTACGATTTGTTTACGTTACGATTTTTATGAATAAGAAGACCAGAGTCTTGATCCTTACATCACAAGCACCTTAAGTTTGTAAGCACTATAACGCGCTGCGCATGGACCCAACCGCTTCACCGTCGTCGATCCTAGCCTTCCGATTCATCGTTCTCACCAAACATATCATGTTCAGCCCGAAATTTAACGTAAACAGATAATTATATTCCTCTCCAAAGCTGCTACTGCCTCTGATTTTATACTTCCATCGTGTCCCTACCCCTCACTAAGTTATTTTCCAATTTTGGCTCTAACTCGGCTGGGGTGCGTAACCCGATACATCTCCCCACATCCCGATCCAAACCTTCCAATATATCTTATCCCCTGTTCCTCGAAGGATTCCTTTATAATCAATCAAACAACACCTAAGTTTGATTATTCCCACCTCGCACAACAGTGGATAATCATCCTTCCAACAACATCAAGTAAGCCCGTTGGCAGAGGCGGACCCAGAAATTTTACTTACGGAGGCGAAAAAAAAGTGCTACATCGTAAATAAAAAACTTGAAATACAATATACACATAATATATAAAAAAAAATAGAGAAATCTATTATAGAAATTAAGATTAGTTCACTTGACCCTACGTGTTTTTATATTGTTAAACTCATTTAGAATTGATACCTCTTTATTTTGCAGTATTTTTGACAATTCAACATTAGAAGTAGACAAGAGCAAAGACTCACTATTCTTTTTCTTAAAATAATTATCGTAGTAGCACTCTTCCCCATAATAATCACCTACAAAGAGTATGAATTATTTCATGACCAATATGATTTTAAAAATATTATTAATAACAAAAGTAAACCAATTAAAATTAATTATTAGTTATCATCCGTAATACCCCGAATCGACTTAGGGTAAATATCAAAAATTGGGAAATATACCTATTGAAAATAGGTGAATATGAGGTCTCAAACACCTTGTATTGAGTTTACCTTGTTGTTAGGGTAATTTCTCTTGAAATTAGATAATTTGCAAATAGGTCCTCAAGCAGTTGAAAATTTGCAAATAGGTCCCTAAACACATTATGGGTGATAAATACCCTGTGAAAGCTATAAAAGAGGCAAGTAAATATCTATTTGAAATAGGGAAGGATATTGTCCCTAATTTAGGTAATTTATTAAGTTACAAACTTGGAGAAATTGTAGAAGAATACTCAAAAAGTAAGTAAATGACCGAAATACCCCCGTAAATGCTAAGATAATGCAGGAGACATGAAAACAAAGATGTCAATACAAAAGTTATGAGGTAATGAGGCATGCAAATTAAGAAAATTATCAACTAATGATAAAAATATTATTAGGTAATTATTGGTTAATTACTTAAGCATAAGCAAAGGAAATTCACAAGTAATTATGTAAAACCCTAAAATTAGTGGTTTTTGGTTTGAAATTAGTAAAAACATATTTCCTAATTAATGGGAAATTTTTGAGAAAAATGGATGAGTTTAGGTATTTTTAAGCCTAAATATAGGAATGGACCAATTAGGTAATTTTGTGGAATTTTTGGAAAAATTAAATAAATAAATCATTAAATAATTAATTAAATAAAAAATAAATATTTATTAAATATTAAGGGGGGGCTGCCGACATCTTGGATAAGAGAAGAAAAAAAAAAGAAAATAAAAGAAAATAAAATGAATTTAATAATATATAAGAGTTGTAAAAAATAATAAACTCTTATTTAATAATAAAAATGTGAATAGTAATTAAATAAATAGGAAACGGATCCTATCTAGAGAACCAGGAATGAGAATTTCAAAGGCAAGATAAAATATTAATCAGTGAGTTTTTATCTTCCGTTAGACTTTTCCGGAAGTTAATTCTGAAGCTGATTGTGCATTTTCCTAATAAAACAAAATAAGGAAAAATGTAGATAGGCACATTTTTGGATCTGAAGAAAATAAATTCTAACTAAACATCTAGAAATGAGTTTGAAATTATCTGGACATATTTGGAATCAGTGAATTTTTGTCCAGAAGTTGATGATTCCAGAAATGTGTTCCGTAACCAGGCACACTTTTCGAGGAACTTCAGACTGACTGTTGGAGCCCTATATGGAATCAAAATTTAGGTTAACTTGGACATTTCTAATGAGTGAGGAAATGGCTTCAAAGTTGTAAATCCAGAATTTTGAGATTTTTCCCAAAATTACGTAAATCGGGTACCGATCGAGGAAATTCTATCGGATCGGGGCAAAAAGCAAAAGTTGGATTGGCTCAAGGGGGGTAGCTGGACGTTTGTGCAGCATTGTGTGTTCAAGGGTCAATATTTTGCCTTCTTGAACAAGTTGGATCCAAGGGCTAAAAACAAATTGGAAAATTCCCTTTATGTCCCTTGAAATTTCTATAAATAGGACCCTAGCCTTCATAAATTCTCACACCATTTCAAGAAGATAATTTCGGTTCTAGAGAGAGGTTTTAGAGAGAGGAGCTCTGGGGGAAAATTGCAGCGAAGCTCTGGGTAAGTTTTTCGGTACTTAAGCTTTCATAGTTCTTTCAGTAGTTAGAGTAGAAATGCTAGTTTAGTCTTTAATCTTCCAAGTATGATTAGATATCATATTCTAGGGGTATTTTAGTCATTATTTCGAAAATCTTGGTGGGGTCGAAGTTCTGGCAAAATTTTGGAAGATTGGAGTTAAAATAGCGAAGCTCTGGCGAAATTCCGCCGATTAGGGGAATAGGGGCAAAATGGTAATTTTTACCTAAAATGCCTGTTATGATTTAAATAATTAATTAATATGATTTATATTTCGAAAATGATATTGGAGTAGGAGTTATGTTGGAATTTTGGAAAATTAAAGTCAAAGTAACGAAGTGCTGGCGAAATTCCGCCAATTAGGGGTCGGGGGTAAAATGGTCATTTTGACTAAAAATGTCCGTCGTAATGATAGATCCTTAACAAGTACATTGTTATATTGATAGGATATGCCTGATTACGTTCTGATTACATTTTGACCAACCGTCGTGCCGAAATACCGTAAAACGTCAACGAAGGTACGTTCGCGTACTGGTAACCTTAACTCTGATGTTTATTGTATGCATATGTGTATATTGTCTGTACTCTGACCGTACTATTGTCTGTCATGCCAATTGTCTGTCATGCCTGTACTCTGACTGTACTGTTGTTGTGTCATGCCTATTTACTGTCATGCCTGTACTCCGATTGTACTATTGTCCATACTACGATTGTACTATTGTACGTATTCCGATTGTACTATTATGCGTACTTCGATTGTACTATTGTTCTCGTACTTTGATGTACTATTGTCCGTACATCCGACTGCACTATTGTCTCGTACTCGATTGTACTGTTGTCTATCATCCGACTGTATGATTGTCTGTCATCCGACTGTATTGATATTGCTATACATATCTGATATGTATATCCTATGTCTGACCATAGTAAATGTTGCCAACAGTCTAAGAATGTATGTTGTACATATATGATGTATGTAATCATGAGGTTAACCGTTACCTGGGGTTCGATGCATGGACCCCAGCTCTTAACTTAGCTTCAGGGTCGGGTGGACCGAGAATCAAGGATAAGGACAAGCAGCACGCCTAGGAGTCCCAGTTGAAAACTTCTTTCTGTTATACTTTTGAAACACTCTTGTACCGCTATTTAAACAGCAAGACATGCTACCTTGGGTATTTTAATATATATATCAGTTACTCAATCGCTCCGGTGCTCTACTCTGATGTTTACAAATGATGTTTGAAAAAAAAAATTATACTGCTTGTGAAAACGGGATGTTACATCATCTATATTCCCACAACCATCTTTTAACAAAACTTAAAATTTACTCAAAATCCTAACCCTAAAATATTCTCTAATCAGTATAAAAGTAGTATCATTAGAATGATAAAATCATATATAATAAATTTCATGAAGAAAATTTAATGAAAAGAAGTAATTTTGAGTATTTTATTTATTCTCAAAATTTTTTATAAGTAATAAGTGGGGCTTGGGGATAATTTAAGTTTCTGGATTATTTTGAATTTATTATTTTATTATTTTATTTTGAATTTTGATGAGTGAAGGAATATTGATTGATGGGAAGATTTTTAATTTTACTTCAAACTAATTAATGTTTTAGTTCTCATTTCGTCGACCCAATCAATTAGGGCAAAACAAAAGATTCTTCTTTTGTCAATTTTGGAGGAAGTAAAAATTTAATGTGACATATATAGAAGCTAGGGAGCCCCAACAAGCCTATTGCAGCAAAGCAATGCTAATTAAGGCCCTTCTAAATAAAGCACTTTTAACGTATATTTTGAGGCCCTTTCTCTCTTTTTTTGGGAGACGTTTATGTGAGTAACGTAGTAAAGTCTGGGCATAACGTCCATTAAAAAGGGATGTTGTAAGAGACTTATGACGTCTCTTTTGAAAAGGGATGCGGTAAGTTATTTTTTAAAAAAAACAAAAGTTTTGCACTGCCGTGAGTGACTTTGCTTTTTCGCTTCCCTGAGCGTTCGGCTAGCACTTGATGCACAAAACGGAGGTTTGAAATTTGACAAAACCAGACAAGAAGATGAGAGCAGCGCCGCAATTTTTAGCTCTTCAAACCATCGATCATCACTTCCTTTATCCCATCTCCACCTTCCTCCTTCTCCGTTGCCAATGACTTTTGCCTCTTTATCCACCGTCGCTGGCGACCACCACTCCACCATCGCCTCGAACAGAGCTTGAATAGATATGGGAATAGATCTTGTAGTGGTGGTGGCTGAGGCGATGGTTTCAACGATGGCTATGGGTCATTGGCTACAAATCTCTAAGTGAACTCCAAGGTTGCGAGGCGGAGATTACAATGTTAATGAATCTAATCTAATCTGTCTCAGAAACATATGAACTAGTGGAAATGTGACTTACAAATGATGAAGATGGCAGCGTGCGAACCGCCTCTATGGGTGGAAGAGGAACAGTTCTTACTAACTAAGTAGCGAGTGTTTTGCCAACAACCACCCATTTAATTACATGGATGAACCGATTTACATTGGTGAAAAGAAAAAGCATACGTGTTTTAGGGAAATATCTACTTTTGTAATAGTGACTGAATCATTCTTTGCACTTATAAAGCCCGTATGAGATTGCATAGACGCAACAAAAGGTTAAATATAGTTCTATATCGAATTTTTATTTTATTTAGTAATTTATTTCATAAACTTTATCTAATTAATCAACTATTACTACTTGATATCCACAGTTCTATTACCTTAATTTTCAATATTACCTTAATTTATGCCTTGTTTGGTACTATGAAAGTGGGAGGGTGGGAAGTGGAAGTGAAACCCAATATTTGGAAAAAATTTGTATCTGGCATATGTATCTGGCATGTGAAAAATAGGTGATTGGAAAAAATTTGTCATAACTGGTTTTGATTGCGTATAGAAATTTGTGATTGAAAAATAGGTGTTATCTCAATTACTGATTCTGTTTAACTCATATATAATTAATTATATTGCCTAATTAATTCATTCACCTCTCTATTTGAAATTATTATTTCCACTTTTGTTTGTTATTCATATATCTTTCGTGCACACATTTATAGCATTGAGATTTTTTTATATTCTTGGAACTGTAACAACAATTTATAAAGGATATTGCACCAGTTATCCTAAAATATTGCTCTAATATACCATGAAAATTCTAGGTCATAAACGTTTTTAGGTGTCAATTTTATGCACAAATTAGCACGCAATTCAATGTTGGGTTTTGATTTTACAACCTGTAATTGAAAACATCAATCGATTTAACTTCATTATTTGGTTTTATTAGCTGTTGTCCTGGTAAATGTAATAAAACATAATAAGTGGAGTAAATGAGTTCAAAAAGGGTTGTAAAAAATGTGATATACAATTAGTCATAATGTCCAAAGGATTTTTTTATAAAATGAATAATTAAGAAACAAATTGCATGTATTTACTTCGCAGAATGAATGAGAGATCAAATGACTAAATGTGCAATCTATTAAATCATATAATTTCTATTCCATTTGATTTGATAAATCTTTCACAAATTGGAAGTTGGGTTGAAAAAATAGTGACAAGTGCTTATGAAAATTTCAAAACCAAAGAACAAATATGAGTGTGCTAATTATATGGCATATTTTTGCGAAGTTTAGGAGATCCGCTGTAACTACCATTAATTGGTGTATAAAATTAATATAAAGACATAAGCAGTTGTCAAGATATATAATTCAGATGAGGGAGATCCCCTATTACGGATATCGTGGACAATTTAAAGGGTTTACCAAATATATATATATACATTTAATAACAAAGTCTTCATGAATGATTGGAAAAATCAAATAATTAAGATTTTACAACCTGTAATTGAAAACATCAATCGATTTAACTTCATTATTTGGTTTTATTAGCTGTTCTCTGGGTAAATGTAATAAAACATAATAAGTGGAGTAAATGAGTTCAAAAAGGGTTGTAAAAAAAAATGTGATATACAATTAGTCATAATGTCCAAAGGATTTTTTTATAAAATGAATAATTAAGAAACAAATTGTATGTATTTACTTCGCAGAATGAATGAGAGATCAAATGACTAAATGTGCAATCTATTAAATCATATAATTTCTATTCCATTGGATTTGATAAATCTATTACAAATTGGAAGTTGGGTTGAAAAAATAGTGATAAGTGCTTATGAAAATTTCAAAACCAAAGAACAAATATGGGTGTGCTAATTATATGGCATATTTTTGCGAAGTTTAGGGAGATCCGTTGTAACTACCATTATTTGGTGTATAAAATTAATATAAAGACATAAGCAGTTGTCAAGATATATAATTCAGATCAGGGAGATCCCCTATTACGGATATCGTGGACAATTTAAAGGGTTTACCAAATATATATATATATATACATTTAATAACAAAGTCTTCATGAATGATTGGAAAAATCAAATAATTAAGATTTTACAACCTGTAATTGAAAACATCAATCGATTTAACTTCATTATTTGGTTTTATTAGCTGTTCTCTGGGTAAATGTAATAAAACATAATAAGTGGAGTAAATGAGTTCAAAAGGGTTGTAAAAAAATGTGATATACAATTAGTCATAATGTCCAAAGGATTTTTATAAAATGAATAATTAAGAAACAAATTGTATGTATTTACTTCGCAGAATGAATGAGAGATCAAATGACTAATTGTGCAATCTATTAAATCATATAATTTCTATTCCATTGGATTTGATAAATCTATTACAAATTGGAAGTTGGGTTGAAAAAATAGTGACAAGTGCTTATGAAAATTTCAAAACCAAAGAACAAATTTGGGTGTGCTAATTATATGACATATTTTTGCGAAGTTTAGGGAGATCCGTTGTAACTACCATTAATTGGTGTATAAAATTAATATAAAGACATAAGCAGTTGTCAAGATATATAATTCAGATTAGGGAGATCCCCTATTACGGATATCGTGGACAATTTAAAGGGTTTACCAAATATATATATATATACATTTAATAACAAAATCTTCATGAATGATTGGAAAAATCAAATAATTAAGATTTTACAACCTCTAATTGAAAACATCAATCGATTTAACTTCATTATTTGGTTTTATTAGTTGTTGTCTGGGTAAATGTAATAAAACATAATAAGTGGAGTAAATGAGTTCAAAAAGGGTTGTAAAAAAATGTGATATACAATTAGTCATAATGTCCAAAGGATTTTTTTATAAAATGAATAATTAAGAAACAAATTGTATGTATTTACTTCGCAGAATGAATGAGAGATCAAATGACTAAATGTGCAATCTATTAAATCATATAATTTCTATTCCATTTGATTTGATAAATCTATTACAAATTGGAAGTTGGGTTGAAAAATAGTGACAAGTGCTTATGAAAATTTCAAAACCAAAGAACAAATATGGGTGTGCTAATTATATGGCAAATTTTTGCGAAGTTTAGGGAGATCCATTTTGTAACTACCATTATTTGGTGTATAAAATTAATATAAAGACATAAGCAGATTGTCAAGATATATAATTCAGATCGGGAGATCCCCTATTACGGATATCGTGGACAATTCAAAGGGTTTACCAAATATATATATATACATTTAATAACAAAGTCTTCATGAATGATTGGAAAAATCAAATAATTAAGATTTTACAACTTGTAATTGAAAACATCAATCGATTTAACTTCATTATTTGGTTTTATTAGCTGTTATCTCTGGGTAAATGTAATAAAACATAATAAGTGGAGTAAATGAGTTCAAAAAGGGTTGTAAAAAAAATGTGATATACAATTAGTCATAATGTCCAAAGGATTTTTATAAAATGAATAATTAAGAAACAAATTGCATGTATTTACTTCGCAGAATGAATGAGAGATCAAATGACTAAATGTGCAATCTATTAAATCATATAATTTCTATTCCATTTGATTTGATAAATCTATTACAAATTTGAAGTTGGGTTGAAAAAATAGTGACAAGTGCTTATGAAAATTTCAAAACCAAAGAACAAATATGGGTGTGCTAATTATATGGCATATTTTTGCGAAGTTTAGGGAGATCCGCTGTAACTACCATTAATTGGTGTATAAAATTAATATAAAGACATAAGCAGTTGTCAAGATATATAATTCAGATTAGGGAGATCCCCTATTACGGATATCGTGGACAATTTAAAGGGTTTACCAAATATATATATATATACATTTAATAACAAAGTCTTCATGAATGATTGGAAAAATCAAATAATTAAGATTTTACAACCTCTAATTGAAAACATCAATCGATTTAATTTCATTATTTGGTTTTATTAGTTGTTGTCTGGGTAAATGTAATAAAACATAATAAGTGGAGTAAATGAGTTCAAAAAGGATTGTAAAAAAAATGTGATATACAATTAGTCATAATGTCCAAAGGATTTTTTTATAAAATGAATAATTAAGAAACAAATTGTATGTATTTACTTCGCAGAATGAATGAGAGATCAAATGACTAAATGTGCAATCTATTAAATCATATAATTTCTATTCCATTTGATTTGATAAATCTATTACAAATTGGAAGTTGGGTTGAAAAAATAGTGACAAGTGCTTATGAAAATTTCAAAACCAAAGAACAAATATGGGTGTGCTAATTATATGGCAAATTTTTGCGAAGTTTAGGGAGATCCATTGTAACTACCATTATTTGGTGTATAAAATTAATATAAAGACATAAGCGATTGTCAAGATATATAATTCAGATCGGGAGATCCTATTACGGATATCGTGGACAATTTAAAGGGTTTACCAAATATATATATATACATTTAATAACAAAGTCTTCATGAATGATTGGAAAAATCAAATAATTAAGATTTTACAACCTGTAATTGAAAACATCAATCGATTTAACTTCATTATTTGGTTTTATTAGCTGTTGTCTGGGTAAATGTAATAAAACATAATAAGTGGAGTAAATGAGTTCAAAAAGGGTTGTAAAAAAAATGTGATATACAATTAGTCATAATGTCCAAAGGATTTTTTTATAAAATGAATAATTAAGAAACAAATTGCATGTATTTACTTCGCAGAATGAATGAGAGATCAAATGACTAAATGTGCAATCTATTAAATCATATAATTTCTATTCCATTTGATTTGATAAATCTATTACAAATTTGAAGTTGGGTTGAAAAAATAGTGACAAGTGCTTATGAAAATTTCAAAACCAAAGAACAAATATGGGTGTGCTAATTATATGGCATATTTTTGCGAAGTTTAGGGAGATCCACTGTAACTACCATTATTTGGTGTATAAAATTAATATAAAGACATAAGCGAGTTGTCAAGATATATAATTCAGATTAGGGAGATCCCCTATTACAGATATCGTGGACAATTTAAAGGGTTTACCAAATATGTATATATACATTTAATAACAAAGTCTTCATGAATGATTGGAAAAATCAAATAATTAAGATTTAAAAAGGGGTATACAATTAATCATAATTTGTCATGACTGATATTCATTGCTTGTAGAAAATTGTGATTGAAAAATAGATCTCATCAAAATTAAATATTCGTTGAAATCAGTTTTGAATATTTACTATTCATAATAAATGCATTGACCTCTCCATACACGCTTATTTTTCTACCTTTGATTGTTCTTGAGTAATCTTTCGTTCACACCTTTATAACATTGTGCCTTTTGGATATTATTTGAACTATAACAACATTTTATATACGAAATTATGTAAAGTCATCCTAAAATATTGCTCCACTATACCATGGAAAATCTTCATCTAACATTTATAAAAAAAAATTTGTGTTATCTCAATTAATGATTCTCGTTGAGACTTCAATTCATGGCGGGAACATCCAGAATTTGATTGTCCCGAGTCAAATGTGCAGTAGAGAGACGGTTGAGTATCAATCTAAAGTCAACAAGCTGCGGGATGGTTGTAATTAAAAACAACCTCAGAAATGTCACTATGGCTATGGAAGGTGGTTTGTCCATCTGCAATGAAAAGGGGATAAAATTAAGTAAATCAAATATGATGAAAGTAAAAATGACACAAAATAATTAACTTGATAAAAAGGAAAACAATAACCACCAGTCCTAACCATCTTCACGAGAAAACAAAGCAAGAACATCTGTCTTGTCCAAAACACTTGCATAGCTTCTTGAGGCCCAAAAGCGGGGAACCTCTTAAACAACATTTGAAGGGATTTGGGGATTGTTATATAGGAATGAAGTGAATATTAACATTTATGAATTTGAAGAATTAACAAAACAGAAGTAATCATCACATGCGAAAAAGCTCACCGATTTGGGGCTTGAAAGGATCGTTAACCTCCACTTATTTTTGGCACCAAGGGCACGATCCGTAAACATGAAGCTTCCTAGCTGGAAAAAAGGATTAAGAATCAAGAGGTTCAAACTTATGAATAAATGATGTGAAAAGACACATATCAAAGAACCGGTGCCAAGAATTGGTACTCACCGCATTTGAAATAAAAACGATATTTGGAGATGCTTGATGCGGACGAGTGGAAGAAGATGAAATCCGATTTTGGAAACGAAAAGGAGGGAGACAAAAATGAGTGAGAAAGGACTTTACGAAGAGGAAGACGACATGAAGAAGATCTGAGTGGTGGACGAAAGGCGACTGCAATCTTGAGCTAAATGGTGACTGGTTTCTTAGGTCATTTGAGGTGATTTTATAGGGAGAGAATAAAATTTGAAATTTGAAATTGAAAAAATGGAGGGAGGGAAGGCATGAATTGAGAAATGGATGGCAGGAAATTTTGATGACATGGCACCTATAGTGGTGAAACACGTGGACCAATAAATGGATGGCTAGGAGGTTTAGTAGTATATATTTGATTGATTCATTGAGTATTTATCAATTAAAAAGGGGGTTTAAGAAACATAATTCAAATGTTAAGATGTTACGCTACCAATTTTATTTTAATATATATTTTTTGTATTGGCCACCATAGTCGTGGGATTGTTGTCAAACTCGCGAGTTGACTTTCGAGTTTACCGTTTTACGTTCCTACCTTACTAAATCGAGTTAAGTCTCTAGTAAAATCATGTCAGCTGTAAACTCAGATAAACTCACGAGTTTACACACCGAATTTACCGTTTTTACGTTTGTAGCTTACAAAATTGTGTTAATTTTTTTCAATTTTGTCATCCTCAACGGCTTTATATATGAATTTTATAGAAATATCTTTATTAAATATAATAAATTATGAATGTTGATGTATTTAATTTCAATTATTTATATTTAAAATATATTTAAATCAAATTATTGTCATTTTTATATTTAATTTATTTAATTTTACACTATTAATACATATTAAATGATAAAAGTAAAGTCTTACGAGTTTACCGATTCGAGTTTACGATACGAGTTTATGTCACTATCACGAGTTTGCTTAGACTCGTGAGTTTGACAACTACGGTTGTGGCAGTCTAATATATATATATATATATATATATATATATATATATATATATATATATATATATAGGAATAACATTTATGCATTTACCGAGAAAAATAATTCTGCAGTTAAGCCCAAAACTACACCGTTTTTTTTTTTTTGCCCTCCTCTTACTCTATCTTCTTCACAGCAAGCCACACATCGCCTTTGAAGCCAAGTAGTGTTGTACCATGAGCAGCTGCTGCCAGCGAGCCAACGACCATCAGAGTCCAATCAAGCCGATCCGGGCAAACAAAGAGCCTGGAGAAGGGCCCTGCGGCTTGTGTTGGCTCAATCTCCTCGGGCTCCTCCATCTCCTCCTCCACTTCAACCTGGTGTCTGGTGGGACGTAGAGGTCTCGGCTCCGGGTCTAAATAAGGCGACGGCGACTCTAGCATCTCAAATACCTCCGACACCAACGTGAGTGACTGTATATGGGGTGGGGACCATCCGAACAGATGCCTCGATATCATCATCTTTTGATCCCACCAACTCACAATCCCAACTCAAAGAAACCAAAACCCTTCTCCGAACACCCCTTTCCCCCCACTAAAATTAGTAGATCCACCCAATTGAGAGCCCAAATTCCCAAGCTAATTTGTTACCTTTCTCTTCGAATTATTACCTGCTCCTTTCTCATACCCCCACTCTCAACCAAAAAGAAAAACCGAGAGAGAAAGAGAACAACGTGGTCCTCCTCTTCCTCATAAAAGTTGGCGGCGCGTGGTGGTGGCGAGTCAAAACGGTGTACGGTGAGGGAAGATACTAATATCACCTAGAGTAGAACGCAAAACATCGAACCATCGAGGATATTAAGAGGAGGGGAAAAAGGCGAAATGGTGTAGCTTTGGGCTAGCTGTAGAATTATTTTTCTACAGTAAATGCAGAAATGTTATTCCCATATATATAAAAAATATTTCTCAAGTAAAAGTTGTCAATATATATGCTTGAGTTGTTAATTTTTATGAAAGTAGTAAACATGGTACTTGTTAAATATCTACTAATAACTATTCTAGTTTTGCTATTAACAACTCAAGTATACTTATTGACTACTTTTGTTTGAATACTGATTACTTTTGTTTCTTAATTGAAGTGGCCTGCTAAAGTAGTGAATATCAAATTGCTTTAATCAAAGGTTTGTAGTGGGCATTGCTTTAATCTTAACTCTCAATTTCGTTTAGGGAAAATTACATTTAAATATCAATTGAATTTGCTAAACCCCCAGAAGTCCACTGAATTTGTTAAAGGACTAAGAAGGGACATTGGTCAATAAGGGATATGCAAATTGAGGTGAAAAGTCAACACTTCCGTTTGGAAAAAACATATTATATCTCCCTTCCTTGTTGAGTCATACACAAACTAAAAATAGAGGAGGTGGCTTCGAGCGAAAATGAAAAACACAATGGGTGGAGGAGGAAGTGAAATGTGAGCTTTCGGAGGATCATACGCAAAGAAAGAGAAGCGAAGGATAGATTAAAGAGTAAGTATCTTTTCTCTCTTCTCACCTTCTCGATTCTTCCTCTCTCTCTCTCTCTCTCTACGTCATGGATACTTCTCTGCAACTCGCGGGAGTATAGGAAGGATTGGAAAGAGGTTAAGCAAAGAGAGATTCCATTGTTAGAAGGGTTTTGGATGTGGTGGTTGTTGGGGTTGGACTCCATTGTTAGAAGGGAAGAAAGGAGAGATGAAGAAAACGATAAACAGTGTCACAAGTGAAAAACCTAACGAAAGGACTGGTTATTCCCATTACTGAACTTGTAAATACTATTAACGAATTTGCAATTCTCATTACAAGATTTGTTAAAATTGACCCTTATTTGTTGTTTGATCAGAGACACAATTGAAAAACCTAACGAAAGGACTCAGAAACACAAGTGAAAAAGTTTGAAGAAAGGACTGGTAATAAGGGTCAATTTCATTTATTCTCGATCCTTTAACTCCTTTCATCGGGTTTTTCATTTGTATTTCTGATAAAACAACAAATATTTTAATGGGAATTACAAATTCGTTAATGGTATTATTATAAGTTCATATGGGAATAATTAGACCTTTCGTCGGGTTTTTCCCTTATGCTTTGATGAAACAACAAATAAGGGTCGATTTAACAGATTTTATAATGAGAATTACAAATTTGTTAATAATATTTACAAGTTCAATAATTGGAATAGCCAGTCTTTTTGTCAGGTTTTTCATTTATGTCTCTTATCAAACAACAAATAAGGGTCAATTTTAACAAATATTGTAATGAGAATTACAAATTCGTTAATGGTATTTACAAGTTCAGTAATGAGAATAACCAGTCCTTTCGTCAGGTTTTCACTTGTGACACTGTTCATCATCTTCTTCATCTCTCCTTCATTCCCCTTTCAACAATGAAGTCCAGCCCTAACAACCATCACATCTCAAACCCTTCCAACAATGGAATTCCTCTTCCTCTCTCCTCACCCTCTCTTCCTCTCCCTCTTTCCGATCCTTCCTATACTTCCCACGAGTTGTAGAAAAGTATCCATGGCAGTGAGTGAGAGAAAGAATCGGAGAAGGTGAGGAGAGAGAAAAGATAATTACCCTTTAATCTTTACTTGGCTTCGCTTTTCTTTGTGTATGATCCTCTGAAAGCTCACCTTTCACTTCCTCCTCCACCCACTGTGTTTTTTTTTTTTGCTCGAAGCCACCTCCTCTGTTTTTTGTTTGCATATGACTAAACAAGGAAGGGAGATATAATTTGATCTTTTCAATGGGTAGTGTCAACTTTTCACCCCAAGTTGCATATCCCTTATTGACCCATGTCCCTTCTCAGTCCTTTAACAAATTCAGTTGGTTTCTGAGAGTTTAGCAAATTCAACTGGTATTTAAATAAAAAATTTCCTTTCTTTTAATGTTTAGGTTTGAGATATCTTCCTTTACAAGTACAAGAGGTTGAATCTTCATTCTTGTCAAGGCGGTGGCGGACCCACACTTGTGCATGTGGGTGCAAGTGCAAACACAAAGTTTAAGAATATATATATATTTTGAAGGAATCTTATAACAAGTTGTCTAGATGGTGTAGTGGTTATAATGTTAGTCTTACACACAAGTCCCTGTTTGAACCCAGCTGGACAACTTTCTTAAATATTTTTTAGGCATGGACTTTCGCAGCCCATGATAAAACACATGGCTCAACAACTTTCACACTACATGGCGTAAAACAAGTTTACAACATGGGCCTGATTTGATAAGGAAAAAGGTTAATTAAAAATGGTAAAAGATAAATAAATATGTTGAATCTTAATAATTTCAAAGGGATTGATTTTAAATTTTGAAATGTTGCAAAATGTGAAAAATTACCTAACCACCCTTAGTTTTTAAAATAAAAATTCAAAAGGTCATGCAGTTTACAACTTTAGTATGCCTTTTAGCAACTTAAGTATCTGTAACAACAATTTTTGTGTGAGAAATTTATATATATATATATATATATATATATATATATATATATATATATAGGTCGTTGAAGCTCTTAATTTTTTTTTTGTAGTATTTTGTCAGTCTCTTTAGAGTTATTTGAATTCAAAATTTCGCATTTAAAACTTTCCTTCAAAATATTTTCCTTATCTATATTCATTAGATTTTTAATGCATTTAAAATTTTCATAAAAAAGTCAACAAATTGTGCACCCACAAATATAAATTTTTGGGTCCGCCACTGTGTCAAGGAATCATATGATATCATGGTACGTACTTCTATAAAGAAGTATCCCATTCCTCGCTAAGTTTTTGTGAGACCCGCTATTCTAAATTAAAAAATCTGACCTAATAGATGTAGAGTCCAAGCCATTAATTACAAATTGTCAATTATGTCCAGAAAATCCTCTCCATTTATCTACAATAACTTGGTAGAAAATTTTATCAAGGCTTAAATATTTTTCTCATACGTTTGTCAAAGTTGTCTCTATCTTCTTTTAATTTCTTAGTCTCTTTAATAAATTATTTGCTCATTAACTTATTAGATTATATAAAATTCTTGTTTCCTTGACTAATTTAACCTTATCCATCCACAAATTTTCAATTCCTTTGAATAAACGGGACAATCATGTGCCGTATTGTTAGGATGAGTTGTATATTTAGATGAGCACTGACTTTTCATTTGTCTTAATGTGTGAATTGTTTATTATTCCCTTCGTGTCATTAATGTAAATCATATTTATCTAAATCAATTAGATTAATATGTGAAAGTTAAGTTAGGTAATATTATATGTTTTGTTTTTCTAAAAACCCTAATCATTTTCTTTAAATTTCATATCCTCCCTCTTCTACTTGATTACTATTGAGAGAATTTTAATAGGATTATTTTGAAAAAATTAATAAAAATGTGAAATAGATTATATATTGATATATGATCGACATCGACTTCCTAATTATGTCTTCTTTTGCATATCTTTTGCATATATATGTCACTTTCCTCATCATCTTTGTTAGGAAATATATTAGTATAAATATATTATAATTAATTAGTATCGCACATAATCAGGGATTATAGGAATTATGAGTGATTAGGGAATCAATCATCATAATGATTCATTATTCTCTTGTCTTCTCTCTTGTGTATAAATACCCTATTGAGCATATGAATAAACACATTGATTTGAGATTTGAGAGTATATTTTCTTTCTCTATCCTTCTCTTTGATTTCTACTATCTTCTTTCTCCTGTTTCTCTCCGTCACATATTCCGCCCCATGGATCCCTACAAGTTCCTTCACATCGTCCTCAATCCAGACGGCACCATAACTCGCTTGGAAAAACACCACGAAACTCCTGCCCAACCCGATCCCAACCCTCACCTTCTGTTCTCTCCAAAGATCTCTCCATTAATCCGTTACGTAACACCCGGGCTCGTATCTTCCTTCCCCATCAAGCACCGGACCACTCTTCATCATCTTCTATCACCAAGCTTCCCATGATTGTCTTCTACCACGCCGGCGGCTTCATCGACTACGCCGCAAACACCACTTACTTCCACGACTTCTGCGTTCAAATTGCTCAAAGAACCCAATCCGTCCTCGTTTCTGTGAACTACCGCCTAGCTCCGGAGCACAGGCTGCCGGCTGCATATGATGATGCTTTGGAGGCGTTGCACTGGATCCGAACCTCCGAGGAAAAGTGGTTGACATGTTTCGCTGATTATTCCAAATGCTATCTCAACCGGAACCTTTGAAGATCAAAGGGCTGATATTGGTTCAGCCATTCTTCGGCGGAGTGAAAAGAACTTCTTCCGAAGAGAGGCTAGCCAATGACACGATTTTGCCACTGCCGTCACTGATCTCGTGTGGGAGCTTTCGCTGCCTGTGGGGGCTGATCGTGATCACGAGTATTCCAATCCCACGCCTGAGAAGGGTTCGAAGGTATTTGATAATATCACACGGCTTGGATGGAAAGTTCTTGTGTTTGGAAGCTATGGGGACTTACTCATCGACCGTCAGATTGATCTGGCGAAATCGTTACAAAAACACGACGCACACGTGGAAGGTCACTTTAAGGGTGAAGATAAGCATGGAGCGTTTGGTGGCCAGCCTACGAAGGGCAGAGCCATTGAGCTATACGACGCAATGAATAAATTATTCACCACAAACTATTAGTAGCTTAGGATGTTTTTTTCGTAATTTTTTTAATTTTAATTCAAAGTGGAGTCGACGTAGTAGGTAGTTTGATTTTATTTTTTATATTCCTAATAATAATAATTCCTTTATCCTTTTCGTTTCTTAAGATGTCAATGGTGTTTGGTGTTTGTTTGAGTCGAAGCAGAGAGGTTTTATAATTGAATAAGAAGACTAGAGTCTTGATCCTTAGTTATTTAATATCTTGTTTTATCATTGTGATTTTACGTTTTACGATTTTTTTCAATAAAATGATTTTACTAATTTTCTTTATGATTTTACGATTTGTTTACGTTACGATTTTTATGAATAAGAAGACCAGAGTCTTGATCCTTACATTACAAGCACCTTAAGTTTGTGAGCACTATCACGCGTGTAACATCCCAAATTTTAAGATTTGGAATTTTAAAATAATTATGAAGTTGATTATTGTAATTTAGGCTTATTTTCCCCTTATTTTACGTTGGGAAAAGAATAATTCAAATAAGAATAAATTATGCCTAAAAAAAATGTAGAGATAATATATGAGGATTTAATTTGAAAGAAAGGGCAAAATGATTTAATTTAATTATTTGGAAAATTGGGAATTTATTTCTGCATAATATTTAATAATAAAATTATGGTAATATGGCAAAGGATTACTTTTTAATAAAACCTATATATATAATTCCTAAGCCCATGATAATAGCAATTATCTCTAATTCAAGTCACCTATCCTCATAGAATCGTGTAACCTAAGCAAAGCTATCTAGGAAAGAAAATACACATACACTCTTTTAATTCAACTTATGTAAGTCAACTTTAACAATGTTATTGTGCAATTAAAAAAACACAAGTAATCCTGGGCAGTTTTGCATCATACAGACAATAGACAAGCCCCAACCTCATTTATTAATTACCCAACAACAAACAAAAACCCAACCCAATACAACAAAATAAAACCAGCCCAAGACGCAACACACAGGGAAATGAGAAACAGATTGTATAAAATAATTCTAATAACAAAAAAAAAAAAAAAAAACCAGAACAGGAGCAACTAACACGCAACGTATCATACCATAAACAGAGCCTCAGCGTCGCTTACGGAAAAAAGGAAGATAACGCTATCAGGTTGAAGATCATAGTATCTTCTTCAATGCAAAAGCAGTGGGATAATCACAACAGATCACGCCATATCTCCCCACGTCATAGCAGCAACCTCCCATGCTTCTTGGGCCAAGCACCACACTCCCTCATTATAATTTCCCCAACCCAGAGAACACAGAGACAGAACCGAGAGTTTCAGCTGCAAAGAAAAAAAAAAAACAGAGAGAGAGCAAGGCCGAACATTAGGAGGGAAGTTGAAGGAAAAGAGGAGCTGATCATTGTGTGCAGGCCTAAGTGTCAACCAAGGTGAGTCCCCAACCATCTCCCTTCTAGTTTCTACATGATTAGTTCTGAGTTTGAGGATTAAAAACGCATGGGTAAGCTGCTGCATCCTTATACTCTGTTTTTCGGACAAGAAACCAAGCAAACTTTTGAGCTTCTGTTTCTATGGGAAACGTTTGAGTTTTTGCACGAAATTTTTACAGTAGATAGTAGACTCAATAAAGTTTGAAACGAGAAAAAAACCAGCCAAAACGGACGTGTAGATTGAGAGTTATGATTTTTCAAAGTTGGAGGTTGAAACTACAAAACGTCAGTTTCCAGAACGTGGCAGATCAGATTCGGGCTTGATTTTGAAATGGAAAACCTTTGATTTTTTCCTTGAAATTTTTACAGTAAATAGTAGACATATCAACCTTCCCAACGAGCCAAAGAACACCTAAAATTAACGTGTATAAAGAGAGATATGATTTTCAAAAGTTGAGCTAAAAATCTGGGCAAATTCTGGTATGCTTCTGGAGCATGAAAATGACGTGGCCTTTCGGAAAAATTAAACCTTTTATTTTTGCTTTGAAATTTTTACAGTAAATAGTAAACTAAATAAGGTTTAAAACGAGCTTTGGAACACCTTAAACGGAGCTCTATAGCTCGAGATATAATTTTGGAAGTTGAGTCATAATTTTGGAAAGTTATCTGAACAATGATCACGTTTTTGAAATCTGGTAATGATACAGTGTGTTATGGCTTTTGGTATTATTTTTATGTGAAATTAGACATGCTAAGGAACACTTATTTTTGGAAGCACCTCATTTGGATTTTTGTAGAATTAATTATGAATTTTCAAAGTTTAATCAGAAAATTCTGGATATTGTTTGTATTTTTCGAAAGTTGGAAATTTTCCCAGTCATAGATCAACTTGGTGACTTTAGTTTATGAAAATAGACTTATCAAGGTTTAAATAGGAATTGGATTCACTCAATTTGGAGTTGTATCGGTCAAATTATGAATTTTCTAAATTCTCAGAAAAGTTAAAGGCTGAAGTTTGATAAGTCTTAAAACAGTCACGTATATTATTAATAGTGCATAACCTTCAAAGTAAAGGTTCTTCTTTTGGATAACTTGTCTATTAAGGGTTATAAAGACTCTAAAGTGACAAGACAAACCTTCTTAACATTTTTAAAAAACATGACTCTTAATAAAATAGATAAATAAATAATAATAAACAATATTATTATTTATTAAGAAGGGTATTTTTAGTAAGAGAATTTTTAGGGATTAATCTATTTTTAATCCTCTAAAAATTAATTCGTGTAGTTAGTTACTTTACGACGCAAGTAGTGACTAATGACAATGATAAACGTTTATAGGCATACATTGATACCTCTACTGATCCCAGCACCTTCGGACGAAATAAGGATTCAAGTTTGAGGTGGGTAACTGTTATCTCGTTAGCTTGTATGTATGTATTCATGTATGACTGATCATGGTTGCTAGATAATTTGCATGTATGTATCCTAGCTATGGATTGGGGCTGCGTGTCCCATAGGGCTGCGTGTCCTAAAATGGAGCTGCGTGTTCCAAAGGGTGCGGTCCTTGGTCATTAGGCTGCGGTTAACAGTGCGACTTGTTTATTGTGAATTACTCTATGCTTATACATGTGTTATACTTGTGATTTATATTTCATACCTGCATATGAGATTAATCTGTTACCCACAGGGTTCATTCATTTGAACTCCGGATCGCATGAAAGAGACAGGTGGTGGATCGGGATCAAGAGGAAAGATGCAAACGTAAGGGTTAGGAACCTTTTGGAAAAATATAGGTAGTTGGATTGTATTTTACGTTTATCATTTGTCTATTTTGGAGTACTGTATTAAGAACCCACTATGGGATAGATTTGAATCGCGAAAAATTCATCCTCATGTTTTCAAGCTAAGTTATTTTGTTAAAGTTTTATTCCGCAATTAAGTCGTCCAAATTATTTCGATGCCTGTGCGCTATAACTCTGATAAATAAGGGCGTCAAAAGGACGGGCGTTACAACGCGCCTGCGCATGGACCCAACCGCTTCACCGTCGTCAGATCCTAGCCTTCCGATTACTGTTCTCACCAAACATATCATGTTCAGCCCAGAATTTAACGTAAACGTCGAATCTTCCTAACTCGGAAAGCACTGGATAATTATATTCCTCTCCAAAGCTGCTACTGCCTCGATTTTATACTTCCATCGTGTCCCTACCCCTCACTAAGTTATTTTCCAATTTTGGCTCTAACTCGTGGGGTGCGGAACCCGATACATCTCCCACATCCCGATCCAAACCTTCCCCTGTTCCTTCGAAGGATTCCTTTATAATCAATCAAACAACACCTAAGTTTGATTATTCCCACCTCGCACAACAGTGGATAATCATCCTTCCAACAACATCAAGTAACCCCGTTGGCAGGGGCGGACCCAGAAATTTTACTTACGGAGGCGAAAAAAAAGTGCTACATCGTAAATAAAAAACTTGAAATACAATATACACATAATATATAAAAAAAAAGAGAGAAATCTATTATAGAAATTAAGATTAGTTCACTTGACCCTACGTGTTTTTATATTATTAAACTCATTTAGAATTGATACCTCTTTATTTTGCAGTATTTTTGACATTCAACATTAGAAGTAGACAAGAGCAAAGACTCACTATTCTTTTTCTTAAAATAATTATCGTAGTAGCACTCTTCCCCATAATAATCACCTACAAAGAGTATGAATTATTTCATGACCAATATGATTTTAAAAATATTATTAATAACAAAAGTAAACCAATTAAAATTAATTATTAGTTATCATCCGTAATACCCCAGAATCTGACTTAGGGTAAATATCAAAAATTGGGAAATATACCTATTGAAAATAGGTGAATATGAGGTCTCAAACACCTTGTAT
The DNA here is from genome assembly GCA_025563575.1 of Acacia pycnantha. Lineage (NCBI taxonomy): Eukaryota > Viridiplantae > Streptophyta > Magnoliopsida > Fabales > Fabaceae > Acacia > Acacia pycnantha. Next base: position 1,112,409 of record JAMWYP010000256.1, on the reverse strand, counting down.
TGAGTTTACCTTGTTGTTAGGGTAATTTCTCTTGAAATTAGATAATTTGCAAATAGGTCCACAAAGCGGTTGAAAATTTGCAAATAGGTCCCTAAACACATTATGGGTTATAAATACCCTGTGAAAGCTATAAAAGAGGCAAGTAAATATCTATTTGAAATAGGGAAGGATATTGTCCCTAATTTAGGTAATTTATTAAGTTACAAATTTGGAGAAATTGTAGAAGAATACTCAAAAAGTAAGGAAATGACCGAAATACCCCCGTAAATGCTAAGATAATGCAGGAGACATGAAAACAAAGATGTCAATACAAAAGTTATGAGGTAATGAGGCATGAAAATTAAGAAAATTATCAACTAATGATAAAAAGATTATTAGGTAATTATTGGCTAATTACTTAAGCATAAGCAAAGGAAATTCACAAGTAATTATGTAAAACCCTAAAATTAGTGGTTTTGGTTTGAAATTAGTAAAAACATATTTGCTAATTAATGGGAAATTTTGAGAAAAATGGATGAGTTTAGGTATTTTTAAGCCTAAATACAGGAATGGACCAATTAGGTAATTTTGTGTAATTTTTGGAAAAATTAAATAAATAAATCATTAAATATTTAATTAAATAAAAAATAAATATTTATTAAATATTAAGGAGGGGGCTGCCGACATCTTGGATAAGAGAAGAAAAAAAAAATAAAAGAAAATAAAATGAATTGAATAATATATAAGAGTTGTAAAAATAATAAACTCTTATTTAATAATAAAAAGGTGAATAGTAATTAAATAAATAGGAAACGGTTCCTATCTAGAGAACCAGGAATGAGAATTTCAAAGTCAAGATAAAATATTGATCAGTGAGTTTTTATCTTAGTTAGGCTTTTCCTAAAGTTAATTACAAGCGGATCGTGCATTTTCCTAACAAAACAAAATAAGGAAAAATGTAGATAGGCACATTTTTGGATCTGAAGAAAATAAATTCTAACTCAACATCTAGAAATGAGTTTGAAATTATCTCGACATATTTGGAATCAGTGAATCTTTGTCCAGAAGTTGATGATTCCAGAAATTGCCCGTAAAGGGCACGCATTTCGAGGAACTTCAGACTGACTGTTGGAGCTCTATATGGAATCAAAATTTAGGTTAACTTGGACATTTCTAATGAGTGAGGAAATGGCGTCAAAGTTGTAAATCCAGAATTTTGAGATTTTTCCGAAATTACGTAAATCGGGTACCGATCGAGGAAATTCTATCGGACCGGGGCAAAAAGCAAAATTTGGATTGGCTCAAGGGGGGTAGCTGGACGTTTTGTGCAGCATTGTGTGTTCAAGGGTCAAGATTTTGCCTTCTTGAACAAGTTGGATCCAAGGGCTAAAAACAAATTGGAAAATTCCCTTTATGTCCCTTGAAATTTCTATAAATAGGACCCTAGCCTTCATAAATTCTCACACCATTTCAAGAATAGAATTTTGGTTCTAGAGAGAGGTTTTAGAGAGAGGAGCTCTGGGGGAAAATTGCAGCGAAGCTCTGGGGGAAAATTGCAGCGAAGCTCTGGGTAAGTTTTTCGGTACTTAAGCTTTCGTAGTTCTTTCAGTAGTTAGAGTAGAAATGCTAGTTTAGTCTTTAATCTTTCAGGTATGATTACATATCATATTCTAGGGGTATTTTAGTCATTATTTTGAAAATCTTGGTGGGGTCGAAGTTCTGGCAAAATTTTGGAAGATTAGAGTTAAAATAGTGAAGTTCTGACGAAATTCCGCCGATTAGGGGAATAGGGGCAAAATGGTAATTTTTACCTAAAATGCCTGTTATGATTTAAATCATTAATTAATATGATTTATATTTCGAAAATGATATTGGAGTAGGAGTTATGTTGGAATTTTGGAAAATTAAAGTCAAAGTAACGAAGTGCTGGCGAAATTCCGCCAATTAGGGGTCAGGGGTAAAATGGTCATTCTGACTAAAAATGTCCGTCGTAATGATAGATCCTTAACAAGTACATTGTTATGTTGATAGGATATCCCGATTACGTTACGATTACATTTTGACCAACCGTCGTGCCGAATTATCGTAAACGTCAACGAAGGTACGTTCGCGTCTTGGTAACCTTAACTCGATGTTTATTGTATGCATATGTGTATATTGTCCGTACTCGACCGTACTATTGTCTGTCATGCACATACTCGACTGTATCTTTGTTGTTCTGTCATGCCTATTGTCCTGTCATGCACGTACTCGATTGTACTATTGTCGTACTCTGATTGTACTATTGTGCGTATTAGATTGTACTATTGTACGTACTTGATTGTACTATTGTTACGTACTTTGATTGTACTATTGTCTGTACATCCGATTGTACTATTGTCTCGTACTCGATTATCTTGTTTTCTATCATCCGATTGTATGATTGTCTGAGGGTCGGGTGGACCGAGAATCGAGGAGAAGGACAAGCAGCACGCCTAGGAGTCCCAGTTGAAAACTTCTTTCTGTTATACTTTTGAAACACTCTTGTACCGCTGTTTAAACATCAAGACATGCTACCGTGGGTATTTTAATATATATATCAGTTACTCAATCGCTCCGGTGCTCTACTCTGATGTTTACAAATGATGTTTGAAAAAAAAATTATACTGCTTGTGAAAACGGGATGTTACATCATCTATATTCCCACAACCATCTTTTAACAAAACTTAAAATTTACTCAAAATCCTAACCCTAAAATATTCTCTAATTAGTATAAAAGTAGTATAATTAGAAAGATAAAATCATATATAATAAATTTCATGAAGAAAATTTAATGAAAAGAAGTAATTTTGAGTATTTTATTTATTCTCAAAATTTTTTATATGTAATAAGTGGGGCTTGGGGATAATTTAAGGTTCTGGATTATTTTGAATTTATTATTTTATTATTTTATTTTGAATTTTGATGAGTGAAGGAATATTGATTGATGGGAAGATTTTTAATTTTACTTCAAACTAATTAATGTTTTAGTTCTCATTTAAATCGACCCAATCAATTAGGGCAAAACAAAAGATTCTTGCTTTTGTCAATTTTGGAGGAAGTAAAAATTTAATGTGACATATATAGAAGCTAGGGAGCCCCAACAAGCCTATTGCAGGCAAAGCAATGCTAATTAAGGCCCTACTAAATAAAGCACTTTTAACGTATATTTTGAGGCCCTTTCTGCTCTTTTTTTGGGAGACGTTTATGTGAGTAACGTAGTAAAGTCTGGGCATAACGTCCATTAAAAAAGGGATGTTGTAAGAGACTTATGACGTCTCTTTTTGAAAAGGGATGCGGTAAGTTATTTTAAAAAAAAACAAAAAACAAAAGTTTTGCACTGCCGTGAGTGACTTTGCTTTTTTGCTTCCCTGAGCGTTCGGCTAGCACTTGATGCACAAAACTGAGGTTTGAAATTTGACAAAACCAGACAAGAAGATGAGAGCAGCGCCACAAGTTTTAGCTCTTCAAACCATCGATCATCACTTCCTTTATCCCATCTCCACCTTCCTCCTTCTCCGTTGCCAATGACTTTTGCCTCTTTATCCACCGTCGCTGGCGACCACCACTCCACCATCGCCTCGAACAACTAGTGGAAATGTGACTTACAAATGATGAAGATGGCGGCGTGCGAACCGCCTCTATGGGTGGAAGAGGAACAGTTCTTACTAACTAAGTAGCGAGTGTTTTGCCAACAACCACCCATTTAATTACATGGATGAACCGATTTACATGTTGGTGAAAAGAAAAAGCATACGTGTTTTAGGGAAATATCTACTTTTGTAATAGTGACTGAATCATTCTTTGCACTTATAAAGCCCGTATGAGATTGCATAGACGCAACAAAAGGTTAAATATAGTTCTATATCAAATTTTTATTTTATTTAGTAATTTATTTCATAAACTTTATCTAATTAATCAACTATTACTACTTGATATCCACAGTTCTATTACCTTAATTTTCAATATTACCTTAATTTATGCCTTGTTTGGTACTATGAAAGTGGGAGGGTGGGAAGTGGAAGTGAAACCCAATATTTGTATTTTTGGTATGCTTGAAAACACTTCCTTTAGGAAAGTGACTTCTATAAAAAATGATAGAAGTGACTTCCATCAGGACCCCAAAGAACTGGTTCCACTTCTATGGAGGTGGAATTTTGCTATCCATTATACCGTCATATGTTTTATCAAAATTTCAACTTTGCCCCTCTTGCTTCCTTCCTTCATCTTCAACCTCCCACTTAACAAAAACCACGAAGTATTTTTAGGGTGCATTTAATACCTTAAAGTATTTTTCATATATCCAGCCACAGTAGTAATTTTTTTAAAGTATGTTGATCAGCATAAAATACTTTTTGTGCAATCTTACACTTATCAATATAGGTTATTTAAGGTTTTGAATACACCAGCAAAAATACTTGAGAGAATTTGATAATTTGATGCACTACAAAATACTTTAGGGCACTAGATGTACCTCACAAAATAATTTAGGGTGCTAAATGTATCTCAACCTTTTTTAGTTGTTTTAATAATCATTTTCTTTTGCATACACTTTTTCCATTAAAATTAAGGGTTAAGGTGCAAAAATACATATATGGTTTTTCCAAAAGTGCACTCAATACCAAGTGTTTTTTTAATGCAAAAGTGACTATGTGATTATAAAATTGGAGTAAAAATACCCATTGACGGTAAGTTGGCCATTATTTTTAAGACTGACATTGATGATGACTCAGCTAAATTTCACCCTAGTTGACATTGTAGAATTGGAAAAAATTACAATAAAAAAAGGCCCAAAAAGTTTTGAAAATTACAGAAAGGCAGTAATGGCGGTGAGGAGGCGGAGATAGGCGGCACGATAAGTAAGATTGAGATTGAGAGAGATGGAAAATTGGAGAAAGAAGGGTTGAATTGTAATTTCTAAAATATCTATGTCATTTTCTGTAATTTTCTTGATTTTTACTACCAACTAAGATGAAAATTAGTTGAGTCGTCGTCCATGTCAGCCTTAAAAATACAAAAAAGTCAAACTAACGGTCAATGACCATTTTTGCTACACTTTTGTAACCACATAATCACTTTTGCACAAACAAAAAAAACACACACACATGGTGTTGGGTGTACTTTTAAGAAACACACATGTGTATTTTTGACAGTAGTTTGATTTCTTAAAAACTTTCAGAGATTTGTTTATGATTGGTATACCAAGATTGATTTATTTAATAATATATGAAGTACCAGCAACTAGATTTTCTTATATTTTTCAAAGACCATAAAAAGTGGTAAGAATGGGCGCAATTGGATGGGTCAAAACTATTACATTACCCGGTGATATAAGAGATTCAATGAATTATATATTGAATAGAAAAAGAATATATTTATATAAAGGAAAAAAAAAAAGTAATGTTACTTAAAAATACTCCATCACAAAATTTATTACCAAAAGTGTTAAGGATCCAACTCCAAAGAACGGGTGAAACTCTTTTTTAACTATGTGGAATAAATATTCAACTATATGCGAATATCTTCCATTTTGTGTGTGTGTCTCTCTATATATAGTGAAAGATAAGCTGCACGCAAATGAATAAAAGTTGCACGAAATTTGTCTAAGGTAAAAATGTAATTTTTTAAAATTTGGGTTGTTTGCTATAATTTTAGAGGGGACTGCCCTCATGCCTTGTGAACTTTACGACCTTTTCATCAAACAATAATTAATTCACTATTTATATGGAAGAAATTGAGCAACTATTAATTTAGCCCAAGTTCAATTTTGAAGTGCATTAGTTAATTAGAACGCCTTTTTATTTTTATAATCTAGAAATCACTGGACAAACTGTTTTCAGATCTCTGACATTGGAAGACGTTCTAAGTTTTTTTTTGGTCAAAGAAGACGTTCTAAGTAATTCTATACCTTTCGCACAAAAGTGGATACTATGAATAAGCCCTTATGATTAATTGACCATTTTGCGTCAACGTAACGTGACTCTGCCAATAACGCCCGTTTGACGATAACCATGCCCAACATATTAATTATTTAATATATATATATATTAGAGTTTATCGTTTGTCATATCATTTGACATAAGGTTTTGTTAAGTCAGCCCACAACTATGTTGTTTTGGGGATTAGAGGAATTAATTAAGAGTCTTTTGGTAAAATTCATATAAAAAACACAAAAACAAAAATACCAAAACACCATTCATTAATTCCCTAACCTTCAAAATGACGTAGTTTTGGAGTTAAGGGGATTAATAAAGGGTGTTTTGGTAAAATTCATATAATAAATATGAAAACAAAAATACTAAAACACCCTTCATTATTTCCCCTAACCCACAGAACGACATAATTTTGAGATAAGAGAATTAATTAAGAGTTTTTGGCACCAAGTTGGAGCCAATTTTGTTACGGTTATTTAGTGGTAACCGCTACAAAGTTCATTTCCTAACTAGCACGTGTCTTAGCATGGGTGTTCCCATTGCAAATTTGTAGCCGTTTGGTCGAAACCGCTACAAAATATGATTTTTGCACGATTGTTGTTTATCACTATGAACCATCGGGTTTTTAGTGAATTGACCATATATGATGCTTTAGTAGCTCCACATGTCATCTTATTTATAAACAAGGAAAACAAAATTAAAAAGTCACCCCATGTGAATTATGTGAGAAAATTAAAGAGGTGGAAGTATCTTATGCGATGAAAGAGGAAATCAAAGAGGTACCTACTGTTTATCTTGATGTTGTTAGATACAATGACAGAGGCTTTTAGGGACCTTGTTCTCTCGAAATCTCCCTTAGTATGTCCTACCTCCAAAAATTGAATCTTACTTTTCATTACTCTCAGGCGAACATCAACTCCTCCTTCATTTGCAGCTTCTTTTTCATTATTGTTTAATCTCTTAGTTCAGCATACCAATCCGCACTACAAAAAACATTAGATTAGCAACAAAATTGTATAATTTCGTTGTCAAATAGACTGTCTCTAATTGTAGCTCTTCACACGACGTCCTTACTAAACTATATACTTTTTCTATGTTTTTCTACATCAAGTCATATGCCATGTTAGGAAGAGTTAGGGTGTGTTTGGTTTGAGGAGAGGGAAGGGAGATAAATTTTTACCTCATATTGACCAAATTGCCCATGGAAAATTTACAATATTCCAAAAATACACTCAACAAAAAGGAATATTCTTCTCATTTTTGACAATTTAGTCAATATCCTTCCTCCCCTCTCATCCCTTCCCCTGCCCTCAAACCAAACATGCTAAACTTTTAAATTTCCACTATGAGTGCATATTCTATATGATTGCACTACTACAAAAAGAGGGAATAGTATGCATGTTTTGTGGCACTTCTTTACAGCTTCTTATGGATTTTTTTCTTTAAAAAAAAAAGGGATGTTGTGGCGTTTTCTCAGGCAAGCACAATAGATGCTTATGGGCCTTATGTGGCACTTGCTTGACCAAGCACCACATAAGGTGTTTGTTTTTTATAAATAAAATACACTAGCAGCTATGGCGCTTGCTCATAGTTGCTATTGACTTTGTGTGGGGCTTGCTCCACACAAAGTATTTCTTAATACTTTCTCCCAAACCCTTTTTCATCAACTCCCATTTTAGCATTGCGTGTTCCCATTTTCCAATGACTCTCTCACGGATTTCCTCTTCCCTTTCCTTATCCTCTTACCTCCACTCCCACTAGCCTCTTCCTTTCCTTATCCTTGGTCCCTACTCCCTCTCCTTCTATAAACATTCACGCACACATTCATTTCTATTTCTTTTGGTCACATTTCCGCCACCCATCCCTATCCCAAAGATCACATAAGTACATACTCACCTTTTCTTTTTATTTTTCCTTTATTAACTTTTTTCTTCGGTGTTGTGTTTGAAGTTTCACTCACTCTAGTTAAACTTCCTATATAGTGATGTTTTTAAATTTTGAGCTTACAAATCTAATTTTATTAGTACTTAATAGTTTAATTTGCTCAATTTATTTTATATTTAATTTATTATGAAATATGGAAAAAAGTTCTCATTTTTATTTGCTATATTCATTTGATTTTTAATGCATTTAAAATTTTCATTAAAAAAAATTCAACAAATTGTGCACCCACAAATCTAAATCTATTTGAAATTATTATTTCCACTTTTGTTTGTTATTCATATATCTTTCGTGCACACATTTATAGCATTGAGATTTTTTTATATTCTAAGAACTGTAACAACAATTTATAAAGGATATTGCAACAGTTATCCTAAAATATTGCTCTAATATACCACAGAAATTCTAGGTCATAAACGTTTTTAGGTGTCAATTTTATGCACAAATTAGCTCGCAATTCAATGTTGGGTTTTGATTTTAGAACCTGTAATTGAAAACATCAATCGATTTAACTTCATTATCTGGTTTTATTAGTTTTTATGCAGGTAAATGTAATAAAACATAATATGTAGAGTAAATGAGTTCAAAAAGGGTTGTAAAAAATGTGATATACAATTAGTCATAATGTCCAAAGGATTTTTTTATGAAATGAATAATTAAGAAACAAATTGCATGTATTTACTTCGAGAATGAATGAGAGATCAAATGACTAAATGTGCAATCTATTAAATCATATAATTTCTATTCCATTTGATTTGATAAATCTATTACAAATTGGAAGTTGGGTTGAAAAAATAGTGACAAGTGCTTATGAAAATTTCAAAACCAAAGAACAAATATGGGTGTGCTAATTATATGGCATATTTTTGCGAAGTTTAGGGAGATCATTTGTAACTACCATTATTTGGTGTATAAAATTAATATAAAGACATAGCGATTGTCAAGATATATAATTCAGATCAGGGAGATCCCCTATTACGGATATCGTGGACAATTTAAAGGGTTTACCAAATATATATATATATATATACATTTAATAACAAAGTCTTCATGAATGATTGGAAAAATCAAATAATTAAGATTTAAAAACGGGTATACAATTAATCATAATTTGTCATGACTGATATTCATTGCTTGTAGAAAATTATGATTGAAAAATAGATCACATCAAAATTAAATATTCTGTTGAAATCAGTTTCGAATATTTACTATTCATAATAAATGCATTGACCTCTCCATACACAGTTATTTTTTCTACCTTTGATTGTTACTGAGTAATCTTTCGTTCACACCTTTATAACTGTAACATCCCATTTTCTAAAGCGGAAATTTTTTTTTTTTTGCAATCAATCAGAGATGAGCAATGGAGCGTAAGAGTAACTGATCATAATATAACATGAAACATAGTGTAATATTGTATTGACATTACAGTGATCCTAAGGTTCGGAAAGTAATCGACAGAAAGGAAAAGAAAGCGATAAGATAAAGATGACTTCTTCCGCAAGTCACTCCTGCTGCTTTCCCCGGACATCAATTCGCGGTCCTCCAGACCACGAAGCTACAGTGAGATTCAATTCACCGCATTGAATCTCAGGTAACGGTTAACCTTATGCTCAAATAAAACAGTATATAGACAACAGATATTCATGACATAACAACAACATCTCATCAGATAAGTGTGACACAGACAGAACATAAGCATGGAGCAGTATGTAAGGTCCTACACAACAACATTGTGACACAGACAGGACATAAGCATAAAGCAGTATGTAAAGTCCTACACATATATAGCCTGCACATTACTCTGTGCCACGAACACGTGTCCTCAGCGCTAGGAAAACTCAAAGCGGTATTATCATGTCTTATAACCCGTACAAGGTTTGTATGTAAAGCGGCGACCCTAAGCGAGCCCGGTATATGAACGTATCTATGACATATCTGTATATGAGAACTATAGGATTAGTGTTACAGTACGCGTCCGTACCTTCGTTTGATGTACGTAGTTGTTTCTGGCGGAAACTGTACTTTCTGACGGAAAACAGCGGTTTGTCCGACAGCGGCACGTTGGACAGCGTAACGGCAACAAATTAGGATTTCGGATATCCTATGAGAATAATGTCACTTCCATTAGTAATTTGACATTATAAGCGGCATTTTAGGTAAAAATTACCATTTTGCCCTATACTCCTACTTGGCGGAATTTCGCCGGCGCTTCACTACGTAGGCTATTTTCTTCCCAAAATTTCGCGAACTTCGACGCATTTATGATTTTCGAAAATAAAGACTAAAATAGCCCTCCCATATGATACCCAATCATACTCAAAATTTAAAGGCTATTACTACCCCTAACCTTTAAAAGAGCTATAAAAACTACAACTTTTCGTGACTCGATCCCTACTATGTTTACACCTCTGCATATTTTTTCAACGCAAACAAGGCTCTAAAACATTTGTAGGAATCTTGTCACCTACTTTCTAAATCTAACTAACAATTCTACTAACTACTAAACTAAAAACTAAAGACTAAAAACTAAAGACCGAAAGACTTACCCGTTGAAGACTTTCCTGGACAATTCTACGAGGCTTATTTGCACAATTCCCCAGAGCTCCTTTCTCTTCTTTCTCAACCAAAAATTTCGGCCAAGAGAAGGAAGAAAAGGTGTGAGAATTATGAAGGAGGGGGTATTTATAGGAAAAAACAAGGGCCTTGTTTGGCAAATTCAAGGCTTTGTTTGGAAAATCAAGTTGTAATAACCCATTAATGCAACTTGTTCAAGAAGCCACTTCTTCTACACACACACACTCTTGGCCGAACCCTAGGGCTGATGTGGCAGCCCCCCGATCGGTACCCGATTCGCGTAATTTCGGAAAAATCTCAAAATTCTGGATTTACAACTTTGAAAACATGTTCTCACTTAGTAGAAATGTCCAAGTCAACCTTTATTTTGATTCCATATAGGCCTCCAACAGTCCAGTTGAAGTTTCCTCGAGAAACGTGTCCGAACGCGTCCGGTGTCGGAATTCGTTTTCGGAGATATCAATCTCTCGAAATAATTCACTGATTCCAAATATGTCTAAATAAATTCAAACCCATTCCTAAATGTTGAGTTAGAATTTATTTTCCTCTTTTCCAAAATTATGCCTATATGCATTTTTCCCTATTTTGTTTTATTAGGAAAATGCACAAACGGCCTCGGAATTAACTTCATTATATTATTATAAAAATGCCCACTTGACCACTTGCTTCTTATATCAATTTTATTTTATTTTTCTTTGGCCCAAAATTTCGTTTTCCCCCTTTAATTAATTTAATAAATATTTATTTTTTATTTACTTAATTATTTAATGATTTATTTATTTAATTTTTCCAAAAATTCCAACAAAATTCCCTAATTGGTCCATTCTTGTATTTAGGCCTAAAAATACCTAAACTCAACTATTTTTCATAAAAATTTCCAATTAATTAGTAAATACATATTTACTAATTTTAAAACAAAAACCACCAATTTTAGGGTTTCATATAATTACTTGTGAATTTCCTTCACTCATGCTTAAGTAATTAGCCCAATATTACTTAATTACTTAATTATCATCACTTGATAATTTTCTTAATTACAATGTCTCATCATCTTCATATTATTGCATTAACCTTAGTATTTCCATGCCTCTTACATTATTCTATAATTTGTAAGGGTATTTTGGTCTTTTATTACTTTTGGCACATTCTTGTACAATTTCTCCAATTTCATAATTTATTAAATTACCGTAATTAGAGATATTATACTCTCCTAATTCACCTGGTCATTTTATTGCCTTTTGGTATTTTTCCATAATTTCCTAAGTTGATTACCCTTTACGGGGGTATTTTAGTCATTTTGGCACTTTGGCCCTTAAACTCCCTAATTTCTTGCGAAATTCTACTTAGAAAATAGACTATAATTATACAAGATCGGAGATTGAAATTTCACTTATCGAAATATCCAACTTTTATTTATAATATTCCGGATAAATATCAAGATATTACATTTCTCCCCCTTACACAAAATTTCGCCTCGAAATTTAATCTATACTAACTAAACTTCGGGCCATGAACTCGGGTACTTTTCCTTCATGTCACTCTCGGTTTCCCAAGTTGCCTCTTCGGGTGTTAAACCCTTCCGGACCACCTTCACTATCGAGAATAGTCTTATTTCGAGCCGTTTCTCCTTATGATCAATGATGCATTGCGGCTCAACTATGAAGGTATTATCATGCCGTACTTCAACGTCTTCGTACTCAATGACATGATCTCGGTCAGGCTGGTATTTCTTCAGTTGTGACACATGGAAAACGTCGTGGAGATTACTCAGGTTCGGGGGTAAAGCTATCTGATAAGCTACTTCTCCTCGCTTAGCCAAAATCTCAAATGGTCCTACGTATCGTGGACTCAGTTTCTTCCTCTTAAGCGTTCTGCCGACACCAGTTAATGGAGATAACTTTAGGAATACATGGTCGCCGACATAGAACGTCAAAGGTCTCCTCCTTTTGTCCGCATAGCTCTTACATGCGCTATGTGCGGCTAGGAGTCTCTTCTTGATCAACGCGATCTGCTCGGAGGTTTGTTCAAGCATATCCGGCCCAAGTAATTGCTTTTGAGATGAATCATCCACATAATGGTGATTGACACTTCCGCCCATACAATGCCTCGAACGGGGCCATTTGTATACTAGCATGATAAGCTGTTGTTATATGCAAACTCAGCTAGCGAAAGATGTTGATCCCAACTTCCTTTGAAATCAAGGGCACATGCTCGCGGCATATCCTCCAGGCGTCGAATCGTTCTTTCAGATTGGCCGTCAGTTTGAGGGTGATAAGCCGAACTGAACCTCAGCTTAGTCCCCATACCTTCGTGTAACGCTTGCCAGAAACGGGATTTGAAACGCGTGTCCCGATCAGAGACAATGCTCTTAGGAATACCATGCAATCTCACTATCTCTTTGATATAAATCCCCGCCAATCGTTCCGGAGAATAGTGGATACTGATGGGAATGAAGTGTGCTGACTTGGTTAATCTGTCAACAACTACCCAAATTGTATCATGATTCCTGATTTTGGGCAGACCTACCACAAAATCCATGGTTATGTTCTCCCATTTCCATTCCGGCAGCTCTAGTCCTTGCAAAAGACCAGGGGGTCGACGGTGTTCAATCTTCACCTTCTGACAGGTCAAGCACTTGGCCACGTACTCTATAACGTCTTTCTTCATTCCGGGCCACCAAAGTTCGGACTTCATACTCTGGTACATCTTGACCATGCCTGGATGCAGAGTGTATTTACTCTTGTGAGCCTCATCCATTATCTTCCGCCTTAATTCATCAGCGGCGGTACATAGATTCGCTTCTTGTACACGACCAATCCACTAGGTGATAGGTCATGGTCTTGGGTCTCACCTCGAGAGATCTTCTCACGTATCTCTTTTGCCCAATCATCTTGCTGCTGAGCTTTCTCAACTTCATCTCTCAGATCATACTCCCCTTGACTAACAAGAAGAGTTGCAAGATAGGCATCAGCTGGTGCATGAAGACCCATGCAGACTTGATTGGATAGATTCGGATCTCTCGAAATCTTCCAGTAATTTCTGCTCTTGTATCATCATATATGCCACTGCACCGTCTTCTGCTAAGAGCATCGGCAACAACGTTTGCTTTTCTGGATGATACTTGATCTCCAGGCTATAATCTTTGATCAACTCCATCCAACGACGCTGTCTCATGTTGAGTTCTCGTTGATCGAACAAGTATTTCAAACTTTTGTGATCACAATACACTTCTACGGTTACACCGTACAAGTAATGCCTCCATATCTTCAAAGCGAACACGATAGCCGCCAGCTCTAGATCGTGTGTAGGATAGTTTAACTCGTGAGGCTTCGGTGACGAGAGGCATAAGCCACCACTCGCCTGTTGCATCGGGACACATCCCAACCCTTGCCCACCGGCATCACTGTAAACAACATACTTTTCATCTGGATCTCGGGATGATTAACACCGGTGCTTGTAGTCAATCTCTCTCGGTTTAAAGCTCTCCTCACAGTCATCTCCCCATACAAAGGGTTGATTCTTCCTCGTAAGCTTTGTCAATGGAAGGGCTAGACGCGAAAAATCCCGTATGAATCTGCGGTAGTATCCCGAGACCAAGAAAACTACGGATCTCCGTCACGCCTCTCGGCCGTTTCCAGTCGAACTGCATCTACCTTGCTTGGATCAACTGCAACTCCGTCGCTAGATATAACATGGCCCGAAATTTCACTTAGGCGGCCAAAATTCGCATTTGCTCGGTTTAGCATAGAGTTGCTTCTCCCGAGTATGCTCAACACCTTTCGCGAGATGTTCTTCGTGCTCTTCTTTGCTCTTGGAATAGATGAGAATGTCATCAATAAACACCACCACAAACTGGTCTAGGTGTTGTCGGAAGATACGGTTCATGTAATCCATGAATACCGCAGTGCATTTGTTAATCCGAAGGGCATCACAAGAAATTCATAATGCCGTGCACAGTCTGAAAGTGTCTTGGAAATATCACCATCTTTAACTCGCAATGATGATATCCCGAACGCAGATCAATTTTGGAGAAGACAGTGGAACCGGATAACTGATCCAAAGATCATCAATCCGGGAAGTGGGTACTTGTTTTTGACCGTTACTTTGTTCAATTCACGGTAGTCAATGCGAGTCGGCTGCTTCTTCAACTCCTGCATCTCGTTAGGAGCCATACGATACGGCGCCTTTGATATTGACCCTGTACCAGGCATCAAATCAATATTGAACTCCACTTCTCGGATAGGAGGTAACTCGGTGAGATCCTCTGGAAATACATCAGAAAATCATTCACCACGGGATATCCTGGAGTGAAAGATCGGCTCTGCTTTGATGAAAAGAATACCATGTAGGCATGGCATCCTTGCTTCACGCATCGATCGGCTTTTGTAGCGGAGAGAAAGTTCGGGCTCACTTCAACCTTTTCTCCGGAAATGATATCTTCTTCTTGCCACGATCGATCATCGCACCGTTGGCCGTCGACCAATTTAGACCGAGTATGACGTCGATGCCGTGAAGAGGTAGACGGATAAGGTCCACTTTAGAAACTCGTCCATCCACGTTAGCAATACAATTCATACATGCATCGAAGCTAAAGATTTTACACCAAGCGGTGTAGATACTACAAATCATAAGGTAAACTACAGGCATTCATTCCTAGGCGACTTGCACAATCATAGGAAATGAAAGAATGGTAGCTCCCGAATCATACAATGCCTCAAGTAGATTTCCGTTGAGAGAAATTGTACCTTGGACCATTTTCGGGGATTGTCTGGCTTCTGTGTCGGTAAGTGCAAAGATGCGGCCTGTGCTCTGAGGTCTCGCCTCTCCAATCTTCTCGCACACTCCTGCTAAGTGTCCGGCTTATGACATCGAAGCATATCGCTTCCCTTCGCGATTCACGCCGGGTGGTTCTTTTGCATTTGGGGCATGTTTGTGATCCCTATGGTCTCGGATAATTTTGTTGTCCAGCTTGGTATGGCCTCTTATTTCCACCTCGGGGATTACTCCGGGCGCCTTCCTCTTTGTGAAGAGTTCTCGCGGTTGAATCCACCTCGACCAAAGATTTTGTTGTTGAAATTCCTTGATCTCTGGAATCCTCGAGATTGCGCTCGGTCATCCGACAAGTTTCCACCGCGCTTGTCAAGTTACGGAATCGCTGGGACATGAGCCTTTCACCAATTTCATATTTAAGCCCATGAATTAGTATATTCACCATACGCTTTCATCGTTGCCCCTTCGAAGATGTCTTGAGTATCGGGACGGAGTTGGTGAACCGGCGTAGTAATCGTCGAAAGATTCCTCTGTCCTTGTCGGATATGGAGAAATTCCGACTCCTTGTTCATTTTCACCAAGGAGGGAAATATTGCTCATGAAATTTCTCCGAAATTTCCCCATGTCACGGGACAGTCATTGGTGCGTAGGGTTTCTGCCGTGACTTCCCACCAACGGTCGGCATCTCCTTCAAGTTGGTAAATCGCTAGTTGGGCTTTGCGATTATCAGGGCGATCAATCACCACGAATACTTTCTCTAGTCTCTTGACCAATCCTCCGCCAAGTCCAGCTTTCCTCGAAAATTTGGTGGCTTCAACTTACAAACTGGTTCACCCAATACTGGGTATTCTTCTCCTTTCTTCCTCGTCGCGGAGGTGATTGTGATCTATCGGACTCCTCAGCATTTTCCTCCTGGTCTTCCTCACTTTGATTGTCATTGTCCTCCTCTTCTTCTTCTTCTTCATTCTCCTCGTTTTCCTCATTGTTATGCTCTTCCTCTTCGTGTTGACGTGCGTCCAATTGTCTTTGGGCTTCTTCATCCTGTTGATGTTGTCTTGCTAACAGAGCATCAATGAGAGCCCTCTGCTCTTGGAGAGTTCTCCTCAGTTCTTGTACTTCGTTCTATTCCGGCTGGTTTGGTATAGCATTTTGCTCGGGTATTACGTCCATTTGAGGCTGCCTCCTCCGCCTCGACCTCGGCCTCCGCCTCGGCCCCTACCTCTTGGTGCACCGGCACCTCTTATGATGGCCATGTTTTAACTTTTCCTTTATATCAAATAACGGATAAGTGTTAGAACAATAACACAACACATGGCATCAAGTCATATATATTTTCATATTAGATGTAATGTACATGCTAACGTATACTACATCATCCAGCTGGTTTATGACCAGTGGTTATATCGTATGTCCCACGTTGTCGTCATCAGATGAATGATCTGAGCCAACAGTTTTCTCTGGTTCTAAGGGCATACTAGCCATTGACTCTACCCTAAGTCAGGATCATATTTCGGTTTGGGGTCATTAGAAATATCAGGGTTTCGTCTTCGTCCCGCCGTCTCTGGAATTACGGATCTACGCGCGTTACGTCCTATTATTACGGGATAGAAGATCTACGAATTTTTGTTTCTGTCCATCACTACCTATTACACTAGTGTCATATCAGTACTCATTTTCAAACAAATGCTCAAAGTTTAAAAGACTTAAGAATCTAACTCCGTTATCCGAATGAATGGCCGGGTAAGTGTCTACCATGGGGCCTCACCGGGTTAGCAAGGATCGATTGGCACACCCACGTAGACTAGCCTTGCCTTCGGCACCAAACCGTTCGTGGTAACATAGTTAAACACTTGCCGAAAAGATTGCTCTGATACCATAAAGTGTAACATCCCATTTTCTAAAGCGGAAATTTTTTTTTTGCAATCAATCAGAGATGAGCAATGGAGCGTAAGAGTAACTGATCATAATATAACATGAAACATAGTGTAATATTGTATTGACATTACAGTGATCCTAAGGTTCGGAAAGTAATCGACAGAAAGGAAAAGAAAGCGATAAGATAAAGATGACTTCTTCCGCAAGTCACTCCTGTTGCTTTCCCCGGACATCAATTCGCGGTCCTCCAGACCCTGAAGCTACAGCTGAGATTCAATTCACCGCATTGAATCTCAGGTAACGGTTTAACCTTATGCTCAAATAAAACAGTATATAGACAATGAGATATTCATGACATAACAACAACATCTCATCGAGAAGTGTGACACAGACGAGAACATAAGCATGAAGCAATATGTAAGGTCCTACACAACAACATTGTGACACGAGACGGTACATAAGCATAAAGCAGTATGTAAAGTCCTACACATATATAGCACTGCACATTACTCGTGCCACGAACACGTGTCCTCGGCGCTAGGAAAACTCAAAGCGGTATTATCATGTCTTATAACCCGTCTGGGTGTATGTAAAAGCGGCGACCCTAAGCGAGCCCGGTATATGAACGTATCTATGACATATCTGTATATGAGAGCTATAGGATTAGTGTTACAGTACGCGTCCGTACCTTCGTTTGATGTACGTAGTTGTTTCTGCGGAAACTGTACTTTCTGACGGAAAACAGCGGTTTGTCCGACAGCGGCACGTTGGACAGCGTAACGGCAACAAATTAGGATTTCGGATATCCTATGAGAATAATGTCACTTCCATTAGTAATTTGACATTATAACTGGCATTTTAGGTAAAAATTACCATTTTGCCCTATACTCTACTTGGCGGAATTTCGCGGCGCTTCGCATACGTAGGCTATTTTCTTCCCAAAATTTCGCGAACTTCGACGCATTTATGATTTTCGAAAATAAAGACTAAAATAGCCCTCCCATATGATACCCAATCATACTCAAAATTTAAAGGCTATTACTACCCCTAACCTTTAAAAGAGCTATAAAAACTACAACTTTTCGGCGACTCGATCCCTACTATGTTTACACCTCTGCATATTTTTCAACGCAAACAAGGCTCTAAAACATTTGTAGGAATCTTGTCACCTACTTTCTAAATCTAACTAACAATTCTACTAACTACTAAACTAAAAACTAAAGACTAAAAACTAAAGAAAAAGACTTACCCGTTGAAGACTTTAGGACAATTCTGAGGGCTTATTTGCACAATTCCCCAGAGCTCCTTTCTCTTCTTTCTCAACCAAAAATTTCGGCCAAGAGAAGGAAGAAAAGGTGTGAGAATTATGAAGGAGGGGGTATTTATAGGAAAAAAACAAGGGCCTTGTTTGGCAAATTCAAGGCTTTGTTTGGAAAATCAAGTTGTAATAACCCATTAATGCAACTTGTTCAAGAAGCCACTTCTTCTACACACACACACTCTTGGCCGAACCCTAGGGCTGATGTGGCAGCCCCCCACATGTTCTCACTTAGTAGAAATGTCCAAGTTAACCTTTATTTTGATTCCATATAGGCCTCCAACAGTCCAGTTGAAGTTTTCTCGAAAAACGTGTCCGAACGCGTCCGGTGTCGGAATTCGTTTTCGGAGATATCAATCTCTTCGAAATAATTCACTGATTCCAAATATGTCTAAATAAATTCAAACCCATTCCTAAATGTTGAGTTAGAATTTATTTTCCTCTTTTCCAAAATTATGCCTATATGCATTTTTCCCTATTTTGTTTTATTAGGAAAATGCACTGACTACTCGAATTAACTTAGGAAGAGTCTAATGGAAGGTAAAATTCCACGATCAATAATCTACTTTGATATTGATAATCCCATTCCTAGATCTCTAGATAGGGTCCGTTTCCTAATTTAAATATTACTATTCACAATTTTCTACTTTAATTAATTATATTATTATAAAAATGCCCACTTGACCACTTGCTTCTTATATCAATTTTATTTTATTTTTCTTTGGCCCAAAATTTCGTTTTCCCCCTTTAATTAATTTAATAAATATTTATTTTTTATTTACTTAATTATTTAATGATTTATTTATTTAATTTTTCCAAAAATTCCAACAAAATTCCCTAATTGGTCCATTCTTGTATTTAGGCCTAAAAATACCTAAACTCAACTATTTTTCATAAAAATTTCCAATTAATTAGTAAATACATATTTACTAATTTTAAAACAAAAACCACCAATTTTAGGGTTTCATATAATTACTTGTGAATTTCCTTCACTTATGCTTAAGTAATTAGCCCAATATTACTTAATTACTTAATTATCATCACTTGATAATTTTCTTAATTACAATGTCTCATCATCTTCATATTATTGCATTAACCTTAGTATTTCCATGCCTCTTACATTATTCTATAATTTGTAAGGGTATTTTGGTCTTTTATTACTTTTGGCACATTCTTGTACAATTTCTCCAATTTCATAATTTATTAAATTACCGTAATTAGAGATATTATACTCTCCTAATTCACCTGGTCATTTTATTGCCTTTTGGTATTTTTCCATAATTTCCTAAGTTGATTACCCTTTACGAGGGTATTTTAGTCATTTGGCACTTTGGCCCTTAAACTCCCTAATTTCTTGCAGAAATTCTACTTAGAAAATAGACTGTAATTATACAAGATCGGAGATTGAAATTTCACTTATCAGAAATATCCAACTTTTATTTATAATATTCCAGATAAATATCCGGGTATTACAATAACATTGTGCCTTTTGGATATTATTTGAACTATAACAACATTTTATATACGAAATTATGTAAAGTCATCCTAAAATATTGCTCCACTATACCATGGAAAATCTTCATCTAACATTTATAGAAAAATTTGTGTTATCTCAATTAATGATTCTGTTGAATTCATATGTAATTAATTATATTGCCTAATTAATTCATTGACCTCTCTATGCACAATTATTATTTCCACGCAAACACCTATTTGGCAAGAAGGATCGCGCGTATGTATCTGGAATGTGGAAAATAGGTGATTGGAAAAATTTGTCATAAGCGGTTTTCATAGCGTATAGAAATTTGTGATTGAAAAATAGGTGTTATCTCGATTAATGATTTCTGTTGAATTCATATGTAATTAATTATATTGCCTAATTAATTCATTGACCTCTCTATGCACAATTATTATTTCCACGCAAACACCTATTTGGGAAGAAGGATCACGCTTATGTATCTGGCATGTGAAAAATAGGTGATTGGAAAAAATTTGTCATAACTGGTTTTCTTTGCGTATAGAAATTTGTGATTGAAAAATAGGTGTTATCTCAATTCGATTACTGTTTAACTCATATATAATTAATTATATTGCCTAATTAATTCATTCACCTCTCTATTTGAAATTATTATTTCCACTTTTGTTTGTTATTCATATATCTTTCGTGCACACATTTATAGCATTGTGATTTTTATATTCTTGGAAGCGTAACAACAATTTATAAAGGATATTGCACTGATTATCCTAAAATATTGCTCTAATATACCATGAAAATTCTAGGTCATAAACGTTTTTAGGTGTCAATTTTATGCACAAATTAGCTCGCAATTCAATGTTGGGTTTTGATTTTACAACTGTAATTGAAAACATCAATCGATTTAACTTCATTATTTGGTTTTATTAGTCATTGTGCAGGTAAATGTAATATAACATAATAAGTGGAGTAAATGAGTTCAAAAAGGGTTGTAAAAAAATGTGATATACAATTAGTCATAATGTCCAAAGGATTTTTATAAAATGAATAATTAAGAAACAAATTGCATGTATTTACTTGCGCAGAATGAATGAGAGATCAAATGACTAAATGTGCAATCTATTAAATCATATAATTTCTATTCCATTTGATTTGATAAATCTATTACAAATTGGAAGTTGGGTTGAAAAAATAGTGACAAGTGCTTATGAAAATTTCAAAACCAAAGAACAAATATGAGTCAATCGATTTAACTTCATTATTTGGTTTTATTAGCTATTGTGCTGGTAAATGTAATAAAACATAATAAGTGGAGTAAATGAGTTCAAAAAGGGTTGTAAAAAAAATGTGATATACAATTAGTCATAATGTCCAAAGGATTTTTTTATAAAATGAATAATTAAGAAACAAATTGTATGTATTTACTTCGCGAGAATGAATGAGAGATCAAATGACTAAATGTGCAATCTATTAAATCATATAATTTCTATTCCATTTGATTTGATAAATCTATTACAAATTGGAAGTTGGGTTGAAAAAATAGTGACAAGTGCTTATGAAAATTTCAAAACCAAAGAACAAATATGGGTGTGCTAATTATATGGCATATTTTTGCGAAGTTTAGGGAGATCATTGTAACTACCATTATTTGGTGTATAAAATTAATATAAAGACATAAGCGATTGTCAAGATATATAATTCGAGATGAGGGAGATCCCCTATTACGGATATCGTGGACAATTTAAAGGGTTTACCAAATATATATATATACATTTAATAACAAAGTCTTTATGAATGATTGGAAAAATCAAATAATTAAGATTTTACAACTGTAATTGAAAACATCAATCGATTTAACTTCATTATTTGGTTTTATTAGCTGTTGTCCAGGTAAATGTAATAAAACATAATAAGTGGAGTAAATGAGTTCAAAAAGGGTTGTAAAAAAAAGTGATATACAATTAGTCATAATGTCCAAAGGATTTTTATAAAATGAATAATTAAGAAACAAATTGTATGTATTTACTTCGCGAGAATGAATGAGAGATCAAATGACTAAATGTGCAATCTATTAAATCATATAATTTCTATTCCATTGGATTTGATAAATCTATTACAAATTGGAAGTTGGGTTGAAAAAATAGTGACAAGTGCTTATGAAAATTTCAAAACCAAACAACAAATATGAGTGTGCTAATTATATGGCATATTTTTGCGAAGTTTAGGGAGATCATTGTAACTACCATTATTTGGTGTATAAAATTAATATAAAGACATAAGCAGTTGTCAAGATATATAATTCAGATGAGGAGATCCTATTACGGATATCGTGGACAATTTAAAGGGTTTACCAAATATATATATATACATTTAATAACAAAGTCTTCATGAATGATTGGAAAAATCAAATAATTAAGATTTAAAAAGGGGTATACAATTAATCATAATTTGTCATGAGTGATATTCATTGCTTGTAGAAAATTGTGATTGAAAAATAGATCTCATCAAAATTAAATATTACGTTGAAATCAGTTTGAATATTTACTATTCATAATAAATGCATTGACCTCTCCATACACGATTATTTTTCTACCTTTGATTGTTCTTGAGTAATCTTTCGTTCACACCTTTATAACATTGTGCCTTTTGGATATTATTTGAACTATAACAACATTTTATATATGAAATTATGTAAAGTCATCCTAAAATATTGCTCCACTATACCATGGAAAATCTTCATCTAACATTTATAAAAAAATTTGTGAACTCTCAATTAATGATTCTGTTGAGACTTCCAATTCATGGCGGCAACATCCAGGAATTTGATTGTCCTGAGTCAAATGTGCAGCAGAGAGACGGTTGAGTATCAATCTAAAGTCAACAACTGCGGGATGGTTGTAATTAAAAACAACCTCAGAAATGTCACTATGGCTATGGAAGGTGGTTTGTCCATACTGCAATGAAAAGGGGATAAAATTAAGTAAATCAAATATGATGAAAGTAAAAATGACACAAAATAATTAACTTGATAAAAAGGAAAACAATAACCACCATCCTAACCATCTTCACAGAAAACAAAGCGTGAAGAACATCTGTCTTGTCCAAAACACTTGCATAGCTTCTTGAGGCCCAAAAAGCGGGGAACCTCTTAAACAACATTTGAAGGGATTTTGGGATTGTTATATAGGAATGAAGTGAATATTAACATTTATGAATTTGAAGAATTAACAAAACAGAAGTAATCATCACATGCGAAAAAGCTCACCGATTTGGGGCTTGAAAGGATCGTTAACCTCCACTTATTTTTGGCACCAAGGGCACGATCCGTAAACATGAAGCTTCCTAGCTGGAAAAAGGATTAAGAATCAAGAGGTTCAAACTTATGAATAAATGATGTGAAAAGACACATATCAAAGAACCGGTGCCAAGAATTGGTACTCACGTGCATTTGAAATAAAAGCGATATTTGGAGATGCTTGATGCAGACGAGTGGAAGAAGATGAAATCCGATTTTGGAAACGAAAAGGAGGGAGACGAAAAATGAGTGAGAAAGGACTTTACAGAAGAGGAAGACGACATGAAGAAGATCCTGAGTGGTGGACGAAAGGCGACTGGCAATCTTGAGCTAAATGGTGACTGGTTTCTTAGGCTGTTTGAGGTGATTTTATAGGGAGAGAATAAAATTTGAAATTTGAAATTGAAAAAATGGAGGGAGGGAAGGCATGAATTGAGAAATGGATGGCAGGAAATTTTGATGACATGGCACCTATAGTGGTGAAACACGTGGACCAATAAATGGATGGCTAGGAGGTTTAGTAGTATATATTTGATTGATTCATTGAGTATTTATCAATTAAAAAGGGGGTTTAAGAAACATAATTCAAATGTTAAGATGTTACGCTACCAATTTTATTTTAATATATATTTTTTGTATTGGCCACCATAGCTGTGGGATTGTTGTCAAACTCGCGAGTTGACTTTCTGAGTTTACCGTTTTTACGTTCCTACCTTACTAAATCGAGTTAAGTCTCTAGTAAAATCATGTCAGCTGTAAACTCAGATAAACTCACGAGTTTACACACCGAATTTACCGTTTTACGTTTGTAGCTTACAAAATGGTGTTAATTTTTTTCAATTTTGTCATCCTCAACGACTTTATATATGAATTTTATAGAAATATCTTTATTAAATATAATAAATTATGAATGTTGATGTATTTAATTTCAATTATTTATATTTAAAATATATTTAAATCAAATTATTGTCATTTTTATATTTAATTTATTTAATTTTACACTATTAATACATATTAAATGATAAAAGTAAAGTCTTACGAGTTTACCGATTCGAGTTTACGATACGAGTTTATGTCACTATCACGAGTTTGCTTAGACTCGTGAGTTTGACAACTACAGTTGTGGCAGTCTAATATATATATATATATATATATATATATATATATATAGGGAATAACATTTATGCATTTACTGCAGAAAAATAATTCTGCAGCAAGCCCAAAACTACACCGTTTTTGTTTTTTTTTGCCCTCCTCTTACTCTATCTTCTTCACAGCAAGCCACACATCGCCTTTGAAGCCAAGTAGTGCTGTACCATGAGCAGCTGCTGCCAGCGAGCCAACGACCATCAGAGTCCAATCAAGCCGTCCGGGCAAACAAAGAGCACGGAGAAGGGCCTGCGGCTTGTGTTGGCTCAATCTCCTCGGGCTCCTCCATCTCCTCCTCCACTTCAACCTGGTGTCCTGGTGGGACGTAGAGGTCTCAGCTCCGGGGTCTAAATAAGGCGACGGCGACTCTAGCATCTCAAATACCTCCGACACCAACGTGAGTGACTGTATATGGGGTGGGGACCATCCGAACAGATGCCTCGATATCATCATCTTTTGATCCCACCAACTCACAATCCCAACTCAAAGAAACCAAAACCCTTCTCCGAACACCCCTTTCCCCCCACTAAAATTAGTAGATCCACCCAATTGAGAGCCCAAATTCCCAAGCTAATTTGTTACCTTTCTCTTCGAATTATTACCTGCTCCTTTCTCATACCCCCACTCTCAACCAAAAAGAAAAACCGAGAGAGAAAGAGAACAACGTGGTCCTCCTCTTCCTCATAAAAGTTGGCAGCGCGTGGTGGTGACTGAGTCAAAAACGGTGTACGGTGAGGGAAGATACTAATATCACCTAGAGTAGAACGCAAAACATCAGAACCATCGAGGATATTAAGAGGAGGGGGAAAAAGGCAGAAATGGTGTAGCTTTGGGCTAGCTGCAGAATTATTTTTCTACAGTAAATGCAGAAATGTTATTCCCATATATATATAAAAAATATTTCTCAAGTAAAAGTTGTCAATATATATGCTTGAGTTGTTAATTTTATGAAAGTAATAAACATGGTACTTGTTCAATATCTACTAATAAATATTCTAGTTTTGCTATTAACGGCTCAAGTATACTTATTGACTACTTTTGTTTGAATACGATTACTTTTGTTTCTTAATTGAAGTGGCTCGCTAAAGTAGTGAATATCAAATTGCTTTAATCAAAGGTTTGTAGTGGGCATTGCTTTAATCTTAACTCTCAATTTCGTTTAGGGAAAATTACATTTAAATATCAATTGAATTTGCTAAACCCTCAGAAGTCCACTGAATTTATTAAAGGACTAAGAAGGGACATTGGTCAATAAGGGATATGCGAATTGAGGTGAAAAGTCAACACTTCCATTTGGAAAAAACATATTATATCTCCCTTCCTTGTTGAGTCATACACAAACTAAAAATAGAGGAGATGGCTTCGAGCGAAAATGAAAAACACAATGGGTGGAGGAGGAAGTGAAATGTGAGCTTTCGGAGGATCATACGCAAAGAAAGAGAAGCGAAGGATAGATTAAAGAGTAAGTATCTTTTCTCTCTTCTCACCTTCTCGATTCTTCCTCTCTCTCTCTCTCTCTCTCTACGTCATGGATACTTCTGCAACTCGCGGGAGTATAGGAAGGATTGGAAAGAGGTTAAGCAAAGAGAGAGAGGAATTCCATTGTTAGAAGGGTTTTGGATGTGGTGGTTGTTGGGGTTGGACTCCATTGTTAGAAGGGGAAGAAAGGAGAGATGAAGAAAACGATAAACAGTGTCACAAGTGAAAAACCTAACGAAAGGACTGGTTATTCCCATTACTGAACTTGTAAATACTATTAAGGAATTTGCAATTCTCATTACAAGATTTGTTAAAATTGACCCTTATTTGTTGTTTGATCAGAGACACAATTGAAAAACCTAACGAAAGGATTTGGTTATTCCCACTACTGAACTTGTAAATACCATTAATTAATGAATTTGTAATTTCCATTACAAGATTTGTTAAAATTGACCCTTATTTGTTGTTTCATCAGAGACACAAGTGAAAAACTTGACGAAAGGACTGGTTATTCCCATTATTGAACTTGTAAATACCATTAACTAATTTGTAATTCCCATTACAGGATTTGTTAAAATTGACCTTTATTTGTTGTTTTATTAGAGACATAAGTGAAAAACCTAACGAAAGGATTGGTTATTCCCATTACTGAACTTGTAAATACCATTAAAAAAATTGTAATTCCCATTACAAGATTTTTAAAATTGACCCTTGTTTGTTGTTTCATCGAAACACAAGTGAAAAAGTGAAGAAAGGATGGTAATAAGGGTCAATTTCATTTATTCTCGATCCTTTAACTCCTTTCATCGGGTTTTTCATTTGTATTTACGATAAAACAACAAATATTTTAATGGGAATTACAAATTCGTTAATGGTATTATTATAAGTTCATATGGGAATAATTAGACCTTTCGTCAGGTTTTTCCTTATGCTTTGATGAAACAACAAATAAGGGTCGGTTTTAACAGATTTTATAATGAGAATTACAAATTTGTTAATAATATTTACAAGTTCAATAATTGGAATAGCCAGTCTTTTTGTCAGGTTTTTCATTTATGTCTCTTATCAAACAACAAATAAGGGTCAATTTTAACAAATATTGTAATGAGAATTACAAATTCGTTAATGGTATTTACAAGTTCGAGAATGAGAATAACCAGTCCTTTCGTCAGGTTTTCACTTGTGACCTTGCTCATCATCTTCTTCATCTCTCCTTCATTCCCCTTTCAACAATGAAGTCCAGCCCTAACAACCATCACATCTCAAACCCTTCCAACAATGGAATTCCTCTTTCTCTCTCTCGCCTTCTCTTCCTCTCCCTCTTTCCGATCCTTCCTATACTTCCCACGAGTTGTAGAAAAGTATCCATGGCGATGGTGAGAGAAAGAATCGGAGAAGGTGAGGAGAGAGAAAAGATAATTACCCTTTAATCTTTACTTGGCTTCGCTTTTCTTTGTGTATGATCCTCAAAGCTCACCTTTCACTTCCTCCTCCACCCACTGTGTTTTTTTGCTCAAGCCACCTCCTCTGCTTTTTGTTTGCATATGACTAAACAAGGAAGGGAGATATAATTTGATCTTTTCAATGGGTAGTGTCAACTTTTCACCCCAAGTTGCATATCCCTTATTGACCCATGTCCCTTCTCGATCCTTTAACAAATTCGGTTGGTTTCGAGAGTTTAGCAAATTCAACTGTATTTAAATAAAAATTTCCTTTCTTTTAATGTTTAGGTTTGAGATATCTTCCTTTACAAGTACAAGAGGTTGAATCTTCATTCTTGTCAAGGCGTGGCGGACCCACACTTGTGCATGTGGGTGCAAGTGCAAACACAAAGTTTAAGAATATATATATATATTGAAGGAATCTTATAACAAGTTGTCTAGATGGTGTAGTGGTTATAATGTTAGTCTTACACACAAGTCCCCTGTTTGAACCCAGCCTGGACAACTTTCTTAAATATTTTTTAGGCATGGACTTTCGCAGCCCATGATAAAACACATGGCTCAACAACTTTCACACTACATGGCGTAAAACAAGTTTACAACATGGGCCTGATTTGATAAGGAAAAAGGTTAATTAAAAATGGTAAAAGATAAATAAATATGTTGAATCTTAATAATTTCAAAGGGATTGATTTTAAATTTTGAAATGTTGCAAAATGTGAAAAATTACCTAACCACCCTTAGTTTTTTTAAAATAAAAATTCAAAAGGCTGCAGTTTACAACTTTAGTATGCCTATTAGCAACTTAAGTATCTGTAACAACAATTTTTGTGTGAGAAATTTATATATATATATATATATATATATATATATATATATATATAATAGGTCGTTGAAGCTCTTAATTTTTTTTTTTGTAGTATTTTGTCGGTCTCTTTAGAGTTATTTGAATTCAAAATTTCGCATTTAAAACTTTCCTTCAAAATATTTTCCTTATCTATATTCATTAGATTTTTAATGCATTTAAAATTTTCATTAAAAAAAAGTCAACAAATTGTGCACCCACAAATATAAATTTTGGGTCCGCCACTGTGTCAAGGAATCATATGATATCATGGTACGTACTTCTATAAAGAAGTATCCCATTCCTCGCTAAGTTTTTGTGAGACCCGCTATTCTAAATTAAAAAATCTGACCTAATAGACGTAGAGTCCAAGCCATTAATTACAAATTGTCAATTATGTCCAGAAAATCCTCTCCATTTATCTACAATAACTTGGTAGAAAATTTTATCAAGGCTTAAATATTTTTCTCATACGTTTGTCAAAGTTGTCTCTATCTTCTTTTAATTTCTTAGTCTCTTTAATAAATTATTTGCTCATTAACTTATTAGATTATATAAAATTCTTGTTTCCTTGACTAATTTAACCTTATCCATCCACAAATTTTCAATTCCTTTGAATAAACGGGACAATCATGTGCCGTATTGTTAGGATGAGGTGTATATTTAGATGAGCACTGACTTTTCATTTGTCTTAATGTGTGAATTGTTTATTATTCCCTTCGTGTCATTAATGTAAATCATATTTATCTAAATCAATTAGATTAATATGTGAAAGTTAAGTTAGGTAATATTATATGTTTTGTTTTTCTAAAAACCCTAATCATTTTCTTTAAATTTCATATCCTCCCTCTTCTACTTGATTACTATTGAGAGAATTTTAATAGGATTATTTTGAAAAAATTAATAAAAATGTGAAATAGATTATATATTGATATATGATCGACATCGACTTCCTAATTATGTATTCTTTTGCATATCTTTTGCATATATATGTCACTTTCCCTCATCATCTTTGTTAGGAAATATATTAGTATAAATATATTATAATTAATTAGTATCGCACATAATCAGGGATTATAGGAATTATGAGTGATTAGGGAATCAATCATCATAATGATTCATTATTCTCTTGTCTTCTCTCTTGTGTATAAATACCCTATTGAGCATATGAATAAACACATTGATTTGAGATTTGAGAGTATATTTTCTTTCTCTCCTTCTCTTTGATTTCTACTATCTTCTTTCTCCTGTTTCTCTCCGTCACATATTCCGCCCCATGGATCCCTACAAGTTCCTTCACATCGTCCTCAATCCAGACGGCACCATAACTCGCTTGGAAAAACACCACAAACTCCCGCCCAACCCGATCCCAACCCTCACCTTCCCGTTCTCTCCAAAGATCTCTCCATTAATCCGTTACGTAACACTGGGCTCGTATCTTCCTTCCCCATCAAGCACTGGACCACTCTTCATCATCTTCTATCACCAAGCTTCCCATGATTGTCTTCTACCACGCCGGCGGCTTCATCGACTACGCCGCAAACACCACTTACTTCCACGACTTCTGCGTTCAAATTGCTCAAAGAACCCAATCCGTCCTCGTTTCTGTGAACTACCGCCAGCTCCGAGCACGAGGCCGCCCATGCATATGATGATGCTTTGGAGCGTTGCACTGGATCCGAACCTCCGAGGAAAAGTGGTTGACATGTTTCGCTGATTATTCCAAATGCTATCGATGGGAGAGAGCGCGGGGGTAATATTGCATACAACGCGGTCTACGTGTAGCCGCGGAGGTGGATCAAGCGGAACCTTTGAAGATCAAAGGGTGATATTGGTTCGACCATTCTTCGGCGGGAGTGAAAAGAACTTCTTCCGAAGAGAGGCTAGCCAATGACACGATTTTGCCACCGCCCGTCACCGATCTCGTGTGGGAGCTTTATTATACTGTGGGGGCTGATCGTGATCACGAGTATTCCAATCCCACGCCTGAGAAGGGTTCGAAGGTATTTGATAATATCACACGGCTTGGATGGAAAGTTCTTGTGTTTGGAAGCTATGGGGACTTACTCATCGACCGTCAGATTGATCTGGCGAAATCGTTACAAAAACACGACGCACACGTGGAAGGTCACTTTAAGGGTGAAGATAAGCATGGAGCGTTTGGTGGCCAGCCTACGAAGGGCAGAGCCATTGAGCTATACGACGCAATGAATAAATTATTCACCACAAACTATTAGTAGCTTAGGATGTTTTTTTTCGTAATTTGTTTTTATTTTAATTCAAAGTGGAGTCGACGTAGTAGGTAGTTTAATTTTATTTTTTATATTCCTAATAATAATAATTCCTTTATCCTTTTCGTTTCTTAAGATGTCAATGGTGTTTGGTGTTTGTTTGAGTCGAAGCAGAGAGGTTTTATAATTGAATAAGAAGACTAGAGTCTTGATCCTTAGTTATTTAATATCTTGTTTTATCATTGTGATTTAACGCTTGAAGATTTTTTTTTTCAATAAAATGATTTTACTAATTTTCTTTATGATTTTACGATTTGTTTACGTTACGATTTTTATGAATAAGAAGACCAGAGTCTTGATCCTTACATTACAAGCACCTTAAGTTTGTAAGCACTATCACGCGCCTGCGTATGGACCCAACCGCTTCACCGTCGTCAGATCCTAGCCTTCCGATGCGAAAAAAAGTGCTACATCGTAAATAAAAACTTGAAATACAATATACACATAATATAAAAAAAATAGAGAAATCTATTATAGAAATTAAGATTAGTTCACTTGACCCTACGTGTTTTTATATTGTTAAACTCATTTAGAATTGATACCTCTTTATTTTGCAGTATTTTTGACAATTCAACATTAGAAGTAGACAAGAGCAAAGACTCACTATTCTTTTTCTTAAAACAATTATCAGTAGTAGCACTCTTCCCCATAATAATCACCTACAAAGAGTATGAATTATTTCATGACCAATATGATTTTGAAAATATTATTAATAACAAAAGTAAACCAATTAAAATTAATTATTAGTTATCATCTGTAATACCCCAGAATCTGACTTAGGGTAAATATCAAAAATTGGGAAATATACCTATTGAAAATAGGTGAATATGAGGTCTCAAACACCTTGTATTGAGTTTACCTTGTTGTTAGGGTAATTTCTCTTGAAATTAGATAATTTGCAAATAGGTCCTGAAGCGCTTGAAAATTTGCAAATAGGTCCCTAAACACATTATGGGTTATAAATACTTGTGAAAGCTATAAAAGAGGCAAGTAAATATCTATTTGAAATAGGGAAGGATATTGTCCCTAATTTAGGTAATTTTTTAAGTTACAAATTTGGAGAAATTGTAGAAGAATACTCAAAAAGTAAGGAAATGACCGAAATACCCCCGTAAATGCTAAGATAATGCAGGAGACATGAAAACAAAGATGTCAATACAAAAGTTATGAGGTAATGAGGCATGAAAATTAAGAAAATTATCAACTAATGATAAAAAGATTATTAGGTAATTATTGGCTAATTACTTAAGCATAAGCAAAGGAAATTCACAAGTAATTATGTAAAACCCTAAAATTAGTGGTTTTTGGTTTGAAATTAGTAAAAAAATATTTGCTAATTAATGGGAAATTTTTGAGAAAAATGGATGAGTTTAGGTATTTTTAAGCCTAAATACAGGAATGGACCAATTAGGTAATTTTGTGGAATTTTTGGAAAAATTAAATAAATAAATCATTAAATAGTTAATTAAATAAAAAGATAAATATTTATTAAATATTAAGGAGGGGGCTGCCGACATCTTGGATAAGAGAAGAAGAAAAAAATAAAATAAAAGAAAATGAATTGAATTGAATAATATATAAGAGTTGTAAAAATAATAAAATCTTATTTAATAATAAAAAGGTGAATAGTAATTAAATAAATAGGAAACGGATCCTATCTAGAGAACCAGGAATGAGAATTTGAAAGTCAAGATAAAATATTGATCAGTGAGTTTTTATCTTCCGTTAGGCTTTTCCGGAAGTTAATTCTGAAGCCGATTGTGCATTTTCCTAACAAAACAAAATAAGGAAAAATGTAGATAGGCACATTTTTGGATCTGAAGAAAATAAATTCTAACTCAACATCTAGAAATGAGTTTGAAATTATCTGGACATATTTGGAATCAGTCAATTTTTGTCCAGAAGTTGATGATTCCAGAAATTCGTCAGAATCGGCACGCCTTTCGAGGAACTTGGTGATTTGTTGGAGCCCTATATGGAATCAAAATTTAGGTTAACTTGGACATTTCTAATGAGTTAGGAAATGTCTTCAAAGTTGTAAATCCGAATTTTGAGATTTTTCCAAATTACGTAAATCGGGTACCGATCCGGGAAATTCTATCGGACCGGGCAAAAGCAAAAGTTGGATTGGCTCAAGGGGGGTAGCTGGACGTTTTGTGCAGCATTGTGTGTTCAAGGGTCAAGATTTTGCCTTCTTGAACAAGTTGGATCCAAGGGCTAAAAACAAATTGGAAAATTCCCTTTATGTCCCTTGAAATTTCTATAAATAGGACCCTAGCCTTCATAAATTCTCACACCATTTCAAGAAGAGAATTTCGGTTCTAGAGAGAGGTTTTAGAGAGAGGAGCTCTGGGGGAAAATTGCAGCGAAGCACTGGGTAAGTTTTTCGGTACTTAAGCTTTCGTAGTTCTTTCAGTAGTTAGAGTAGAAATGCTAGTTTAGTCTTTAATCTTCCAAGTATGATTAGATATCATATCCTAGGGGTATTTTAGTCATTATTTAAAAAATCTGGGTGGGGTCGAAGTTCTGGCAAAACTTTGGAAGATTAGAGTTAAAATAACGAAGTTCTGACGAAATTCCCGTCAACGAAGGTACGTTCGCATCGTAACCTTAACTCTGATGTTTATTGTATGCATAGGTGTATATTATATGTACTCTGACCGTACTATTGTCTGTCATGCCAATTGTCTGTCATGCCTGTACTCTGACTGTACTGTTGTTCTGTCATGCCTATTGTCTGTCATGCATCAGTATCCGATTGTACTATTGTCTGTACTCTGATTGTACTATTGTCTGTATTCCGATTGTACTATTGTCTGTACTTCGATTGTACTATTGTTCTGTACTTTGACTGTACTATTGTCTGTACATCTGATTGTACTATTGTCTGTACTCCGATTGTACTGTTGTCTATCATCCGATCAGATGATTGTCTGTCATCCGACTGTATTGATATTGCTATACATATCTGATATGTATATCCTATGTCTGACCTTAGTAAATGTTGCCAACAGTCTAAGAATGTCTGTTGTACATATATGATGTATGTAATCATGAGGTTAACCGTTACCTGGGGTTCGATGCATGGACCCCAGCTCTTAACTTAGCTTCAGGGTCGGGTGGACCGAGAATCGAGGAGAAGGACAAGAAGCACGCCTAGGAGTCCCAGTTGAAAACTTCTTTCTGTTATACTTTTGAAACACTCTTGTACCGCTGTTTAAACAGCAAGACATGCTATCGTGGGTATTTTAATATATATATCAGTTACTCAATCGCTCCGGTGCTTCTACTGATGTTTACAAATGATGTTTGAAAAAAAAAAAATTATACTGCTTGTGAAAACGGGATGTTACATCATCTATATTCCCACAACCATCTTTTAACAAAACTTAAAATTTACTCAAAATCCTAACCCTAAAATATTCTCTAATCAGTATAAAAGTAGTATAATTAGAAAGATAAAATCATATATAATAAATTTCATGAAGAAAATTTAATGAAAAGAAGTAATTTTGAGTATTTTATTTATTCTCAAAATTTTTATAAGTAATAAGTGGGGCTTGGGGATAATTTGGATTATTTTGAATTTATTATTTTATTATTTTATTTTGAATTTTGATGAGTGAAGGAATATTGATTGATGGGAAGATTTTTAATTTTACTTCAAACTAATTAATGTTTTAGTTCTCATTTCTGTCTGACCCAATCAATATAGTTCTATATCAAATTTTTATTTTATTTAGTAATTTATTTCATAAACTTTATCTAATTAATCAACTATTACTACTTCATATCCACAGTTCTATTACCTTAATTTTCAACATTACCTTAATTTATGCCTTGTTTGGTATACTATGAAAGTGGGAGGGTGGGAAGTGGAAGTGAAACCCAATATTTGTATTTTTGGTATGCTTGAAAACACTTCCTTTAGGAAAGTGACTTCTATAAAAAAATGATAGAAGTGACTTCCATCAAGACCCCAAAGAACTGGTTCCACTTCTATGGACGTGGAATTTTGCTGTCCATTATACCGTCATATGTTTTATCAAAATTTCAACTTTGCCCCTCTTGCTTCCTTCCTTCATCTTCAACCTCCCACTTAATAAATTTCAATCTCCTTCTCTCACGGAGACCACCATTGAACCCATCCCTAACAACAATCTTTTTGTATGACATCCGAAACTTGTTTTCTTCAACCTCAAAAACAATATTTTTTCAGCCCCCACCATCTTTTTCAACCTCCCGCTTCAAAGAATCAGATCGAATACCGGATCTTTGCACAAGTCTCTCCCATAGGCGTATCTCTGTCTTTGTGCTCTCCTTCCATCGGTGTTATCTTCGTTTTTCTTCTTTATTCGTTTACAATGATAACCATTTATTTGGGTTTAATGTTATATATATATATATATATATATATATATATAGGGTGTTTTGGGAAATTTGTTTTTTAAAGTGTTAAGATGCATCCAAAACCTGAAGTATTTTTAGGGTGCATTTAATACCTTAAAGTATTTTTCATATATCCAAAGACATAATAATTTTTTTAAAGTATGTTGATCAGCATAAAATACTTTTTTGTGCAATCTTACACTTATCAATATAGGTTATTTAAGGTTTTGAATACACCAGCAAAAATACTTCAGAGAATTTGATAATTTGATGCACTACAAAATACTTTAGGGCACTAGATGTACCTCACAAAATAATTTAGGTGCTAAATGTATCTCAACCTTTTTAGTTGTTTTAATAATCATTTTCTTTTGCATACACTTTTTCCATTAAAATTAAGGGTTAAGGTGCAAAAATACACATATGGTTTTTCCAAAAGTGCACTCAATACCAAGTGTTTTTTTAATACAAAAGTGACTATGTGATTATAAAATTGGAGTAAAAATACCCATTGACGGTAAGTTGGCCATTATTTTTAAGACTGACATTGATGATGACTCAGCTAAATTTCACCCTAGTTGACATTGTAGAATTGGAAAAAATTATAATAAAAAAAGGCGGTGAGGAGGCGGAGATAGGCGGCCTGATAAGTAAGATTGAGATTGAGAGAGATGGAAAATTGGAGAAAGAAGGGTTGAATTGTAATTTCTAAAATATCTATGTCATTTTCTGTAATTTTCTTCAGTTTTTACTACCAACTAAGATGAAAATTAGTTGAGTCGTCGTCCATGTCACCTTAAAAATACAAAAAGTCAAACTAACGGTCAATGACCATTTTTGCTACACTTTTGTAACCACATAATCACTTTTGCACAAACAAAAAAAACACACACACATGGTGTTGGGTGTACTTTTAAGAAACACACATGTGTATTTTTGTACCTTAACCCTAAAATTAATTCTTCCCATCAAATATGCCTATAACATTGTAGTTTAATTAACTTTGGATTAAGTAAAACTACAGGGTTGGAAAAAAAAAGAAAAAAAGATGATTGACAGTAGTTTGATTTCTTAAAAACTTTCAGAGATTTGTTTATGATTGGTATACCAAGATTGATTTATTTAATAATATATGAAGTACCAGCAACTAGATTTTCTTATATTTTTGAAAGACCATAAAAAGTGGTAAGAATGGGCGCAATTGGATGGGTCAAAACTATTACATTACCCGGTGATATAAGAGATTCAATGAATTATATATTGAATAGCAAAAGAATATATTTATATAAAGGAAAAAAAAAAGTAATGTTACTTAAAAATACTCCATCACAAAATTTATTACCAAAAGTGTTAAGGATCCAACTCCAAAGAACGGGTGAAACTCTTTTTTAACTATGTGGAATAAATATTCAACTATATGCGAATATCTTCCATTTTGTGTGTGTGTCTCTCTATATATAGTGAAAGATAAGCTGCACGCAAATGAATAAAAGTTGCACGAAATTTGTCTAAGGTAAAAATGTAATTTTTTAAAATTTGGGTTGTTTGCTATAATTTTAGAGGGGACTGCCCTCATGCCTTGTGAACTTTACGACCTTTTCATCAAACAATAATTAATTCACTATTTATATGGAAGAAATTGAGCAACTATTAATTCAGCCCAAGTTCAATTTTGAAGTGCATTAGTTAATTAGAACGCCTTTTTATTTTTAAAATCTAGAAATCACTGGACAAACTGTTTTCAGATCTCTGACATTGGAAGACGTTCTAAGTTTTTTTTTGGTCAAAGAAGACGTTCTAAGTAATTCTATACCTTTCGCACAAAAGTGGATACTATGAATAAGCCCTTATGATTAATTGACCATTTTGTGTCAACGTAACGTGACTCTGCCAATAACGCCC
Organism: Acacia pycnantha; assembly: GCA_025563575.1. Classification (NCBI taxonomy): domain Eukaryota; kingdom Viridiplantae; phylum Streptophyta; class Magnoliopsida; order Fabales; family Fabaceae; genus Acacia; species Acacia pycnantha. Next base: position 1,075,733 of record JAMWYP010000256.1, on the reverse strand, counting down.
GTTTGACGATAACCATGCCCAACATATTAATTATTTAATATATATATATATATATATATTAGAGTTTATCGTTTGTCATATCACTTGACATAAGGTTTTGTTAAGTCAGCCCACAACTATGTTGTTTTGGGGATTAGAGGAATTAATTAAGAGTCTTTGGTAAAATTCATATAAAAACACAAAAACAAAAATACCAAAACACCATTCATTAATTCCCTAACCTTCAAAATGACGTAGTTTTGGAGTTAAGGGGATTAATAAAGGGTCTTTGGTAAAATTCATATAATAAATATGAAAACAAAAATACTAAAACACCCTTCATTATTTCCTAACCCACAAAACGACATAATTTTGAGATAAGAGAATTAATTAAGAGTTTTTGGCACCAAGTTGGAGCCAATTTTGTTACGGTTATTTAGTGGTAACCGCTACAAAGTTCATTTCCTAACTAGCACGTGTCTTAGCATGGGTGTTCCCATTGCAAATTTGTAGCCGTTTCGGTCGAAACCGCTACAAAATATGATTTTTGCACGATTGTTGTTTATCACTATGAACCATCAGGTTTTTTTTAGTGAATTGACCATATATGATGCTTTAGTAGCTCCACATGTCATCTTATTTATAAACAAGGAAAACAAAATTAAAAAGTCACCCCATGTGAATTATGTGAGAAAGTTAAAGAGGTGGAAGTATCTTATGCGATGAAAGAGGAAATCAAAGAGGTACCTACATTTTATCTTGATGTTGTTAGATACAATGACAGAGGGTTTTTAGGGACCTTGTTCTCTCAGAAATCTCCCTTAGTATGTCCTACCTCCAAAAATTGAATCTTACTTTTTCATTACTCTCAGGCGAACATCAACTCCTCCTTCATTTGCAGCTTCTTTTTCATTATTGTTTAATCTATTAGTTCAGCATACCAATCCGCACTACAAAAAACATTAGATTAGCAACAAAATTGTATAATTTCGTTGTCAAATAGACTGTCTCTAATTGTAGCTCTTCACACGACGTCCTTACTAAACTATATACTTTTTCTATGTTTTTCTACATCAAGTCATATGCCATGTTAGGAAGAGTTAGGGTGTGTTTGGTTTGAGGAGAGGAAGGGGAGATAAATTTTTACCTCATATTGACCAAATTGGCCATGGAAAATTTACAATATTCCAAAAATACACTCAACAAAAAGGAATATTCTTCTCATTTTTGAAAATTTAGTCAATATCCTTCCTCCCCTCTCATCCCTTCCCCCTCCCTCAAACCAAACATGCTAAACTTTTAAATTTCCACTATGAGTGCATATTCTATATGATTGCACTACTACAAAAAGAGGGAATAGTATGCATGTTTTGTGGCACTTCTTCTACAACTTCTTATGGATTTTTTTCTTAAAAAAAAAAAGGATGTTGTGGCGTTTTCTCGAGCAAGCACAATAGATGCTTATGGGCCTTATGCTATGGCGCTTGCTCATAGTTGCTATTGACTTTGTGTGGGGCTTGCTCCACACAAAGTATTTCTTAATACTTTCTCCCAAACCCTTTTTCATCAACTCCCATTTTAGCAGCTGCGTGGTCCCCATTTTCCAATGACTCTCTCACGGATTTCCTCTTCCCTTTTCTTATCCTCTCATCTCCACTCCCACTAGCCTCTTCCTTTCCTTATCCTTGGTCCCTACTCCCCTCTCCTTCTATAAACATTCACGCACACATTCATTTCTATTTCTTTTGGTCACATTTCCGCCACCCATCCCTATCCCAAAGATCACATAAGTACATACTCACCTTTTCTTTTTATTTTTCCTTTATTAACTTTTTTCTTCAGGTGTTGTGTTTGAAGTTTCATTTCACTCTAGTTAAACTTCCTATATAGTGATGTTTTTAAATTTTGAGCTTACAAATCTAATTTTATTAGTACTTAATAGTTTAATTTGCTCACTTTATTTTATATTTAATTTATTATGAAATATGGAAAAAAATTTCTCATTTTTATTTGCTAAAAAATAAATGAGATCAAATTAAATGTTATCATATATAGGTTGTATGTGAAGATATGTAGTAGTTATAAGTTTTACTTTTAGTACTTGCTATTGATGAGTTGCATAAGTAAAATAATTATTTATTTTTAACATTTGTATTTTATTTGTTTTCTTATAATGCTCTCTAATTTACCTATGATATATTGCAAAATATAACTTCTTTCATTATGAGCTTTGAAAAATTATTATGATGTTGTAGGATTAATTCATTGAGTATTTATCAATTAAAAAGGGGGTTAAGAAACATAATTCAATTTTTAAGATGTTACGCTAACAATTTTATTTTAATATTTTTTGTATTGGCCACCATAGGCGTGGGATTGTTGTCAAACTCGCGAGTTGACTTTACTCTTGAGTTTACCGTTTTTACGTTCCTACCTTACTAAATCGAGTCAAGTCTCTATTAAAATCATGTCAGTTGTAAACTCAGATAAACTCACGAGTTTACACAACGAATTTACCGTTTTTACGTTTGTAGCTTACAAAATCGTGTTAATTTTTTTTTTTTTTTACAATTTTGTCATCCTCAACGACTTTATATATGAATTTTATAGAAATATCTTTATTAAAAAAAATAAATTATGAATGTTGATTGATAATTGAATATTTTATACACTTATTTTTGTCTCTTGAGTAATAACTTAGGACCATTTATCTAATAAATAATGGCTTTTATGTTTATTTGGGCCTTGGGCCTTTTATTGCATTTAGCCATTTTTAATAATAAAATTCCAGTTTTGTATTACTTCACTATTTCTACCATAACTCTTGAACCAGACATCGGATTTGCCTCATTTTTGTCTCATATTTCAGATGATTCAGAGAGCTACAATTGTTATGAAGACATCAAGAGCCAATTCGGTCAAGAGGGCGGTCGATTTTGGAGCCGAAGTCGGATGCACAATTTTGGATATTATTTGGACCCGAATTTTGTAATTTAAGTCCAGTTTTATTTTATTTCTGTTTTGGGCTAAAACTATTAGGGCCCATTCACGAATTCAGGATTTTGACATTAGGGTTTCACGATTTTATGCAAATTCTCTCTACCGATTTCCGCATGTTCTTAGGGTTTTTCGTGTTCTTCATCTTTTCTTCAGTTTTTCCAGCCATGCTCGGCTAAATCCCTTGTGATTGACCCAACGATGAGGATTCCATGATTCGTCCAGAGAACTTGTGCCTAATCGGTAATTTAATCAATTCTGTTTTCATCTTATCAGATTCGATTCTGAAAATAGTTCGAATATTAGATTTAATATTCGGTTTGGTTCATCCCAAGGACTAAATTCGGACTAGGTTTTAGTGTTGCTGCATGCGATTGCACAATGAGACGCCACTTGTTCGGATAAATTCTAGGCGATCGTCTAGGTGAGGGATTCTCCGGATGAATGCGAGATTTCGATTCATCCGGAACCAAACGTGATTAGTTATATTTCGTTCAATGATGAATGATTCTGGAATCTGAACGTTGAGTTGGTCGTTTTTAATCTGTTTAAGTCGATCAACGTTTTTACATTCTGTTTATTTCAATTTATTTCGTTTTAATCTGCTGAAACATAAAACCCTAAAACCCCCAATTTCACCATTCTGTTTGACTATTGTTATTAAATCGAGCCCGTTGCAAATTCGTTGGGAAACGACCCAGGTTCCCTAATTACGCAAATCGTTTCGAACTTGGTTTATTTTGGGAGACACGGAAAATCTCTTTCCAAATTTGGCGCCGTTGCGGGAATTTGCATCGGTTTGATTAGTGCGGTATTGTAAACGGCTAGGGTTTACGTGGTTCGGGTGGTCGGATAGGAATTTTCTCGACTCTAATCACTCAAACCAGGTCTTATTCACAAGGAATTGGGTGTTCTAAGCAAGACTCACTTCCTGGTAGGAAGTGAGGTCTCACCTATTTTCCTCAAATTCCAACGTTTAGACCACTTTTTCATTTGTTTTAAGTTCGATTTTTGATTTCCAACAGGTGATTTTTTCGAGGTATCTGATTTGGCTGAAATTTGGTACAGTGATAGAAGATGGCAAATCATTAGACCCCCTTTGAAAATGTTTCATTTTCTAAGGGCTATCCTCCGTTTTGCCAAATTCCATCGTTTAGACCACTTTTTCAATTTTTAAAGTTTTTTTATTCCATTTTTGAGTTCCCAATAGTCAGAGTCGCCCTGTCCAAGTCCCAAAAATTTTAAAAATCATTTGATACTGTTTCTGGACTTGTTTAGGTCAATTTCTAGCATAGGTTTTCGCTTTTGTGTGTTTTGTCTTTATGTCTCTTAGTGTTTTTCCACTTTTTACCACCCTTGTGGCATTTTCGTAATCTGATTTTCTGGTGGCATCTTTGTGTATATGTTGCATGAGCACCAGGAATACTACTAATCCAGAAGATCTGTTGCCATTTGATCCTGAAATAGAGAGAACAATTCTTGTTGCTAGGAGAGTTGTAAGCTTAAGTCATATGATTAATACTGAGCTGGACACTCAACTGAACCCTGATAGTGGCCATTCGGATTGTGTCCATTCTATTGATCTTTCTGACTGTGATTCTGATAGTATTTCTGATAGTCTTGTGTCCACTAACTCAGACATTATGGCAGGAGAACAGGCAAATCATCATACTTTGAAGGAATTGGGTGCACCTGATGTTAATTATCAACCTTTGTGCATCCAATATCCTGATCTTCTTTGCTAACTTTGAGCTTAAATCTGGTCTAATACACTTGTTGCCTAAGTTTCATGGTCTTGCGGTGAGTGCCCCATTAAGCATTTGAAGGTATTCCATGTAGTGTGCAGCACAATGAAGCCACATGCCATTCATGAAAATCATATCAAGTTGAGAGCTTTTCCTTTCTCATTGGAAGGTGGAGCCAAGGATTGGTTGTTGTACCTTCACTCTCATCTATTGGGAGCTGGGTGATATTCGAGAGGATATTCCTAGAGAAATATTTTCCTTCCTCAAGAGCAAGCTGCGATCAAGAAGGAGATTGGCAACATTAAACGGATCGTTTGGGAGACTATGCATGAGTATTGGGAGAGGTTCAAAAGGTTATGTGCAAGTTGTCCACACCATCGAGATATCCGAAAAGACTTGATCAACTCTTTCTATGATGGTCTATCACCGGTAGACAAAGGGTTGGTTGATGCCTCTAGTGGTGGAGCTATGAGTAACAAGACACCTGAAGAAGCCCGAGAATTGATATCTATTATGGCAAATAACTCTCAGCAGTTTGGCACTAGGGCCAATAGTACTCCTATTTACCATATTCAAGCCCCAGTCCAGCATGATTCTCAGAGATTAGAGACCAGACTTGATGATTTGACCTCCCTTGTGAGGCAATTGGCGATGACACGAGACAGTGCGATGCCCTTCTCGGCATGGGTACTCTTGTGGGTTTTGTTCGACCCTTATCACTCTATCGACTCTTGCCCTACTTTGCATGATCCTCGCCTATCAAGACCAATCGGTAGGCTGCAGGTGGGTGTTTTCCGGGAAGGCCACAATACCAACAGAATAATGCTTTCTCTAATACATACAATCTGGTTGGAGAAATCACCCCAACTTTCACTGGAATCAAAATCAGAACCGAGTAACCGGTATACGGCGAGTGCTGGGAATTACCAGCAGAGGCCGTACAGACCACGGACTTTCCAGCAACAGTCTGCACCCCCTTTGCCTTTGCAAGCACCACCTCCTCGACCAGCCATATGTCCACCTCCACAGGCGGCACAATAGCAGGCTAGTAGTAGTGGTGGTGGTTCCTCACTTGAAGATATGATGAAGCAATTTGTCACAACCAATATGCAGTTCCAACAAAGAACTGATACTTCTATTCAGAGTTTGCAAACACAGATTGGGCAATTGGCAACATCATTGAACCAGCTTCAACCTCAGGGATCCAACTCCCTACCTTCACAAACAATTCCCAATCCTAAGGGAAATGTGAGTGCTATATCACTACGGTCTGGCAAGCAATTGGAGGAACCTAAGCAAGCTGCAGATGTGACTTCCACATCAGAAAATATCCCTTGCCTTATTGGTAACTATAGATTTGATGATTGCATGCTAGATTTAGGTGCTTCTATTAATGTCATGCATGCATCTGTTTATAGATCTCTTGGTCTTGGTCCCTTGCGTCCAACTGGTGTCATTGTTCGGTTAGCTAATAGGAGTAATGCCCATCCTTCGGTTTAATTGAAGATGTATTAGTCAAAGTTAATGAATTGATATTCCTGCTGATTTTTACATCTTGGATATGGAGGGTGAGTCTCCTAGTAGTAGGTCACCAATCATTCTAGGGAGACCTTTCATGAAAACAACTAGGACTAAGATAGATGTGCATTCTGGTACTCTTTCCATGGAGTTTGGTGATATATCTGTGAATTTCAATATCTTTGATGCCATGAAATATCCTAGGGAAGAGCACTCTGTTTTCTGTATTGATGTGATTGATGATGCTGTGGATGATCTTCTTAATGGTTGGTGTGCTGATTATCCTTATTTTTCATCTGAGAGTGATACCCCCATTTGTGCATGCGATGATAATGAATGGTGCTCTGTTTGCACTAATTTGGTTAAGACCGCATTGTTTGGTGATTCGATTTGCTTGATGATTCTACATTACTTGTAGACTCGATATTGATTACGAGTTTGAGCTTCATCCGATCCTAACGTGCATCCCGATTCTGATTTTGATGAGCTTAATTCGATTTTGATGAACTCGAATTCGATGTTAACCTTGAGCCGTATAGACACGGTCCTTACCTTGTGCTTCTTTGAATATGGTTTCGGGTATTCCCAGTGATGACACGAGTTGTTGCAACAACCACCCAAGCTTCTTCTCTCCACTGAGCAACCGCCCAAACTAGATTTGAAATCCCTTCCAGACCATCCAAGTATGCATTTCTCGGAGGTGAATGAGCGGCTTCCAGTCATTGTGGCAAATAATCTTATGCCAGATCAAGAAGAGAAGCTGCTAAGCTTATTGAGGGCGAACAAGAAAGCCATTGGGTGGACATTAGCTGACATAGTTGGCATTAGCCCTTCTGTGTGCATGCATCGGATTCTATTGGAAGAGGACTCTAAGCCGGTGAGGCAACCCCAGAGACGCCTCAATCCTCTCATCCTTGATGTGGTGAAGAAGGAGGTCACTAAGCTCCCGCAAGCCGGCATCATCTATCCCATTTCGATAGCCGGTGGGTTAGTCCATCCGAGGTGGTTCCTAAGAAATCCGGGTCATTGTGGTAGCCAATCAAAAGAATGAGCTCATTCCTACTTGAGTTCGTAATAGTTGGAGAGTTTGCATTGACTATAGAAGACTCAACCAAGCCACTCGCAAAGATCATTACCCTCACCTTTCATTGATCGGATGTTAGAGCGATTGGTGGTAAGTCTCATTACGCTTCGGATGGCTACTCTGGATACTTCCAGATCCATATTGCTCCTGAGGATCAGGAGAAGACGACCTTCACATGCCCCTTTGGGACATATGCTTACTGGAGGATGCCTTTTGGCCTCTGCAATGCACCTGGCACTTTTCAGCGTTGTATGGTGAGTATTTTCTCTGAGTTCCTAGAGGACTGTATGGAGGTGTTTATGGATGATTTCACTGTATATGGGTCTGATTTTGATGCATGCTTAGCTAATCTATCTAGAGTTTTGCATAGGTGCATTGAGTCTAATCTTGTCTTTGAATTATGAGAAGTGTCACTTCATGGTTGAGTCGGGTATAGTCTTGGGACACATAGTGTCTAGGAAAGGGATTGAGGTAGACCCCGCTAAGATAGATGTTATTACTGCTTTGCCTTACCCCGCTTCTGTGCGGGAAGTTCGCTCTTTTCTTGGCCATGCGGAGTTTCTATCGACGTTTCATTCAAGATTTCAGCAAGACTGCTCGACCCTTGTCCAACCTTCGCATAAGGACACCGACTTTGTCTTTGATGATGCGTGCAAGGCGGCCTTCGATCACTTGAAGCGTTGCTCGACCACAGCCCAGATGATTCAGCCCCCGATTGGCTCCTCCCTTTGGGTTGATGTGCGATGCTTCCAACTATGCGGTTGGTGCTATCTTAGCACAGTGGGTTGATAGAGCCTCCCATGTCATTGCATATGCTTCAAAGACCTTGGATTCTCGCTCGATCTAATTACACCACTACCGAGAAGGAGTTGTTGGCTATTGTATTTGCCTTCGATAAGTTTAGGTCATATCTGCTAGCTAGTAGAGTCATTGTTTTCTCGACCATGCAGCTTTAAAGTTTCTTTTGAAAAGGCGAAGCTAAGCCACGACTCATCCGGTGGATGTTGTTGCTCCAAGAGTTTGATGTGGAGATTCGAGATAGAAGTGGAGCACAAACCGGGTAGCCGACCACTTGAGTCGTATCTCTCATTCTCCCTCTCACCCTCTTCTATTCGGGATGATTTCACGATGAGCAGCCTTCTACACTGCAAGTTAAGACCCCATGGTATGCTGATTTAGTTAACTACTTGGTAGCTGGTGTTTTTGCTGTAGATTCCACTAGGGCCCAAACTCTAAAATTGAAAAGTGAGTCTAAATATTATGTTTGAGATGACCCTTATCTCGTGGAAATTTTGTAGTGACCAAGTAGTTAGGAGATGTGTGCTGATTGTGAGTTTCAATCTATATTGCATTTTGCTCATGCTTCGCTCGTGGTGGTCACTTTGGACCCCAAAGAACTGCTAGGAAAGTGTTAGACAGTGGATTATTTTGGCCTTCCTGTTCCATGATGCCCATTTGTTTTGCAAGTCATGTGATAACCGTCGGAGGGCGGGGAGTATTTCCGTAGGCATGAGATGCCCCAAACCCTATATTGTTTTGTGAGATCTTTGATGTGTGGGGTATTGATTTCATGGGTCCATTTCCTGCTTCATATGGTTACACTTACATCTTGTCATTGTTGATTATGTTTCGAAATGGGTTGAGGCGAAAGCCACCGGACTAATGATTCTTCGTGGTGGTGGACTTTGTTAGGTCTAACATTTTCTCGCAGTTTGGCATTCCTAGAGCTATTATCGGTGATCAGGGTTCCCATTTTTGCAATCGAAGCATGGGTGCCTTGTTACGCAAGTATGGAGTGCTACACAAGGTTTCCATGACCTACCATCCTCGGACCAATGGTCAAGTGAAGTCTCAAATCGAGAGATTAAGCAAATCCTTCGAAGATCATTAACTCTACCGGAAAGATTGGAGTAAGCGACTAGATGATGCTTTGTGGGCATATCGCACCGCCTACAAGACTCCGATTGGGATGTCTCCTTATCGGCTTGTCTTTGGTAAGGCATGTCATCTTCCTGGTTGAGTTGGAGCATCGAGCCTATTGGGCCATTAAGCAAATGTAACATGGATTTGGCTCGATGCTGGATGGAGAGGAAGCTACGCTTGCAAGAGTTAGATGAGCTCAGATTAGATGCCTATGAGAGCTCACGGTTGTATAAGGAAAAGATTAAGGCATTCCATGATAAGCATATTCGAGGAAAGAATTTTCTCGTGGTCCGAAAGTTCTTCTATTTAATTCCGTCTGAAGTTTATGCCTCAGTAAGCTTCGATCTAAGTGGGATGGCCCTTTTGTGATCACTAACATATTTCCTTTTGGTGCTTTGTTGAGCTATGTGATTCACCCACAGGAAGAACCTTTAAGGTCAATGGGCATCGCCTCAAGCCATTTCATGAGGGATCCCCACGCGGCCGAGGAAGCAGAGACTCTCCTCATTGATGCCACCTATCCTCCATAAACCTCATTTATGCCACCTACTCTCCATAAACCCTTGGGGAGTATTCTTCTTTCTTCTCCCTCTTTCTCTTTTGTTTGTTCATTTTTTTTTACCTTGCTTTGCTTTTTGAAAAAAAAAAAAGAATCTATTTCTATGATTGCTACATATCATGAACGTGGACATTTTGGCTTTAATGGATCATTCTGTTTGGTCTACAATTCTTGACTCTTCGATTACAAGTCTTGGTAGTTGATTTGATGTTGTTGATTGCCTAAGTTGGTATTGACCTTGTGAGGTTTTGGGCCTGCATGAATGGAATTCATCTTTTGCCATTCTTTCTTTCATGTGTGCATCTCTCATGATTTTTGTTCTCTAGGACTTGCTCCTTTTCTTTTTGAAACTACATTTTTCACTTACGTGCATAAGTATGATGGAAGCTTGTTTTCTTTCTTTTATTTTCCTCACTTTGGCCAAATAGCTTTCCCTTGCATTATGATTCCCTTGCTAGCCCCTTTGTGCCTTTTGACCCATTCTTTTCTAAGCCACATTACAAGCCTAAGCGTAAAACCATTTTATTCCGCACCTTGAAGATTTATTGAGCATTGGTTTCAACTTGTTTTGTGTTTAAGTGTGGGGGTTGCTCAGGAGTGCAACAGTTTAAGTGTGGGGGGGAGATATTTGATTTTGACATTGTAATTATGTATACAATGAAAGGAAAGAAAGAAAAGTAAAAAAAAAAAAAAAGAGAAAAAAAAGAAGAAGAAGAAAGAAGAGAGAGAAAAAAAAGAGAGAGAAAAGAAAAGAAAATACATAGAAAGGAATGGATATATTAGTAGAATAAAAGTTTCATACATAGAGAATGATTGTGTTAATCAGTGCTCTTCCTTTTGATTTCTTTGGTGCTTAGCCTCTCATTCCATACTATTACCTACCTTCACCCTAGCCCCATTACAACCTTTAATTACAAGCTCTCTTGATTTGTGCATGTATGTGTTGTGAGTAGTGGAGACATAGAAGTTGAGCAAGCTTATGGTAGAACAATTTTCTTGAGTAGAATTTGAGCGATACACTTATTTACCTTAAACACTTGAGAGACTCGATTGATTGAGCGCATCATTTGTGAGACCGTCTTTTGTGATCGCATCATTGATTGAGACCGCCATGAATTGTAATTTGAGATGAAGGGATTTAGGTCTTGATTGATTGGTCTTTTGGAACTTTTTGTCCCTTGATTCGATTTTTGCATTGTAGCAATTATTAGTAAATAAGAGTTCTTCCTTTTAGTTTTTTTCCTTTAGATTTTGCTCAGGAGTGCAAAAAGATAAGTGTGGGGGAATTTGATAATTGAATATTTTATACACTTATTTTTGTCTCTTGAGTAATAACTTAGGACCATTTATCTAATAAATAATGGCTTTTATGTTTATTTGGGCCTTGGGCCTTTTATTGCATTTTAGCCATTTTTAATAATAAAATTTCAGTTTTGTATTACTTCACTATTTCTATCATAACTCTTGAACCAGACATCGGATTTGCCTCATTTTTGTCTCATATTTCATATGATTCAGAGAGATACAATTGTTATGAAGACATCAAGAGCCAATTCGGTCAAGAGGGCGGTCGATTTTGGAGCCGAAGTTGGATGCACAATTTTGGATATTATTTGGACCCGAATTTTGTAATTTAAGTCCAGTTTTATTTTATTTCTGTTTTGGGCTAAAACTATTAGGGCCCATTTTCGTTTTAGGGAAATATCTACTTTTGTAATAGTGACTGAATCATCGCCTAAGCCTATGGGAATAGATCTTGTAGTGGTGGTGGCTGAGGCAGTGGTTTCAACGATGGCTATGGGTCATTGGCTACAAATCTCTAAGTGAACTCCAAGGTTGCGAGGGGCGGAGATTACAATGTTAATGAATCTAATCTAATCTGTCTCAGAAACATATGAACTAGTGGAAATGTGACTTACAAATGATGAAGATGGCAGCGTGCGAACCGCCTCTATGGGTGGAAGAGGAACAGTTCTTACTAACTAAGTAGCGAGTGTTTTGCCAACAACCACCCATTTAATTACATGGATGAACCGATTTCTGTTGGTGAAAAGAAAAAGCATACGTGTTTTAGGGAAATATCTACTTTTGTAATAGTGACTGAATCATTCTTTGCACTTATAAAGCCCGTATGAGATTGCATAGACGCAACAAAAAGGTTAAATATAGTTCTATATCAAATTTTTATTTTATTTAGTAATTTATTTCATAAACTTTATCTAATTAATCAACTATTACTACTTGATATCCACAGTTCTATTACCTTAATTTTCAATATTACCTTAATTTATGCCTTGTTTGGTACTATGAAAGTGGGAGGGTGGGAAGTGGAAGTGAAACCCAATATTTGTATTTTTGGTATGCTTGAAAACACTTCCTTTAGGAAAGTGACTTCTATAAAAAAATGATAGAAGTGACTTCCATCAGGACCCCAAAGAACTGGTTCCACTTCTATGGAGGTGGAATTTTGCTATCCATTATACCGTCATATGTTTTATCAAAATTTCAACTTTGCCCTCTTGCTTCCTTCCTTCATCTTCAACCTCCCACTTAATGACCTCAATCTCCTTCTCTCACGGAGACCACCATTGAACCCATCCCTAACAACAATCTTTTTGTATGACATCTGAAACTTGTTTTCTTCAACCTCAAAAACAATATTTTTTTCAGCCCCCACCATCTTCTTCAACCTCCCGCTTCAAAGAATCAGATCGAATACCGGATCTTTGCACAAGTCTCTCCCATAGGCGTATCTGTCTTTGTGCTCTCCTTCCATCGGTGTTATCTTCGTTTTTCTTCTTTATTCGTTTACAATGATAACCATTTATTTGGGTTTAATGTATTATATATATATAGGGGTGTTTTGGGAAATTTGTTTCTTAAAGTGTTAAGATGCATCCAAAACCCTGAAGTATTTTTTAGGGTGCATTTAATACCTTAAAGTATTTTTCATATATCCAGCACACAGAAGTATTTTTTTTTAAAGTATGTTGATCAGCATAAAATACTTTTTGTGCAATCTTACACTTATCAATATAGGTTATTTAAGGTTTTGAATACACCAGCAAAAATACTTCAGAGAATTTGATAATTTGATGCACTACAAAATACTTTAGGGCACTAGATGTTCCTCACAAAATAATTTAGGGTGCTAAATGTATCTCAACCTTTTTTAGTTGTTTTAATAATCATTTTCTTTTGCATACACTTTTTTCCATTAAAATTAAGGGTTAAGGTGCAAAAATATACATATGGTTTTTCCAAAAGTGCACTCAATACCAAGTGTTTTTTTAATGCAAAAGTGACTATGTGATTATAAAATTGGAGTGAAAATACCCATTGACGGTAAGTTGGCCATTATTTTTAAGACTGACATTGATGATGACTCAGCCAACTAAGATGAAAATTAGTTGAGTCGTCGTCCATGTCAGCCTTAAAAATACAAAAAAGTCAAACTAACGGTCAATGACCATTTTTGCTACACTTTTGTAACCACAATCACTTTTGCACAAAAAAAAAACACATGGTGTTGGGTGTACTTTTAAGAAACACACGTGTATTTTTGCACCTTAACCCTAAAATTAATTCTTCCCATCAAATATGCCTATAACATTGTAGTTTAATTAAGTTTGTAAGCACTATCACGCGCCTGCGCATGGACCCAACCGCTTCACCGTCGTCAGATCCTAGCCTTCCGATTTCCTGTTCCTTCGAAGGATTCCTTTATAATCAATCAAACAACACCTAAGTTTGATTATTCCCACCTCGCACAACAAGGGATAATCATCCTTCCAACAACATCAAGTAACCCCGTTGTGGGCGGACCCGAAAATTTTACTTACGGAGGCGAAAAAAAGTGCTACATCGTAAATAAAAAAACTTGAAATACAATATACACATAATATATAAAAAAAAAGAGAGAAATCTATTATAGAAATTAAGACTAGTTCACTTGACCCTACGTGTTTTTATATTGTTAAACTCATTTAGAATTGATACCTCTTTATTTTGCGTATTTTTGACAATTCAACATTAGAAGTAGACAAGAGCAAAGACTCACTATTCTTTTTCTTAAAATAATTATCAATAGTAGCACTCTTCCCTATAATAATCACCTACAAAGAGTATGAATTATTTCATGACCAATATGATTTTAAAAATATTATTAATAACAAAAGTAAACCAATTAAAATTAATTATTAGTTATCATCTATATTCTCACAACCATCTTTTAACAAAACTTAAAATTTACTCAAAATCCTAACCCTAAAATATTCTCTAATCAGTATAAAAGTAGTATCATTAGAAAGATAAAATCATATATAATAAATTTCATGAAGAAAATTTAATGAAAAGAAGTAATTTTGAGTATTTTATTTATTCTCAAAATTTTTTATAAGTAATAAGTGGGGCTTGGGGATAATTTAAGGTTCTGGTTCTCACCTCTTTATTATTATATTCTTTATTTTTTTTAAACATATGAAAGCAATGAAAGCCAAAGGGCCCCACCACCTCTTTCGTTTTACATTAGCCCCTCATATTTGACTATCTATATATATATATGAACATTCATCACTAGTTTCATGTTATTTAAAAAAAAAAAAAATTAGGGGGGCGGGGGCCACCCCTAGCCCCCCTTTTGTCCGCCCTTGGGGACGTAGAATTGATTTGGGTGGAAATGGAAAAAGAGATATATATGAAAATTCATATGGATAAAGATAGGGACATATATATAGATGTGGTATAAAAACGTGTTAAGTATGAACATGAAATTATATATGATATTATTTTCATTTAATATTTTTATTTAAAATGTGAAAATACTGATGTCAAGACTAGAAAATAAACGGATAAAGACACCGCTCGTACGGGACTAGCAAATAAAGATGACAAAAATTAATCTCTTTGGCACTACTACAAAAAGGGTTATGGCGTCCTTTTGTTTACACTTTTAACGCCTTTTTTTTCGTAGGAGGCTTATTTGAGAGGCGTCGTAAGTACAACTTATAGCATCCAAACAAAAAGTAGCACGCCGTAAGTTGCACTTACGGGGTGCTAAATTATTTAAGACGCCATAATACATTTTTTTTTTTAGGAAAAAAAAAAAAAGCAGACCACTCATCGGCGTCTATCACATCAGAACCTAGTAACCTCAACCATGTCTTTGTTTTCATCACACCTTCATATACCAAATACAAATCCATAACTAAAATCTAATAATCAACATAAAAATCAAATCAGAAAAATCAAATGAAATCCGAGATAGTCGAATATGGAATATACACATATCGCGAAGAGAAACTCAAGAAAATCAAACAATATGGATGAAGAGGATTCCAAGTGACAGTATTGCACAAGCAGTATCACACAACGAGCTGCATATTTTCCCTCTTTTATTGCCCTAGAAAATCAGAGAAGAAACTCTTTGATCTCTCAGTATACATGTTTAAATTTAAATTACAGATCTCAAAACACTCATAGCAAAAAGCACAAGCCAAAAATCAAAATTAAAAATCTGAGATCTGAGATCATCGTACTGAACAAATGAACCTGGCGGTCCACTGACCGTGGTTCATCCATCGCCGTCGGTGAGGGAGATTTGAGACTTGAAATCGTCATCGAAGCGAAGATGGTGCCAGAGAGAGCTGATCTGTTTTCAGATCTAAAGATAGGGTTTCGCCAGATGGAACAGCTGGGTCGGTGTTCGAACTTTGTCGCCAACCACTCCTCCATTATCACCAGGTGTGCAAAGAAGATGAGGAAGACGGAGCAAGGTGGAGGCACGATTAGGTGTGTGAAGAAAGAAAGATGAAATCGAAGTCGGAGCAAGGCGGAGGCACGCTAGCGGACGGGAATGAGATCAAAGGTAGAGTTGAAAGTAGATGAGATGAGAAAGAAGAGTAAGATGAAAGCGAAGTCGAAAATGAGAAAGAGGAACAAATTGTCCGACTTTTTAACAAATTCTGCCACTTTTGACGTCCTTAAAAATATTTAGGATGCCAAAAGTTACTTTTGGCATCCTAAATATTTTTTAGGATGCCACAAGAATTGCTTTTTCCGCCACTTTTGACGTCCTAAAATTGGATTAGGATGTCTTAAGTACACTTTCTGTGTTCTAAAAATTAAAATGACGTCTAATATGTCAAATTTTCTTCAAATAATTATAAAAATGTCATCGCCTACATGTTTTACTTTCTTTCTTTTTTTTTAAAAAAAAAAAAACCCGACGTTCTTTAGGGAAGTAACATCCACTTTTATAGTAGTGTGGGATGCAGGTCACCTCATTAATTTTATAATATATGACATTTCTTTTTTTGACCTTGATAATATAGAACATTTCAAACAACCCATATTATTTTATTTGTAATGTCATGTAATCGAGACGTCCCCTTCAAATTGAAGAAGAACTGGTTTTATAGCTGCAGCATGAGAAAACTTGGGCACCAAGTTTTAACGTGGACTTGATTCTATTGCTTTTCTTGACTTTATGGTCGCGGCCATAACTTTTTGACTCTGGCATTTTGCTGGCCTTTCTTAAGACGTGCCACTTATCTTATACATATCTCGAAAAAATAAATTCCAATTTTGAGATCTGATAATAATATACTTTATCTAGTGTTTTCTTTGTTCGGTTTAGACAATTTTACTTTTAATGAAAGACTGAATCCCACTAATTGAAACAGGGAAACTTCAAGCAAAAGAAACTAAACTACTAGACAATCATGCAGGTGTTAGATATTTTATCATTTATGATTACATATTTTTAATACATATTATATCTAGATATTATCTTATCATTGTTTTGAATAAAATATTTCTTAATTATGACCCGCACTCAATTTGGATTGAGATTTGTTTTAGGGTTACCAATCTGTCTAGTAAGTGTTCACCGTTTAACTTACCTCAAGCGTACAAGTCACAAGTAGTATAAAAAGTTATTATTCCTACCAGGACTAAAACCAAAGTTGACTAATTATTGCAACAGTGCTCTTAAATAGATTGGACAAAGTCATTTCGAATATTTCAATTTGTGAAAACAATTTTGATTCAAAACAACGTGAATTGGCCTAAGATAAAATTTGTTTCTAACTCCAAGAAAATGAGCCTCTAAGATCACTTCTCCCCTCTATACTTTAAGAGACCAATTAGTTCCCTCTCAATTAGCTCTAAGAAACACCAAGTGTTTGTCTGAGATTCACAAGTATTGTAAAAGTTTTCTCAAGTCAAGACCAACATATATTTTCAAAGAACTCATTCAATCTCTTGCTATAACATACTAGGTTAATAGGTAAATCTCTTTCCTATTTACAAACTCAATCTCCATTCAAACATGAATTTTAATACTAGCTAGTATGACTTTATCCAAGTTCTTCCTTAAACAAGATAATCTCTCTCAAGTATCATCTCATTCAACAAATCAACTAAGTGGTGATCTTGCAGCCATGTGAATATTTGTAGCGGTTGATAACCGCTACAAATATTCACGCCTTTTTTCCGCAAAAAAGTTTTGCCACAGTTCTTTTGAATATTTGTAGCAGTTGTTAACCACTACTACAACCGCTACAAACAAATTTTCCCAGAAAAATGTTTGAAAATTTGTAGCGGTTTATTTAACCGCTAAAAATTAATGTCTGTAAAAATAAATAAAAAAATTATCGAGGCAATTAAGTAAATATTGCGTTTTTAATAATTTATATTTTTAATGAAAATAATAGATATTAAAATATGATATTTAAATATATAAGGTGATTATATAGGTGCAAAATAATGAGAATATGTTAGTATAATAAAAACTAATAACGAGTTAATTAAAATAATACCCATTGTTTAAAAAATGTGTATACAAGTCGATTGAATAATGTATCTGGAAGTAGAAGGAAAGTTGAAAAATATATCCGGTTCAACTGCAAAATAACAAACATTAGTATCAGAATCATTAGATTTGATCCGGTTAATCGGCACTTACCCCCTTCAAACTCTTGTCCTCCGGAACTTACCCCCTTGAAATAGTTAACCTCTTTGACAAAACGTAAAAATATGAGAGAAGACGGAGAGAAAACGTGTGTAGAAAAGAAATTGAAGCATATTAAATGTGGTTTGGTGAGGTATTTATGGTGGTATCTGCGCATCATTTGGTAGCGGTTTAGGTCTCACTTTTTGTAGCGGTTAAAATTAGTAGCGGTTGGGATTCGTATTTGTAGCGGTTACAATCTGTAGCGGTTATATAACCGCTACAATTATGTTGTGGTTTTTTTTTTTTAAAACGTAATAAAAAGATTACATATTACACTGTAGGCATAAGTTTTTCTCTCAATCTTCTTCACCATCCCTACAAAGAAAGTTTGCATAAAATGTTACGTGTGAGGTGAATACGTTTGAACACAAATAAAACTTTAGTTAAATGTTATTATTTCATAAAGCGTAAATTTAAAAACGTACCGAACTATAGGTAAATTGTCATCGCCGTCTGGGAAGAAGTCTTCGAAGCTGGCGGGCTGGAACGGCTCACAATCGTAGGCGACGTTATCACCATCGCCCATGTCGTAAAGGTCGCGAGGCTTTAAGTGAACCACCATATTCCAATCCTTGTGCCTCTCATCGGCGACATAATAAACCTGATGGGCCTCTAAGGCAAGAATATACGGCTCGTCATCTTCAGACTGACCACTGTGAATAGGCCGGGAGAAATTCACTGATGTGATGCCTAAGTCGTCAGTTGTGAGTCCCCTGAACAAAGTCACGGTGAAAAGGCATTGGTAACTTATCCTGACCACATCAAGCAGCTTTCTATAATATGGGACGTCACCGAACTGCATGTTCCCGTCACTACTGCTCGCATAACTCCTCATCCCAAATGTGCCATATATACCAGAGTTTTGGGTCAGCAATCCCTAATCACGTGAGACGGTGCAAAACTTAAAACCGTTGACATTGTATGCCCTAAATTTTTGGGCGTGGTCAAGCGGGCCTAATGTGAGAGCTCTGAATTCTGGTGAGTGCGGGTTGTGGTCGTTCATTATTCTCCTCCTAAACCAACCCTAAAATTCTCTGTGTATCTTTCTATCAATTTCGGAGGATGTCTGTGTACGAATCATCAGTTCACTCTTCACATGACTCCTGAATTCCCTGAAATTAAGCATGCAATGAAATGTGAGTATGTATAAAATGTAAGGATATATATATACATACATATGTGTGTGTGTGTGTGTGTGTGTGTGTGTGTGTGTGTGTGTGTGAAATCCTTACTGAAGGTACGGTTCAACTTTGGTGCAATTAATCAAGACATGTCTATGTGCTTGAAACTTCTCAAGTGCCGTGAGTTTGAATTTCTCACTTCCGCCAACTGGTTTACCAACACGAGGGATTAACAACTCTGTTGCTGATGGCTCCGGCTCAGGCTTAGGCTCAGGAAAATCGTCTACACGAGGCAGTCGGTTGAATGACGTCTCAATGTCATCGAAGTATCTGGAACAAAAATACAAGACCTCATCCCCGATATAACCTTCTGCTATTGAACCTTCAGGCCACGCCTTATTCCTCACGTAAAATTTCAGTTTCCCAAGAAACCTATAAAGTAGAGAAGGAAAAACTTGGAAGCATCAATGGTTAAACGTGCGACTAGAGAGTAATGTTAAAGTAATTATTTTTAAACGAGTACATCTTGTAATACCTGGCTATCACCCAAGAGGGGGGTGAATTGGGTGTCCGATAAAATCTTTGGAACTTTGAAAAATCTTTTCAAACTTACTGAAGGCAGTTCATATGACAGTAAGACTTATAAAACGATAAACAGTCATTCAAACATATATGCTGGAAATATAAGAGTTTAGGGAAGAGAATATGCAAACTATGATTTATCCTGGTTCGGCCTAATCTTTGACCTACGTCCAGTCCCCAAGCTTCACTTGAGATTTCAATCCACTATCTCCTTGTTTAACCGGGCACAAGAGAAAAGCCTTTACACTTTGATTACACGACTCTGTACTCGAAGTAATCCTCTCCCAAGGATTCACTCCCCTTACAAACGGTAATTAATACACCCACTTGATTACACACTATGTACTTGAAGTAACCCTCTCACTAGGATCCACTCCCCCTTACAAGCTGTAATCAATACACTGGGTTTCCCACTCAAGATCACCCAATCTTGAGTAACTCTCGGATAGAATGTTTACAGATAAATCTTCTCTTTCAGAAGTGAATAAATAAACACTAAAGTACAAATCAATCATCTCACTCTCTACGGTAAGCTATGTAGTAATTGAGAACAAAGAGTATATGAATTGAGCGTTGGATTCATAATGTTGGCATTTCGACAGTGCAAACTCTTGTCGAACTGTCTATTTTGAATCCTTCTCCTTTTATAATTAAAGGAGAGCATTCAATCGTTGAGCAATTCTTCCCGTTCAGGATACGATCATTGAATGTCCGTCGGAGGTAGTCGTTAGACACTTCGAACTTTTGTTAGGCATAAATGATTTTCGTTTAGCGTATTCGATCGTTGTGTCATTTAATGCTTTGCCATCGATTATACTTGTGCAGAGATTGACTTAGAAAGATAGCTGGAATAAGAATGTATCGAAGGGATGTTCTTGTCTGTCACAACTTTTATTCCAAATGTTGGCTCTGTTTCTGAGTTGCATTTAATGCGTCTGCCACGTTGGATTGCTTTTCGCTCAAATTCAAATATAACAATGTTAACCAAATTTAAGAGTTCTTGAGAATTGATCATGACATTCTCGAGAACCCTATGTTCAGAGTACTACCGTGAAGATTTATGATGCCCATTCTCGAGAATTGAATCATCATTCTCGAGAATCATACGTTAATGGTTTTTCGTAGATAGAAAGCATTCTCGAGAATTGATATTGTATTCTCGAGAATCCCTTTCATTCTTGAGAGCTCAATTGTTATTCTCGAGAATCATGTGACTGAAAACAATTAATCATTATTCATTCACTGAGCATTCTCAAGAATCATACGTTCATACTCAAGAATCAATGTTTTCCAGAAAGCATACGAAGTGATTGGACAAGGCATTCTCGAGAATCATAATCAAGTTCTTGAAAATCATTGTTTCCAGAGAAGTGTGAAACCATTTGGTTAATGGCATTCTCGAGAATCAGTTGTCCATTCTCAAGAATCACATTCTACATAATCAACAGTGTTTCCGGACACGGTGATTTTCACGGTTCTTGTTATATCAACATTTCAGAACTGATGTCAACTTCCATAGCCTTTATGTCTTCGAATTTAAATCCAAAATTAGCAAATTATGTATCCCTTGAAATCTCTTGATGTCTTCTTTTTAATGTGAAAGTAATCAGCTCCAAACTTGTTGAATTTCGTCCGTTATCATCAAATGAAAGAAGGTTGTTCTTGACCAGCATTTTTTGCAACATCCTGAACTGATTGTCAATTTTCGAGGACCATATATCCCTGGTATGAACTCCATTTTGGTTTATTCAAGTCTTGATCGAACGAACTTTGAGTCTAATTTCATATGCCACAAATTTCAGCTCAATTGGATTTTTAGTTTGTGAGATACACTCAAAATACTGAAGGTGGGTCTGGACTATGACGTTGATTTCACTGTCATCTTCCAAAATTCATAACTCTCTCATATGACATCCTTTGGTCTTGAATCATATTTCAAAATGACGCATTGGAAGTCTAGTTTCCAAAAAAATTTGTTTCACCTCAATCCGATCTCTGGTTTGGGAGATATCATCGAATTACCAGAGGTCGCTCTTGAAACGCGAAACAGAGCTGAACAGAGATGTTCCATTCTCGAGAATTGAAGGGTCATTCTCGAAAATTACACTCATTCTCGAGAATTGAAGTGTCATTCTCGAGAATTGACGAGGTTTTGCGCAGGAAGGAGCTGCTCATGTACCATACTCGAGAATTAAAGTCCCATACTCGAGAATTGAAGTACCATACTCGAGAATGACGTTTTGTACTCGAGAATGATCAAAATTTATGCACAAAGAAGAGCCATTCATGCGCAATTAATACTGTAGCAACTCCAATTCATCTATAAGCTTGAATTTCCTTATTTTAACTCCGAATTGAGCCGTTCCAACTTCCATATCATCGTGGAGACTTCAAGAATCAATCTAAAACCTTGAATAATGACTTTCTCATTCCATTCATCAAGTTCTTCCTTCTTTCTTCTCTTCTCTTCATCATTCTCCATAATCTAACTTTTTCTTTCTTCTTTTCTCTTAATCATTCCCAAAATCATTTGATCTTCTTCTAAATCATTCTTCATAATTTGAATTCCATATCAACATTACATCTACATTAAATATAAGAATTAGTCAAAGTAGAAGATAAATGTAGTATAAAAACTTTCTCCTCTTAATATTGATAAGCATATTTTTCATCATCAAAACTGAGCATAAATAACACCTCTCAATAGGATACATCCATCGGTACTGAACTGGGGTAGCAAGCTTTGTTTCATGAACAAGGTGTACTGTCAGGTGAACCATGACCGTGAAAAATGACAGAGGAAAGATCATCTCCAAATGACACAGCGTAAGAATGATTTTCTGCTGCAGCTGGTCGAGCTCTTCCACTATCAAAACCTTGGAACACAGGTTCCGAAAGAAAGTACAAAGCTCGACCAAAACGATAGACACATCGAGAGGCAGCGTATTTTTCATGGCCGTAACCTTTCGAGCCTGCACGTCAACACATCGTGATATGTTGCATGAATACCCGTCAGGAACTTTTATTTTCTTCAAGGTCGCGAGAAAGATTTCCTTATTCGGTTTTGTCAGCGTGAATCTTGCCGGTTGAAATCTGTCATGCTCATCTGGCCACGCATCTCCACGAACGCCCATCTCCCGTAAATCTTTCCTCGCTTGCAGATGATCTTTTGACTTGCCTGGCTCGTTGAGAATCGTGTACAACACATTGTTGCACACATTCTTTTCAATGTGCATGACATCCAGACTGTGTCGGAGCAAATTATCTTTCCAATACAGAAGAGTGAAGAAGACACTTACCTTTCGCCATTTCTGGGGCGTAGAACCAGAAGCCTTGGCAACCTGCGCAGAAACCTTCTAGCAATGATCGCATCAACCGCCTCCGGTGGTGGCCTTCTCGAGCTGGAGGGTTCGGTCTTAGAGCAGGAGCCCTTGGGGTACACCATGCTAGGCGTGGCGCCTAGCCCCATGCCCTTAACGCGGCCAGGATGCTCGACTGGGCCCACAACAGCTTTCAATGGGGCCGTTGGATTCACAGACCCCTGGGACTTTGGGGTCTGCGACGCTCGCAACTCTACCTGGCTCTGGTCAATCCGAGCCTGACGCACAGAGTTCATGAACGATTGATAAAATAATTAAATCAATATAATTATACAACATTCATTATATAAATAATGTTTTTGTTACTTACTATTATCTCCTCCGTTGCCTCAAAGGTCGGCGTCCCATCATAGTGTCTATGGGTGTGTGTAAACAACTGCTCATAGTCCTTCTGACGGTTCTCCTCCCGAGCCTTTTGTTGCTGAAAGAATTCAAAGAATATTAACTTTGTTATTTCAGAAACAAAACAAGCATCATGTTAACTTTTAACATACCATCTCACTGTAGGTCACAGCTAACGTCTTGGTCCTTGCCGTGTGATGAACCTTCTGCTTTACCCGGCTTTTGGTGTTCCTCTGCGACAGAGCCTACAAGGAAGAGGAAACAAAACTAATATTTAAACTATATTTAAACCAAATGTAAACTTTAAGTGAAACTACTTATTAATTTAAACCAAATGTAAACTTTAAATTAATTTAAATTACATTTCAACAAAATTAATTTAACTACGTTTGGACTATCAATTAAGTGACACTATTAATTAATTTAAACCAAATGTAAACTTTAAATTAATTTAAATTACATTTCAAAAAAATTAATTTAAACCATATTCAAATTATCAATTAAGTGAAACTATTAATTAATTTAAATCAAATGTAAACTTTAAATTAATTTAAATTACATTTCAACAAAATTAATTTAAACTATATTTAAATTATCGGTTAAGTGAAACTATTAATTAATTTAAACCAAATGTAAACTTTAAATTAATTTAAATTACATTTCAACAAAATTAATTTAAACTATATTTAAATTATCAATTAAGTGACACTATTAATTAATTTAAACCAAATGTAAACTTTAAATTAATTTAAATTACATTTCAACAAAACTAATTTAACTACGATTGGACTGTCAATTAAGTAACGCTATTAATTAATTTAAACCATAAGTAAACAATAAATTAATTTAAATGACATTTTAACAAAATTAATTTAAACTATATTTAACCTTAAAATTAAATAATGTTTACACAAAATTAAACTATAATTAATTAAAAAAGGTACCTGTCCGTCTGCACCTCTCCTATATTGGACGAAACCCGCCCAATGAATTGGGTCCACACCGTCTGGGACGTTCTCGATCAGCTACTACAGAGGAATAGTCTCATCTCCATTCTGCCGGTTGTAGAGACGACCCCTCCGGCTCTTCCACCTTTCCCTCGTTTTCATCAGTAAGTACCTCTTATGCTGCTCGCGCAGTTTAAACTTTTTCTGTATCATAATTTAATTATTAAGTATTAATTAATTAATAAATAAATAAATAAACTAAAACTTATAACTATTAACATGTAAAATTTAATTAAACAACATTGCCTACCTGCAGAATGTCGGCAAACGCCTTGTCCTTCATTTCCTTCAGCACATGCTTCCAATCGTGGAAAAATATTGGGAACCATGCCTAATTCCCACCAAATTCTGATAGAAATCGGTTCATCAGGTGACCACCGCTACCGATCGCCTGGTTTGTGTCCTCGTTCCACGGGACTATGACCTGATACCCGTCCATCTGAGTGACAGTGGAAACATCCAGCGCCCTCCTGCTGATGTTCCCAAGTCTATTTGCAATATTACAGAAACAATTATTGTAACTAAGTTTAAATAAAAATGAATTAAACGAACCGAATTTAAATTAATTTCTCCCAAAAAACTAATTACATATACCTTCAACATCCACCAAAAATCCTGTGGAACGTGAAGACGCCGGTCGGGTGTTCTCGTGGTCCAGCTAGTTTTCCTGGTCGATGAACTGCTCCACTTCCGCTATGGGAATCTCAATATAGATCTCCGCATTCTCGTCTAAGTCGTCCAACGACATACTTGCTTCTCGATCTCCCCCTATGGTCTCTAGGGTCTCCAAGTGTGGGATTTCTTCATCGGCGAAGAGCTCGGCAAACTCGCCCTGCCCCTGAGAAGGCGGAGGTATATTTCGAGCCCCACGCCCTCTCGTCGAGCCCCCTCTACTACTACTGCCCCTCAAAGGCATTTTCTCTGGGACAACTGCTTTTCCCTTTCCCTTATCTTGTTCAGAAACCATGATGTTGAAAGGTAGAAGTTTAAAAGTAAAATTTTAAGGTAGGTTGAAAGGTAAAAAGGGTGGAAACTCAAAACCGTTAGAAGTTGTGACTTTGAAAATAAGAAATCACTGTTTAAAAACCGTCACATTTTGAAGCGGTTTCCCAAAGAAACCGCTACAAAATTCAGAAACCGCTACAAAATTCAAACATTTGCAACGGTTGTAACGTCACCGCCGCAATAATCGTTACAAAGATGCCTCGTTCTTCGTGACCCTTGCAATTCTGTAGCGGTTAACTAACTGCTACAAAACAAGTGACCCTTGCAATTCTGTAGCGGTTATTCAATAACCGCTACAATTTGTCTAAAGTCTGTAGCGGTTATTCCCTTTAACCGCTACAAGATGAACTTTTTTGCAACAAAAAAAAAAAAAAAATCCAAACTAATTTGTTTATGAATGAAACTAATTAGTTTGGTACAATTATTTAAAATAACAAACCTCAATTTATTTAATTTTTCTTTCATTTTTCCTGTAACACCCCCAATTTCTTAACAATTATAATAACATAAAACTGCAATACTTTTGGTTTTTTTATAAATAAATACTGAATTCCAAAGTAAACATCATTGGGAAGTGTTACCGCCGCACTTGTACTGGGACAAGTGCAAGGCTACTTATTACAATACGTAAATCCAAACTTAAACAAAAACAAAAGTATTTTATTCATAACGAATAAAATAAAATAAGATAAATTGAAGGTGCTTCCTCACTTCTCATTGCTAGCCCCAACCTCGAGAACCTGCTTCATGAAAGAGATGGTTATCACCCAAGAGGGGGGGTGAATTGGGTGTCTCATTAAAAACTTAGAACTTTAAAAATCTTTTCACAACTTACTGAAAATAGTTTGAATGACATTAGTCATTTACAAAGTGATAAACAATCATTCAAACATATATGCTGGAATGTAAGAGATAAGGGAAGAGAATATGCAAACTGTGATTTATACTGGTTCGGCCCAATCCTTGACCTACATCCAGTCCTCAAGCTCCACTTGAGATTTTCAATCCACTATCTTCTTCCAACTTGATTACTTCCTCTCACTAGGATTCACTCCCCCTTACAAACTGTAATCAATACACCCAATTGATTACACACTCTGTACTCAAAGTAATTCTCTCACTAGAACTTACTCCCCTTAAAAGCTGTCATCAATACAATGGATTTCCCACTCAAGATCACCCAATCTTGAGTAACTCTCAAATAGAAAGATAGGATGTTTACAAATAAGTCTCCTCTCTCAGAAGTGAATGGATAAACACTGAAGTACAATACAAAACATTTCACTCTCTATGATAAAACTATGAAAACATTGAAGAACAGAGTGTGAATGACAAGAATATCAGCATATCAGCATGTTGAGGTTGTAATCCTTTTTCTCTGTTTTTTTTCTGTCTTGAATGAGCCTTCTTTTATAGGTAGAGATGAGTATATGACTGTTTGAAGATTCAATGACCGTTGGGTAAAGAAATATAGCCGTTAGACTCAGATGAAACTAGCCGTTAGAACTTTTGCACAGCTTTCGATGTTCTGACCCAAATCTGAGATTTTGAGATTTGCTTCTAATCCTTCGTTTTAATCATCTGAATAATGTACACAAATGATATAAATGATGTTAAGAAGTATTATAAATCATTTGGGTAATCATCTGGATGTTCTTGAAGAAAAACGATATTTTCGAAACGCTGATTTTCTGCAGCAGAGGTGCAAACTCGAGTTTTGAATCACAAACTCGAGTTTTGAGATTGTTGCTTTACTCAAGATTGCTCTCTGTCTGATGGAAACTTGAGTTCCAACTTAATGACTCGAGTTTGCTTCATTTGATAGCAAACTGAGCAACATCCTAAACAAACAACCATTTTTCGAGGGCCATATCTTCCTGGTCTGAACTCCGTTTTCGTTTGGTAACCTCTTGTTGGAAAGCCCTTTGAGTCTTCGTTCATATGCCACTGATTTAAGATCAATCGGATTTGTACTTTGTGATATATACCCAAAACATTGAAGGTTGGTTTTCTGTGTGGTGTGAATTTCTCTATCAACTTCATAAATTCATATCTCCTTCATCTGAACTCCTTCTGTCTTGAAATTTATATCCAAATGACGCATTGGGAGTCTAGTTTCATATGCCACTGGTTTCAATTCAATCCGATGTCTGGTTTGAGAGATATCATCGAATTACCAGACGTCGCTCAAGCTGAACGTGAAACAGAGTAGAGCAGAGTTGCTGAAGAAAGCTGGAAACTCGAGTTTTAAATGGAAACTCAAGTTTTCCTTGTCCAGAGACGCCAGAGATGCTGAAGACATTGCTACTAGTGTCCCGGAAACCTGCCAAACACCACTTTGGGAAGAACGGAAATAATCGGTTCACATCAATACATATCGGAGGCATAAAGCCTAAATGTTGTGTTCATCACTTTAGGAGGTACCATCCCAAAGCTATCCTCCTATGATTAAATTATTTAAATATATATATTAATGAAAGGCACTCATAGGTTTCCATCACAAAAAAACGAGGCACCCAAAGTGTAAGGTATTATATATAATATTGAACAGATAGATATGTTTCAATCATAACATCCCAGGCACCCAAATCAAAACTTGGTGTTATATGCATTTATAGAAGGACATATATGTTTTAAATCACAAGAAGAGAAAAAGAAGAAAAAATAAAAGAATGAAAAATGACGCACAGAGCCAAAAGAGTGTAATAATATATATATATTCATGAAAGGGATATATATAGGTATAGGTTTCCAATAAAAAAAATAAAATAAAAGACGTAGTACATCAACGAAAAGATGGATATATAAGTCTAAGAAAGTAATATATATAGGTTTCAAAAACAAAAAACAAAAGATGTACAGGGAGGTATTATGTGTGTGTGTGATACCCTAAAAATCACACTTAGGGTAAATATCATGAATTAAGAATTAATACCTATTGAAAATAGGTGAATATGAGGTCTCAAACACCTTGTATTGAGTTTACCTTGTTGTTATGGTAATTTCCCTTGAAATTAGATAATTTGCAAATAGGTCCCTAAATACATTATGGGTTATAAATACCCTGTGAAAGCTATAAAAGAGGCAAGTAAATATCTATTTGAAATAGGGAAGGATATTGTCCCTGATTTAGGTAATTTATTAAATTACAAACTTGGAGAAATTGTATAAGAATGTCCAAAAAGTATTTAAATGACCTAAATACCCCCGTAAGTGCTAAGATAATGTAGAAGACATGAAAACAAAGATGTCAGGGCCAAAGTTATAAGGTAATGAGACATTCTAATTAAGAAAATTATCAACTATTAATAAGAAAGTAATTAGGTAATTATTGGCTAATTACTTAAGCATAAGCAAAGGAAATTCGTGAATAATTATGTAAAACCCTAAAATTAGTGGTTTTTGGCTTAAAATTAGTAAAAACATATTTGTTAATTAATTGGAAATTTTGGGAAAAAATAGTTGAGTTTAGGTATTTTTAAGCCTAAATACAAGAATGGACTAATAAGGGAATTTTGTGAAATTTTTAAGAAAATTGAAATATTTAATTAATTAATTAAAAAATAAATATTTATTATAATTAAAAATGGGGCAGCCGAAATTGGGACAAAAATTGAGGATAGAAATGAGTAAAAAAATATCATGATATTTAAGTTGCAACTTGTAATATTTTAATATAAAATTAATTAAAGTGAATAGTAATGAAATAATTAGGAAACGGATCCTATCTAGAGAACTAGGAATAGGTTTTCCAAATTCAAGGTAAAATATTGATCAGTGGATTTTTATCTTCAAGTAGACTTTTCCGGAAGTTCATTCCGAAGCCGATAGAGCATTTTCCTAATAAAACAAAATAGGGAAAGTCTGATAGAAAGTCAGATAGTCAGGAAATTAGAATTTGAACAAAATAAATCATAACTCAACATCTAGAAGTAAGTTGAGGATTTTCTGGACATATTTGGAATCAGTGAATTTTTGTCCAGAAGTTGGCAATTCCAGAAATGAATTCCGGGAACGGTCACGCCTTTCGAGAAACTTCAGGCGAGTTGAGACCTGTATGAGTCAAAACTTGGTTAAAATAGACATCCAAAGAGAAAGAAAAGGTCGATTTTGATTTAAATTTCGAGATTTACGCACGCGATCGCAGATCGAAAATTGGCTACGGCTTTAACTTCTTGAAGAAGTAAGTGATGTCATGCATGACATCACTTTTTGGACACCTAAGGGCCAAAAGGACAGCTGCCAAGTGGCCTGGTGAGGATCGTGACACTTGTCAAAAGTGCGATCCTACGGTCTAGTATCCGCCTGACAAAGTGCGAATAGTAACCCAACTTCTTCTATAAATACCCCTCCCCTCCTTCATTCATTTTCACACCCTCTCCATTCTTGAAATTTCGAATTGGAGGAGCAGCAAGGAGGAGAAGAAGTCCGGGGAATTTTGCAAATAAGCTCTGGGTAAGTTTTTCGGTACCTAAGCTTTCGTAGTTCTTTCGGTAGATAGGGTAGAAATGCTAGTTTAGTCTTTAATCTTCCAAGTATGATTAGATATCATATGTTAGGGGTATTTTAGTCATTATTTCGAAAATATTGGTAGGGTCAAAGTTCAGGCAAAATTTTGGAAGATTAGAGTTAAAATAGCGAAGCTCTGGTGAAATTCCGCCGACTAGTAAGGGTAGGGGCAAAATGGTAATTTTTACCTAAAATGCCTGTTATGATGTGAATCATTAATTAATATGATTTATGTTTTGAAAATTATGTTGGAAGAGGAGTTATGTTGAAATTTTGGAAGATTAAGGTCAAAGTAACGAAGTGCTGGCGAAATTCCGCCAATTAGAGGGTCAGGGGCAAAATAGTCATTTTGACTAAAAATGTCCGTCGTAATGCTAAATCCTTAACAAGTACATTGTTATGTGATAGGATATCCGTAATCACGAACCGCTGTCAGGAAATACTGTTTTCTGTCAGAAGTACCGTTTCTACGTAAACGTGCGAGTCCGTCAACGAAGGTACGTTCGCGTACTGGTAACCTTAACTCTGATATTTATGGTATGCATGTATGTGCTATGTGAATTATATGTTATGTATATGTAGATATGAGGTTAACCGTTACCTGGGGTCCGATTGCAATGGACCTCAGCTCTCCATAAAGCTTCAGGATCGGGAGGACCGAGGCCGAGGAGAAGAGTAAGCGATCTGCGTAGAAGTTCCGGTGACGATTTCCTTTTGTTGTTCGGGAGAAGCTTTCCTTTGTGTTGTAGCTGTTGTAATTAGCCAGACTTACGGCATTCTAAATACAAGTATCAGTTACTCAATCGCTCCGGTGCTCTACTCTGATGATTTTAAATGAAAAAAAAAATTATACTGCTTTTGAAAAGTTGGGATGTTACAGTGTGTGTGTGTGTGTGTGTGTGTGTGTGTAAAGTCACAAAAGCCGAGGCGTCCAAGGGAAAAGTATATGCATATTCAGGCATAAGAAAATTGGTAAATTACTTGCAAAGGTTAATCATGCAAAATCAAAAAGGAGAGATTTTTTTCACAAAAATTACTCTATGATATATTTAAGATCATCATTACCCTATCAAAGTTCATATAAAATTAACCTAAGCTATATGGGGATTAGGATTACATGAACCTAAGACTTATGGGGATTAGGATTACCTATCAAGATTCCTATTAACCTAAGGTTTATGAGATTAGGGTTACGTGTAGTATGAATTAACCTAAGCTATATGGGAATTAGGATTACCTATCCAGATTCATATAGACTTAATCTAAACTATATGGGAATTAGGATTACCTATCCAGATTCATATAGACTTAACCTAAACTATATGGGAATTAGGATTACATATCCAGATTCATATAGAATTAACCTAAACTATATGGGAATTAGGATTACATATCCAGATTCATATAGAATTAACCTAAACTATATGGGAATTAGGATTACCTGGTCTCCGTCTTTGCTAGCCTTCTTGAAAAACGCTTTGATAAGAGTGCGGGAGGAGGATGCCGTAGCAGAGAAAAGAGTCGAGAGAAAAAGAGTCGAGTGTTTTCTAGGTTTAGGCGGCTAAACCTAAGTTTATAATTAACATTTAGGGTTTTAGCTATGGGCTGGGCTCTTTAATTATTGTCAATTAATAAATTACACTACAAATGTTATAAATTTCTAGATTTGATATATCTTTATTATTTTATTATTTTAATCTATTATTATTATTATTATTATTATTATTATTTCTATTATTAATCAGAGATATTACAAACTACCCTCCTTAAAATAAGTTTCATCCCCGAAACTTAATTTTTTTTCTATTAATAATAATCTGGGGTATTACATTCTACCCTCCTTAAAATAAGTTTCGTCCTCGAAACTTAATTGCGTACAACCAAAACTATAATGGAACCCAATCTCCGGTTGCATGTTGGACTATTCTCAGAAGAGTAGAAAGTCTTCACGCCAAAGAAATGGCTAAACCTTGACTTGTCACTGAACGAATTGCCTCGCAAGGATGAGAGAGGCAAATATCTGCGGCCCTTATCACCCGAGATAGGAGATCAGAGCTGTTGATATCTGCATTTCTTCGACGACCAAGCGAGATAGTTCATTCAGTTGCAAGTCGAGATTTAGTAATTTCTTGAATTTTTATAATTCATGTACGGACCCTAACCTCTATTTATAGTGTGAATATTTGTAGTAGTTATGCATAAAACCGCTACAAACATGTAGCATTTGACGCGGTCAAGGTGATTTTTTCCTAGTGACCGCGACAAAATTGTGTCGTTTCGTTTGTTTGTAACGGTTATTCTACAGAATCGCTACAATTTGTCCAGAGTCTGTAGCGGTTGTTTGGTAACCGCTACAATTTGAATTTGTTGGCAAAAAAAAAAATCCAAACTAATTAGTTTATGTTAGTACAAATTTTTAAAATAGCAAACCCTCAATTCATTTAATTTTTTTCTTTAAGTTTTC
Source organism: Acacia pycnantha (assembly GCA_025563575.1). Lineage (NCBI taxonomy): Eukaryota > Viridiplantae > Streptophyta > Magnoliopsida > Fabales > Fabaceae > Acacia > Acacia pycnantha. Next base: position 1,043,504 of record JAMWYP010000256.1, on the reverse strand, counting down.
CAAAAGTGTCGACAGTAATAAATTAAACATAATAAATTAACCGAAAATAGTCCAACATGTTCTGGGGATTTGGATTCAGTATAGCCGCCGATCTCCCACAAAAAACTCGCTGAGTCATTTCCATCAGAGATATTTTCGTGAGAGAAAGGTGGCTATAATGGAACCCAATCTCCGGTCCCATGTTGGACTATTCTCAGAAGAGTAGAAGTCAATAGAAGTATTCACGCCAAAGAAATGAGTAAACATTGACTTGTCACTGAACGAATTGCATTGCAAGGATGAGAGAGGCAAATATCCGCAGCACTCATCACCCGAGATAGGAGATCAGAGCTACTGATATCTGCATTTCTTCGACGACCAAGCGAGATAGTTCATTCAGTTACGAGTCGAGATTTAGTAATTTCTTTAATTTTTATAATTGATGTACGGACCATAACCTCGATTTATAGTGTGAATATTTGTAGTGGTTTTCAACGAAACCGCTACAAATGTGTAGTATTTCATGCGGTTAGAGTCGCGCTTCCTTATGACCGCGACAAAATTGTGTGGTTTCATTTTTTTGTAGCGGTTGTGGTGATGTAACCGCTATAAATTCACCGCAACAAAGTTGGCGCCAACTTTGTTGCGGTTACGATAAATAACCGCTACAAATGTCCCGCCACAACAATTCTCGCCATTGCGCGCCAAATTTGTTGCGGTTTTTTGTGTGCTAACCACTACAAACATAGCAGCAGACATGCCGCCAAGGCTTCCGTTACTAATTAGTAGCGGTTCAGTGAAGAAACCGCTACAAATGGGTAATTTGTAACGGTTATTTTCAACCGCGACAAACTATGGTTTTTTTTGTAGTGATGTTGGAGTTCTCTTAATGTTAGACATTTTCTTAACGCATACACATTGAAAAAAATGTGTGTGTGAGTCTCTTTAGAACATTAGTCCATATTCCTGGGAAGACGAATGATGGCTTTAATACAAGATTAGACATGGTTGAGATAGAAATAAGGGAGGAGTTGGCCCAGTCTTATATGGTTAGAAAGGCACAACTGTGCGGCCCAATCTTCTTTACATGGATGTACCTAGTCGAGTGCAAGATGAAGGACCTGAAAGGGTATGTAAAAACTGAAACAGACCAAAGGGTTGCATTGTTGAATGGTACATTTGGGAAGAGACAACTGAATTCTTTACCGATTACTTGAAAGATACATGTGATTTTTGCCTTCTTGTTTCTTGGCATGAAGGAATGACATCTTAGGAAGGGTTGATGAGAAAGAAAGTTATCTTTATCTCAAATCAACAATGGGAGCAAGCACACCTATACATATTTCACAACTCTGAAGAGATTGACGAGTATGTAAGTATTCATATGGATAAGCTTTGGAGGGAAAACCCGAATAGAGTTTCTGAGAAATTAATGTTACTGGCACATAATTGAAGTAGCATGTGGATGACAAGTACAATGTTGATCATAATTTAGTTTCTGAGAAATTAATGTTATTGGCACATGGTCCAAATATACATGTTCTTTCTTTCTCAAGCTACGTCATAAATGGATACACCTTCTACACTAAAGAGAAAGATGGCCAAAAGCAAAATGCAAAATAGTGGGATAACTGTTGTTGCTAACAACATACATGAATCAAGTACAAAAGATAAGAATTATATCTATCCACATATTGAGGGTAGTCGAGCACATGTGGGATTTGGATTATATAGAATTTCAGGTTTTAGTTTTCGGGTGCAAGTAGGTTCATAATAATAAGGGTTAAGGTGCAAGAATACATAGATGCTTTCGTCAAAGGAGCGCCCAGTAGCAAGTTATTTTTTTAGGTGCAAAAGTGACTATTGGATTTGGCGTTGGACGCTCTTTTTGACAAAGCACATGTGTATTTTTGCACCTTTGAAATGTCACGTCATCGTCTAGTAAGCAAAAAAAGTCAAACTTAACGATCAAACGGTATTTTTGCACCTAATTTGTAACCACGTGTGCACTTTTGCACCCTAAAAAAGTATTTGCTACTGGGCGCTCCTCTGATGAAAGTACATGTGTATTTTTGCACATTAACCCTAATAATAATGCTTTAAAAGTGGATAAGTTAAGGTTGATACAATTGAATTTAAATAAGTAAGGGTATAAAGAAGAGCCTTTCATTTTGGCTTCTCAAACTAAACAGTTGTTCTATGTTCCTAATCTTGCTAATAAAGAATGGTCTATTGTTTTGTTATCAAACAAAACAAATGAGGATGTAGGAGGTGAATTCAATGAGGATGATCATTTTCAAGGGTCGTCATTTGAAACACAATTCAATGAGGACGACGCTTTATACGTGAGGCATAGCCATAATGAATGAATTTAAATATTAAAGAGGGGGAAGTTTTCGCAAATTAAGAAAACAATTGTTACTAAAAAAAGCATTAAGATTATTAAGACTAGAAAAAGAAAATGGGGCACTTAGTCATATAAATTCCTACCTTTGATGTATTCATAATTGTATAGATAATATTGAATTCTTTTTTTTTTTGTTGGCATGTTTTGGCCGGAATTAGTTATTTTGTATATATCTAATCTCCAGCCAAAACTAGATTTGTTTGGGTGTTTGACACACACACACATATAGATATAGATATAGTACACACACACATATATATATAGATATAGTACGCACACGCACGCACGTGTGTGTGGGTAACTTTGCAGGGGGTTGGCTGAAAGTGAGCCCCCGTATACTTAACAGTTATTCGCTAATAACAGTGAAGTATTACACAATATATCACGGTTTTTCTATATAACCGTCAAGTATAGTGTTATATTTTACAGTTATACACAACCAACCGTAGAACAAACCTCTTTCTCTGGTGACAAATAATTTATCATTTTAACTGTTAAGTATTGCACAAAATATTTCATGGTTATTAGTAAATAACGGTGAAATATAGATTGACATATTAAATAGTCATTGTCTTACAACTGTTAAATATAATGCCCTATAAATAAGGTTGTATTTGAACAACTGTGAAATATATTGCACAATATTTAACGGTTGTTAACTGTTGAATATAAATATTTAGTGCTCAAATATTTAACGTTAAAAACTGTTAAATGTAGGTAAAAATAATCTTCAAATATAGACAAATCTATTGTAGTATCACCAAGTCTCAAAACATAACAGGTATTATATTATAACCGTTATAACAAGATTAGAATGAATAATGATTCAGAACCATAATATATATGCGTCAAGCAGATATAGTGCCCATATATGACAGTTTAAAATTGTGATTTGTGGTAAAAAATAACTGTCATATATCGACAATTCTGCAATAGTGAGGTGTGAAGCTATGCTTAAAACTTGCTTGTCTTGAGGAATTTATTAATTTAATCAAAGCCATACTCGTGGATGGATTCTAAAGAAGCGAATTTGGCAGCTTAATGGGTTGTCAAAACTTTATTGGATGGGTCTTACTCTTCAGATTTGGCATTGTGACCTCCGTTACAGATTGCTGATGGCTGATGCACAAGAAGCTTAGAATGATCCTGGTTGAAGTATTTCTATTTCATTCTGATTAGAGTTGCTATTGCGTTTGTTTTGTGGTTTTTTCTTTGTATTTTTTGTTTAGGTTGTCCCTTAGACTGTTTAGTTTCTGTTCGGTGGACTCTTTGTATTCTTCTTTTAATATAATGGACTCTTTGTATTCGGTTTCTTTGATTGGTGCATTTCTGGTTGGTAAATAAAATGAAGTAGTTGGCTAGACAAGCAAGGGAACTAATACTCCTACTTACAAATCTGCATTAAAATTGTGTCGGAACTAACTAGTTGAGATGTTACTAGTATATATGAGATTCACTTGTACTATAGTAGTCAAATCTTTGTTGAATACTACCTCATGTCCTAAATATAAAACATAATTGACTTTTTTTTGAAGAGACTAAAGAACTAAATAAATTACTTAATCATATCATATATTGTGTATATTTAACTAGATTATATATCTGTTTATAAGTAAGAAAAAATATTTGGAAAAAAGGATAAATATAAATATTTTAAAATAATGTAATTATCTTTCTTAATATCTTCAAGAAAGTTAAATTTGTCTTATTATTTAGGACCGGAGGGTGTAGTAGTTTTTTTGGCCTTCAACTTGTTGAATAGTATATCTTCTAACTATTTTGACCTAAAGATAAAAAACAATAAAATATAATTTGGAGAAATTTAATTGGAAAACATTTTATAAATTTAAAAGGAAAAATAAAATATAATTATACGATGTAAAATGTTTATTATATACAAAGGATGTACTTTTATTATAATGTAAAAGAAAATGAAAAATGAGCTGAATTAAATGGTTGCGCCCGTGTAATTAAAGTTAGAAATACTCCCCTAAACTTTTTATACAAAAATAATAATAATATTAAGTTAGAAATAAATTTGAATTAAAAATACTTTTTAGTCGCCTCATCTCCAGTCCTAAATATATTTAGGAGCAATGAGTAATACAAATCACTGTCTGAAAAGCAATGGAACGGTTACAGCTAGAAGATAAACACGCCACTCCTACAAGACTGGAAAATAAGATGGCAAAGATTCAATATCTTTGGGATGCAGGCCACCTCATTAATTTCTGACTACACATGTATATATAATATAGGACATTTCAAAGATACTATTTTATTTGTGACGTAATCAAGACGTGCCTTCCTCCCCTCCTTCCATTGTAATGGGATTTTATTAATTTAGTCATGACACGACATCATCGAGTCTGGTTTCTCTCATAAGCGTTTCCTCTCATTATCCCTCATCATTGTGATCTGAGCCGTCCAATTTTTGATCCAACGATTCAGAGGGGATTTCCGAAAAACCGCGCGCGGTTAAAATTACCAAGCACGGTTTTCAGAAATCCCCTCTAGATCGTTGGATCAAAAATTGGACGGCCCAAATCGCGATGATGAGGGATAATGAGAGTATCTTCTTCCGACATCATGTAGCGTCTAAAAACAAAAAACTTGGTTCCAATTAATCCCAAAACGAGAATATTACCATATAAACTCTACATATATATATACAGGATCATGCAGATGGTAGTTATACTTTGAAAGAGAATGTGTTATGAGAAAAAGTCCAAAAGGAGAGCATAATCTCAAAACTAACTACTAGAGAGATTGCGCCCTTAATCTCACACTACACTTCTAAGTGGGATTCATAACAATCTCATCAACCACACTTGTTTGATGAAGAAATGAAGTGTTTGACGACTCGAATGAGTCGCGAAGCCACCGAAGGATCAACGAACTCAACCCCATGAGTGCCTTGTTCAACAAAATCAGTCACCACCTTCACTCTCTTCTCCTTCATTATCCTCACCAATTCTTTGCCTCTGTCAAAAAGTGGGTCCCCTCTATTCTCACTCACCATCACTCTCCAACCTACCTCCCTTATCTTCTCCACCTTCTCCGGCCCACGTGCCGCCATCGGGTTACAGTACTCGTGGTCGCGGTTTGCTCCCACAGGCAGAGCCATCTCCCACAACAAGTCACTCACACACATCGGGAATACTGGATTCTTCTCTAGTCTCATTTCTGACTCCGTCCTCTGGGTACAACTGAAGTCGGGTTGACGCAATATCAGCCCTTTGATCTTCATCGGCTTGAGATCATCCTGACCTTCCTCAGCTACACGTAGACCTGCATGGTAGGCGATTGTAGCCCCTGCGCAAATCCCCATCAAGTAACAGTTGTAATAGTCAACGAATTGTCTCAACCAATCATCAGGGCGGGTTTTGATCAAGTGAAGCGCCTCCACGGCATCCTCGTAAGCCGCCGGCAAACGGTGATCCGGAGCAAGGCGGTAATCCACGGAGGCGACCACGGCTTCGATGTAATCTGCCATCTTTGAACCATAGTCATGTACAACGGTAGAAGCTGCACTATAATAGATGAAACCACCACCATGGAAGTAAACGATAAGAGGTAGCTTCTTGGTGTTGGAGGGACGATTATTATCCAGTGCTTTACGGGGTAGGAATAATCGAAGCCAGGTGTTGTTTGATTGGTTAATGATGAGGTCCTTGGTGAGAACAGAGATGGGAAGACTGGGATCAGATGTGGGCGGTGTATGTGGATCTTCAAGGGAGAGAGTGACAGTACCGTTAGGCTTGAGTACAATTTGGAGAAGCTGGTAAGGATCAGGGGTTTCAGAAGATTTTGCCATCACCACGAAGTAAAGTTGATGAAGACGATTAATTGTTACAAAATGATTTTCATATTTGAGAATTTGCTTTGAACACCAATTATGGTCCGTATAATAGAGCTTCATATGGCCGTTATGAATTTTATATATACAGACTATGGCACCTCTCAATGGTACTAGTTTTCGAGCTCATCAAGGCTATAAGAAGTATGAAATATGATCCGTTTGGATTTGATTAATTTTTTTTATTTTAATGCATATAGAATTCAAAATAAAAATGATTCATTAACTGTCGTTCTTTTAAAGAAATGATTTTTTAAATTTAGAAATATCAGTTAAAAATTTTAAAGAGAGTTCTGGAGAGCTCTTTGGAAAGAAATTTTCATGGCACATATTTCCTTTAATGGTTGAAAATTTTCTTTGGATATGGTCGTTACGAATTTTATATATTGTGGGAGGCCACGGTACAAACTTTGACATTTAATTGTCAATAATATTTTTAATCAACCTTTCAGCCAATCTCACACAAGCTGACTCCAGGTTATTATTTGGGAAAGATTATGACTGGGCAAGTGCTATCTCAAAAATCACAATGGACGACAGCAATGGTTAAAAAACAAAAACGAATTTGTTCCTTTGAAGGTACCACATCACCGTTTATTGTCTGCGTTATATTGAGAAAGCAAAGCAATTAATCTCCAAAATAACAATAAAGCAAACCAATTTTGAAAGTTTATGCACATCAAATTCATAGACATTGGCCAAACAGATTTGCGTCTAATGGTTATGGAGTCATACCCCTGTTTTTGCGAGGATCATTACTTAACATGCTAAATAAATTACTCAATTATAATATACTAGTATATGACATGATTTCTCTAAAACAATTATGTATGTGTATATTGTATATATTAGTTTAAAAGTTAAATAAATTAGTTTAGAGAATAATGATAAATATAAGAGATATACAATTTGCTTAATAAAAAAACCTTACATTTAAAACCAAAATTCACCTCCAAACAAGGTTATACATTTATGATTGGAGGGACTAATAAACAAAATAAGTTTCCCTACTAAGCAAAGCTAAGCATATAGACTGTCCATATTTGATTTGATTTTTTTTTTTTTTTTTGAATTAAAGATTTTGAATTGATTCTTTTTAGTTAAGTGCTTATTTTTATTTTAAATTATATAGCCATTAAAATGAGTTTCTTTTTTTAAAAAAATAGAGACTTTTTTCTCTTAATAAAAGAATCAAATCGAGACTGTTCAGATACGATCTTGGTAGTTCAAATATGCTAACTCTCCATACTCCATACTAACTAAAGTGCTTAACAATGAAACCGATTGTAATAGTACCCAATCATATTCTTATTCCTCGATAACTTTGCTTTCCCTTCTTCAATTTTATCATGCCTACAAGAATTCAATACCCTTAAACTTGCTTAATTTCCACTTATACAAATCGTACAAATTAAACTAACACTTGCAGACCTCTCTGCCATTTCAAGGTATTACATTTCGAAGATTTTTAGGGACGACATAGTTTGCCCCCCCCTGAATTTTTGTTCGGGAATACTAGTAGCTAGCTTTGATCAAGCACACAACTTGCTTTAGCGATCTATGAAGAAATGAAATGTTTGATGAGCCCAATGAGCCGCGAAGCTTTAGAGCGATCACCCATAAACTCAATCCCATGAGTACCACCTTCTTCAAAATCAGTCACCACCTTCACTCCCTTCTCCTCCATTAATGTCGCCAACTTTTTTCCTCTGTCAACCAGTGGGTCCCCTTCGTTCCCACTCACCATCACCCACCACCCCACCTCCCTTATCTTCTCCATCTTCTCCGGCCAATCCCCTGCCGTCGGATTACAATACTCGTGATCGCGGTTCGCTCCCACCGGCAACGCCAGCTCCCACGCCAAGTCACTCAAACACACCGGAAAAACAGGATTCTTCTCTAACCTTACTTCTGACTCCGTCCTCTGTATACCGCCAAAAAATGGTTGACGTAATATCAGCCCTTTGATCTTCAACAGCTCCAGATCATCCACTTCCTCATCAGCTAAACGTAGGCCTGCATGGTAGGCGATTGCACCACCTGCACTATTCCCCATCATATAGCAATTAGAATAGTCAACGAACTCTCTTAACCAATCATCAGTGCTGGTTTTGATCCAGTGAAGTGCCTCCACCGCATCCTCGTAAGCTGCCGGTAACCGGTGCTCGGGAGCAAGGCGGTAATCCACGGAGGCGACCACAGCTCCGATGTCACTTGCCATGCTGGAACAGAAGTCGTGGAAGATGGTAGAAGCCGCACTGAGTTAGACAAAACCACCTCCATGGAAGAAAACGATAAGAGGTAACTTTGAATTGTTGGAGGGATGTTCCAAGGCTTTGCGAGGTAGAAATAGACGAAGCCAAGTGTTGTTTGATTGGTTAATGGTGATGTCCTTGGTTAACACAGAGATTGGGAGGCTTGGATCGGGTGTGGGAGGCGTGTGTGGATCTTCAAGAAAGCGAGTGAATGTACCGTCCGGATTGCGCACGACAGGAAGGATCTGGTGAGGATCATCAACGAATTCTGACATGGTTGATTATACAGTTGAAGAGTCGAGGTTTGCTAGGTCTTTTGTTCCCTTGAGATTTGACGAAGATGAAGATTTTCAATATGTTGCTATATTAAATACTTTTTTTAATAGTCATTGATGAAAATTAAGCTTCAGCATGGATCAATCATTGATCAATATATATTGATAGATGTCAAAATCCGGAGCCGCCCTACGTATACATATTGCCATTAATTAGGTCAAATTATATATAATACCCTAATTCAGTAATATAACTAAGAATATTTGAGGAGTTGATGTTGATTCTAAATATAAAATATATTTTTTATATTTGTCAATCTTTTTCTAATATATCTATATTGATTTTTCTTCAACAATAATCAAAGAGGAGGGGGAATTAAGAAAGATGATTATAGTAACCCTAAATAATAATAATTATAATAATAAGCATTTTAATTTTCTTTCATAGATTGATAGCAAAGGTAAGTTTGTAGCATAGTGGTTTGGGAAGCTGTTATTTCTGAGGTGCAAATGTCGAACCTTAACTTTTTCAGAAAAAAAAAAAACAATTTTATTTTGTTCTGTGTTTGCTCATTTCAAAAATACCAACATACCCTTCAATAAAATAAAATAAACATAACATCATATTTTTTTCCATTCCTTTGACTTCTCATAGCCATTTAGGGAAAGAAGCTTCGAGAGGTCTGAAACTCAAAAAACTGCAGCCTCATTTGCGCCTCTCGTCGTCCTCCGTCGCTTGTGTCGCTAGTCTCGGCCTGTGCTCTACACACGCCGCTATCATCTTTCTTCTATGTTCCAAGATCTCAGCTTTTGTTTGCTCTCCTCTATTCGGCGTTCTGGTTTCTTCCCCTTAATTGAAACTAATTTGTGGGTGTCAGTGAGCAGCTCGTCCTATTTCTTCTTATCTTGGTTGCTTGCGTTTCTGTAGAATGATTGAAGGTTACATTACTATGGGTGCATTGTTTTCGTATTTGCAACTCAAACTTGTGAATCACTTTCTTCTTGTTTTGCTGGTTGCTAAGATGTGTGATTTTGGGAGTTTCTTTTATTTGCTACTGCCATGATATTCAGCTCAAAATACATGCATGTTGGAATGTTGGAAACTCTTTTCTTTTTTCTTTTTCTTTTTTTAGTAAAAAAAGCCGGTCTAGGTGCCATGGGTGTGGGGACATATGCTGAGCTGTAGTATCTTTGTGGTGTTTGGTGGGTTGTTGGTGGCTTAGGAGGGAAACATGGAATAAATTTAGTTCAATAAGTTCAATGAATTTGCTTGAATATGAATGCACATAAGGTGTTTGTTAAAATGTATGGGTAGAAGTTTCTTTGGTAAAGGTTGTCAAGTTTAATAGTGAAATCCAAAGGGATGTTTATTGTGTTTTTATGATGAATTTGCCAAAAGAATAAGCCTGAGGAAACTAATAAATTATATGGATGCTTGGAAGTTTATGCTTTCCGGCTTGTGAATTTAATGCTTTCTTTATGACTTTGGTGAATGTCAATAAAGTGTTTGATCAATTGTGCGATTCAAGAAATTGATTTTTTGTAGCATATAATGTGATGACTAATTTGAAGATTGATGCACTTAAGTTGGATATACTGTATTGAAATTAAGGGAATTGAGTTGATGAATGATTTCATTTGCACCTAATGGACTGTTAGTTATAAGTTTAAGAATATGGAGATATGTGTGTGTATTGTGGTATTAAGAATTTATTGTTCAATGGCTCATGGAGCTGAAGATTGTGTGATGACTGAAAAAGAAAACTAAGGAAAAGATTGTTACCATGAGGAGTAATGAAGCATTCGATCTAATGTAATAATGTAAAAATTATGTATATAAGATATAGGGTTAAGGTGCAGATTGGCCAACGAACTATTATCCGAGGAGCATCTGGCACAAACATTAATTGAGGGTACCTTAATTATCAATCAACAATAAAAAAGTGAAAAAAAAGTACCAAATAACAATTAAAAAAGAAGGTGTTGGGTGACCACAATGATTTCTGCTATTGCTGGGGGTACTGTTGTAAGTTTACACATGAATCCGCATATCCATCGTCTTCACTAATAGCGCCTCCACAACCACTTCTCCCTCACTCAAGAACTGAAGCATCCACCTCAAGAGTGATAAATTCTTGTTGACGTTCCCTATTGACCCATCCTGCAATATTGTGGTTAGAGTAAAATTGACATTTTATTATTAAATCTTTATCCTAGCTTGCCTTGGAAAAGCTAGCATGTGCATTTATGTTGTCTTTGGTGAGGTCCTCACCAAATAGTTTCTTGCAATAATCCACCCAGATGTCCTAGCAAATATAATCGAACAATGTAGCCCATGGGATTTTCTTGATGAAATCCCAACCTGCTTTATGTTTGAGGTTCCACTGCATCCACTCAGTGCCTTGGAGTGATGTGAACTTCTCCCATAAGGCCAAGGTAACTACTGAAATCCATCTTTCCTTCGCGTTGCTACACTCCCTCATTAAGTGCTCCTCCTAGTTGCATCCAAAAGGGCAACTAGCTAACTCCACAATGCCTCTTTGAACTCTCAATCCGTCGTATGTACTTTCACATGTGCAAAGGTCCACATAAGAGGCTTAATATTTTTTGGGACAATCCACCTCCACATCTTCTTCTAAACAGAGTCACCGTTTAGATGTGTACCTGCAAAAAGAAAATGGTATGCATACTTTATAGAAAAATGAAAGACGGAATATCACCAAGAGGGGGGTGAATTGGGGATATAAGATTTTCTCCGAAAATACTCTGAAACCAGGTAACTAGAATAGAGTATAACAGAGGAAGGATGAGAGAGATTGAACACAAGCAATTTATACTGGTTCGGCCTAAATACTCGACCTACGTCCAGTCGCCAAACTCTCCTGGATTTCACTAAATCAAATGATTACATACTCTGTAACTCTCGGAGTAATTCTCTCACTAGAACTTACTCCCCCTAACAAGTTGTAATCAAATATCTCAATCCCAAAGTACCAATACTTTGAGATTCTTACAATGACAGATAATCAATAATAAACTCTCTAAAAGAGCAAATGAATAAACACTGAAGATTTAAATATCCGAAGATATTGTTCGTAAGTGTAGAAATAATAAATGCTTTAAGTCACTAATTGAATCCGTAAAGTTTCGGTAGGTTGATAAATTGAATGCTTCTGGCTTATATAGATGATTGCATTTAATGACCGTTGAAGAGAAATTAATGAACCATTGAGAGTAATGAATATATCCGTTGAGTTTGAATGTTACTCCGCCTCTTCGCATTCTTTCGATGTTAGCCGTTATTATCCGTTGACATTCTTCATTCCATTTGTTTGTTGAGACTCAATTAGAATGTTGACTGGAAATGGCCAGAATGCTTTATGGTTGCTCAGAAGCTCAATTTCCATTTTCATGCTTCGTCTCTATTCAAGCATTTAATGCATCTAACAAGATTTTCTTTATGATAATTTGATGATTAAAACTTGTTAATCATGTCTGAAACTCATTAGCAAACTGATTAAACTTGGTTAGGAATAGTGAAAATCAATAATATGGAGTACCCAAAGCTTAATCAAGGAATTTCAGATTACGAAGACGAAGTTATCAAAAACTGATATGCTTAACTTGAGTCATATTCTGATGACTGGAGTTATGTTAACTCGAGTCACAAATATGTGACTGGAGTCATAATTCAAGTGTATTACACAGAGAAGAAATTCAATATGATGACTCAAGTTATGACTTGAGTCATAGTTCAAATAATTCAGACAGAGAGGAATTTAGAATAAGATGACTGGAGTCATACCATGGTGACTCGAGTCATATCAGAAAAAATAAACCAGCTAGAACTCTCTGCAACTGTCATGACTCGAGTTACTCCAAGGATGACTCGAGTCATATCAGATGGAAAAGGACTGATATCAAGATAGGCATTTGGAAAACTGAAGTACAATGTATAACTCGAGTTAATAAGTGACTAACTCGAGTCATAAGCCTTTTCACAAAATGGTTTTCTAGAAGAATGACTGGAGTCATGTTAGATTGACTTGTGTAATACCCTAAAAATCTATATCATAATTTGGTAAAATTATGCCTATAGAAAATAGGTGAATATGAGATATCAAATATTAAGTAATAATTAGCTTATTTTCTAAGGAAAAATCTCTAGGAAATTAGAGAGTTTAAGGGCCAAAGTGCCAAAATGACGGAAATACCCCTAAGGGACATAAATGACTTAGAAAAATTGTGAAAAATCCTAAAAGGCAGTAAAATGGTTAATTGAATTGAGAGAGTATGCTATCTCTAATTATTGTAATTTGATAAATTATGAACTTGGAGAAATTGTTGGAAAATACTCAAAAAGAAGTGAAATGACCATAATACCCTTGTAATTTATAAAAATGCAAGAGGCATGAAAATACTAATATTAATACAAGAATATGAAGGTAATGAGGTGTTGTAATTTGGAAAATTATCAACAAGTGATAAAAGAATAATTAAGTAATATTGGGCTAATTACTTAAGCATAAGTAAAGGAAATTCATGAATAATTATGTAAAACCCTAAAAATGGTGGTTTTTGGTTTAAAATTAGTAAGAATGTAATTACTAATTAATGGGAGATTTTTGAGAAAAATGGATGAGTTTAGGTATTTTTAAGCCTAAATGCAAGAATAAACCAATAGGAAAATTTTGTAAAAATTATGTAAAAATAATTATTTAATTAATTAAATAATTAATCAAATAATAATAAAAAAACGAAATAAAAAAAAGGAAAGAAAAAAAAATGAAAATGAAATAAGTATTATATGTGCAAGTGGACAATAAAATAGTATTATAATTTAATTAAAGTAAAAAGTGTTAATAGTAATTTAGAAATTAGGAAACGGATCCTATCTAGAGATCTAGGAATGGGATTTCCAAAGTCAGGGAAAAATAATGATCAGTGGAATTTTGTCTTCCGTTAGACTCTTACTAAGTAAATTCTGAAGTCGTTTGTGCATTTCCTAATAAAACAAAATAGGAAAAAATGCATATAGTTATATTTTTGGATATAGAGAAAATAAATTCTAACTCAACATTTAGGCATGAGTTTGAATTTATTTTGACATATTTGGAATCAGTGAATTTTTCTGAAGAAGTTGGTAATTTCAGAAGTACGTTCTGAAACCGGACGCGTTTGGACACGTTTTTCGAGAAAACTTCAACTGGACAGTTGGAGCCCTATATGGGATCAAAATTTAGGTTAACTTGGACATTTCTAATGAGTGAGGAAATGGTTTCAAAGTTGTAAATCAGAAGTTTAAGATTTTTCCGAAATCACGCGAATCGGGTACCGATCGGGGAAATTCTATTAGACCGGGTTTAAAGCAACCCAAATCACCACTTTTGGACCACTCCAAGGCAGCCACATCACCTCTGAATTTCGTCCAACAAGCTCCCATGGTCATGAATTAAACACCAATTTCATGTTGATTTTCCAAGGTTGTGAACAATTTGCAAAATTCCAACTTTGTCCCTTAGGTTTTCTATAAATAGGTGCCTTCTCCTTCATATTTTCTCACACCATTATCTCCTCTTCCTTTAGCCGAAATCTAGAGGGAGAAACAAGAGAGAGAAGCTCTGGAGAAATTCTGCAGAAGTCTTCAACGGGTAAGTCTTTTCGGTCTTTAGCTTTCTAGTTCGGTAGTTAGTAGAATTGTTAGATGGTTTTAGCAAGTAGGGAGTGAGATTCCTACTATTGATTTTTAGGCCTCATTGCATTGAAAAATATGCCTGACGAGGTAAAAACATAGTAGGGATTGAGTCCCCGAAAGTTGAAATCTTCGTAGTTCTTTCAATAGTTAGAGTAGTAATGCTAGAGTAGCCTTTATTTTTCAAAGTATGATTAGATATCATATGATAGGGCTATTTTAGTCTAGAATTTCGAAAATCATAATTGCGTCAAAGTTCTGGCAAAATTTCGAGAAGAAAATTTGTAAGAGTAACGAAGTGCTGGCGAAATTCCGCCAATTAGGGGCATAGGGGCAAAATGGTAATTTTTACCTAAAATGCCAGTTATAGTGCCAAATCACTAATGAAAGTGATATTACTCTTATAGGACATCAGAAACTCTGATCTGCTGCCGATACGCTGTCCGACGAGCCGCTGTTGGACATTTCACGTTTTTCCGTAAAAAGTACAGTTTCCGTCAAAAACATCTACGTACATCAACGAAGGTACGTTCGCGTACTATAACACTAATCTAGTGCTGCTTATATACATATATGTGATAGGTACATTCACGGATAGAGGCTCTGTCTAGGGTCACCGACTCGGATGGAGGCTCTGTCTAGGGCCACCGACTCGGATAGGGATTCTGTTAAGTGCCACCGTTCCGGATAGAGATTCTGTTTGGGGTCACCACTTTGGAATAGAGATTCTGTTAAGGGTCACCAAACGGATAGAGATTCTGATTAGGGTCACCACTTATATGTACTGCTCTTTGCTTATGATCTGTCATCATGAATCTTACAACTGTTTTATACTCTTGTGTTGTCGTGTTCTTTGCTATGTCATGAATACCGCCATCCGTATCTTGTTTTATTTGAGCATAAGGTTAACCGTTACCTGGGGTCCGATTGCAATGGACCTCAGCTCTCCATATAGCGTCAAGTTCAGAAGGACTAAAAGATTGGAGATAAGGGCAAGCTGCACGAGTAAGCTCATGATTGGAGGGCATGTAGCACGAGGGAGCTCTTAGACGGAGAAGTCGCTTTATCGTTTTCCGTATTTACCTAGGAGAATAATAGGATGATGTATCAATACTATGTTACACTCTGGTTATTATTTGAATGGGAATTAGTTACTCTTACGCTCCAAGGCTCGACTCTGATTTTAAAAAAAAAAATTCCGCTTAGAAAATGGGATGTTACAACTTGAGTCATAAAATCACAGACTATCTTAATGACTTGAGTTGTAAATACTGTGACTAAAGTCATATCAGTGAAAGTAAATTATTTTGAAAATCAAGTCATTTTGTCTTGAATTGCTAACAGTCTTTTGAGATCACAATTGTCAGTCATTATCAAAACACATAGAGAACTAACAAAAACCAACTATTAGATAAAGGTTTCTAATACTACCTCTGGTCCTAATTATAGGACAAAGTTTGTAGTGCAATTTGTACTACAAACTTTGTCCTATAATTAGAACCGAAGGGAGTACTATTTATCCCCCCTTCTCTACTCTCGAGGAGGGTGTGCACACATGATCCAATCAACAATTTGCAGTTGGAACCACCTGATCAACTTATTTCGATCCCACTCTCCCCAACGGTCAAGATAATAAGCAACTTTCTCATTCCTATATGCAAAAGCCTGAAGTATTTTTTTAGTGCTAGTCAATATCTTGAAATATTTTTTCAAGATCTTAAAATAATTGTTTAAGATCATGAAATATTTTTTTAATACTAGTATCCTAAAGTATCCATTTAGTACCACTGAGTACCCTGAAATATTTTTACAAGATTCTAAAATAATTTTTTAAGATCATGAAGTATTCAGTATTTTGAAGTATCCTTTTAGTACCCGTCAATAATATGAAATATTTTTTCAAGATCCTAAACTAATTTTTTTTAGTATCAGTCAGTATCCTAAAGTATATTTTTAATACCAGTCATCAGTACCCTGAAATATTTTTTCAAGATCATAAAGTATTTTTTAATTACTAACCAGTATCCTAAAGTATCGTTTTATTGCTAGCCAGTATCTTAAAATATTTTTTAAGATCCTAAAATTATTTTTCAAGATCATGGTATTACAAAAAAAATCAAAAATCAGGATTATGGCTGCATTGTTTTTTAAAAAAAAGTCATCAACTTCAGTGTTTTACGCCAAAACGATGCAGTTTTATAGAAAAGAATGGCAGCAGACGCTAAGAGAAAAGGAGGAAAGTTGCTTCCTCTTTTGCCAAAAAAATATAAAAGTCTATTGATACAATAGTAAGAAAAATATACAAGTCATTGAATTATTGTAAGCATTCATATTATTTAAATTCCACTTGTCTAAAGTAGTGGATAATTATAAGGGAAAATTTCTTTAAGGTCCTAAGGGATTAAGAAAATATCAAAAAATCCCACAGAAAATTATGATGTCAAAAATATTTCAGGTACTAACTGATACTAAAAATATACTTAAGGAAATTTTTTGAAGGCCCTAAAATAATTTTTCTAGATTATAAAATGTTTTTTTCAATATTAAGTCAGTAAGCTAAAATATCTTTTTAGTACCAGTCAGTACCCTTAATTTTTTTTAAGATCCTAAAATATTTTTTTTAAGATCATGAATATTTTTCAGTCAGTATCTTAAAGTATCATTTCAGTAACAGTCAGTGCCCTAAAAAAGGGATAGCTGCTTAATGTTTTGGCGAAAAATGGTTTTAAGTATAGGAACGCAGCGCAGTTTGTAAAGGACCAAAGCCAGGTCCGTTATACCCTGCGTTAAAACTAGCCTCCACTTTCACACTATTTTCCTCCATCCACGTCACCCTCCATCCAAATCTGGAATGTGTTTCCCTGTCTATACAAGGATAGGAATAGGAAGGGGACATAGATCTCCCATCTGGACTGTCATGATAGGATCTAGATGGTCTAGATTTAATTTTTTTAATTTGGTGATTTTTGAATAAAAAAAATTGAAAAAAATATGAATTAAGAGATTATCTTCATTTTAGATTCTCTACCCTTTTTTTTTGAAAAAGTAAAAAGTTAAAAAAAATTAAATCTTGACGGTCCAGATCTCATCTGAACAGTCCAAATGAAATCTACGCCCCTGCTTATCCAAAGATTGGCAGGGAAATGCGTTCCATCCAAATCCCTCCATCTCCTCTATCTTCTTCTACTTCTTCACATCATTTCTTCCAGCTGTTGGATCGCAATGGCATGATCACTGTTCAATCCAACGGGCAACGACAACTCCCACATCAAGTCACTCACACATAGAGGCAGCATCAGATCATTCACCAGCTCAATTCAGAACCACATCTTTCCATCCCACCGACAAACGGCTGCACCAATATCAACCCCCCACGCTGCTGCCATAAGATATCAAGAAGAATAATCAGCGTATTCCTTCAGCCAATCGTCCTGGATGGTTTTGATCCAGTGCATCGCTTACATGGTATCATCATACGCTGCCGGTAACCGGTGCTCTAGAGCCAGAGTCCAGACGATACTCTAACGAAACTTCGATGGCTTGGACATCGTCGGCCATGTTTACGCAGAAATCATGAAACATGGTCGAGCCTGCACGGAATAAGATGAATCGCCACGATTAGGGGTGGAAACAGGCTAGGCCTCGCCCTTAACAGGCCTGGCCTGTTAAGGAAGGAAGTGGCCTGAGCCTGGCCTGTGGCCTGTAACAGCCTGTTTTTGGGCCTGAGCCTGGCCTGTATATAGGCCTGGCCTAGCCTGTTTTTTTTTAAAAAAAAAATCTTGTACTCAGGCTAACAGGCCATAGGCCTCAATATAAAACAGGCCAAAAACAAGCCAACTATAAACAGGCCAACTGTTAACAAGCCGAAAACAAGTCAATTGTTAACAGGCCGAAAACAGGCCCACTGTATACAGGCCGAAAACAGGCCTTACATAAATTATTCCTAATGATCTAAAATACATCATAAAAAATGAAATCATATACAACAACATAACATTACCATGGATAAAGTTCATAACATGCATGAATGAAATAATATCTCATGGCCATGAATAAAGGCTAAACCCTCGAAAAGAAAACCATGAACAAAGTTCATGTTTCCACATATCAATCACTAATACAAACAAAGATATGATCAACAGATGTCATAACTAAAGCATTTCAATTGCCTCCAGAATTGACAGGCGTGGATGAGAAGATGGTTTGGCCGAGACTCTGGAAGATAAGATCCACCAACAAGCCAGTTGACGATTTTCATGAGAATGACAAAATGATTTGATTCTAGGACAAGTTACCCCATAAATGACATTATATCTAAACTGAAATCCATGTGAAAGGGTTCCAGGTACAATGATTCCCCCAGATTAGGGTGTACAACTCATTAATTGAGGACATTAGAATTCCATCACTCTAAGCATATCAGATGTGGCAAGCACTACAAGAAAGCTGGAAGAGATAAAAGATATAAACTATACAAAAGATCCAGTAAGGTGAGATGAATACATAAGAACAAGTAATGATGACATTACAATCGCATAAAGCTGCTTCTTTCTTTTAGCCTGACCAAAGAAAACTGTATTAATGTAAACAAAATATTGTTTCTTCATTGATTTTGCTCTCTAAATCACAAAGATTTGTGGCAGGGGCACCAAATCCAGGGTGAAAAAAGTGACATTACTCAACACACAAGCAATCAAGCACATAAACGACAAAAGGGGGGAAATGACAGAGAAAGAGAGAAAAACAAGCAGATAGCAAGAGTAGCAGTAGATCCCTCCGCTTAATTCACCATAATTCAAGCATCCAAAGAAGAAAAGTCCAAGAAGGAAAAGCACTGTGATTAAAAACATCCGATCAAAGAAATAATATGACAAAATGAACCAAGAATTCAACATAAGATGCAGAAACGTACATGAAATTGAAAATAACGGCAAACACATTGTCAAATTCACCTTTAATTCAGCACGAAATGATAAATCCGATAAAAGACGAGCTTCTACCCTGAATCTTGAGGGAGAAAACGGGTTAAATCTGGCACCCCAACCGACGGACAACAAACAACAAACAGAGACAGAGGCTGAGACTCTCGAATATGCGATGGCCGACGGACGATGGTGAGAAGATGGTTTGGCCGAGACTCTGGAAGACTGGAAGAAACGATCCTAAAATCTGAACTTAGGGCAAGCTCGACGAGAACGAGAACGAGACGATGAAGCAGAGGGGAAATGAGTCTAAGAGTTGGATTTTTTAAAAAAAAAAAATTTCCTCGCTTTACTTTGCACTTTAGATATATATATATATATATATATATATATATAGGGTTTATCGTTTGTCATGTCACTTGACATAAGGTTATGTCAAGTCACCCTAAAACTACGTCGTTTTGGGAGTTCATTAATTCTCCTAACCCTAAAACGACGTCGTTTTGGGAGTTAAGAGAATTAATGAAGGTTGTTTTGGTAAAATTCATGTAATAAATACAAAAACAAAAATACTGAAACACCCTTCATTAATTCCCCTAACTCCTAAAACGACGTCGTTTTGGGGTTAGAGGAATTAATGAACTCCTAAAACGACATAGTTTTGGGGTGACTTGACATAACCTTATATCAAGTGACATGACAAACGATAAACCCATATATATATATAAAGATATTTACTATTTTTCCCTTTGCTTAACAGGCCGGCCTACAGGCTTTACAGGCCTATTGGGAGTAGGGGTGGGCAAGCACCCCGTAGCCCGCCCAACCGCCCGGGCCCCGTGAGAAATTCCCCGGATTAGGCCTGCCCAGATTGGGCCCGTCACGGGTAACGGGGTTACCCGTACCCGTTTATGTTATACAGGCGGGGCATGGGTTACCCCACGGGTTACCCGTATAACCTGTTTATCAATTATTTATTTTCCCCCTCCCCCCTCGTGTGTCGTGATCGCTCAGAGTGCTTGAGACTTCAGCAGAGTAGTGTATAGGCACTACTCACTAGGCAGAGGCGCAGAGCAGACTGAACTGGAGATTTTTGGAGATTGGAGAGTGGAGATTCTGGAGAACACACTCAACTCAAACTATCGACTCAGTCTTAGGGTTTGGTTGCCGTCGTCGCCTGAAGCTCGGCGGCCAGAGCCTCTCGCTGTCCTCTACTCCTGCCTCTATCGATCTTGATCTCGGCCAGAGCCTTTCAACGTCCTATCTCTATCGGTCTCGAAGCTCGTCTCTTTGGATCTCGATCTCAACCTCTCTTGCTCATCGTCAATCGTATTCTCGACCTCTCGTGCTTGCAGCGACCTCTGCCTCTCGTGGTCTTGTCGTCTCCCTCTCGACCTCTAGCGGTCTCAACATCTGCCTCTCACTTGCGACCTCTCACAGTCTCACTCTCGGGCTCAGGTCAGTAGGCTTTTGTATGGAAGTTTCAACGCCAAATGTTGAATCTGAACTGTGGTTTGTATTTGGAAGAATTAATGTCACATAGCTTGCTTCATGTACTGAGCCCAACATCTCTGTGGTTTGCTTCTTGTATCACACTGTGTCCATGAACCTTGCCTTGAGTTTTCTTTCCTTTGTTTTTATTTGGGGTCAGTTTAATCATGTGAAAAATATTGCTTAAACGGGTTCCTTGTACCCGTCAAGACCGTACCCGTTTAACCCGTCCCATTTTTATACGGGTTATACGGGCTCATCCGGGCGGGCTATGGGTTACCCCCCGGGGCAGCCTTGCCCGCCCGTTGCTCACCCCTAATTGGGAGGCCTAGCCCTGGCCTATTAATACAAACCGGCCTTAAAAAAGGCCTAGGCCTGGCCTATTAGGCCGGAAACAGGCTAGCCCACAGGCCCCTGGCCTGTTTCCACCCCTAGTATGGAATGAAATATTGTGAGGTTTAATAGAAGATGTGTTGTTTAGTATGAAGAAAACTGAAGGGTGGCAATAAAGAAAGAAAGAAAATGAAAATACCCATTCTACCCTTAAAATGAACTAATGATTATATGTTAATTAAATCTAGAAATAATTTAAAAATAAAATAAATGAATCAAATATAAATATTTAAAAATATAACAGTAAATATTAAATTAATAAAAAAATAAATATAAATAATAATAAATAATATAAACAAAACCCTAAGAAGTTAAGATACCGAATCGAACAACGTGTGTTGAAATTAATTTAAAAACAAAAGGAAATGTTTTTAAGAAAAATTGAAAGACAATCAAGATGGGAGAAATGAGTCCTGCATCTTCAATGTCATGGGATAATGAATAAAAAATTAAAGTTTAAATAAATAAATAAATGTAAATATTCAAAAATAAATACAAAAATCGTTGTAGATGTAGATATTTGATAGAGGTTATGAGGTAATGAATGATATTAAGGGGTTCCAGAAATATTAGAAATACATTTTTATTTAATTTGTTTTAGATATTTTTTATTTTATTTAAATCATCAAATTCCTTGTATAAACAAATAAAAAAAAATCATCAAATTCAAATTTGATACATTCGAATTCAATTTTACAAGAGAAAATTCGAATGTGACAGCGAAGCATTTACTTCAGGAGGAAAAAAAAAAAAAACTCCCCTGTTTTTCAGCACTAAAACAGGGGAAATAGCATATGGCAATTTCTTCCATTCCCTTTTTCAATTGCTGGGAATTTCTTCCCCTTTTCTTTCACATTCTGTTTCATTTGGTTTTCTCATCTTTCATGCCTACACGAGATTCTTACTTCTCCTCTCGTCTTGAGCGGTGCTGATTTTTCGTCCTCCTAGTGGAAATTTCGTCTGTGGACTTAACGAAGAATCTTCGTCTCCTCCCAATTTCAGTTAATTTCTCTGGTTAGGCATCACTCATCTGCTCTTCATTTAGCTTTATTTTTCTTGATCCCAGTTTATTTAGAAATAACGTTTTCCTCCGTTTTCACAGTCGATTCTTAAGTTCTAACAAACTCCCTTCCGCAGACAGCTTGGATCCTATTCCATTTCAATTTGAAAAGGGAAAATAACCGAAACTAGGAGGAGACGAAGATACTTATCCAGGAAACTTGAGTTGACACCAATTTTAATGAGATTTCAT
Organism: Acacia pycnantha; assembly: GCA_025563575.1. Classification (NCBI taxonomy): domain Eukaryota; kingdom Viridiplantae; phylum Streptophyta; class Magnoliopsida; order Fabales; family Fabaceae; genus Acacia; species Acacia pycnantha. The sequence goes on along the minus strand of JAMWYP010000256.1, from coordinate 1,020,979 downwards.
CTTTCATCCCACCTTAAAAAAAGATTGGTCTGGGAACTTAATTTTCAAGAAGATTGGGCGCTATAAGTGTAGTAAAATGGGGAAATTCTTTATTTTCTTTTCCTTTCCCACCTTTTCACTGTACCAAACGGCCGTCGTTTGGTGTGAATTGAACGTTGTGTAGTTGGCCAGTAAGAGTGTTAAGGTGACATAGATCTTGTTCTTCGGACAAACTTAATTATCCCTTAAACTTAGATCTCTGCCTTTGACATGTGACTTAAGAACCTCTGTCTCTTCTTTCTCCTCTTCTCCTTCCACATCCAGCAAGGGAGTAAGAACCTGAGGATGCTCCAAGTGGGTCGAAAGCAAACCTATGTCCTCTGCTAGATCAATATCTACCAACACTGACTTATTTCCTGTTCTTCACAGCCTTTCATCGGCGAATTTCAAGCAAATCCAATTTTCTTCTTTGATTTTCTACTGTCCCATGTTGTGGCTTTCTCTGATTTGTTTGTGTTGAAAATTTAGCCACCAAGTTCTATTGAAGATCAACCTAATACGAAACAGTCGTTAGCTTGATTTTAATGTCATTTTGCAATTACCTATTTTTACTTGTTTATTGGTACTTTTGGTCCGCTCAAAACTTATCCCTTTTTTTAACGACCGTTACTTTAGTTCTAATGGCATTGTGATATTTTACACTTTTTAATTTTTTTTTGGTAGTTATGGTCCACTAAAATTTTTTTGTGTGCTGAATGTTCTAGGCGTAACACTTTATTAGTCAATGTGCACCTTAACTTTTTATATTAACATCCATCTTTTAGGCAAGAAGACAGAAGACGATCATATTGGAGCATGCATTGTCTTGTAGTTTAATTAGTTTCATTTGCAGATAGTTTTTGTGTTTCAATTAATGGAATTCAGCCTTTTTCATTAAAAGTTCAAACCAAAAATAAAAAATGCACAAAAATTTACTATCAAATCTCAAAATAGTACTCTACCAAGTCTAAATGTAAGACTTAGTTTGGGGTAGATTTTAATTTTAAATGTAAGACATTTATCCATTTTATCTATCATATTTATTATTTTCTCCTAAACTAAGTTGCCCAAATTATAAACAGATACTCCATTCGTCCCTTGTTATAAATTTCTAATAATCGATTTGCGTAAATCAAGAAAATAATTAAAATTAATTAAAGACAATAAATATATATTATTTTTCTAACAATGACCTTATGTGTAAAGAGAAAAAGTGTGAGAGAGTAAGTGTAATAAATATAGCCAATAAAGGGTAAAGTTATGAAAAACACAATAAAGGTTTAGACAAACATAAAATGAAGTTTACCCTGTGGGTTGCTCCCATTAACAAATTTAAAACTTATAATAAGGGATAGAAGAGTATATAATGTGTTATATAAAAGAATTTTAAGAAATTACGTTACATATGTTATAATTATATAATTTATTTAAATTCTTTAATATCCCCAAATTAGATAAATATATCATGCATGATATGAAAAGGAAGAAAATATAGGATAAAAGACAAAGAGAATAAAGAGAATAGAGAGGGAAATAGGGAGTATTTCTTATTCATAATATTGTATCACAATTCTCACGTTCTCAGAGTCTCTCTTATTCCTCTGCCTCTTTCTCTCTCTTCTTCACCACCTCTTCTCTTCGGTTCGGTGTGTGTATATATAACATATTGAGAATGGGTAGTTTGGTGTAATTTCCACTTTTGGGTCCTCAGATGTAATTTCCTCCTGACCAAACTTTCAACCCTTCACGAAGGTGGGCGGCTGAAGCAGGTGAGAAATAATGTTGTGCGTGGGACCCATGCCTTTATATATTATATTATAATACAATATAATATTCTGGGGACATAATATGGAAGATTAAGAGTCAATAAACATCCACATAATTAATATATTCATAACACTCCCCCTTGGATGTCTATTTATGAATGTGTCTTGTTAAAAACTTTAACTAGGAAAAACCCAGTGGGATAAAAATCTAGCCAAAGAAAAGAGTACACCATTCATTGATACACTATCCAGTGCTGCCTCATTAAAAACCTTTTTAGGAAAACCAAGTGAGACAAAACCTAGATAAGGGAAAAAGAGTACAGCGTGTATCGACTCCCCCTTTTGATAATATCAGTATTACTCCCCCTGATGATAACATTGCTTTCAATGTCTTTGTGTTGGTGAAGAACTATAAGTATAATACATCAGTATTCCAATGGCACTAAGATATGGTACTTCTGGACCAAGTAGTTCTTCTTCAACTTCTTTCATTTCAAATTCTTTCTTCAATCTATTGCCTTTAGAAGCTCTTCAAGAGTTCAAATGATATTGATATCATTAACATAAACAACAATTATAGTAAATTCATTGCTAGATCTTTTCATAAAAATGCATGGGCATATTGAGACATTTTTGTACCCATATTTCTACAGATATTTCTTGAGAAGATTATACCACATGCGTCCTAATAGCTTCAAGCCATATAGGGACTTACTTAACTTAATTAAGTATTGTTTTTAAGAACTTTAATTAGATGCTTTTAACATCTTGAGTTCTTCAGGGACTTATGTTTCTGGCACATTAAGTCCTTCAGGAACATATGCTTCTGGCACCTTAAGTCTTTCAGGGACGCGTGCTTCTGACACCTTAAGTCCTTCGGGGACACGTGCTTCTGGCACCTTGAGTCCTTTAGGGATTTTCATATAAATATCACTATCAAGTGTGCCACACAAATAGGTAGTTACAATATCCATTAGATGCAGATCAAGCCCTTCATTTACTGCTAGGCTAATCAAATAATGAAAAGTAGTTGCATTCACTTCTGGTGAATATGTTTCTTCAAAATTAATGTCAAGCCTTTGTGTAAAACTTTGGACTACAAGGCTTGCCTTATTATTTCACCTTTTTCATTTCTTCTTTCATACAAATATCTATTTGTATGCAACTGGTTTTACATCTTCTGGTGTATGGACTACAGGTCCAAATATCTTTCATTTTGCCAGTGACTTTAATTTTTGCATTAATAGCATATTTCCATAGGGGCCAATTCTTTCACTGTTAGCACTTGCTAATGGATTTTGGTTCATGATCCTCATCATCATTCATTACATCTTATGCTATATTATAAGCAAAGATGTCGTCAACGTTGACTTCATTTCAGTCCCATCGGATAATTTATTGAGATCTCATTATTTTCACATATTTCAGGTACCTAGGTCTCTTCTGGAACTGCAACATTCTCTTCTGGAGATATCTCTACTGGAGATAATAACTCTTTAGGAGATACTCTTCTGGAGTTACTAAACTTTTCTTGATTATCCTCGATTTGATCATCTATATTCTTAGCTCATTTTCTCTTTCGAGGATTTTTATCTTTGGAACCGATGGATCTTTCACCCTTCAAGCGTGCTTTAAATTCATTTCTAATAGGTTGTCCTTCAGGGACATCAATTCTGATAGGAGCATTAGCAGCTGGGACATGTGACTTTGTCACTTTCTTTGGGTCAGTAACTGCTTCTGGCATTTGATTAGCTAAATTCGGCAAATGAATTATCTTTTGAACTTCCAGTTCACATAGTTTTCTACGAGGATCAAAATGAGCCAATAATAATTCATTCCAGCTAATCTCGTTACCCAACTGCTTCTTTTCTCCCCTTCATGTTGGGAAAACAATATCAAATCACAATTAACTAATCATGTAGTATAAGTCTCCTAAATCCATTTGTTACCTTGAAAAACATCATTTTGTTTCATTTAGAGACAAACAAGAAGAAGGAGGTCCTTATACAACATTTTTCCCAACTTTCTTTCTATATCCATCTTATGTGCATTATGGTGAATTTATAAGCATTGCACATTCAAAACTTTTCAGATGGAATTAATCTGGCTTCTGACCACAAGCCAATTTTACAGGAAGAATTTTTTTGTCTTATATAAATGCTGCAAATATACCAACATAGAAATTTTGTTCTCATAAGCATTCAATACATGATTTTAGGATCATATAATTTGGAAATAGCACGCTTAATTTATTCAAACATTATTTCAAACTTCAGGTTGCATTCTTACAAACTTCTGGTTGTAAGCTAATAATTTCACATGCAATCATCTTATAGATGCATCTCTTAAATTTGTATGGTTTACATGTCATTTCAATGGGCCCATATAATATATTTCTAGAAATACTGAGATCCATTATTAATCATGATCAATGAGAACAAGCAGCACGTAATAGTATGTTAGTTATTCATGAAGAATCTTCTGGTTCTTCAATGGATGTCAATACATAATCTTATTTGCATTATATATATGACTCGGATGATCAAACAAGTCATGCCAACAATAAATTTATTTGGATCAGTAAACTTCTGGTTTACTATAACATATGTTTCAACCAATAATAAACATTTCAATGTTCTGACATTCATTTTGGGATATCAATTAAACTTTATGTGAGAAGTATATAACTTTTCAAAAATTAGCTTACACTTGTTTTCTAACAATCTCCCCCTCAAGTGTGAGTTATATAAACAAACATTCATTATATCTGTGTTTCAAAAACACTTTCAAATTCTTTGAACTTTGATAAGAAAAACTATGTTGATTCTTCAGGACCAAACACATAATATTACATCACTAGATGATCTTATTACTTATTAATAATATACTTCAATTTCCTTATATATGCAAAATATATAGTTCGTCACATATGAAAATATTTATGATCAAAATAACTTAAAATCGCACATATATAAAATCACACATATAGAAACTTTCTAGTGTAAATTATAAAAATTATTACCTTATGGGTTTATTCTTTGTTTCTCTTGGCTCCAAAATAAATCTGGACATTTCTCTACAACTCATTGCCTCTTTAATATCTCATTGGCTGCATTAGCAAATATATATATATATATATATATATATATATATATATATATATATATATATATATATATATTTATATTTGTAAACTTTTGGTTTACAATAGCATGTGTTTACTATATGATATCTATTTCTGCAGATATTTTTGAAACTCAATAAATTCCTTTTATACTTGACAGAATAATCAATGAATAATTTTGTTCCTTCGGACAACAAAATATTAGTTCTTCCGAAGCCTTCTGTCAAATTTATATTGCCATATATAGTCTGAACATAAGTCTCTCAAAATATGCTAATTAGTCTCTAGGACTATTAGCCTTTAGATTTATTATGACATAATCTCAACAAGTTATTGTCTCCTGGACAATACTTTTCAAGGCTTTTAAAATCTTATTGTATCATACAATATTTGAAACACAAGCTTTCAGGACTTTGATATTAATAACAAACAAATTTCACTTTCTTGTCCACCCGCCCTTTTTTTCTTTTTCTTCTGGATGTGAAATATATAAAATATATTAAAATACATATGAAATATGTATACACTGGGGAGAGGGTATCATATTAAAATTAAATAAATTTTCAGCATATTTATTATGCCTAATAAAAGAAGCTTGGCTGAGGATGGTATGTACTTGACGTCAGTGGGAAGAGAAGCTTGGCTCAGGTGAACAATCGTGCTGATAATGTGATATAAAAATGAAGAAAATATAGGATAAAAGACAAAGAGAATAAATAGAATAGAGAGGAAAATGATGAGTATTTCTTATTCATAATATTGTATCACAATTCTTAGATTCTCAGAGTCTCTCTTATTCCTCTGCCTCTTTCTCTCTCTTCTTCACCACCTCTTCTCTTCGGTTCGGTACCACCTCTTCTCCTCAGTTCGGTGTGTGTATATAACATATTGAGAATGGGTAGTTTGGTGTAATTTCCACTTCTGGGTCCTCAGATGTAATTTCCTCCTGACCAAACTTTCAACCCTTCGTGAAGGTGGGCGGCTGAAGCAGGTGAGAAATAATGTTGTGTGTGGGACCCATATATGCCTTTATATATTATATTATATTATAGGAGTAATACAATATAATATTCTGAAAACATAATATAGAATATTAAGAGTCAATAAACATCCATATAATTAATATATTCAAAACAATGCATTAAATGAATATTTTTAGATATGCCTGATTATCCTTGCAGTTTCGATGGTTCTGTGTGATCTCAATCTCAAGTAGAAGACAAGCTGATTGGCATTTCTTAGGAAAGGACAACAAAACGTCAGAGTCAAAAAGTTGTGGCCACAGTCCCATAAAGTCAATAAAAGCAATGGAATCAAGTCCCCCGTTAAAACTTGGTGCTCAAGTAATCTCAGGCTGCAGCTATAAAACCAGTTCTTCTTCATCATCGACATCCAAATTAACAGTAGGAAAAAAAAAAATTCCAAACTCATCCTCTCTTGTTACCATGTCAGTATCTGAATCGCTTGATCCACACCAGCTCCTCCAAATCACCATTAATCTTGATGGAACTGTCACTCGCTCCATTCATGATCCAAGAACACCTGCCACATCTGATCCCAGCCTTCCTACCTCTGTTCTCACCAAAGATCTCACCATTAACCAATCAAACAACACCTGGGTCCGATTATTCCTACTTCGCAAAGCACTGAATAATCATCACCCCTCCAACAAGTTCCCTCTCATCGTTTTCTTTCGTGGAAGTGGGTTCATCGTTTCTAGCGCTGCTTCTACTGTTTACCACGACTTCTGTTCCAGAATGGCAAACGAAGTCGGAGCCGTGGTTGCCTCCGTGGAGTACCGCCTTGCTCCGGAGCACCGACTTCCGGCAGCTTACGACGATGCCGTGGAGGCGCTTCACTGGATCAAAACCAGCCCTGATGATTGGTTACGAGAGTTCGTTGACTATTCCAATTGTTACATAATGGGGAACAGCGCAGGGGGTACAATCGCCTACTATGCAGGCCTACGTGTAGCTGAGGAAGTGAACAATCTGAAGCCGTTGAAGATCAAAGGGCTGATATTGCGTCAAGCCTTCTTTGGTGGAACCCAAAGGACAGAATCAGAAGTGAGGCTGGAGAGGAATCCTGTTATTCCATTGTGTGTGACTGACTTGTTGTGGAAGCTGGCGTTGCCTGTGGGAGCAAATCGTGACCATGAGTACAGTAATCCAACGGCCTGGGATCGGCCGCAGAAGATGGAGAAGATAACGAAGGTGGGGTGGAGGGTGATGGTGAGTGGGAATGAAGGGGACCCACTGGTTGACAGAGAGAAAGAAGTGGCGACATTAATGGAGGAGAAGGGAGTGAAGGTGGTGACTGATTTTGAAGAAGCAGGTTCTCATGGGGTTGAGTTGGTGGATCCAGCTGTTGCATCACGGCTCATTGGGCTGATCAAACAGTTCATTTCCTCGTCGGAGGATTAAGATGTGGTCCACCACGTAGATGTGACCCGACCCAATAATGATATGGACTCATTTGGTTTTAGAAAGTGACCGTGTGAAGAACCGTGTTTCCTCATTCACTAAGTATATTAGAAGAGTTTTTTCTTAACTTATGAAAAAGCTTTTGAAATAATGATTTAGGGGTTTTTCAAATATGCACTAAGTGTATTTTTGGGCTTAGGAAGAATAAATATAATTTTGGATAAAATTGTTTTATAAAATAAATTTTTAAATTATAATTTATATATAAATTTGATTCATAATAATTAATTATCAGAAGCCCTGTGGAATTAGTTTAGGGCTAAACCAATGTTTTAGCCTAAAAAAGATTTCAGCAATGTGGGTCTATTACTCGAAGAACAGCATATGAAGGAAAATGTACAATCATAATAATCTTTCATGTACGAACCAAATAAAACATTTTCTATATACCAAATATGGAAATGAATTTATATTTATTAGCATCCTTATGCATCGTATTGCCATCAAACTCGTGGCTTGGACTCTTTAAGGTTAACATTTTTATACCTCTACCTTGTTAAATCATGTCAACTAGTTTTTTAAACTCCTGAGTTCATTTACCGTGTTCATCATTTTTGCATTTCTATCTTACAAAGTCGTGTCAACTCTCTCTTAAATTTTTGCTACCTATTTACATTTGATCATGTTGATGAATGACTCCATATATACACTTTATAGAAATTTTATTTATTGAGTATGATAATTAATTAATTAATATCAATGAATTTAATTTCAATTATGTAATTTAAAATATAATTAAATAAGATCATTGTCATTTTTATGATTTTATTATTGAATTATATATATATTTATAACTAATTATTAACAATTGTAGAATTAAGCAGAGTTATCCAAGGGCTATATCTATGTTGGTCTACAGGATATTTACAATTTTTTTCTCATTTCTAATTGTGTTGAAGCTAGTAACTTAGATATGAGAAGATGTGATCATAACCACCCCTTTTATAGATATTGTAGGAGGAAGCTAGAGGGCTTTTGTCTAGAGATTAGTAGGTCCTTGTAAGTCATACTCCGAGAAGGTAATTCAATTTTCTGATCGGGTTGAGTTTATCCCATCATCTTTTTCTCATTGTCCCTCATAATCTTTATATCACATTCACTCAATCAATAAAATACTACTTTTACTTTTATCTCATTTTCTCAATCAACGGTCCAGATTGAGCCGATGAGAGAAAATGAGAAAGATGATTTGGAGAGATTGACCACCTTGCCAAGCTAGCTTATGGAATTATAGACAACTCTAGCATCTTTCACTACAAAAAAAGTCAGTTTTTGCGACGGAAAAATTCCGTCGCAAAAAAGGCATTTTCCGTCGCAAAAATCGTTTTGCGGCGGAATTTGCGACGGAATTTGTCCGTCGCAAAAAAGTGCGTCGCAATTGCGACGGAAAACAAGAAATCCGTCGCAAATTTTGAAATTTGCGACGGAAAAAAAATATCCGTCACAAATTCCTGAAATTTGCGACGGAATTGAATCAAATCGCAAAATGCTGAAATTTGCGACGGAATTGAATTCCGTCGCAAAATTTTGAAATTTGCGACGGAATTGAATTCCGTCGCAAATTTCAGCATTTTTCGCAATTTGCGATGGAATTCAATTCCGTCGTAAATTTCAAAATTTTGCGACGGAATTTAATTCTGTCGCAAATTTCAAAATTTTGCGACGGAATTTAATTCCGTCGCAAATTTAATTTTATTTAAAAAAAATAAAAAAAAATAAAAAAAAATTGCATAAAAAAATATAAAAAATGTTGGTTTATGATTTAATACTATTTAATGTTATAATAACATTTTTATATAATATTAAATCTCAATAATTGAAACATTATATAGTATGGTGAAAATATTTAATGGAAAGGAAATTGAGAGAGATGTCAAAAGAAATATAAAGACACATTAAACACGACTTTAGATAGACTAATTTATTTATTTATTTTATGTTCTGAGATAAGACTTATAAGGGACTTGGATAAGCCCTCTCCATGAAACTGAAAAGCAATTACAAAATTCAAATTCTATAATCTAGGAATTATAAAACAGAAAAGCAATTACAAAATTCAAATTCTATAATCTATTGATCGGTTTAGGCCGATCCTAATATCTAGGATTATAAAGGCAGATTCTAATATCTAGGAATTTTAAAAGGCAGATCCTAATATCTAGGAATTATAAAATAGAAAAGTAATTACAAAATTCAAATTCCATAATCCGATTAGATCCTAAAATATCTCTAACTACCAAGATTACATATTATACAGAAATTAATATATAACCAGAAAACAATAAGGTTCGACAGAGTACAAATCAGAAAAAAAAATCCGCTGCATATATGTTTAATTAAAAATAATTACCTGCATTATATGAGCAAACCAAATTAGTGTCCTGCATTGCTAATGAAGTTTTGGCATAAACATAAATTATCCATATCAGTGCTTCATGGATGGTAGAGTTTTAAGAATAATGTTCAGTTTTCTAAGAGTCGAATAATCCTCCCACTCCCTTGGTCGACAAAAGAAAAAATCAACGGAATTCAAAGGAAAATATTATCATCTCCATGATTTTCTCCAACACACATATAGAAAACCATCTTTTTTAATTTGAGTGATATAAATTAATTAACAAGTACTCCGTATATAATTAATCCGATTGACAAAGAAATCAAATACAAGCGCTATTTGATTACATCATGAATTCTTGCTGCCGATGACAAGAAAAATTTTATTTCTAGAAGAATGTTTCAAATCGTTAATACAAGGCCATTAAAAAAAAAAAAAAAACACAATCAAACAAAACAGCCTCATGGTAAACGATCCTAATCCTACACTCATCTGCAACAAATGTAGTATATGATGTGTGTAGTATCTATAACAGGAGAGGGAGAGGGAGAGGGACGTACCGGAGAAACGAGAGGAGGAGTGGAGGGAGCAGGCGGAATGTGTAGGAGGGCCGGAATGTGCGGACGAGGTGGAGGCAGAGGGCAGGAGATGCAGACAACGCGGAGGAAGGAACTATGGAAGAATGAAGGAAATAAGGAAGAAGGGGATTTATTTTTTTTCGATTTTTGCGACGGAATTGATTTTCCGTCGCAAAAATTGGCGACGGATTTGTTTTTCCGTCGCAAATTGGCGGGCCTTTTCCCGCTAGAGGTAATTTTCTCGAATTTATTTTTTTGGATTTTGCGACGGAATTTAAATTCCGTCGCAAATTGCGACGGAATTCATTTTCCGTCGCAAATTTTTGCGACGGATTTCTTTTTTTTGCGACGGATTTGTTTTTCCGTCGCAAATTGGCGGGTCTTTTCCCGCTTGAGGTAATTTTCTCGAATTTATTTTTTGGATTTTGCGACGGAATTCATTTTCCGTCGCAAATTTTTGCGACGGATTTATTTTTCCGTCGCAAATATTTGCCACGGATTTGTTTTTCCGTCGCAAATTGGCGGGTCTTTTCCCGCTTGAGGTAATTTTCTCGATTTTATTTTTTGGATTTTGCGACGGAATTTAAAATCCGTCCCAATTTGCGACGAATTCATTTTCCGTCGCAAAAATTGCGCGACGGTTTATTTTTCCGTCACAAATTGCGACGGATTTTAAATTCCGTCGCAAATTGCGACGGATATTAAATTCCGTCGCAAAATTTTGCGACAGTTTTCAATTCCGTCGCAATTTGTGACGGATTTTTTTCCGTCGCAAATTCCATCGCAGTTTGCGACGGATTTTTTTTCCGTCGCAAATTCCGTCGCTATTTTGACATTTCCTAGTAGTGTTTGATGGACTTCTATCTTCCACGTATAAAGACTTTTGATGATGAGGGAAAAATATTAATAGCTCTTTGATGCAACCATGCTTCAGTTAATGATGATATGCAGTTTTTTATTAAATAACATTTGATAAATTAAAACTAAAATGAGATCGAGGATTAAAGATTATATTAATCGAAAATAATTTTTTAAGATTGTAATATTAAATCTTATGATGTTATAATGCTTCAGACTAGGGAGAATTATGTTGAAGGACCAAGATTTAAGAATATTGGAAAAATATAGAAATAGAATATGAAAAATATAAATGGTAACCTACACTTTAATTGTCAAGTAAGTGGTGGTGAATATTGTTGTCAAACTCGCAAGTTGACTCTTCGAGTTTACCATTTTTATGTTTTTAGTTTACTAAATCGAGTCGAGTCACTAGTAAATTCTATTAAACTTACGAATTTAAACACCGAGTTTATCGTTTTTACGTTTCAAACTTAAAAAATCATGTTAATTATCCCTTAAACTTGTGTTAACTTTTTTTATTTGATTATATTCAACTACTTTATATGTGAGTTTTATAGAAATTTCTTTGTTAAATAAGATAAATTTTAAATATTGATGGATTTAATTTCAATTATTTGGATTTAAAATATATGTCAATCAAATTGTTGTCATTTTCTTATATTCTAATTATTTATTATACAAATACCTATTTAATAGTGAAAGTAAACTCCTCTGAAGTTACGATTCAAGTTCACGATACGAATTTATGTCATTGTCACAAGTTTACTTAAACTCACGAGTTTGACAACTTTAGTGGTGAGATCAAATCTTACCGTCACCACTCTACCAAATTAGGGCCTGTTTGTTACCGAGAACATTTAAGTAGGGAAAGGAACTTAGAGGAGGGAAAGGAATGGAAAGGAAAATTGAGAAGGAACTTAAAAAGTTGAGTTGTTTGGTAAACATGGGAATGAAACTTAAATTGAGGGAAAATAAAATGTTTGGTATGAAGAATTGGGTGTTGGTTAAGTGGGAAGGTGAAATAAAATTCCCAAAATGCCCCTAAAATAAAAAAGGCAAAAAACATATACGAATGTTCATAATCAAACACAAGAATCTGACGACAAATTTTATTTCCAAGACAGGTACCTGAATGTGTATATGAACAATTTATCCAAATGATTAAAATCCTACGAAGAAAAACATAACCAGAAAACACTAGAATAATAAACACATTGACACCAACTACAGCTAATTAATACTAACAGTAACTTCATTCTCAAATTCACTATTCACACTACTCTGTTTTGACTCTGTTTTGCTTTTTATATGGACAAGGTTCAGTAATTTGATTATATCTCTCAAACCATAGATCTGATTATTGTGAAACCTTTTTCATATAAAACTAGACTCCTAATGTGTCACACAGACACTAAAAGCAAGCTCAAAGGAGTTCAAACGAAAAAGATATGAATTTCGAAAGTTGACTTAAAATTCTCGCGTCATATCAGACAGTTCAGTAATTTGGATGACTTGGTTCAAACAAAGTTGACAAGTTCGAATGAAGTTGACACGTTCGATTAAAGTTGACAAGTTCGAACGTAACACTCATCTAAAAGAGTCTAAGTTTGAACGCATAAATTGACAGTTGCTAAAACTGTGCTTCAATTAATTTCAGCATATTGGAGGAGAAGGCTAGTCACGAGGAATGGAAATAAGCAGTAGAAACTGAAAGTTGTGAAACTAAGAAAGATGGATTACTGCTTTTGCAACTTTCATTGACAATTAAATCTACTTTCATACTTTCATTGTTCACATCGATCACTCTCTGCTAGCTCTTTCTTTGTGATTTTTTTATTCCTCATACCACCACGAGAGAGTTTGAACCAGAGCACTGGCGACCTTCTTGCATCTCCAACAAGCCACTAATGTTGTCCTTCTCACTGTCATCATTGGGAACGAGAAGGTTAGAGAGCTGAGTTTGGAGTCGTGACTGCGTCTTTGGAGGGAGAGTGATTTGGGGACAAAGAACAGAGCAGCTGAGAGAGACCACCTTTAAAGGGGCTTTTTTGTCCCATTAATTCACTATCTCGGGAAGACTTTGAGATCCCGCCATTTTGGGTGGGATTCCAATTTCCCACGTTTGTGGGAGCTTGGACGAAGGCGAGAAGCTAAGTTCCCAGGAACTGGACGCGCTAAACAATATTTTCGCGTGGGAACTGTATTAAGTTCCCTCCCCTTCCGTTAAGTTCTCTCAACCAAACGGGCCCTTAATTCCTCCCTTTAGCTGCTAGTAGCTAGCTCACCGCTGAAGCACCACAGGGTTATGGCTCTTTTTTTTTTTTTAATATGGGGTATTTGTATTTGTATTTTTTTTTTTTTTGGCATGAATTTGAAAAATCTGATTTTGGATCTCATATCTCACATGAGTTATTGAATTTCTGTACAACCCTTCATCCTTTTATATTTTCTTAGTTTTCTTTTGAGATCTTTCCCTTTTATTATTATTTTTAATACTTTTCACTCAAATTTTTGTAAAAAAATAGAAAAAAGGCATTAAAATGAATTATATCTATTAAAAGCATTTTTGCGAACAAATTTATTAGAAAGCATATTAATATGGAGGATGAGGTGGTATGGGAGATTGGAGATGGGGCTTCTATTTCCTTTTGGAAGGACAGATGGGTGACCTCTTCTATTTGTTAAGAAGATTACGCAGTGAGCACCATTCCAGATGATATGTGGCATTGCATGGTCAACAGGTTCGTTGATCAACGAGGCCGGTGGGACTTGCCATTACTACACAGCCTACTCCCACAGAATGTGGTTGATTTAATTAAAGGTAAGCTCCCTCCTTCCTCGGAAGATGGAACAGATCGACCTTTCTGGTTGGCTGGAGACCTAAATGGTGTTAGTGTTAAAGGTTGCTATTTATACTTAGCTGAAGCTAGCTTCCAACAATCCAATATAAATTGTGACATATGGATCAAACTATGGAAATAGGTGGGACCACATAGAATACAGATTTTTGGTTGGAAACTATTCTATTAGAGGCTTCCCTTGGGATCATGGATCCGTTCTTGGTCTAACAACAATGGTTTGTGCCCACTGTGCCAACAAGAAGAAGAGACTAGCTTACATGCGTTTAGAGACTGCCAGGTAGTGCGTGATATCTAGTATGAGGTGTTACCCGTTACTCAATTTCACTCCTTTTGCAACTCTGACGCTTTGATTGGGTAAGGGAGAATTGGATGTGTGATGATCTGGGACTAGGCGGATTTCGTTGGTATGAGCTATTTATCATCTTTTGCTGGTTTATTTGGAAATGGCGAAATGCTAGTGTTCATAACACGCAAGATGCGAGTGTGTCTCCATCTATCAAAAGGGGGGGGGGCATGTTTTGTACATACTCATTCTAATATGCGCTGGTCCTTTCCAGAAGTTCCATTCGTGAAACTTAACTCGAATGGGGCATCAAAAGGTCCAGAATAGGTGGCGGCTTGTGGGGGTCTATTGCGCGATTATTCTGGTAAGTGGCTTGGAGGTTTTGCGACACGACTTGGAAGATGCTCAGCCTTGGTAGCTGAGTTGTGGGGAGTCTTAACAGGATTAGAGATGGCATGGGTGGCAGGGTGGAGGCATGTAATTATTGAAAGTGACTGTCATTCAGTCATTGCACTACTATCGAAACAAGGTAGTGCAGCTCGTGAGTCCCATTTGGTGTCTCGAATACGAGCATTTACTCACAAACAATGGGTTGTACGTTTTTGTCATGTTCTAAGGGAAAGGAATCAGTGTGCAGATTGGTTGGCAAACTATGCTTTTGGCGCATGTGGAGTCCCCGGACGGAACTCCACTTCTCTGATCCCGTACTGGTCTCTATCAGTTCTTAGTTGCCGATCTGATGGGTGTAGAGCACGTTAGGAGGGGCATGGGAACTTAATTGCTTTTCTTTCTGTTGTTGTTATTTCCTGTTGGTGTTTTAATTTCGGGTTAAGGTGCAGATTTACCAATGAACTATTAGCCAAGGAGCATCTGGCACAAAAAACAATTGAGGGGACCAAATTGGCCAACGAACTATTAAAAAGTGAAGAAAAACACAATTTTGTGCTGATTCGCCAACGAACTATTACCCCGTTACTGCTTGGTCTCTCCATCTTCCATTAACTGTCATAGTGTCGGCGACGTCAGCGTCTCCAAAGTTTCCATTGTTGTTGCTAAGTGTTCCACTCACCCTCTTGAACTCATCTAGCAGTCCACAGCTTTCGACCGGCACGCACCTTACACCCTAGTTGCATCCCTTCGATGCCACAAGCAGCAACCGCCGCTGACACAGTGCCTGCTCGCATGGGTCCCATCTCTGTTGGTGTTTGCCTTACCCAATAAGAAGGCTTAACCGCTCTTTTCTTCAGCATTTCCGCTACCGTCCTACGCCAGTGCCTCATATTTTAACATAATTGTGATAGTTGTTTTTTTTTAAAAAAAATAGTTATTTGGTACTTTTTTCACTTTTTAATAGTTTGTTGGCCAATTTGATCCCCTCAATTGTTTTTTGTGCCAGACGCTCCTCGGGTAATAGTTCGTTGGCAAATCTGCACCTTAACCCTTTAATTTCCGTTAGTTTATCTTTGATTGTATCCAAAAAAAAAAAAAATATAATTATTTAAGAGAATTAAATACTAAAATATTAATTTAAAATGTCCTAAATTATCCATGATCAACACTGCTACAAGCCTCTTACAACCGAACTCCTTGCATTAAACTCTACTCAACCGATTCTGCTTCCTATTCTTTTCCCGAACGAAAAGCCAGAAACTTCAGTCACTGGGGAATTTCACAATGATTAATAGAAATACTGGAAAATTGCACAATTTGAAAACTAATGTAAGATCCAGTGAAGCGCCTCCACCGCATCTTCGTAGGCCGCCGGCAACCGGCGCTCCTTCGAAAGGCAACAACCATGGCTTCGATGTCGTTTGCCATCGGCAACCCGTCCCGGTTTATTTCCTTCCCTATGTCCTTTTTTAGGTTTTAGACTTTTAGGCTTTAATTCGCACAGTGCTCTCGCCGCCTCTCGCTCATTGCGCTTTGTCTCTGCCCTCTGGCCTGTCACAGTCACCGCTGTTGCTCTCTCACCGGCCGACTCGCCGCGCCGTTTACCTCACCTCGCCTCTTACTGACCTCCTTACCGTCGCTGCTTCAGCGCTGAACTGCCTGAATCTCTGTTCCGGCCACCTGTAAGTTTGGTGAAGTGTCGTACTTTTATATCTGATTTACATATGCAATTTCTTTTTAATCGATGTTCCTCCCCTCCTTTAAGTTTGTACTGCAGATTTTGAAGACAAAAATCAGCAGCTTATCATCCCCATTGCAACTATAAAGTAATAAAAGCTTCGAATTTCTCTGAAGCTCTCGCCTTTCTTCATTTGGGGGCATTTCGGTAAGTCACTCTCTTTAATTTGCTCTCTTTAACATATCCTTCTCTCTCCCATTGCTGATATTTTTCAAGTTTTGGTGCATGAGACTGGTATTTAGTGTTCTGATATACTTAATGCATTATGGCATGCCTGGTACTGAACATGGAACTTGGATATTACAATATTAATCCTGTTAGCGTTCCTGACACGTAAAACTCATTGTATAAATGTTTGCATTTATAACTCAAGGATTCAAATGTGGCACTAAATTACACTTTGTTGATCCTTTGTTATTCTTGCAAATGAATCTAGTATAGGCAAATTATGTATTCCATCAGAATAAAACCATTCAAATTTTCTCTGCTTCCTACATAGTGATAGGTCAGAACGTTGGATTAAAGACTAAAACTCCATGATCAAACCTTACTATGCCATGGTTCACCAAAGAAAAAAACCTTTTTATGCATTGCTTTATTAATATGACAATGCAGATGAATGAAAATGTTGAGTTTTAGACAATAAATATGAAAACACATTACGTAATTCCGATGATAAGCATGAACATATTACTTTGAGATAAAGTCGAAGAAATTAAGATGAATTTAAGATGGATCTACGGGAATACAAAAAAGGAGGAAGTGCTGAGTTCTGGTATTACAAAAATTACAGTAATGCCAAGGACACGCTCTAATGAAGAAAAATAAGAAACAGGGCACAATCAGATTATGAAATTCAATTTTAAATCAATTTAGAGTTTCTTGGAACAATCATGCACTTGTTTAACAGCAATGTTGTAGTGGAAAAAAATACAAGATGAAAAACAGTCATAACATACCGGAAGAAGAGAAAGACCAATTGAGACAAAAATTACACCATTTAAGAGTGAAAGTTTTGCTGGAGATAATTGAGCAGGAAAGAGGAGTATTTTGTGGGAAGGTTTCACACCCTCTTTTCAGTTTTCAAATTAGATTTGTATTCTTTCACTTTTGCATGATGGGTTGGTTGGTTGGTTGTTGTTGTTATTCTTTTATTCCACACACAAATATTTTTGCATGATGGTTTTGAATTCTGATTTGAATCATTTGGTATTGAAGTGCTGTTCAGTGTTCACAACTTCACATTGCAGAGAAAGATGACTACCACACACACCCCTCAAGAAAACATTCAAACAACTGAAGGTGATCCTGAAACTAAAACTACGGCATCATTTGCTGAAATTGAAGAAGAAAATGACACAAATGTGCCAAATGATGAGGGAGAAGATGCACCAAGATAGAGGCATAAATCTTCAGGTTGGGAGCATATTGAAGGGTTGCTTGTAGACCAAACTAAAGGAGAACCCCTAGTGAAGTGCAAGTATTGCCTATCAACGATTGCTTGCCACACTACCAGTCACAGGACAAATGAAATGCAAAAACATGTATGTATGTGTCCTGAAAATCCAAACAGAGCTAACAAGTTGACGTAATCTTCATTCTCGGGATCTCTGCAAGGGTCCACTAAATCTGTATTTTACCAAGACGGATGTTGAAAAGCTCTTGCAAAATTTTTGATAATGGATGGAATGCCTTTTCGAACTGAGGAAGTTGAGGGTCTTAAAGAGCTGTTGAGAGAGTTAGAACCTCGCTTTCAAATCCTCTCAAGTTTGATGGTTATTAGGGATTGTTTGAAGTTGTATCTTGAAGAAGCAAGGAATTTGAAAAGGTATTTAAAAAAATCAAAGGTTGGTGTTTCCCTCACTACAGATATTTGGACTTCCAATCAGAGTTCCAACTATATGTGCCTAATTGCTCTCTGGATTGATGAGGACTGGACATACCAAAAGCGAATCTTGAATTTTCGTGCAATAGAAAACCGCAAAGGCGATACAATTGTAGAAGAGATTGAGAAATGCTTGTTGTCTTGGAGCATTGATAAGTTTACCATCATAGTTGATAATATTTCTTTGAATGACACTGTAGTTGCATCTTTGAAGAGGGTTTTGAAACATTGGAACGATTGCGATGGGGACTTCTTGCACTCGCGGTGTTGTGAACATATCTTGAATTTGGTTGTTTCTGATACAGTGAAGGATATGCACAAGTGTATTGAAGGCATTTGGAGTGCCATTAAATATGTAAGATATTCTCCGGCAAGGTTTCAGAAATTCAAGGAGCTAGCGGAAAAAAATGAAAATTGATTCAAACGGTCCGCTGAGCATGGATTGTTTGAGTAGATGGGATTCAACTTATGGGATGTTGGTGAATGCCATTAAATTCAGTAGCGTTTTTGAAGGGATGCAGCAAGAAGATAAGGATTACATAAGCAACTTTTTAGAGAAAAAATTAATTGGTCCTCCTGATACTTTAGATTGGAAAGATGCTAAAGATTTTGTCATCTTTTTGAAGGCATTCTACATAATCTCTTTGGAATTTTCAGGATCACTTGACTACCTGACCTCAAATATATGTTTCCATCATTTAGTTGAGGTGTCTGCTAAACTAAATAAACTTGCAAATAATCATATTTCTTTGCTTTGTAACATGTCTAAGAGGATGCAAAGCAAGTATAATGAGTATTGGGGAACTTAGAAAGCTTTAATCCTTTGTTGTTGATAGCGGTGGGACTTGACCCTAGGTGTAAAATGAAATTTTTGAAGTATGCTTTGAAGCTTATGTTTCTTGATGATGTGCGGTGTGAAGCAATATCAAAAAAAGTCTCAGATGCCTTGTACTGTTTGTATGATCATTATTCAAGTGGGCTTAAAACATCTCAGACTCAAAGTCAAAGTCAGACACAAGTAGCAAGTGAAAGTAGTAGTTTAACTCAAACCCTTTATGTGTGTCCAGTGATGACAAGGTTTATTGCCGCAATTGAGAGTGATAAGCTAACAGGTAAGTATTCAGAGGTGGAGAAGTATCTTAAAGCTAATGACTCATATGAAGCACGGTATCCTGAATTTGATATTTTGGAAAGTGAATGCTACTAAGTACAAAGTTCTTTCATTGATTGCTCTTGATGTATTGGCCAGGTCTGTCTGTGCCGTGTTTTCAGAATCTGTGTTTAATCCAGGAGGGGGGCTTGTCATTGATGAATTCAAAAGCAGCTCCCTATCCTCAAAGATGGTTGAGGCATTAATTTGTGCACAAAATTGGCCATCTTCATCTACATCTGAACCAGAAGGACCTGATTGTGATAACTTCTTTTTGTGTAAACTTGATTATGATAACTTCAATGACACTGAGAATGCAATACATGGTAATATCTATTATGTGTTTCATTTAATTTATTTTTTTGGTCCTAATATCAATGTTGATGAGGAAGAACCAAAGAACTAGTAAATGTTGAGTTGTTGATTAATGTTTTTTGTTACTTCGGTTGAATTAATTTCATTGTGGTTGTGTTGGTTTGGACTTCATGTCATAGATGAATTTGGTTGGAATTTGTTGTGGTTGTATTGTTGTAGAATTAAGTTATCCACTTGTGGACTTAACTAGAAAGGGCTTGTATTGCCTTTAGAATTCATCGTGGTCCTCTTATGAATTGGGTTGTGTTGTTTTACCTGAAGTTGCAGGAGGGGTGACCATAGACAGAATGTATCTTTAGAGAAAGGAAGGGAAATTTTTTTACTGCATGCACGTTTGGTCTATAAAATTGTATTTAATCATATACAATTATAAAAAAAATTATTTCCTTTTAAATTAAAAAACATGAAAATATTTTTTGGTCCAAATAATTTGGTTTTAAAATAACTTGATGTAATTTTTCCTTCAATTTATTTTAATTGAGATAATTACATGGGACATAATACATTCTAATATAAAAAGTACGAATTATGGACATTATGACATTTACTCATTTTGTTTGTTACGGTTTTTTCCCCTAATTATCCAAATACATTAAGGGCTAATAATATTATGTATTCTTTTTTCCCCCCTTCTTTTGCTTTTCTCTACTCTCATTTTCTTTTCACCCATATTTTCTCCCCATTTAAATAGGCAGTGGTGTGAAAAGATTATAAACTAAAAATGAGAAAAAAAACTCATTAAATATTTAGATAATTCTTGTTGGACTCTTATAAAAAAGACCAAAGCAATTTAAATTTTGGGTTCTTATAAAAATAAAAGGAGGGAGGGAGTATAACCCAATGACACTAAGCTCATCTTTTAACTTTTTTTTTTTTGGCTGAAACATGTTAGTTTAAACCTTCTATATGGGCTGCGTGAGTTAGTGAAAAAAATGAAGGTCTTTTTAAAATTAAATATACAATTAGTGGTTGAATTTATATTGGATGAGCTAAGAAACTTATATTTGGATTAAGAAAAATTAAATTTTCAATGTCTTACTCAAATAAAATATTTTTATATACCAAATCTAGAAATAAATTCAAATTGATATCATTTGGCACTTTTCCTCAAGGTAGCCGCCATGGCTAAAATAAAAGCGATATGCTCGATGGAGCAATTTACCTTGCTATGAGTGGCTTGGGACTTTCAATCCTTGAGAGTGATTATTAAAGTGGCTTGAGTTCCTAGGGCTCCAATGGCAAGTCTCTTGACTCTTAGTTTTGATTCTCAATTCTACTCGTAATTTCCATTTCTTAGATTAGAGGATTTATGGTTATGAGTTTGTAATTGTTGTGTTTGATTGATTACATGTTTCAAGATTTCTGGATTTAATGCTGGGATTTTTCATTACTCTCTATCTAATCCCTATCGCGTGTTTAATTGTGTGGACTTGGAAGCCATGATGGTTTTGCCTTTGCCTACTCTACACTATTAAATTGGTGCTTTAAGTTAATTAGCTCCATAAAGTAGGGTAATCTCATTGACATTAATTTACTACACATTATGTATACTGTGCTAATTAATTATCTAGACCGGACTAGACCGTTGATTAGTTCCATAAAGCAGATCCTCTCATTATCTTTTTTTTCTCATTATCTCTCATGAGTGCATATAGACCGTTGATTGGGAAGATGAGAGAAAAGTTAAAGTTGTATTGTGACTTTTCAAATTGATTGGACATATATGATTTAGATATGATAATAAAATGATAATGAGAGAAACTCAACCCCTAAATGACACATCGTGATTACAGGAGTCTCCTGGAGGTTAATTAATTACACTAGCCTACTAGTGGAGGATTAACTAGGCTTAATTCAAAACTAATATTGAGGGGCTGGACTTTTTTTTTTTTGGTTGCCCATCCGGTATCTAGAGCTTCGTCCTGACTAATCCGAATCCGATCCGGGTAATTGCGCACTTGACTATGGTGGGTGAGTTTCACAGCAAGACTTTTCTGCATTCACAAGGCTTGAACTAGAGACCTTGCTTAAGTGACACAAGCCACTTACTACTTGTGTCAACCCTGTTGGTATTGAGGGAATGGACTTAGTTGTTAAGTATAATTAGTCATGTGATGTCTTTTTTCCCCTGGAAAAAAAGTACTTTTATATAATAGAAACAAGAGTATAATTAAGTCCACTAAAACATAAAAAGGCCTAAGCCCAAATAAAAATAAACCTTAACCCTAAATCTAAATCTAAAGAACACAAGTAAGACAACATAGCTATGATGCGCTCTAACCTAGATAAGTAAATAGAAAACCAGTGGGCTGTCGCTGCCAAAATGAAGAAAGAAACTCTGATGAATAATACGTCAGAAGTTGGCAAATAAGATCTGGCCGGAAAACACGTCGGAAATAAGAGATGGGGTTGGTTGAACCACCAATCAGTCTCATCCCATTTATAGTGACATAACTACTTTTAGGCAAAGCAACACCCATGCCACAACACACACCTACACCGGGCACACCCTCGTTGGCTTGAGCCAGGGAGAGAGGTGCCGGAAATCTAGTCGATAGAAGCGCTGGAAATCTTCCACCAAGAAGGCCACACCAGAGAGAGAAGGAAACGGGGACGGAGCCCCTTTTAGAAAAATATTCACTTGATAGCCATGTGATGTCACTACACAAGGATTGCTCATCATATTGATTCTTTCTCACACAATTTTTACTCTTTAATCTAGAAAATACCATAAACAATAACATAGTTATGTTTTGTTTCAAATTTGCTGGATCAAAATCTCAGTGATCGAACTTCTTGTTTGCTGTCATTATTCAATTAGAACCCAATCGGATTAGGCCCCACAAAGAGAACATGAACCAGGACATTCACTACATAGAGGTTGCTTAGAATCTAATTTGAGTGTGAAACGACTAAGCACATCTGTTAAAGTGAAAGGGATCTGTATATTCAATCAATCGTAACCAATGTACATGACTGCCTTATATAGGCACAGACACACACACACTTACACCTGTATAGGCCCACCTGTATATGGCCCAATAGGATACAATACTACTCCTAATACATCACTAACTACTAATACTCCCCCTCAAGTTAGGGCTATATATATCAATAACACCTAACTTGCGAATCAAATATTTATGAGCTTCTATTCCCAAGCTCTTTGTCAATATGTCAGCCAATTGTTCTTCTGAATTGACATGCTTTAGATCTATCAAACCTTCACCGCAATTTTTCCCTAACAAAGTGACAGTCTATCTCAATATGTTTCGTTCTTTCATGAAATACGAGATTGCTAGCAATATGTATTGCTGCAAGACTATCACAAAATACATTTGCGGGCTCTACACTAATTACATGTAAATCTTTTAATAAACCAACAATCCAAACTATCTCTGAAGTCACATGCCCAACCGCTCGATATTCAGCTTGCGAGGACTTGGACACGTGTTGCAGCTTCTTTGACTTCCAGATATCAAGGATCCTCCCAGCTGTACCGCATATCCTGTCACTGATCGTCTACTATCTTTACATGCAGCCCAATCTGAATCACAGTAACAATCCAGCTGCATTCGACTATCTGAAGACAAAAGGATACCCAGCCCTGGTGTTCCTTTCAAATAGTGCAAAGACCCTCATTGCTCCATTCATATGCGACTCCCTTGGTTCCACAAGAAATTGACTCAATACACGCACGGGATAACAAATATCGGGACGAGTGGCAGTCAAATACGATAACCTACCAATTAAATTTCGATATATCTCGGGTTGTTGTAATTTCTTATCAATTTTCTTGGTTTCTTATTTGTTTCGTTGATCCGGATCTGCTTTGAGTTACATCTTCCGTGGGTTCTTCATCGATCTGCATTTTGCTCCATGGGTGTTCTTCTGGCATGGAAGCACTCAACCCCACATCACTAATCAAATCAAGGGTGTACTTTCTCGATTTAAAACTATTCCACCCTTGATCTTGCTATTTCTAACCCCAAGAAATACTTGGCAACACCTAAATCCTTGATTCGAATTGAGTGTGTAAATAGGTCTTAGTCTCCTCAATGGCTTCTCTATTACTTCCCGTAATGAGTAAATCATCCACATAAACCAACACGACAATCATTTCACCCTTCTTCCACTTTACAAATAGTGAGTAATCATGCAAACTCTGCTTGAATCCTCCCTTTACCAATGCAAGTGAAAGTTTGGCATTCCATTGCCTTGAAGCTTGCTTTAACCCATACAAAGACTTGGCTAACTTGCATACTTTTCCCTTTCCAACATCTTTAAAACCTTTAGGAATCACCATATACACTTCCTCATGAAGATCTCCTTGTAAGAAAGCATTATGAACGTCCATTTGGAAAATATCCCAATTATGTACAGTTGCAAGAGTAAGGACAGTTCTCACCGTTACCATCTTCACCACCGGTGAGAATGTCTCATAATAATCTACACCTTCTGTTTGAGTGTATCCCTTGGCCACCAAACGGGCCTTGTACCTTGCTACATTACCATTCGAGTCATGCTTAATCTTGTAGACCCACTTGCACCCAATTGGATGCTTTCCTTCTGGGAGATCAACGATGTTCCAAGTTTGATTTAATTCTAGGGCTTTAATCTCATCCTTCATTGCTGTTATCAATTTTGGTCTTTCACGGCTTCCTCAAATGTCCTAGGTTCAATAAAATTATCAGCCTGAAAGAACAAACTCCTTGTATGAGGAAGATAAATTGGAACAAGTATAGTAATTCTGTATAGGATAAGGAACAACTCCCTGTTTAAGCATCCCAACTTCGTGCTGATTGGAGCCACTATCCTGCTGATTATGTACTCTCGTCTCCAATTGTTGAGCTGGAAGATCAGAAGTTTCATAATCATGCAGCCATCTAGGTGGCCTCCTATCTCGTGTAGAACGCCTATTCGAAGGCGGCGGAAGCGTTTGTAGGTTATTTGGTTCAGTCCTACCTTCCAGATTTTCAAATGTTCCCTGTGGCAAATTCTCATATTCATATACAAAAGGGTTAGGTAAAGAAGGAGAGACTCCCCCTGGATTATAACTATCCCTTTCTTTGAAAGGAAATCTCTCTTCCATAAAGCTTACATGTCGGCTAACCATCATCATTTTTGTATTCAAATTATATAAAAGGTAACCCTTTTGAGTTGTGGGATAACCCATGAAAACACATGCATCGCCTTAGGAGACAATTTATCAATATCATGCAATTTAGTAGCGTAGGCTAAGCAACCAAACACTCTCAAAGATCCCGGAGAAGGCACATTACCATGAATTAACTCATATGGAGTTCTATAATGCAATACCTTACTAGGTGTTCTATTGATCAAGTAAGATGCAGCCTTAATACTCTCCCCCCAAAACTTAGTTGGCACACCTGCATGCAGCATCAAGCATCTAGCCACTTCTAATAAATGTCTATGTTTTCTCTCCACAACCTTATTCTGTTGGGGAGTGTAAGGACAAGAAGTTTGATGTAAAATACCTTTGTCATGAAGGAAATCTTTGACAGTGGAGCTCATAAACTCCAACCCATTATCACTCCTTACTCTCTTGACATTTGCTTTATGTTGAGTAGAAATATAGGTAATAAATGTTTTGATATGCATAACAGATTCAGATTTATGTGACATAAGAAATATCCAAACACCTCGTGAAAAATCATCCACTATTGTTAGGAAATAACGAAAACCTTGATGTGTGGGTTCCTTATAGGGTCCCCAAACATCCATGTGTAGCATTTCAAAACGACAAGTAGTCTTAATCGTACTAACAGGGAAAGGGAGGCGGGTTTGTTTCGATTGAACACAAATGTCACAACGGACATCATCAGAATGTATAACATGCTTCTTTATTTCAACCAAATGTTTGAGAACATGTAAAGGGGCATGACCAAGTCTATGATGCCAAAGATCAGATTTTACATCTTTCAAGGTACATACAGGGCATATAGAACACTTTCTAAGGTAATATTGTTAGCAATTTTCGCATTTCCTATGTGTGTAACAATTAATCTCTCACCATTAGGTACTCTAATTCTCTTTATTGGGCCATGATAAGTTTTGTAATTGTGTAGATAATTCAAATTACTAACAACATGTATATTTGCTCTGAGTCTAACACCATACGGGGAAAAGAAACAACATTAATCAAACTTTGTAGATGAAGTTCCAACACACCCACGGTAGTATCCATGAGATCCCGAGGGTTGTCTGTCTTTTATCATGAGAATCCTTCTCAAGTAAACGTAGCAATTGCTCATATTGTTGAGTTGTAAGATTTCCTGCAACTCCAATGGATTCGAGAGGCTCCAAGAGCGAGTAGTACGTGTTGAAGACTCTTGTATAGGTCTTGGCCTCCAATTAGTCGGGAAACCAATGATGTGGTAACATTGTTCCTTTTGTGTCCCTTTACGTGGCAATGTGAACACTCATCTT
The DNA here is from genome assembly GCA_025563575.1 of Acacia pycnantha. Taxonomy (NCBI): domain Eukaryota; kingdom Viridiplantae; phylum Streptophyta; class Magnoliopsida; order Fabales; family Fabaceae; genus Acacia; species Acacia pycnantha. Next base: position 994,682 of record JAMWYP010000256.1, on the reverse strand, counting down.
GTTGATTATTTCCTCTTCCTTGATAGGAGGTCCAATTATTTCCTCTTCCTTGATAGGAGGTCCTACCTCTGCCACGTCCCCCTCGTCCATTTGATGCAAACATCACGGTATTCTCAGGAGAGGGTGCAATGTGACTAGTGCTAAGAGATCGATTGGTCTCATGTTGAGAAATCATAGAGAATGCTTGATTGACAAATGGTAGGGGCTTAACATCGAACATGATTAGGGCTTGGTAGTAGCTTTCATTAAGACCCATTAAAAATTGAAACGATCGTTGCTCTTGAACAATTTTGGTATATTGTTGAGAAGTACGACATTCACACGAAGGCAATGGCATAAGACTATCAAACTCCTCGATAATCTTTCAATTTAGAGTAATAGACAGCAACAGAAAGATTACCTTGGGTAAGTGTGTTTATCGCACGATGAAGGCTAAATGTTTTGGAACCATCAGACTTATCAAAAGCGTTCCTTGGATCATCCCACATTTGGCATTTTGAGAAAAGTTATACCTCCACAGAGTGATTTGTCAACAGAATTTATCAGCCATGAAAGAACCACAGCATTGCACCTGTCCCACGTACTCTTGAGATTATCGGTTTGATCGCCACGTGTATGAGTTCCGTCAACAAATCCGTATTTGTTCCTTCCCAACAAAGCTATGCGCATTGAACGACTCCAAACGGGATAATTTTCTGAGCCTGTGAGCACAGCAGAGACCGAGACCAGTAGAGTAGCTTGCGTGTCAGAAGGATGAAGGAACAATGGGTGATTAAACCCAAGATGTCTGGATCGAGTGCGAGTTGAAGATGGATTATCCCGGCCATGCTCTTGAAAGCGGACCTTCCGAAACAATACTAAATGTTTTGAAAAATACTAAGTTGCGGGGACCGAAACTATTCTGATTGACCAAGAGAAGCACCTCGACCTCGATCGTTGAATATTCGGTCGTGGTAACGAAATGCCCCTATGATTCCAGATATGATGTCCCAAATACCAGAACAAGGAACCACAGAATTTTACGACCGAGAGCAAGTAAAATGATCAAGAGCAAAACCTCTTACAATCAAAATGATTTTTTACGACCGAGAGCAAGTAAAATGATCAAGAGCAAAACCTCTTACAATCAAAATGATTCCAGATAAACAAACCAGAATACCGAGAGAAGAACTTCTAACGATCGAAAAAGCGAGCTTGATCCGAAAAAAAAATTGAAGTAATACTAACCAGTGAAAAACACCGTTAACCACCGTTGAAGAACAGTGTTGAAGAACCACCGTCGACTGAACCACCGTTAACCACAGTGAAGAATCACCGTCGACTAAACCACCATCTCCACCGCGAACCACCGCGAGCGTGAGTGAAGAACCACCGTCGGATCTGTGTGTTGAGCCGACGTCGAAGAACAAAGAACAGTGTTGAACCACCGTTGAACAACCAACGGTGAGTCTTGAACCTCCGTGAACACCGCGAACCACCGCGAGGAGAATGAAGAAGCCACCGTCGCTTCTGAAAATAACCAAGAAGCTCCACCGCGAACCACCGCGAGCGTGAGTGGAGAAGCTGCCGTCGAATCTCAACCAAAACAAGAAGCCATACCAAAAATCTGTTCTGCAAGCCCATCGTGACTGTGATTGGGAAAGAAAATCGAGACCACAATCGGTGAAGGAGATTGGATCTTGAATATCCGGTGTGAATATCCAACGGGTCGCGGGTGGGTTCTTGGATATTGGGCTTTTCCCTTCTTGGATATTGGCCTCTTTTCTTTTCTTTTTTCTTTTTTTAATAACCGGTGAGATTTGGGATGGCAGCTTGGGCTTTCTTGTTCCTGCAGATTGGATCTTGATTGCTAGGCTGTGAGTCTTGAAAAAAAATCAGCCTGGCTTTGATACCATGTTAAAGTGAAAGGGATCTGTATATTCAATCAATCGTAACCAATGTACATGTTGCCTTATATAGGCACAGACACACACACACTTACACCTGTATAGGCCCACCTGTATATGGCCCAATAGGATACAATACTACTCCTAATACATCACTAACTACTAATAACATCAATATGCGAGTACTAATTAAATGAAGCACCAATAGGTACATCAACTATATTTGTATGGAAAGAAAAGTGAGGTAAAAATAGAGGGAATACTAGAAAGAAAATTTTTCAAAAAAGATGAATATATATATATATATATATATATATATATATATATATATATATATATGAAAATCCCAGGATATCATCTCCCGATAGCGCTTATCGTGGAGAAGGAATAGGAATTGTTTAGTGAAGGTGTGCCTAAAATAATTAAAACAAAAAACACCCAGGATATCAACTCCCGTGACAGTGCTGATATTGTGGAGAAGGAATAGGAATAGTTTAGTGAAGGTGTGCCTAAAATAATTAAAAAAAAAAAAAACACCCACAACTCCCGTGACAGTGCTGATATAACCTTATTCCCCCTTATATAACCTAACAAAATATGATTATTATTGCCGATTCCAATTATCAAAAAAACACTCAATAATAATCAATCAATCGGCCTCCAAGTATTATCAGCCAACAAGAATCTCAAATGGAATCAGCAATAATAATCAATTTCCATCAAACATAATGTCATATCAATTGAGATCGCAACAAGAGTATAAATAAAACCTAATTCCTACATTTTCTATTAATTCATTGCAACAATAATTCCAATTAATTATAAAACAAACAGAGTGCCAATCGGAAATTGCGGATCTAAAATCAGATGAAATCAAATCAAACGATTGCAATTAGCGAGGTTCACAAACAGTTGTAGAATAAACAACAAATGCAGAACAACCCAAATCAAGCAGAGCAAACAGTTGAGACTATTTATCTATTTATCTGTCACATTCCAGGATCACAAGTGTTTGCATTACCGAGGTAACGATTGCAATTAGCGATTTGATTATATACCATATGTTTGCTTTGCTCACTGTCCAGTTTTGATTTGGTTTCAATCGCTCGTTACCTCACTTGTCCAGTACACTTGTCTATTTATCTATCACATTCCAGGATCACAATGCAGAATTATATATGCAATATTGAATAATTATAGTAGAACAACATAGGAACCTGCACAAACAGTGAGGTATACAATTATATAATAAAGTAGGGATGATAGCTATGCATAAACAATAAACAATGATCATGGGATCTTTCTCTCTTATACACTGTCTTTTTTTTTTCCTCTTAATATAGAGTATAACACAATAGGAACCTACACATATGCTTTTATCTTGGTTTTCTTTCATATTTATTGAGATTTGGATATCTTCAGCAAATTTAATCATGCTTAAATATAGCACAAGTTTTTCACATCTTTCTAATGGATCACTCCCAAATAACAACTATTAAAGACATTGACATAAGTGGAAGTTTAGTACATGCAGATGACGTTGTTGATTTGGACAAAGACAATGATGAATGGCGAGAACATGATCAGTGTCAAATCATGGAAGATGAAGATGGTGATGATAGTGTACAAGAAATTGTGGGAGATGATGATAGTGGATTCAGTGAGGCACCTATTTTAGGGAGAGTGTTTAAGGCAATGAAGAAGCTTATGGTTTCTATAATGATTATGCATAAGGTAAAGGATTTGGAATACATAAGCAATATACTAGCAGGAATATGAAAACGCAGCAAATATATAGGTGGAATTATGTGTGCTCAAAGCAAGGTGTCAAGAAACAAAATGATAAAAGAGTTGGTGATCACAATGTCAAAAGACATAGGGATTCAAGGACAAATTGTTCAGCGATGTTACAAGTAAAGTTAGTGGATGGATTATGGATCGTGGAGAAGTTTAATGATGCACATAATCATCCATTGATTATGACTCCTTCAAAGGTGAAGAAGTTTCCTTCTCATGGTGATTTACGACGCTCAAATTTCACTAAATCACTTGTTACTAAGCTTTTCGAGGAGGGTTTAACGTCTTCAAAAATTTCAAAAGTGGTGAATACTATGAACAAAGAAGTTAATATTACTCCTATTCAAGTCAGCACTATTCTCTTAGGACAAAGAAAGAATAATGTAGGACGAGAATGTCAAGGCATCATCAAACACTTTCAAAGGAAGTCCGCTCTTGATGGAGCTTTTTATTTTGATATGCATCTGGCAGATGATGGTACACTAAGAAGTGTTTTTCGGGCGGATGGTAGGTCAAGAGCTGCATATGCTCATTTTGGCGAAGTCCTTGTGTTTGACGTGACTTATAAAACGAACAAGTTTAGATTTCCTTTTGCCCCTTTTGTGGGGGTTAATCACCATGGGCAATCAATTTTATTTGCAGCCGCTTTGTTAGAAGATGAAACAGAGGCAACATTTACATGGTTGTTTGAACAGTTTCAAACATGTATGTTTGACAAGTCTCCTATTGCTATTATCACAGATCAAGACAAAGCTATGGGAAAAGCAATTGCTAATGTATTTCCAAAAGCACGACACCGTTTTTGTGCATGGCATATCAAAAAACATGTTATGGAGCATAGTCAAGCATTGCGCACACAATTTAAAGATAGTTTTGACATTGACTTCCGTGAGTGGTATAAAAGTCGAGACATTGATGAGTTCGAAGGCAAGTGGGCAGAATTGTGGACTAAATATGATATTAAAGCAGGTAGTTGGTTGTCCAACATGTATAATTCACGTCATCATTGGGCAAAGACATACTTGAAAAATACTTTTTTTGCTGGAATGACCACAAGTGGCCAAGCAATCAAGTCCAGGAGGGATGCAGAAGAAGATGAGGATTTCAAAACTAGAAATACAAAAGCAATTTTGGACACTAATCATCCAATTGAAGCAATAGCTGGAGAGTGTTACACAAGAAAATTATTTGAGTTATTTAAAAGAGAGTGGAAGGCTGCCATACATGATTACTTTCATGAAAAGATTTCAACAGACAAAAATGTGATCAAGTATCGGGTGGGGTCTCCTGACGTTGATAAAAAGTGGTGGGCAAGTGTCGACTACCATTTGATTGAAATATTCATAGCTCATTGTTCTTGTGGAAAATTTGAGACTATGGGGATTTTGTGCAAACATATTTTATACATCATGAAGAAGAAACAAATCATGACCTTACCTGAAATATATATACTTTCTAGATGGACAATGAATGCAAGCTATAAGGTTGATAATCTTGTAGGTGTTCATGCAGAAACAAGTACTAATGACGTTAGTGCATTGTCTTTGTGGTCGGTTCACTCCAAAATCAACATTGCTGTTTCTGAAGCCTCAGATTCTATTTTTGAGATTAGAAGGCTTGACACTATGATTACTGATTTTTTGCAACAACAACTAGAAAGAAAGAGAAAAGGAATTGAAGACGAAACAATTCCCCAAATTGTTCCTTCACCCATTCTTAGTACTGTTTCTCAAGTTTCGCTCATTAATGATGTGCGTGATCCCACCCAACTAATCAGAACTAAAGGGCGTCCAAGAGTTGCTTCACGTATCAAATCAAGCATAGAAATGTCGACAAAACAACAAAGGACTTGCAGTTATTGTCAAGGAAAGGGTCATTATAAAACTGGTTGTCCGAAGCAAAAGGTATGTGTGACGTTGATGTTTTGTGTTTGACTCTTTAAACTTGATGAACAGTTTGAAAGTTTTATTTGCAGATGGATATTGCAAGAGATAAGCAAAAGGAGTAGAGAAAACTTGGGTATTGAACTTGGGTACTGGACTTAAAGGCTCAAGAGATTAGAGATTAGCTTCTCCTTGGCATTTAGAGAATTCTCAAGCATTCTATTTGAATCTAAATTGTAATTTTTACTGAATTGGTTTAGCAATGTAATTTTTACTGAGTAAGTTTTCATATTGTTTAATGTGCAAGTTAGTATTTCATCAAATGATATCAAAATAGCAGCATAAACTAACAAAACCAGCATCCTCCTAACATCACTTTCTCAACAACAACCTACTTTTCTCTTAACTATCCTTTCAATGTTTCCTGTATCAGCTAGAGAAAATAGGACTGAAAAAACTGGTACAGATCAGTTGCAACAAGAACTCTGCAGTAAAGACGCACAAATATGCTTACATTTTTACCATCTCTACTTAAAGTTGGCATTTTAGACAAAAATATCTCATTTAATTGCATCAAAATTGCATATTAAACAGCTTATTTGTTTCTTTCCTTTCATTTTGACTCACCAACTTATCTTCCCAAAGTCCTTCTTTAATCAGTCATCATCATAATTATAAATAAAAGCAGTTAAAGAAAGAAAAATTGTAACAGGAATTGAAATGTAAAATAAATATAGTATAATATCTTTATGTACCTGATAACACCCCACATACAGCAGAAGACCAACTATCGCAATAGTCAATGCATCATTTAGGAACAAGTAATATGAACCCAGAAGGAACAAGGCTATAACCTGCCAATCAGCAAACACTGTTTATGAGTCATTAGATGTAGAAGATTTCTAGCCTTTGAAAGTCTCATGCCTCGATTATTCCATTTCCTTTATTTATAGACAGTAATTGCAATCAAGCTTAACGGAATAAATCCACAGATAGACAGTAAAAGTTTTCCAATCTCAGGAAATTGTCAATAAATCCACGGAACCTACCATCCCTGAAACCCCTCCAAGCAGTAAAGGTCTCCTTCCAAGACTATCCACAACGACAACAGCAGTAGCAGTCATAATTAACTACGCAAACAAATGAAATGGCAAAAGAGATAAGTGCCTTCACATGGACATGTGATCATAAACAAATCTGAAGATGGAGAAGGGGAAAAAGAGAAGAATCATCCTTTATCTTTATTGTGGTTGACTATAGATAGTAAAAAGAACCAGGTTAATTGAGACCCAGCTAGATAGTCTTTGCTTTACTTTTTTCCCCCTTCAATTTGCTTGACATTTCAGATACAGGCTTTAAGCAGAAAAATATCTAACTCACCATCACAGCTTTATTATTGTTTTTAAAATCCAAAACGAAATTTATAGCTAAGAAGAAGCAATAGTTAAAAAAAAATCAAAACATCAAAAATAACAGAGAAAATAAAGAAAGAAAAAATTGAAATTTTGTTCCAGCATTCTTTTCTAGTTCTGACTTCTGAACATGAATTTTGCATATACCTCCTTCTGCGGCCATCCAAAAGAACAAAAAAAGATAAAGTCTAAAGCCTTTTATAACAACTTAAATTAATAGATTCTTGTTTATCAATTTGCACCCTTGACTTTTGTATTAGTAAAGGATTTTCAGGAACGAACAAATTAAGGAGGAAAATAACGAATTGGCAGGAGCTGATCCAAATAATAAAATAACTCAAAAATTAGAAGAAAATATTATATACCACATCTTTGATCTTCAAAATTTCACTTGCCTTGCAGAGCAGTGACGAGGTAAGGGAACGTAACATAGGAAAACAAGAACATTAATTACTGGAGAAAGCTCAAACCAGAGAAATTCAGGAATCGGACCAAACAAAAAATGCAGGAAGCTCCGGCCAAAAAATCGAACAGATCTGGCCAGAGAGAACCAAATCGAGAGAAATACATACCTGAGAAAGCTCAAACACACTCAGAGGAAGGAAGGAAGTGAGTTGCGAGTCCAGATCTAGCCGGCGACTCGTTCCCCCATTTTGGTGATCGCCCGACACTTCGAAGTTGCTGCCATGGAGTGAAGGTGGAGACGTCACAGAAGGAGAAAGAGAGAGTGACTGGTCACTAACACACAGGCGAAGAAGAAAACGAGAGGGAGGGTGCTGTCACGGGAGAAAAACACTGGCGCGCGATTCCACCGAAGAAAAACATTGGCGCGCTATCGGGAGATGATATCCTGGGGTTTTTTTGTTTGTTTTGTTTTTAATTATTTTAGGCACACATTCACTAAACCAAACGGTACACTATTGATCCACTGGAAAATCTCTTAGGTCCTGTGACATGATATATTGCTTTTGAGAATTTTCCCTCCTAATGTTATTTCTTGATTTTGGTTGCTTCGGTGCTTCTTTGCTGATAAGTCCGTATTGAGGCTGTTGGTTGGTCTTTGCTGTGCTTTTTGTTGCTAAGGCTTGTATTATCAAGGTATTTGCAATGTTTTTTTTACCCATTTCGGTAATTTCATAATCCGTGTATCTTTGTCTTGCACTTCGTTGGTCATTTTCTGGACTGTTTGGGTACTGTAATCTTGGGTGAGACTATTCTGCGGTGTTTCAGCAGCTATGGTGCCTTGCTGTCTTTCGACTGTGATTTGTTATTGTGGTTCTTTGGTTAGTCTTTCATGGCTGAATCTATGATATCTGATATGTACCCATGTTTTCTAAAATTATTGATTCAAAATTGAACTGGACAAACAATAATGGTTGGAACAAAATTGTTAGGGTTTACCTCTAAGGTATTGAGAAGGAAGCCCATTTAATTTAGGATCCCCTTCTGGTGATAATGAGAAAAGTTTGGCTTGGTCTAGAGCGGATGTTCGTCTCATTTTCCAAATTTGAAACTCTACTGAACCACGGATTCTGTCTTCTGTTAGTCACTACAACACTATGAAAGAAATTATAAATTATCTTGAATTTATATTCTGTTGTAAAAAGAATTTCATGTTGGTGAATGTTGGGGTGTTGCTTGATGTTCAAGAAATTTCTCATAAGGTAGAAAAACAAAAATTTTGTTCTTCTTTAATGGTAGCGGAGATTAGATTATTATTAAAAGCCATGAATAATAAAATTAATTCTCATGAGTTATAATCCGTAACTCTTTACGGTACTCTTAAGTCATGACATGAAGGTGGTTTTGTTTATAATTGAGGAACACGTAACTTTTTACGGTACTCATGTGTTACACCATAACTCTTTATGGTACTCATGAGTTATAAACTGTCACTCTTTACTGTTCTCATGAGAACCCATAACTCTTTATGGTGCTCATGATTTATAACTCTAATTCCTTAGGCCAAGGAGTTACTATTATATTGAGTCATTATCTTAAAATTACTCATGAGTTATGTTTAGGATATACTCATTAAAACACATATAAGGATTAGGATTACCTTAGATCACTCGAAGACTTCAAAGTCTATGATGTCCTCTAACGTTGATCCACACAGCTATCTACCAATTGCAATGAGAACTCCTTCTCCTTGGATGCTTGCTAGGCGATGGCAAGGTAGAGGCTTGAAGTTCTTGGGTTTTCCTTATCAAGACGATGATGGTGTCTTGAGGTCAGGTGGATGATAGGATGAACAAGATTGGATCTTACCTTTTTGGATTGGACCTTGGATGCCACCAACTTTCTTGGATAAGCCGTAGGCATAAATCTATGCCAAGACTACATGGCCAACCTCTAAAAACGTCCAAAAATTAGATGCTCCAATTCAGCCACTTAATTAAGGTTAAACCCTAATTAGAGTAATTAGAAGAAAAGCCCATTCTAAGGTTTAATCCGAAAAATCAAGATAATGGATCATATCCATATCTTGAATTCGAAATTCAAGATCACATTTTATCCAATTTTTATTGGATATATATATATATATATATATATAAAATATATATATATATATATATATATAAAAGATAATTCAGAATTTAAATTTTAGACTTAAATTCAACATTTGAATTCCAAATTCAAATTGGTCTAAGACCTCGTTTGGTCTTCTAACATATTTGGGCCTATTAGTGGAGAAACTAATTTCCCATTAGTAAACTATATATGGCGCCATTATATCTTATTGGGCTTGGAGTCCCACTTTAACCCAAATACACCTATTGTCTTGAAAAGGCCCAATAACAATTATTGGCCCAAATCTGTTAATTTTAAGCAATCAAGAATAACTTTTGTGTGTGACCTATTAGGCTTAATTAGTCACTGACATAAATAAACTTGGACCAATTAAACTCCTTTAATGGGCCCAATTTATCTAATGACCACATAAGACACTAGCAATGCTCTGTAGTCCCAGAACTAATTGAGTTGATTAAGTGATCTGCCTCTCTAATTTGGATACCGTGCGTGCTAGCATCATCCCTCACATCGTCATTCACATTTAGTTGAGAGCAAAGCTAGAGTATCATCTCTCTTGATTGACTAAATGTGGCTAATTCGTAGAACAAGTAATCTTCTTCTATTTATTCTAAGACGAATCATGATTCTTCATGATCACTTGTTATGCGCACATACTCTAAAGTCAAATGGAAGTTATTCAAGCTTTATCGATCTTGTGAATGACTAATCCCTTGTAGGGGAATGTAAGTCTTTTCGGCATGTCTATCTATACTCATGTAATCGAGTTACACCCCAAGAGTACACTGTTCTCTTTACTTTTAGGCGGATAGAGTTGTACATCAAAGTATAACCCTAGGACATAATGTTTGATTACATCCTCAAGTATAGGACGATCCACACTACCAAACGATGAGAGACTTTACATATCTAATGATACTCTCTACAATGAATATTTGTGGTGTCCCTCGGCATGTCAGTTCACTGCTATATGTTCTCCAACAGATTCACCCACGACATCAGCTAAGGAATCACTATGCTTGTATTCCATGAGGTCCCTACATTGTATCTCTATAGAAGTAGATGATGTTATACTAATCTTATTGAGATTATCAATGCCTTTCTTGGTGATTCAAAACTAGGAACAAGTTTTAGGCAATAGACATGCAATGTTCTCGAGTCCTCATGATCATGATCCCTATCATGGATCCTTCAGGGAACACCTGTTCTATTCCTAGGGCTCTTATCTTTAAACACATATTGACCTTAAAATAAAGGCGAGACATAAATATGATAAAAATAAAATGTGCTCATTTATATTAATAATGAAATACTACAATAATGTAAAAAAGGTGTTCATATGTCACAACAGATTGTCTCTAGGACACTTAAAAAATACGAACATTTCACTTGGATTCATGAAGTATGTAAAGGATTCTATCGCTCTCAGTAGCATGGTCTTCTCTTGAAGGATATCTTCTTGAACTTTAAGAGGTTGTATGAAGATATGAACGTACTTATGTCTCCGCAAGTGGACCTTCCGACCCATATTAAGAATCTGAAGTTTAGGCTATCATCAATTTCATGTTAGATATGATTAGTTTTGATAATGTCAAATATAGATGTGAAATCTTAAGAGCAAAAGGTTTGCATAATATATTTATCTCATACGTTGACTAACTGCTATATTTAATGTAGATTAATCCAAGTTAAATAGTGGAGAATGATCAAGAGAAGGGATTAAAGAAAGAAGAACTTGTAAAACATAGTGGGAATATCAATATTCAAGTTCTTATGATCAAATAGAAGTTGAAACGGCTCAATTCGGAGTTAAAATAAGTTATTTCAAGCTTCACCATGAATAGTGATTTTTGAGCTACAATTAAAGAAAGAAGAACTTGCAAAATATAATGGGAATATCAATATTTAAGTTTTATGATCAAATCGAAGTTGGAGCGATTAAATTCGGAGTTAAAATGAGCTATTTCAATCTTTACGATGAATAGTAATCGTCATGCTACAGTAAGCTACAATAACGTGAACAGTAACATCACTATTGGCTTCACTCGAGTGAGATATGCGAGTGATGCACTGTTTCACTCAAGTGAATTCACTGTTCCAATGACTTTGTTCTGCATTCAACATGTAGGAGGTTCAATAATTCAACCATATCTCTCAAACCACGAATCCAATTCAAGTGAAACTTGTTTCATATGACACTAAACTCCTAATGCAAATGATAAACACCAATATCAAGCTCAAAGAAGTTCATATGAAAGATATATGAGATTCGTGAGTTGGAACGGGAAATTCTCGCGTTAGTTCATAATAGGTTTAATAATTAGGATGTAACTCACAAAAAACACATCCAATTAAAATGAAACTTGTTGCATATAAAACTAGACTCAAAATTAGTTTCAAAAACATCAAGATCATGGTTAACAATGTACATCTAAAAGAGAATTGAATTTTGGAAGTTCACAATAGTATAAAGATATTGTAAGACCTTGCTCCAGACTAGCTGTTATGAAAGTAATCGAAACTTTTAAAATACAATGAATTTGAAGCTGATTTCTTTTGCATTGGAGTTATATTTGAAACGTTATGCTCACTGAAACTTGACCTTTGTGCTGCAAAAGTACTTGCGTTTTGAAAGTCACTCGTTAATATTTTGAAAGCTGTATAAGATCAATCGAGTAACTAGATAAGCACTTTAATGATTCAGTTTTAAATCACAATGCTTCAACAAGTGACCTGTGCTAATTCTGAGAGTTGGACGTTGAGAACTCGAGTGACAGGAAAGCAACTCGAGTGATAACGAGATAGTTGAGCAAAAGCACCATGAACTTCAGTCATCACTCGAGTGGGTCTCTTAGACACTTGATGAGGCACTTGAGTTAAGCCTTTATGAACTCGAGTGATACATAAATTAGGAAAGAATCAGAACTCTACCTCTGCAAGAACTCAAGTGAAGAAAAGAGTAACTTGAGTGATCTACTCGAGTGGAGCATCTGTGTACTCGAGTGATTAAGTGTCACTCGAAGGATTTTACAAGTGACTCACTAAGTGGTTTGCGAGTTGTAGCAGTTCACTCGAGTGATGACCTTGAGTACTCGAGTGATAGCTCATGATTACTTGAGTGAATTGGTAATCACTTGAGTGACAGTGCAAAGTTTTCAGCGAGGTACTCGCAGATGGACCAAAGTGAAGTGATATTAACAGTAGATCACTCGAGTGATCCTGAGAATCACTCAAGTGATCCGAGATCACTCGCAAACTAGTGGGGTGATCTAAAATCACACTTAAGTGTATGTTACAGTCTTAAGGAAACATAATAAATGGAGCTTCAATATGGTGCTGAAAGAGCAAAAAGGAAAATTGACATTATTCCACCAAAATCAAGCAAGCTTCTACAAGGACAAGAGGAATTATGGTGATATCTAATTCTTACCCTATCTTGCACTTAAATGAATTACATATTTTGGTAATGAATACTTGTCCATTATTGCATTCCATTAGCAACCAATTATTTATGGTTTTCAAAATGTTTTCAAATTGCTATATGGACCGTAAGTGAAATTGTGCATAACCTTCTGAGTTTATGTTTTTGAAATGTACAATTCTAAAACTTGTTTGGATTACAATTCAATACATACACATGTTTTGAAAAATATTCATACAAATGAGTTTTCAATAGCCTGAAGATTAAATTTAAGTCAGAAATGCTTCAAATATGTCATTTGTCATTAACATGTTAATCATTGATCTTAAATATCCTATCCTATGCTTGAACTTCATAATCCTTATTTTCTAACGAGTTAAATCTCGTTGACCGTCTATTTAAATTTCAAGCCTCTTTCTAAGAAAATAGTTCAATTCGTGAAAGCCTTGTGTCTAATGCATAAATCCTTATTGGCCTAGTTATTCCAAACATTATGAATGTTCATTAATGCATTGAATGTTAATTCATTAACTAGTACACTGAAATAACTTACTAGGATAATGTTCTAGAACTCTAGACATTTAGACTAATGAGTATGTGTTTCATTATTGATAAATTCCAGACTCTTTCTATGAGTAACAAGCGTGTTGTACATTCCTATTCTTTAAGATACATTTCTAAGAGTCAAGATAATCTCTTGGTTAATAGCAGAAGTAATTGTGCTCATATTTATCTATTGTGCTAAGTCCTTTTGCTTAATGCTTTATTCTTATGTCTTTTTGCTCTTAGATAAATTCTTCAACATGTCAACCATAATGATCAATATAAATTGAATCACTCTGAAATATTTTTTTCCTTTGACTGTGTTTAGCATAAGCATCGATTTTAAACATGTTTCAAAAATGAGTTTTTATACCTTCAAAATCTCAATTTTATAATGAATTATCATGATTTGAAAATCATAGATTTGAAATAATTTACACATTTCTTCATCATTTCTGAAAAAATTGATTGCATTGATGAGGTTCAAATCAATAACATATTTTCTAAATGAAGTGTATTTACAAATTATCATTGATCATTGAAAAATATCATTATTGGTGTCATTTGTTCGTTACCCTTTATGATTCATTGGTTTGAATTTATTTAATTGGGTAAAATTATATTTTGGTCTTTGATTGAGTTATTATACTCTTTACTCAAATATCATATGGTTAGATTATATAAGAGCATAAGTGAAGTTATGTCTAATCTTGTATGGACCCAAGAAAAGTTGGGTACCAAAGAAGACGTATTCATACTATTGTAGGAGTTGACCAAAATGTTCTGTTTTCGAGTACAAAGAACATAGGTGAACAGAGTAGGCCTCATTAGCAGTATTGCAGCATGAGTGGAAGCAAAATATGTGGTATCACTTAAGTGATCACTTTGTTGACACCCCATCTCTAGCAAGTAACTAGCTAGTGATGCAGTCAAAGAGAAAGACAAATAAAAGAAGACTTACTTGCATGGTCCACTCGAGTGAACTACAAGTTATTGATGTAGTCCTACGAAAAATGGTCGTATCACATGAGTGACCACTCGAGTAAATGTCTAATGGAGTTGTACTTGTTAGTTCTCTATATGTTTTGATGATTAATAACAATTGTAAACATGTACGAATGCTTTTAAAATGACAAAAGAGTCAATATCACTTTGTCACCGCAAAACTCGAGCCTGACTAAGCAAACTCGAGTTTTCTGCAAACAGAGAGCTCTTCAGGATATTTTCAGCATAACGAACTCGAGCCTGAGTAAATAGACTCGAGCCTAAACCCTCATGATATAAAAATAAAGAGTTTACAAAACAAGTAAACTCGAGCCTGTATAGACAAGCTCGAGTTTTCCCATGGCGGGAAGTTTTCTAATTAAATTGAATCTCTTTAAACTCCAGAGTTTATTCTTTTTGAGTAGAGTTCACTTGTTTCTATGGCTATAAATTGATGAACACTCGAGCCCAAGTATATGGACTCAAGCCTAATGCTTTTGTGTAGAGTTTACTCTATGGTTTGACAAACGAAGAAGAATTTACAAAATAGGTAAACTCGAGCCTGTTATTACAAGCTCGAGCTTTCCCTTGGCAGAGAGCTCCAGTCCACTCTAATCGAGCACCAAAACTCTTAGGCATGAATAGTGTTAAACTCGAGCCTAAACACTAATGGACTCGAGCTCGCTTAACTTGAGAGATATTACTCCGTGTGTTATTCGACAAAAGCTTAGAGAATATTCGAACTCGAGCCTACCTTAGTGAACTCGAGTTCACATGGTGAAACAGAATACAAACTCCGAGTTTACATCAAACTCCGAGTTTGCTATCTCGAAGATAAACCAGATACTCTAAAAAGCCTTACGAACTCGAGCGACTTAGAGAACTCGAGTTTAAGACGGAAGCAAAAATGATCGTTCGATTTCATCCCGATTCTTTTGAACCGCAAAACTTACCATGTTTATACGAATTGATTGCATTTATTTAGTATATTCAAACGTATTTAACAACTCTATATTGAGAATGTTGCAGGTATTAAATTGGATCAAACGAATCATTAACGCGAAGAATCGAAGAATGATTTCACGCGTCCGGGAATTGAATCGGCTGAAGTTCAGGACCCAACGGCTATAATCCTCATCAAACTGAATTTCAAATGAAGAACATACTAAGTTGAGAAGTAACGGTCACATTGCAACTCACCACTATATAAAGAGCTGATTACAAACTTAGAAGACAACGAAAGAAAAAAGCAGAAACGAAAAGCAAGCTCAAGAATTCTTATACATTCAGTTTTCTTTCTGTATTGTATTTTGATATACTAAGAGCCTCAGTGTTTATCATTACCTTCTCTGTGAGAGAGATTATATTCAAATTATTCATTCATTGTAAAAGATCTCAAGTCAAGGGGACTTGAGATTGGGATTTCAGATTACAACTTGTAAGGGGGAGTGTATCCTAGAGAGAGGATAATCCTTGAGTACAGAGTGTGTATCTGAGTTAAAGTGATAGTAGAAAAACCCAGAGAGTCTGGGGACTGGACGTAGGTCAAGAATTTAGACCGAACCAGGATAAACTTTATGTGTCAAGCTCTTCTTCCCTATCTCTTTACGTTTAGCTTCACTTGGTGCAAAGTTATTATAAAAGTTTTAAAATCCCCAATTCACCCCCTCTTGGTGATTTCCTTTCGTTTTCATTTGGTATCGAGCCTAGTTGTCAATTTGAAGGATTAACATCCTAGACACAAAGATCCAATGGAAGGAATTCTACCGAGATGGAGCCTCAATCAACCGTCCTCCGTGTTTCAATGGAGAACACTACTCATTCGGAAGGCTAAGTTCGGGGTCTATGTAATGGCCTCGAGTTTGGTTTGTGGAGGGTCTTTGAAAAAGGAAACTATGTTCCTTCCTCGGTTGTAGCCGACATCGAACTCCCAAGAAAGAAGAAGAGTACGATGACAATGATAAAAAACAAGTCACTCTCAACATGAAGGCAATTCATATGCTCCAAAGTGCTCTTGGCCAAAAGAGTACTTGAGATCTGCACTTTGCCATCTGCTAAGCAAATGTGGGATGCTCTTGAAATAGCTCATGAAGGAACAGCTGTGATCA
Source organism: Acacia pycnantha (assembly GCA_025563575.1). Taxonomy (NCBI): domain Eukaryota; kingdom Viridiplantae; phylum Streptophyta; class Magnoliopsida; order Fabales; family Fabaceae; genus Acacia; species Acacia pycnantha. Next base: position 978,113 of record JAMWYP010000256.1, on the reverse strand, counting down.
AAGAAAATCGTATCAATACTCTCATGACTGAATACGATCTATTGCAGATGAAGACCGGAGAATCTATTGGTGAATTTCAACTCAGATTCACTCACCCGATCAATCAACTCATTGCCTTGGGAAAAGAATATGAACAACCTGCCCAAGTGAGGAAAATACTAAATATTCTCACCAAGGAATGGGAAGCCAAGGTCACTGCAATTGAAGAATCTCGAGGCGAATCAATGGCCTCCGTGGCAAAGACTATTTGGCGGCCTTTACGAATATGAGGGAAGATCAAATTCAAAAAGGGACTAAATGATATCAATGTCAAGAACAAGGGAATAGCTCTTAAAACCATCAAAGAAGCTAAATCGGATGACGATGAAGAAGATGAAGATGAAGATGGTGAGCTAGGAATGATGGTCAGAAGATTCAAAAATTCTACAAAAAGGACCAATCTCACGAAGGTTTCACAAAGGAAATTCTAGCACGAAACTAAGAAACCAATTATATGCTATGAATGTGAGAAACCAGGCCACATCAAATCGAATGTCCGAAAACAAAAACAAAGAAAAGAAATTCAATAAGTTCAAGAAAAGAGCTTATGTATCGGCTATATGGGGCAACAACTCATCGATGAAGATGAAGCAGAAGAGGAACAAAGTGCCAATCTCTGCCTTGTGGCTCAAGAGGAATCAGACAACGAAGAGGTAAGTAATCCTGATTTACCTTATGATGAATTATCTTCAACATATGATTCTCTTTATACTGAATTTAAGAAAACTGCAAAAGAGCTCTTATTTTCAAAAAGAAAAATCAAACTATTAGAAGAACAAGTTCAAACGATTTCTACACCTATCTCTACTTGTGAAAAGGAAAACTCTACTTGTTCTAATCATGATGCAAAACCAACTTATAATGAATTGTTTACTGAATATAAACTTGTTCAAAATGAATTTGATGAACTTGCTGAAAAATATTTTGGTTTAAAAGGAAGAATACAACACTTGAACAACAAGTAGAAAATCTTTCGGTTCGAGAAAATATCATATGTGATGAATGTTCTATTCTCGAAAAAGAAAAATGAATACCTTACAAAGACTCTTGAAAAATTCACTAGAGGAAGTGAAATGCTTGAGGTAATTTTGAAACAGACAAAGATTTACAAATGACAAATCGGGAATTGGTTACAAACCCGATTATGACAAAAAGAAAGGCAAAAGAAACATGGACAAAGATCTTACATGAATTATTTTCAAAAATCTGTCCATACCTCAAATCCTTTTGCACATTGCAACTATTGTAATAGAAAAGGTCATACTACTTCTTCATGCTTTCATAAGAAAGATAGATCAATCAAACCTGTAGGAAACTATCAATGGGTGCCTAAGGGATCCTATATGATTCCTAAGACACAAACTAACCCAAAAGGACCCAAAGAATATTGGGTACCTAAAAGATGATATATCTTCTTATGCAGATTTGTCTTAGAGCATCAAATCCCAATAAGTGGTACATTGACAAAGGATGCTCAAGACATATGACTGGAGACCAATCCAAATTTGCTTCAATCAAACATAAGGATGGTGGCAAGGTAACATTTGGTGGAAATGAGTCCGGAAGAATTCTTGGCATTGGCAAAATTGGAAATAGCAATGGACCTCAAATCAAAGATGTTTATCTTGTGGATGGATTATGTCACAACCTCCTCGGTGTGAGTCAAAGCACGGACAAAGGAAACCTAGTCATCTTTGATTCTGAAGAATGTTTGATTGTAAGTAAGGATGCTCTCTCTTTAGATAGTATTAAATCCAAAGCATTATTCAGAGCTCCAAGAGAAGGTAATTGTTATACTCTTAATCTGTCTAAAAACAATTCGATTCTGAAAAATGTTTTGTTGGTAACTTAGATGAAAGTTGGTTATGGCATAAACGTTTAGGACATGTCAATATGATTCAACTTGATAAACTACGTAAAAAGGAATTGGTTATTGGTTTACCAAAACTTTCTTTTAAAAATGATATGATTTGTGATGCATGTCAAAAGGTAAACAAACCAAATCTTCTTTCAAGTCGAAAACGAAATATCAACTAATAGACCTCTTCAATTACTCCATATGGATTTAGTTGGACCAACTAGAGTAAAGAGCCTTGGCGGCAATCTTTATACATTAGTTATAGTAGATGATTTCTCAAGATTTACATGGGTCATTCTTTTATCATCAAAAGATAAAACATTTGATCAATTTATTGTGTTTGCCAAGAAGGTCCAAAACGAGAAAGGATTATCTATTGCGGTATTCGTACGGATCATGGTGGAGAATTTGAGAATCATGCCTTTGGAGAATTCTCGTGATAGTATGGGAATCAATCATAACTTCTCGGCTCCAAGAACCCCACAAAGAAAATGGAGTTGTTGAAAGAAAGAATAGAGTGCTTCTTGAAATGGCAAGATCAATGCTAAATGAGAACCAAACATCTCAAGTGTTTTGGGTGATGCTATGAGCACCGCTTGTTACATATCAAACAGGGCATATCTCCGAAAGAAATTGGACAAAACTCCCTATGAACTCTACAAAGGAAGAAAACCCAACTTAGCTCACTTACATATCTTTGGATGTAAATGCTTCATCCACAATAATGGTAAGGACGGCTTGGGAAAATTTGATTCCAAAGGCGATGAAGGTATATTCTTGGGTTATTCAAGTAGAAGTAAAGCATATAGAGTTTATAATACTCGTAATCACACCGTTGAAGAATCTATGCATATTGTTTTCTCGTGAAACTAAATCTAACAAGTCCTTGGATGATGATGATGATTTTCTGTAACAAACCAAACTTCTATTTCAACAAATACGGAAAAAGATTTGCAAGATGATTCTAAACTGAAAAACATTGTGAAAATGCTTATGAAAACAGTGTTCAAACTCAACCAAAATCATGGAGATACGGTAGGAGTCATCCTCTGGATCAAGTGATAGGTGATGCAAATCAAGGAGTAAGAACCGAAAAAAGCACTTTGAATGAAGTTACTTTTTCAGCTTTCATTTCGAAAATTGAACCCTCTAAGATTGATGAAGCCCTTTCAGACAATGATTGGGTTATAGCAATGCAAGAGGAATTACATCAATTTGAAAGAAACCAAGTTTGGGACTTGGTGCCCAGACCTAAAGACCATCCGGTCATTGGTACTAAATGGGTATTCAAAAATAAATGTGATGAATCCGCCATAATCATTCGAAATAAAGCAAGGCTAGTTGCAAAAGGCTATAATCAAGAAGAAGGAATTGATTATGAAGAAACTTATGCTCCAGTAGCAAGATTGGAAGCTATAAGAGTTCTTCTAGCCTTTGCTTGTGTTAAAGGATTCAAACTTTTTCAAATGGATGTAAAATCCGCTTTTTAAATGGTTTTATACGGGAGGAAGTTTATGTAGAACAACCTCCAGGTTTTCAAAATGAACATCATCCAGATCATGTTTATCACCTCAAGAAAGCCTTATATGGTCTTAAGCAAGCTCCTAGAGCTTGGTATGAGAGGTTAAGCACTTTCCTTCTTGATCAAGGATTTGTTAGAGGAAAAGCAGATACAACTCTCTTTATAAAGAAGAATAAACTTGGTGATGTATTAATAGCTCAAATTTATGTTGATGATATTATTTTTGGTGCTACTAATGATACTATGTGTGAAGCATTTGCCAAGACAATGCAGGGAGAATTTGAAATGTCCATGATGGGAGAACTTAATTACTTCCTTGGACTTCAAATCAAGCAACGCCATGATGGAATCTTCATTTCCCGGACCAAGTATCCGAAAGATCTATAAAAAAATATGGTCTAGCTGATTGTAATGGAGCAGATACTCCAATGAGTTGAACTGCAACTCTGGATGCTGATGAAAAGGGGACTAACTTCAACATCACTAAGTATAGAGGAATGATTGGATCATTACTCTATCTTACGGCAAGTCGTCCAGACATTCAATTCAGTGTTGGAATGTGTGCTAGATTCCAATCGCCCCCATGGAGTCACATGTTGAACATGTTAAAAGAATTTTTAGATATCTTGCTGATACAAAGACTCTTGGATTATGGTTTCCCAAAGATCAACATGAACACTTAGTAGCCTATACTGATTCAGATCATGCAGGATACAAGACTGACAGAAAAAGCACAAGTGGTCAATGTGAGTTCTTTGGAGGTTCATTAGTGTCTTGGTTCAAATGAGTTGTAAGTAATTCAAATGTTAGTTATGTTTTTTTTGATTATTGTCCACTAACTTAAGCATCGGAGTATGTAGATATGTTTTGTGCGGGATGTATGTTAAAATCAAAATCCCAAACAATCGAGTGCAAGAAAAGGCTGTCACAAACTCGAGCCTACCAAAGACAGACTCGAGCTCGAAAGAACCAAATGAGAAATACAACTATCAGGTCACCAAACTCGAGCCTATTAGTGAACGGACTCGAGTTCGCGAGAGACAGAGAGCAACTCATCTCAGAGATTTTTGACAGACTCGAGCCTATTAGTGAATGGACTCGAGTTCGCGGGAGACAGAGAGCAACTCATCTCAGAGATCTTGACAGACTCGAGCCTATTAGTGAATGGACTCGAGTTCGCGGGAGACAGAGAGCTACTCATCTCAGAGATTTTGACAGACTCGAGCCTATTAGTGAACGGACTCGAGTTCGAGGGAGACAGAGAGCAATCCACCTCGAGAACCTGCACAAACTCGAACCAACGATATGATCGACTCGAGCCTCACAAGAAATTTCAAGGGTTCACACATACACTCTTGAATTCCAGGTAAGTAACGTTACACAAACTCGAGCCTACACTTAAGAACTCGAGTTTGCGTCGATAAAATTTCTTTAAAACCCTGTCTTTTCGTCTTCACTCTATCTCTCCCTCGAGCCTAAACCTAAAAACTCTCAAAAATTTCTCTCAATCTCCTCCAACGAAAACCGAGAGAACATGGCGTCCAAGCGATCTGCAACCCAAGATTCCAAATCCTCCGATCCTCAAGAACCCCAAACCGATCATACACAAATCTCTCAACGTCCTCCCAAAGAAAATCGTTTCCAAAACGATTCAAGCATGGAATTGACAAGCAAATTCTGGTATTCCTATTACCCAAGCCACTCCAATAACCACAGTCAAGATGAATACCTCAAAGAAAGCTTCAACTGCTGACACACCACCTCGAAGGGGCAAAGAACCGATACACAAATCTCGAAAGACCTCAGCTAGTCAACCTAGCTCTCACGCTCAATCATCCTCCCATCACCAACAACACTCTGTTCCTCGTATCTAGAGAAAACCCAGCATTATTTGAAATTTACAATCATTCCTCCATCCCTAAAGGATTCTCTAGTGAGGATGTCACTCTATATGGTGAGGATGCCATACGGTTCCAAGAAAACTATGAGGCTAAGAGTTTTTGCCCTTCTGTGTATGTCAATCTAGATGCTCTAAAAGAGGAATGTAACCTTGATCTTACCCATCTGGCTTAGACAATTTGAACCTCTCATATCCATTAGAGCCTCATATAGTCCATCCTTTGTTAAAACCTTTTACTATTGTATGCAAAGTGATAATTTATTGGATGCGGATAGAAATTTGGTTGAGGAAAGGATTACCACATCCATTAGAGGAAAACAGATAACCATCACTGCTGCATACCTCAATTCCCTCCTCCAAATCCAAAATCCTCCTCCTGTTGCTTCTCCAAATTATACGAATAGGCAAATTTTTTCACTCCTCAGACCCGATGAGCCTATCCCTGATGCTGTAGACATTCGAATTTCACTCCAAGATCGATGCCTCCTAAGCAAAGAGCTGCTTGGTATATATACACTAGAAACTTAGTACAAAAGGGAGGAAATTTCACTCACTTTGCCAAAAAGGACTTCCCTATTTTTGCTTCTATCATAGATCAAGTCCCTCATAACATAGGAGATTGGATCTTTAAAGAGATGTTCAAATTTCGTTTCCATGGAAGAAAAACATCCCAGATACCCTTTGCCGCCTCATCTCGGTGATTATGTTTCATGAAAGGGTCCGTATTTACCACCAATGAGAAACCCGAAAACCACCAAATTTGGCCAAGATATCCTAAATTTGATGAGGATAAGCTTTGATCAAGGAAGTGATCATTCCGAGCACCCTCTAGACCTACTAGAACCGAGCAACTCAATCTAGAGTTCAAGAAGCTCAAAGTGCACCACCTCCACCACAATCCTTTCCCTCGATTTGGATGAAAGAATAAAGACTTACATTGCCCAAGTTGTTTCGATCTTTCTTCCAAGATAGAATCAGGATTCACCACACCAAGAAAGGATATGAGGAGTTCTCGATGCACAAGAAGATCTCATTCTTGAACATGAGATTATCAAAGATAAAGTGCAAGGTCTCGGGGATCAAATTGGAGATCACTCAGTCAAGATCTCCACTCTTTTGGTGTCTATGTCCAGCCTCCATGACAAAATGGACAAAATCTTAGCAAATCAGTCCATCAATTCCGCCTGACCTAGCTCTTCGGCACCTCCACCTTCTTCGAACCAATCCCAACCTCCATAGCCCCCGAACCATCTACCCATGATCCGATTCTTCGGTCAACCTCTATCTCAACTCATCCTCCACTTTTCGATGATGCCAAAGGGGAGAAGAGTTGAAGTAAAGAAAGAGAAGTCAAGTTGTCAAGCACTGTCCTTTTGTTTAGATATATGTATGCTTGAAACTCTAAATGTCATTTTGTAAACCATTGAATGTTTTAGCTTATGCAATGACAATATGTGTTATGATTTATGTTAAGTCGCTAACTCGATAGAATCAAAGTTTAAATGTTAAAATCTGATTCTCGTGCATTTACACCGAACACTTATGCTTCAATGATTTCAAATGATCAAAACAGTGTTTTAAAGGAGTTAATTGTTTACAAATGTTGTCATCATCAAAAAGGGGGAGAATGTTAGTTCTCTATATGTTTTGATGATTAATAACAATTGTAAACATGTACGAATGCTTTTAAAATGACAAAAGAGTCAATATCACTTTGTCACCGCAAAACTCGAGCCTGACTAAGCAAACTCGAGTTTTCTGCAAACAGAGAGCTCTTCGGATATTTTCAGCATAACGAACTCGAGCCTGAGTAAATAGACTCGAGCCTAAACCCTCATGATATAAAAATAAAGAGTTTACAAAACAAGTAAACTCGAGCCTGTATAGACAAGCTCGAGTTTTCCCATGGCGGGAAGTTTTCTAATTAAATTGAATCTCTTTAAACTCCAGAGTTTATTCTTTTTGAGTAGAGTTCACTTGTTTCTATGGCTATAATTTAATGAACACTCGAGCCCAAGTATATGGACTCAAGCCTAATGCTTTTGTGTAGAGTTTACTCTATGGTTTGACAAACGAAGAAGAGTTTACAAAATAGGTAAACTCGAGCCTGTTATTACAAGCTCGAGTTTTCCTCAAGCGAGAGCTCCCAAGTTTTCCCTTCTTTGCAAACTCCGAGTTTAAGCACAAACCTCCAGTTCACTTCAATAAGTCATAGAATAAATTAAGCTGAACTCGAGCCTAAGAATAATGAACTCGAGCCCTTCATCCGAAGAAAGAAAAGCAAGTGTACAAACTCCGGAGTTTATACTGTGCTCCACCACTCTAATCGAGCACCAAAACTCTTAGGCATGAATAGTGTTAAACTCGAGCCTAAACACTAATGGACTCGAGCACGCTTAACTTGAGAGATATTACTCCGTGTTATTCGACAAAAGCTTAGAGAATATTCGAACTCGAGCCTACCTTAGTGAACTCGAGTTCACATGGTGAAACAGAATACAAACTCCAGAGTTTACATCAAACTCCAGAGTTTGCTATCTCAGAAGATAAACCAGATACTCTAAAAAGCCTTACGAACTCGAGCCTGACTTAGAGAACTCGAGTTTAAGACGGAAGCAAAATTGATCGTTACGATTTCATCCCGATTCTTTTGAACTGCAAAACTTACCATGTTTATACGAATTGATTGCATTTATTTAGTATATTCAAACGTATTTAACTACTCTATATTGAGAATGTTTCGTATTAAAATTGGATCAAACGAATCATTAACGCGAAGAATCAAGAATGATTTCACGCGTCCGGAATTGAATCGGTGAAGTTCGGGACCCAACGGCTATAATCCTCATCAAACTGAATTTCAAATGAAGAACATACTAAGTTGAGAAGTAACGGCCACATTGCAACTCACCACTATATAAAGAGCGATTACAAACTTAGAAGACAACGAAAGAAAAAAGTAAACGAAAAGCAAGCTCAAGAATTCTTATACATTCAGTTTTCTTTTCGTATTGTATTTTGATATACAAAGAGCCTCGGTGTTTATCATTACCTTCTCTCGTGAGAGAGATTATATTCAAATTATTCATTCATTGTAAAAGATCTCAAGTCAAGGGGACTTGGAGATTGGGATTTCAGATTACAACTTGTAAGGGGAGTGTATCCTAGAGAGAGGATAATCCTTGAGTACGAGTGTGTATCCGAGTTAAAGTGATAGTAGAAAAACCCAGAGAGTCTGGGGACTGGACGTAGGTCAAGAATTTAGACCGAACCAGGATAAACTTTCTGTGTCAAGCTCTTCTTCCCTATCTCTTTACGTTTAGCTTCAGCTTGGGTGCAAAGCTATTATAAAAAGTTTTAAAATCCCCAATTCACCCCCCTCTTGGTGATTTCCTTTCGTTTTCAGTACTCACAAGTTGAGACACAACATTCAACTAGAGCTGGTCCCTTGGTCATTTCTTCTTTGGTCAATCTATCTAAAGATATCTGAGAAAGGAGCTTTAAAGTTTTCACACACAGATTGCCACCAACAATGTTGAGTTCTTCACTTTTATGGATTATAATATGAGGCAGCTGTGTGACATAGTTAATCAGAACACCATGATTCTGTCTGAGCAGAAAAAGGCTCAAAACAGGATGATGTTTAAGGTTGACACCATTCTAAGGAGTCATGAGTAGAGATTGGATTCATCTGAGGCCATATTCAAATAGTACATGGGTATTCTTGCTCTTGAGATACCTATTGAGACCACATCTTCAAAAGCTAAACCTTCTGTGATTCCAACTTCTCCACATGTCTCTTCAAATATCCTGAGTACTAACCTTATTCATTCACTTGATATACTACTTGAGAAGCTAGTACTTTCATCCCATTCCACATCTCAAAGGCTATTCATGATCCTTTTATTGAGCATACTTCAGAGAACAACATCACAGATTTCACACAACAAGAAAGCAAACAAATAGACTTCATAGATCAATTCATCAATTTGTCGAATCTGCATGAACATTTCTGAACCTTATCTTTTTATATAATGTGAATATTTTGCACATCTTTGGTATCATTTTTTTCATTATGAAATTTTTCTTGTAAACATCTCCAAATTGTTTTCATGAAAACCTTGTTATACTTGCATCACTTTAAAAAATGAAAATGATTTCAAATAGGGGCAAATAAAATTGTTTTCGTGACACATTCTAATTTGGTTTTCATATTTCCCTCTCCATAAACATTTATTCTTTATATTTCAAACTTTTTGTTGATGTCAAATAAGGGGAGAGGATGACAAGAAAAATATGTTTGAGAATGGCAATAAAAAAATGTTACATCTAATATGTTTTTATACTCATACATATTTTTAAAAAAGGATTTTCCATCATCAAAAAGGGAGAAAATGTTAGATATGATTAGTTTTTATGATGTCAAATATAGATGCCAAATATTAAGAGCAAAAAGTTTGGATAATAAATTTATCTCCTACATTGACTAACTATTATGTTTAATGTAGATTAGTCCAAGTTAAATTGTGGAGAATGATCAAAAGAATATATTAAATAAATAAGGACTTGGAAAATATAATAGGAATATCAATATTCAAGTTCTTATGATCAAATGGAAGTTTGAACAACTCAATTTGGAGTTAAAAAAAGCTATTTCATGCTTACCATGAATAGTGATTTTTGAGCTACTATTAGTCCAAATTGAATTGTGGAGAATGATCAAGAGAATATATTAAAGATAGAAGAAGTTACAAAATATAATGAGAATATCAATATTCAAGTTCTTATGATGAAATGGAAGTTGGAACGACTCAATTCAGAGTTAAAATGAGCTATTTCAAGCTTTACAATGAATAGTAATCGGCATGCTATAGTAATCTACAGTAACATAAGTAGTAACATCACTCTTGGCTTCACTGAAGTGAGATCTAAGAGTGATGCACTGTTCCACTCGAGTAGAACATGATTCACTTTAATGAATTCACTGTTCTAGCGACTCTGTTTTGTGTTCAACATGCATGAGGTTAGTAATTTGACCATATCTTTTAAACCAAAACTCCGATTAAGGTGAAGCTTGTTTCATATGACACTAAACTCCTAATGCGATAGATAAACACAAAGATCAAGCTCAAAGAAGTTCATATGAAAGAGATATGAGATTCAAAGTTCGGAACAAGAAATTCTTGCGTTAGTTCAAAACATGTTCAGTAATTTGGATGTATCTCACAAATACCCATCCAATTGAAATTAAACTTGTTGCATATGAAAATAGACTCAAAACTATATTTTTTTAAAGAAAAAATCAAGATCATGGTCAACAAACAACAACTGGAAGAGATATGAATTTTGGAAGTTCATAGTAGTATAAAAGACGTTGCAAGACGCTGGAACAAACCTTTTTTTATGAATGTGATCTAAACTTTCAGAATATAATGAATTTGGAGTTGATTGTTGTTGTATTGGAAAGAAGACTTAAATATATTTCTGGAGTTATATTCGACACGTTATGCTCACTGGAAGTTGATCTTTGTGTTACCAAAGTACTTGTGTTTTGAAAGTTACTCGTCAATATTCTGAAAGCTGTACAAGATCAATCAAGTAACTTGATAAGTGTTGGTCAAATTTCCTTATGGCAAGTGAACTAGTCGAACAAGTAATAAAGAGTAAGTATAGTATCGTCCTATAGAGATTGTTGATACTAAGGATGATTCCAGTTTCTAATGACAGTTGTGTGAAGTGAAAGTAGAGTTGATTTTGGTTGTTTTTGCTATTACTAATGACAAGAGATAAATAAGTGATCGGAAGTCGAAGGAAAATATCATTTTAAAAGTAGGTTGAGCTCAAATTTCATTCTAAGTTGTGTCATTCCCCTAGTTCGCATACTACGCATTGCTATAGCAATTACACTACACAACTTCCGCAATGCTACAACATAACCTCCTTTCACAACGTTATTCAGTTAACCTACCAGGCTACCACTATCCTATGTAAAAACATCCGCATTCTATAACTACAGTCCTTGCTTTACTCTCTCATATTCCTATGGCGATTTCAAGTTTAGTCTGTCTAATTAAACCTAGGTGTTCTGGTTATGAGCGGTAAATACATTCCTGGCATCTACAGTTTAGGTTGAGCTGTGCATGGGCTCGCCCAGCAAACACTGTCTAACAGAGGTCTAGTCTTGACTCTCGTCCGGTAAGCCAAGACCACTGGGATAGTCCTTAGCATCTGCTAACCGACTATGAATTAAAACACTATTAAACAAACTTAATTCATTAAATTAAAACCTTAACAAACTGGGTTCATTCTACAACTTAGAAGTTCATCGTCGATAAGCCAATGGAAGTTTAGTTCATGGTTGATGAGGGAAATGAAACACAGAGTAATATAGAACAGCCCATGGCAAAATTATGAAAATAAAATAACAGAAGAAAAACAAGAAGGCTCGTTGGAAGGTTGACGGCGTAAGAGGCGTCCTGTCATGTGATGTCTCTACGTCTTCTACAATCCCTCTTGTTCCAGGGAAGAGTTGGGTCTGATCTACTGTCCTCTCGGTCGGTCTTCTCTCCCTTTTCTTCAGTGTGAGTTCAGTCAGATTGGAATTGTGTTGACTGCTTTACTCTCACGACTTCTATGACTCCTAGGTTTTGCCGCGCTTTTCTCTTATAGTTAGGTCTCCTTGCGTCGTATGTCCAGTGAGTTGGGCCTTCCAAATCTATTAGGTCCAAATCCCTAGATCCGGTTGATTGATCTTTCTTTTAATACTGCGGGATTCTTCGAATCTTTCCGCATCTTCTGGATTCAGCTTGATTCAATCACCGTCTTAACGCCCGTCTAGATGACTTGCCTTTTTTTCCTGAAAACTTACAACGAAAGGTTAGAATAATGTAGTGCATAATTCTACATAACTTACGCTGCTACAACATAGCGATCCATTGTATTGTTGGCGCAGATGTGAGCATGTGATATGCTATAGCATTGTATCAGCTTCGTTATGCGCTTTCACGGAAAACCATAAAGTAGTCCTTTTCTTATGCACATGAGCAGGATAATGATATGAATGCAGCATTTTGTAAGATCTATCCTCTATTTCCCTATGTGCATGAATTCTTAGACATTATATCAGATAGCACATAATAAAGCTCATATTTAGCATTCGAAACAGTCAAAACACATAGAGAAAATATGGCATAAATATGACTCATCACAACCCTTCCTCCATATTCATTGTTAATGGTTCGCTGGTTCGGGTCCTTGGATTAAGCACTGTTATACCAACTCCATCTATTTCCTTATCATCTGTTCTTAATGTTTTTGTTCTCACATTAATATTTTGTCTCCAAGTAAACTAACTCATCATTTGAATTGTTTTATCTTACTATTCCCTGACCATTGTTTAACTCAAGATCTTTCTACGAAGTAGGTTATTGATAGAGGTTGAGAATCTGGTGGGCATTACATCCTTGATGATTAGGTGTTGCGTTTTGTTGCTTGTTCTGGTGGGTGTCTCCCTTTGAAATCCATTGTCATCTCGGTAATATCCCTTCGTCCCTCAGAAGTTTATATCCTCAGTTTTCATCTGTGTCTAGTTTAGATTGTGAGTCATGCCAGTTTTTCAAACACCATCATGTTCATATGGCATCTCGAGTTAATAAACGGGTTGCGTCCCCATTTGAGTTAGTTCATTCTGATGTTTGGGGTCTTTGTTTAATTTTTCTTAGACTGGTTATTGATATTTTGTCACTTTTGTTCATGACTTTTCCTGAACCACTTGGTTTTACTTAATGAACAGCGTTCTAAATTTCTTACTCATTTTCATAATTTCTATACTAAAATTCAAACCCAGTTTAATACTCATGTGAAAATCTTTTGAAGTGATGATGCAAAAGAATATTTTTTTTGGCTCATTCAGTGATTATATGGATAGTCATGGAATTCTTCACCAATCCTCCTATGTTGATACACCTACTCAAAATGGTGTTGCTAAAAGAAAGAACTGCCTTCTTTTAGAAACTGCCCGAGCTCTCATGTTTCACTCCTGTGTCCCTAAGTATTTTTAGACTAATGCCTTGTTTATTTCCTATTTCCTCATCAATCACATGCCTTTAGATGTCCTTTGTGCTGACAGTTCATATTCCATTGTATTTCCTACAACTAAGTTGTTTCTTGTTGATCCCAAAATTTTTGGTTTTGTCTGCTTTGTTCGGGATGTTCGTCCCAGTGTTAGTCAACTCAATCCTAAGTCCTTATGGTGTGTTTTTCTTGGTTATTCTTGAATTCAGAAAGGTTTTCGGTGTTACTCTCATGAGCTCTGTCGTTATCTTGTGTCTATTGATATAACTTTTCATGAGTCTTCTCTATTTTTCAACTCTTCAATATTATCTAAGTCTTTCTTTGTTGTTGATGAGCCTAATGATATCCTCGTTTGTCGTGTCCCTTTCTCACTAGTACAGGTTGTTGTTCTGGAACTTGATATCATCGCTAATGTGATGAGCACTATTTATGCCATGTTTTCCCTGTATCATATGACTGAATTGTGTGGCAAACATAAGCTTAATTGCATTCAACCCGAGTAAAAAAGGCATTAATTCATTATATGGGGAACTTACAGATGAAGTTTATAAATATAAATAAATCACATAAGCATCCTACGCATGTGCTGAGAAAGAGATCGTGTTTTGAGATTTTGTGTGAAAGGTGCACAGTAGGTCGATACAATGCTATAGCACCAGGGCAGCCTCCTCGAAACGCAATACAATGCACCCCCTGAAGCTATAGCAGAGTAAGTGAAGCAATGCTATGCGGCATTTGTTCTGATCTTTTGTCAAGGTTAATTCAGAAAACAAAGAGCAGATTGGTAAACGGTTAGACTGCTGTCGTATTGGGATAGAAGACGCGGAATATCGAAACTAAAGATTTGAAGAATCCCGCAATATCAGCAGAATCAATCTACCGAGATTCGGAAGGGAAGATACAATTGAACCTCGATAGATTAGGAAAGGCCCAGTTCGTTGGATGTACATAGCAAGTAATCCCGACTATATAAGGAAACGAAAGCCAACCCTAAAGGCGTCGAAGTACTTTTGAACAGAAAGAGACCACCCTTCACGGCCAGATTCAAGAGGAGAGTGAGAGAAGTTACAAAGCACGAGACATTCAGGAGAACCCAACATCCTTCCTTACAAGTGAGACGGAGATATGAAGACGTGGAGCTGTGACGTGACAAGGCTTCTTCCACGCCGTCGAACCTCCATCAAGCTTTCTGTTTCGCTTTCGTTTATTTTAGTCAATCTTTTGATCATGGGCTATTCTGTTGTACTCTGTTTATTGTTTCCCTCATCAGTCATGAACTAAACTTTCTTTGGCTGAGCGAGGATGATGTCCTAAGTGTGGAATGAACCCAGTTGCTAGTTTTAATTGAATACATTCAGTTTTCTTATCAGTGATTTAATTTCTTATCGATTAGTGATAGCTAAGGACTAGATCAGTGGCTTCGGTTTCTAAAGGGAGTTGATGTTAGACCTCTGAGAAACAGTGATTGCTAGACAGGCTGGTGCAAGGCTTGACCTATTATTGTATGCTTCAGAGATAGCTCTACCGCTCATAACCATAACTCCTTGAATTGTAGTGAACAATTTAACTAGAAAATCGCCATAGATGTATGGGAGAAGTAAGTTAGGTTTGTACGTGTCGGACGCGAGAGCTTCGATAGATTAGAGTGGTGGGTTAACTGAATAGCTAAGTCAACAGTGTCTATGCTGTAGCAATTGCGAGAGCTGTGCAGCATAGATGTTATAGCATTGTGCAAAGGGCAACTGAGGGATTGAAGTGCTTAGGGAGGATTCTGAGCCCAGCCTGACTCTTACTGATATCCTTTCAACTACGACCATTTGTTTCTTTTCTTTTTTTTTTAGAATAGCTATAAAACCTCAACCCAAATCAGATTTATTTTCTTTTCAAACACAATTGAATTTGTGATTAGACGTCAGCATTCGGTATCCCAGTCTCTGTGGGACAATACTCTACTTACTCTTTATTACTTGTTCGATTGGTTCACTTGCCATCAAGGAAAATCGACCAACATAATGCTGATGTTGCCAACATTCTGCCTTCGCCAGTGACTGCTTCACCCATAGATTTCATTCTTGACTCCTTAGTTCCTCATCCTAATTCCCCAGATCTTGCCATTCCTATCCCTAACCCAATTATACAAGATTTTGTTGTTGACCTATCAGATGACCTGCCTATTGCCCTCCGAAAAGGTACCTGTCCTCATTGTCCTTCCCAAAGATATGCTGACTGTACCTATCTTCTCTTCTCCTTTATATCGTTCCAACGTTTGTCCCCTGTTTTCTCTTCCCTTATAGCCACCCTTAAGTCCATCTTTACTCCTACCACCCTTTACCAAGCCTTGGATCACCCTAGTTGGTGTGTATCAATGGAAGAAGCAATGATGGCCCTTGAAATGGATGGTACCAGACTATTATTGATCTATCTTCTGGGAAGAAGGCCGTTGGATGTAAATGGGTGTTTGTGGTTAAGACTAAGGCTGATGGTTCCTTGGAACGGTTGAAAGCTCAGCTTCTTGCCAAAGGGTATGCTCAAACTTATGGAATTGATTATTCTAAGACTATCTCCCTTGTGGCTAAACTCACTTCAGTTCATCTTCTTATCTCTTTGGCTGCCACCTATCATTAGGATTTGCATCAATTGGATGTCAATAATACCTTTTTGAATTGTTACCTCTTAGAGGAAGTTTATATAGAGCAACCAGTTTGATTTGTTACTCAGGGGAGCATATGAAAGTGTGCTACCTCCAAAAATCATTGTATGGTCTAAAGCAAAGTCCTCATGCCTAATTCGATAGATTTTGTGGAATGGTCAAGAAGTTTAGGTTAAGCCAAAGCAAGTGTGATCACTTTGTGTTCTACAAGTAGTCCAAAGCCAACATGATTCTTCTAGTAGAATATATTGATGATATTGTGATTACTAGAAGTGACATCTATGGAATCTCAGAACTTAAAGTCTTCCTTAACTCCTACTTCCAAACAAAAGACTTGGGGCCATTAAAGTACTTTCTTGGTATTGAGCTTTTGAGAAGCAAGAAGAGCATCCTTTTTGTTAGTTCTTTATGTTTTTTTTGATGATAACTGATAGTTGTAAACAAAGTGTGGTTAATGATTCAAGTAAGAAATGCCTTGTCTTAATCAAACTTGGATTAGTAACTTCCTGTCAAATTGACTCGAGTTTTAGGTTGTAAAACTCGAGCCAAGTCTTTTGAAAACTTGTCAATATATGCTTGAACTATCATTGACTCGAGCCAGTCATTGTTGACTCGAGTCATAAGCTCTTGTGAAATATTTTGAGAAATGGTGTTGTCTTGAGCCTGTGCTATTTGACTCAAGTCATATTTTGTGAACTTAAACATTTTCAAAATTCAAAAGTTCTGCCTCAAGCTTGTATTCCTCAAACTCGAGCACAGTATTTGAAACATTTTCAAAATGAGTTTTGTTAACTCGAGTCATCACTTAATGACTCAAGCTAGTGTGAATTCAAATCATTTTCAAAATACTATCTCAAAGTCCATTTGTGAAAGAAGAACTTGACTCAAGCATACTATTATTAACCCGAGTCATGCACTTGAGCTAAATGTTTTAAACTCGAGCCTAAGTCATACAGAGACATCTTCATTTAAACTTCAAAGTTATTTTCAAAGAACATGAACTTGTGACTCGAGCTTAAAATGTTTAACTCGAGTCATCTAATCGATTTTGGTTGAATTTAACTCGAGCTAAAGATATCTTTGTTTTGCAATCACCGTGTCCGTAAATCTTAAATATTTAAGTATGATTTGCTTACTTTATATCATCACTCATTATTATTCCTAACTATGTTTAATCAATTTCTTAATGAGTTTCAGATGATTAGATGAATGATTAATTGAATATTAATAAAAAAGCATTGATTACGTCAGTTGCATTAAATGCTAGTTCAGAAAATGAAGCACGAATTTGGACAATCAATCTCTGAACATTCTGAAGGCATTTATTGTTTCTTTCCTTATATGAACGCTAGATCATCCAACGAGAAGAACACAAAGAATATCGGTGATCATTGAACGAATCAAGCGTTTTGAGTAACTAACGAGTTTCAAGTCTAACGGCTATATTGATTACTCTCAACGGTGCATTGAAGGCTTCCAACGATCATTAATTGCCTTCACAAAATATAAGATGAAGCATTCAATTCGTTCCAACTACCGGAAATACAAATGCTCAAACGAACTATACACATTTACTGTTTCATTCAATTGTGTAATATCTTCGTATATATAAATCTTCAATGTTTATCAATTTTCTCTTTTAGAGAGTTTTTATCTGAATCAATATCTTTGAAAGAATCTCAAAGTTGTGGGACATTGAGATTGGGTTATTTGATTACAACTTGTAAGGGGGAGTGAATCCTAGTGAGAGGATTACTTTCGAGTACATAGTGTGTAATTAGTTAAAGTGATAGTGAAAATCCCAAAGAGTCTGGGGATTGGACGTAGGTCAAGAGTTAAGACCGAACCAATACAAATCTCTCGTGTTCATCTTTCTCATACTCTCTCTATTACACTCTGTTTCAGTACGTGAATTCTAGAGGAAATCGAAAAGATTTTTAAATCACCCAATTCACCCCACTCTTGGTGATATTCTGTTCTTCACTTTCACTACAAAAAAAACCATCTTTTGTCGCGGTTTATTAGTCGCGGTCCAAAATAACCGTTACTAAATTCCATTTTGTAGCGGTTTTGTCCCTAAACCGTCACTAAATAGTAACGGAAGCCATGACGACATGACTTCGGCTATATTTGTAGCGGTTGACTCGAAAAAAAACCGCAACAAATTTGGCGCCACCTTGGTGCGCAATGGCGGGAATGTTTGTGGCGGTCAATTTGTAGCGGTTATTTGAGTCTAACCGCTACCAAGTTGGCACCAAGGTTCGCGCCAACTTTGTTGCGGTGATTTTGTAGCGGTTTCTTCACCATAACCGCTACAAATAAACGAAAAGACACAATTTTGTCGCGGTCACCAGGAAGAGTGACGTCAACCGCGGCACAAGCTACATTTTTGTAGCGGTTCCATAGTTAACCGCTACAAATTTCACATTATAAATAAAATATAGGGACCGTACATCAGTTATGCGAGCAGCAGTGACGGGAACATGCGGTTCGGTGACGTCCCGTATTATGGAAAGCTGATTGATGTGGTCAGGATAAGTTACACAGACCTTTTCACCGTGACGTTGTTCAAGTGTTTGTGGGTGAATACCACAACGTCCAGGGGACTCACGACTGACGACTTAGGGATCATATCAGTGAATTTCTCCCGGCCTATTCACAGTGGTCGGTCTGAAGATGAAGAGCCGTATATTCTTGCATCAGAGGCCCATCAGGTTTATTATGTGGCCGATGAGAGGCACAAGGATTGGAATATGGTGGTTCACTTAAAGCCTCGGGACCTTTACGACATGGGCGATGGTGATAACGTCGCATACGATTGTGAGCCGTTCCACCCGCCGGCTTCAAGACTTCTTCCCAAACGGCGATGACAATTTACCTATAGTTCGAAGACGTTTTTAAATTTATGCTTTATAAAATAGTAACATTTAATTAAAGTTTTAATTGTGTTCAAACATATTGACCTCACACGTAACATTTTATGCAAACTTTCCTTGTAGGGATGGTGAAGAAGATTGAGAGAAACACTTAATGCCTATGTTGTAATATGAAATCTTTTTAATATTATGTTTTTTTTTTAAAAAAAAAACTCAGAAATTACTTTGTAGCGGTTATATAACCGCTACAAACACTTAAAAACCGCGACAAATTAAACCGCTACGATGAATCGCTACAAAAACCCAAAACCGCTACTAAATACAATAACCGCTACAAAAAGTGAGAAACCAACCGCTACAAAATGATGCGCAGACCCCACCATAAATACCCCCACCCAACCTCATTTAATATGCCTCAACTTCTTTTCTACCCACGTTTTCTCTCGTCATCTCAAATATTTTTACGTTTGAACATCGTGAGTTTGAAGGGGTAAGTACCGTGTAACCGGATCAATTCTAATGTTTCTCAAACTAATTTATAGTTCTTGTACTAATTAAAGTTTGTTATTTTGCAGTTGAACGGGATATATCTTTCAACTTTCCCTATTCTTTCATATACATTATTCAATTGATTTGTACATATAATTTTTAAATATTGAGTATTGTTTTAATCACCTCATTTCTTAGTACTTATTCTACTTACATAATCTTATTATTTTGTTTCTATACATGCACCTTATATATTTAAATTTCATAATTTACTACCTTTTATTTTTAATAAAAAGATATATTAATAATAATTACTGAATTACACCGATAAATGATATATTTTTTTTTTAAACCGTAATGAATTTGTAGCGGTTACAATAACCGGTACAAAATTTCAAATAAAATGGCGGGTTATTTGTAGCGGTTGTAGTAGCGGTTTGGAACCGCTAAAAATATTCAAAAGCACATGATGGCGGGAATATTTGTAGCGGTTGCAAACCGCTACAAATATTCATAATAAAAATTTATGGTGGCAAAATTATCAACACATTATTCTGTAGCGATTATGAAATCGTTACTAGAACCGCTACAATTTTATTTGTTCTGTAGCGGTTATGAAAACGTTACTAAAACCGCTACAATTTTATTTGTAACGGTTAACAACCGTGACTAATGTCTCGAAACACACGTCAGGCCCGCTCATTTAGTGACGGTTTTTTTGAACCGCAACAGACGTTGTAGCGGTTTATGTGTATGTAGTATCGGTTTTTTTTAACCGTTACAAATCGGCTTGCCACAGGCGTTTTTGTCGCGGTTCCTCTAACCGCTACAAATGTCGTTTGTCACGTCAAAAACCGTTACAAATAGGTCATTTTAACCGCTACTAATCATCGTTTTTTTGTAGTGTTTTGACTCAGAGGAAGTGTGTTCTCGATCTATTAAAGGTGACTGGAAAGCTTGAAGCTGCACCAAGCAGTCAAATCTATTATTGGATCTTAATGATAACATGTTTGATGAACTTCCTAATAACTTGAAGAAGAAGATTGATCCAGAGAAACTGAAGCCATTTGTATCTCCTAAGAGATATAGAAGACTCATTAAGAAGTTGAATTATCTGACAGTAACTTGTCCTAATACAACCTTCATGGTCAGTGTACATAGCCAATTCATGGCATCTCCAACAGTGGCATAATGGGAAGCCTTAGAGCGTATCTGGCATTGTTTGAAAGGTTCCCTAAGTCGTGGCATTCTTTACATAGATTATGGGAAATTAAAGTTGAGTGCTTTTGTAATGTAGATTATGCAAGATCTAAGGCCACAAGACAATCCACTACGGGTTACCGTATGTTTGTTGGTGGAAACTTGATATCTTGGAGAAGTAAGAAGCAAGGTGTTGTGTCAAAATCAAATGTAGAAGCAAGATAAAAAGGCATGTCAGAATTAGTACAAGAACTTGTATGGGTATTTCAACTCATGAATGAAATTGGCATCGTTATGACATTGCCTGTGAAACTATGGTGTGACAATAAAGCAGCACTTCATATATCATCAAACTCTACGTTCTATGAGCCGTACGAAGCAAAAAATTGACTGTCATTTTATTCATGACAAGATCAAAGAGAATATTGTATCTACAGGGCACGTGCGATCAAACAACCAGTTGACAAATCTTTTAACGAAAGCCTCAAATGAGACACGGGTTGAGTATCTTTGTAACAAGTTTTGCATGATCAATATATACGCTCCAACTTAAGGGGGAGTATTAGGAAATAAGAAATATATATATATATATATATATATATATATATATATATATATATATATATATATATATATTAATGTAAATACCTGTAATCATGGGATTGTAATATGAGTAAAATTAGGGATTACAGTTAGGGTAATTATTATTATGAGCCATTGATGTATAGGCTCCTCCCTCTTGTATATATACCCCTACTTTTATCATGAAATCACAACTTTCTGATTCTCTGATTACATCTTTGATGGAGGTGGCTTCATCTATTTTAGTTATGCTTCTTCTTCTTTCCATGACTTCTGTTTGAAAATGGCAAGCGGTGTTGAAGACTTGAAGTGGTGGTTGCATCCATCAAGTACTGCCTTGCTTCGAAGTAACGGTTGTCGGTGCTTCACCGAATCAAAACCAACCTACCATGACTGGTTAAAATTTTTTGTTGATTATTCCAATTGCTACATAATGGGGAAGAGCTCAAGGTCTATAATCGCCTACCATACAGGCTCGTGTGTAGCTGACAAGGAAGTGAATATCTGGAGTCAATAAAGATGAAAGGGCTCATAATGCGTCAACCTTTCTTTGGTGGGACCTAGAGGACGGAGTCAGAAATAAGGCTAGAAAATAACCCCACAGATCCATTATTTGTGTGTGACATGTTTTGGAGCCAGCATTACTGGTTGGAGTAAACCGTGATCATGAGTATTGTAATCCCACGGCTAAGGATTGATTAGAGAATATGGGGAAGATAAGGGAGATGGGGTAGAGGGTGATGGTGAGTGGGAATGGAGGAGACCCACTTGTTGACAGAGAAAAAGAGTTAGCGACATTAATGGAGGAAAAGGGAGTGAAGGTGATGGCTGATTTTAAAGAAGGTGGTCATGGGAGTGAGTTCACTGATTCTTTAAAAGCATCGAGATTCATTGAGGTTGTTAAACATTTTAATTCATCATCGGAGGCTTAACAGGGTAATTTGACTTGTCTACAATATAAGTTTATCATCGAGTTTAGACGCTATAGTATAAAAAATCAAATCGTCATGTGGAAAAAACTTGAAAATAATCAGATCATTGAAACTTTGTTGTATTTAACCTCAGTTAAACCATGAGACAATCAACTGGCTATGCTTGTTGTCCCTAATCTTCTTATGTTCGTTTTGATCAGGCAATGGAATTATTTGATTGAGCATCCATACTGGACATAAACCTTCCCTAAGAAGCAGCCTTGTATTTTTGAGAGGACAACTGATGGAGGCTGGAAATATATCAACATCTCCAAATATAGATGTTGATATATTTGGTAAGCTCAATTATACTCCTCTCTTTTTCCTCTTTTTATTTACTTCAGATGGTGCCTTATTGTAATTTTTATTGCTTGGTTGATGCTTCTTTCTGTGCTACATAATATTACTAATCACGAACACAACAATTATGCATTCATGATGGCCTAAAAAAATAAGAGATATTATGTACTTATAGTTTTAGTGTTGTTTTTATGGCAGATAAGAAAAATCCCCACAATGGTGACATTGTTAAGATGTTAAGCAATGGCCAAGTTAAATTGTTGGCTGTCAATTTTTGTTGATCGTTATGGAAGCTTGTTAGAGTTCAACAAGAAACGTTGTAATCAATATCTAGACTACTCCATGTTTTAGAGGAGCTTCTCATAGCTTGTACAACAAATATCTACTATATATATTCACTAAATTTTCCTTAACAGCCATGGTGATTTATAATATAATGTTAGTGTTAAGTGACTAAACTCGTAACATTTTGTCTTATTTAGTATTTTAGTTACTTTTAATGTGTTACATTTTATAGTTCCATGAAAATTTTAATTTTTTCATTAGGCGCGTCAAATTGTCAAAAAAAAAAAAAAACTTAAAAACCAAAGGAAGTTACCTATAGTTCTAGAAATTCCGTGGGAAATTAGCCATGGAATTTTAGAAATTCTATCTAAAATTCCATGGGTAATTTAGCCATGGAATTCCATTGGTAATTTCCATTGGTAGTTACCAACGGAATTTGTCGCTATTTTTGCGTCTCAAATTTGCGACAGAATCATTTTATCAAAAAATTTTGTGGGAAAATAGCAATGAACTAAATTCTGTCAAAAAAGGTCTTTGGCATGGTATTTTCTGAGACAGACTTTGGTCTATCGGAAATTTATTACCGACAGAATTCCGTCGGTAATTTCTATCACAAATTAAATTACCAACGAAATTCTATGGGTAATTTCCTGAACTACTCAAACAAGATAATCAACACCTTAAACAAGCATTCAACATGATTATGTTAGCATTGCAATGAATGGGGATTCAATTACCTAATCTCTCTAACCTTACCGATGATGAGGCTCCCTTTGCTACTAATGCAAATGAACAAGTTGAAAATGAGAGTTGACAACTTGTGGCTTCCTTTTGCTATTTTCGCTGTTTTCGTACACTTGTGACTTTTTACATATATTCGACCTTTTTTTAGTGTTTTAGTGACTTTGAACTTGTGACATTTTGCCTTGTTCAGTGTTTTAGTTACTTTAAACTTGTTACATTTTCTAGTTCAATGAACGCCTAACTTGCTCATTTAAGTGATCGAAGGGTGGGAACATTTTGTGGAATGATTACCCACAGAATTTTGTCTTTAGTTCGGTGGAATTCCGTGGGTAATATAGCCACGAAATTCTTTTTGAAATTCTATGGGAAACTTGCCACAAAATTTCACTTGCAATTTAGTGGAAAATTACCCATAGAATTCCGTAGCTACTTTTCCACAAAATTGCAGACGGAATTTTGTGGGTAATTTTTCCATGGAACTCGTCGCAATTTTGCAACACAAGATTCCGTCCCCAATTCATGAAAGAAATGTTCTGTCAAAAATTTCGTAAGAAAATAGCAACGGACTGAAATTCCATCTAAACAGGTCTTTTCCACTATATTTTCTGTCACGGACTTTGGTCCGTAAAAAATTAATTACCAATGAAATTCTATCGGTAATTTTCGTCTGAAATGAAATTACCGATAGAATTCCCTCAATAATTTCCTTTAGTGATATAGTGTTTTTTTTCTTGTAGGAGGCTTCATCTATTTCAGTCCTTCTTCTTCTGCTTCCCATGACTTCTATTCAAAGATGGAAAGCGGTGTTAAAGCGGCGGTTGCATCCGTCACGTATCGCCTTGCTTCGGAGCACCGGTTGCCGGCGGTATACAAAGATGCTATGGAGGCGCTTCACCGAATCAAAACCAACCCTAACGACTATGTATCAACTTTATGCGTGTAACTAGGTTTATTTTTTCAAGATTTTCATTGACTATGCGGGTGTGTGTGCAGGGGCGGACCCATGAATTTTATTGAGGGGGGCAAAAATAAAACAAATGTTACATCATAAATAAAAGTACTTGAAATACGATATAGACTTAATATACAAAAAATTTAAAGAAATTTATTACATAAATTAAGATTACTTCACTTGACTCTTACTCTACGCGTTTTCATATTGTTAAATTCATCTATAATTGAATCTGTGCTAAAACTCAAAACAATTTCTTTTTCAATGTATGTAATCAAATTAAAGAATCATCAAGAAATTAATCTTCCATTCTATTTCGAAGCCCGTTCTTAATTATCTTCATAATTGAGAAAGACATTTCAGTAGTTGCTATAGAAACTGGAAGAGTGATGAGTACAAGTCTAATGACTTTATCAATAAGAGGGTAAATGATAGATTTTCCAGTTCTTGCTAGTCCTTGACATAATTCAGATGTAAACCTATTAAAATTAACTATTAGTCATCATATATATTCTCCTAGCCATTTTTTAACAAAACTCAAAACTTGTCCAAAGTCCTAACCCTAAAATATTCTCTAATCAGTATAAAAGTAGTATCATTAGAAAGATAAAATTGTGTATGATAAATTTCATGAAGGAAATTTAATGAGAAGAAGTGATTTTAAGTACCTTATTAATTCTTAAAATTTGTCGCAAGTTGTTGAAAAAATATCAGACCAGCCACTAGTGAGAAAAAGAAGACGAATGCGTTTTCAGAAAATGGCAAAAGGGTTGGGTGTATAATAAAGGTTGTGGCCCCCCACCCCTTTATCATTATATTTATTTAATATATATAAAAGGAAATGAAAGGTGGGATGGGAACTCCGATTTGCTGACCCATGGTATTCTCAGTTAATATATACATGAAACAAATGAATGGTTGGACCCCATATGTTAGATTGATGCTTATATGTTTTTTTTTTAAATAAAAAAATTAGGGGGGCGGGGGCCACCCCTCGCCCCTCCCTGTGTCCACCCTTGTGTGTGTACACATATAAAAGAAAGAATTATGAAGTGAAAATATATTTGAAAAATTAATTATTTGAAAAATCAAATAATTAATCTTCACCGTCTATTAATTTCATCATCAAATATTTACTTCATCATCTACAAAGTCTATTCAAATATTAGGCAATAAGCATCACAAAATACATTAGACATTTAAAGTCTGATGCATGAATCCATTTCAGTTCTTTATTTTGACAGACTAGCTATACTATCACTACTATAAAACAGGGCTATGATGTCCTATTTTTGCACTTTTAATGTCTTTTTTCTACGGGATGCCTATCTGGGGGGTGTCGTATGTACAACTTACGGCGTCCAAAAAAAGGTAGGACACCGTAAATTGTACCTTACAGCGTCCTAAATTTGAACTAGGACACCATAAGAGAATTCATTAAGGCAACTTGCATCATAGTTATGGCATCTAAATAGAGGATTTAGACGCTTTAAGTGAGCACTTAAGGCCTCTAAATTCATGATTTAGAGAATCTTCATTACATGCTTCTCTTTTATGTGTTTCTTAGGTGTTTCTCTTTCTAAGAAGCACATAAAGAAATATTGATATTTTTTTATTGTATATATTTAGATTAAATTATACACTGCATCCTAGAATATTTTTTGTACCCAATATATCAAATTAATTAATTTACAGAATACTGGTGTTACAGGAAAAATATTTCTGAATGCAAGACTAGAAGTTTCTATTAATTGACAAATGCGAATCTACATGATTACTAAATTTAACAAATTTAGTATAACAACATCGATCACCCTGAACAATAATTATATATGTATTAGTTGAAATGTCTCTAGGAAAACAACATCGGTCACGCCTTTTAACTCTGTCTCAATCTCAATCTTACCCATCAGACCGCCTATTTCCGCCTACTCACCGCCGTTGCTGCCTTTCTGTAATTTTCAAAACTATCTGGGCCTTTTTTTATAATTTTTTCCAATTCTACAATGGCAGCTAGGGTGAAATTTAGCTGAGTCATCATCCATGTCAGCCTTAAAAATACACAAAAAAAGTCAAACTAATGGTCAACTTACAGTCAATGGGTATTTTTGCTCCAATTTTATAATCACATAGACATAGTCACTTTTGCATTAAAAAAACACTTGGTATTGGATGCACTTTTGGAAAAATCAGTGTATTTTTGCACCATAACCCTTAATTTTAATGGGGAAAAAAGTGTATGCAAAAGAAAATGATTATTAAAACAACTAAAAAAGGTTCAGATATATTTAGCACCCTAAATTATTTTGTGAGGAACATCTAGTGCTCTTAAGTATTTTGTAGTGCATCAAATTCTCTGAAGTATTTTTTTGGGTGTATTCAAAACCTTAGATAACCTATATTGATAAGTGTAAGATTGCACAAAAAAGTATTTTATGGTGATGGATGTACTTTAAAAAAATTTACTTATGTGTGCTGGATATACTAAAAATACTTTAAGGTATTAAATGCACCTTGAAAAACACTTCAGGGTTTTAGATGCATCTTAACACTTTAAAAAACACAAATTTCCCAAAACACCCATATATATATATATATATCATGTGCAATAAATTACATTAAACCCAAATAAATGGTTATCATTTTAAACGAATAAAGAAGAAAATGGAAGATGACACCGATGGAAGGAGAGCACAAAGACAGATACGCCTATGGGAGAAAATTGTGCAAAGATCCGGTATTCGATCTAATTCTTTGAAGCGGGAGGTTGAAAAAGATGGTGGGGGCTGAAAAAATATTGTTTTTGAGGTTGAAGAAAACAAGTTTCAGATGTCTTAGAAAAAGAGATTGTTGTTAGGGATGGGTTCAATGGTGGTCTCCGTGAGAGAAGGAGATTGAGGCTGTTGAGTGGGAGGTTGAAGATAAAGGAAGGAAGCAAGAGGGGCAAAGTTGAAATTTTGATAAAACATATGACGATATAATGGACAACAAAATTCCACTTCCATAGAAGTGGAACCAGTTCTTTGGGGTCCTGATGGAAGTCACTTTCCTAAAGGAAGTGTTTTCAAGCATACCAAAAATACAAATATTGGGTTTCACTTCCACTTCCCACCCTCCCACTTTCATAGTACCAAACAAGGCATGAGCTTATGATGAAATTATACTATAGGCTAGTGGTAATATTGAAAATTAAGGTAATAAAACTGTGGATATCAAGTAGTAATAGTTGATTAATTAGTTAAAGTTTATGAAATAAATTACTAAATAAAATGAAAATTTGATATAGAACTATATTTAACCTTTTTGTTGCGTCTAGGCAATCTCATACGGGCTTTATAAGTACAAAGAATGATGCAGTCACTATTACAAAAGTAGATATTTCCCTTAAACACGTGTGTTTTTTTTATTTAAAAAAATAAAAAATGAAGGTGGCGACATTTTTATAATTAATGTAAGAGACTTTTGACATATTGGACCTCCCTTGCCAAATTGGGACACCAAAAGCCATATTTTCAGCATCCCAATTGGAAAAAGCACACCAAAAGTAAGGTGTTTGGCTTCCAGAGCACCACTTTTGGCGTCCCTTTTTAAATTAGGCCAAAAATAATCTTTTTGCGTCCTAATTTTAAAATCTGACGTTGAAAGGGGGAAAAAAATCACAGAAAAATCGTTCTCACTCCTCCTCTATCAAACTTTTAAGTTCAATTCTCTCTCTCTCTCACCATCTTCGTTCTTCATGGAAGAAAGCAGCAATAGTAAAGCCAAAGTCAAGATCTGCAAATTCATCGGATAAAGGCTTACCGGATGTGCCAAAGTCATCGAGCTAGTAGTAGAGCGACGAGTTCATGGATTCATTGAGCAGAGATAAATCAGAAAAGCCAAGGTAGAGAAGGTCATCGAAACCCAAGGAATCTTCCAATGGGTTCAAATCGTCTCGGAATTCCGCGGCTTATGATCCGACCGAAGGAGGTGAGTTGCCGGCAAGGAATCTGCCTGACGCTTCCAAGAAGACTCGGAGGAAGAAATCTAAAGAAGATTCTAGTAGTAATGCTGGTGGGTGGATCAACAAAATCCAAATTGAGATCTCAAAACTTGTATATGGACATCCGATTGCCATCTAGATCCATGACCAAGTCTAGGAATAAAGAAAGGTCCTTTGAATTCGATGAAGACGTAGGGAGTGAAAAAGGATAATGATGGTGAAATTCCTTTGAGAAATTGGTGTAAGTATTTTGTCTCTTTCTTTTCACCAACAGAAATCGGTTCATCTATGTAATTAAATGGGTGGTTGTTGGCAAAACACTGGCTACTTAGTTAGTAAGAACTGTTCCTCTTCCACCGTAGAAGCGGTTGGCATGCTGCCATCTTCATCATTTGTAAGTCACATTTCCGCTAGTTCATATGTTTCTGAGACAGATTAGATTAGATTCATTAACATTGTAATCTCCGCCCCTTGTAACCTTGGAGTTCGCTTAAAGATTTGTAGCCAAGGACCCATAGCCATCGCTGAAACCATCGCCTCGGCCGCCACCACTACAAGATCTATTCCCATATCTATTCAAGCTCTGTTCGAGGCGATGGTGGAGTGGTGGTCGCCAGCAACGGTGGATGAAGAGGTAAAAGTCATTGGCGACGGAGAAGGAGGAAGGTGGAGATGGGATAAAGGAAGTAATGATCGATGGTTTGAAGAGCTAAACCTTGCGACGCTGCTCTCATCTTCTTCTCTCGTTCTGTCAAATTTCAAACCTCCGTTTTGTGCAACAAGTGCTAGCCGAACGCTCAGGGAAGCGAAAAAGCAGAGTCACTCAGGGCAGTGCAAAACTTTTTTTTTTTTTAAAACAAACTTACCGCGTCCCTTTTCAAAAAGAGACGCCATAATTATCTCTTACGACATCTCTTTTTTAATAGACGTTATTCCTAGATTTTACTACGTTCCTCACATAGGCATCTCCTTAAAAAGAGTAGAGAAAGGGCCACACAATATACGTTAAAAGTGCTTTATTTAATTAGGAGGGACCTTAGCATTGCTTTGCCTGCAATAGGCTTGTTGGGGCTCCCTAGCTTCTATATATGTCACATTAAATTTTTACTTCCTTCAAATTGACAAAAGGAAGAATCTTTTTGTTTTGCCCCTAATTGATTGGGTCAGACAAAAGTGAGAACTAAAACATTAATTAGTTTAAAGTAAAATTAAAAATCTTCCTATCAGTCAATATTCCTTTACTCATCAAAATTCAAAATAAAATAATAAACTCAAGAGCTAACAAGTTGTTGGTTGGAGTAATAAGTAACCTCACCCAGCAGTAAAGATGAGAACACATTTAAATCTTGGAAAGTGTACTTATTTGGAGAAGCGAAAAAATATTTGCATTTCAAAACTTAAAAGGGGAAACGCTTGATCAAATCAAATCTCGTAAGTATAGTAAATCACTACTACTACTACAAAAAATATTTTTTTAGACCCGATAGAAAACACTTCTAACTGGTCTTGATATAAGGGGTCTTAAAAGTATGTTGCTTTTAAGATCGGCTACGCAGCCAGTCTTAAAAAATACTTTTTAAACTAACTTTCAAAATATAAGGTCTTAAAATTCAGACTTTTAAGACTGCATTTTTAAAATATGAGATCTTAAAAGTAAGACTTTTAAGATCGATTTTTTAAACATCTGGTCTTGCCAAAAAAAATCTCCGATGGCTCCGATGACCAACAACGCTCCATTAGCAATTTCTAATCTGGATCATAAGAATTAGGAATCGGAGGTCGCAAAGTATTGCTCACAATACCCCCAGAATTTTGCAAAAGATAAATAACTCACAAGTAGATCAATGACTGAAAGCACGAATTAAAGACAATAAAACACCAAGCATGAATGTTGAACCTACGGATTTCCTGTAATAGCACCTTAGTGCAAATCGGCCGGCATATAATAGTGAAGCAGGAGGAGGATTTCTGATTGTAGATCTGGAATCTTCCATAGATGTATGAGAGGTGAGAAAGATAGAGATTGTGGTGGTGGGTGAGGACAGTTATCGCTACAGGAAGAGGAAGAGAAGTTCAAAAAGCAAAATTCAATTGTTAGCATGATAAAAGAGAAGATTCATCTTTTTAGACTGGTTTTAAGAAATATAATATCAAAACAATTTCATCTTTTAGACCGGTTTTTTATAACAATTGGTTTTAAAAGTAATAAACATTTTGTTTAAACATTTTAGACCGGTTGTTTGTAACAATTGATCTTAAAAGTAATACACTTTTTTTTAACATTTTAGACTATTTGTTTGTAATAACCGGTCTTAAAAGTAATACACATTTTATTTTACTTTTAAATTTTAAGGTTTTTAGACGGGTTGTTAGTAACAACCGATCTTAAAATTAATAAATTTTTTATTATTTATTTTTGAGTAAAGTACTCTAATCACCCCTCTTTTTTGCTTTAATTACACATACCTCTCCTCTATTTTGAAAACCCATATAGACCTCCCTTAAAATTAAACTGTATGTTATACGAACCTCCCTTATATTTTGATATTTTATTTCCATCCACACAAATTGTTAGTTGACCGTTAAGTTTGATTTTTGAACTTTTGTCTTACCAAATTAAAGCGCCCTTCTTTAATATTAGAATTATTTCGTAGCCTGCCGAACATTTTCGGATAAACGCCGTCGGTTACGGAAATGACTTCCGGTAACATCAACTTCTGGATAAAAATTCACTGATTCATAATATGTCTAGTTGTTTTCTACTTAATCCAAGGATTTCAAGATAGGATTTAATTTCTATCGGTTCTCATTTATCCTATTTACTTTTTCACAAAAATCTCTTTCTACTTTATCACTTTTCCACCAACTTGCTTTATGCTTACATACATATTTTCTCTCTCCTTTCTTCTTTATTTCTTTCGAATTGCATGGCATCTTTTTGGCAAAAAGATGTTTCTTTCCCTCCTCTTTATCTTTCCTCATCCACTTGCACTCTTTATCCACTTGTACATGCATTTACTTTCAACATCCAACATACTCATTTTCTCTTTCCTTTTCCCTTCATTATTTCGAAATGCATGGCCAAATTTTGATCAAAGAATATGCTCCTTTATTGCGCAAATATCACTTGCTTCTTGTGTTTTCATTGGCTAGTGACAATCTTAACTTTTCAACAACTTCTAAGCTAAGTTTAATAATTCCATTCTTCCTCCTTCATTCAATCAATTCGGCTGCACCCTCCCCCTATTCATTTTTGTTTAATTACTTTATGCTTTATTTTATTTAATAGTTAATTAAAGGAAATTCCCCCATTAATTGGTCCCTTAATTTCACAAGGATTATTTCTATGATTAGTTAAGCTTTAAGTGTTAATTAAGCTTTAGGTATTTAGGCTTTAGGTATTTTATACAATTCATCTTATACATCATTTCTAATTGATTAACAATTATTCTCATGCTAATCATAATCCTTTATTGGTCACTAATCTTCAATTAGGGGTTTTACTTAATTAACTTTTGAATATCACCTTTATTCATGCTTAAACAATTAGCCAATAATTATTTAATTAATCACTTACTAATGTTGATAATTTTCTTAATTAGTATTAATCATTATCTCATAACTATTTTACTTACATTGGTATTTTATGTCCCATGTAAAATATTAAAAATCATGGGGCAACTTATGCTCCCCAAAATTATATTTAATTTCGCTTTATTATTTTCCAAGGGAAATAATCCCAAAAATTATCTAAATTAGAGACAACATACTTTCTAATTTTTAATAATTATTTTATTGCCTCTCAGGATTTATCATAGTATTTTACGACTCATACGGCATTTAGGGCTTGTTTGGCACTTTATCTCTTCTATTTTTAATAGAATTTACCTTAGAAAATAAGATAAATACTATACTAGCTTTGAGATCACATATTCATCACCTATTTCCAATAGGTATTATTTACTAAAATATGGGTATTACATATACAATATGAAATTTTTAAACATATGCTTTTTATCGATGATTGATATAGTTCTCAATTCAAAATCAATAGAAGAGATGATTAACTTTAAACTTGTGTACAAGTTAGTTATGAAGAAGGACCTGGGAGTTGAAGAATTTTAACCTAAGTAGAAATAAGTTACTCCCTTGTGTCTTAATTATAAGATAACATTAGGGAGTTGGTTTTGGTCATAATTATTAGACAACATTATAATTTTCGTCAATTTTTAACTAAAATACCCTTTTTGATATTTTCTCAATAATAATTGAACACAATAATAATTTAATAATGCAGCTATATATTCTATAAAGTAAGTAAGGCTTATAACTTATTAATGTCACATACACCTTAATTATACTTTTTTTAATAAAATAATTTTGAACAATTTTTGTCAGATTTTTCCCATATTACTCTTACTAAAACTTAATTTAACCAATAGTTCTCCTTCATTAATTCGGTGTTTGCTTTCCCCTCCCTGCCTACCTTTATTTGATTAGAGTTTGTGACTTTGTGGTAAATGCCTTATTTCTATTTTTGCACATTAGTTTGTATAGGGGAGTTGGTTGAAATTAGGGTTTATTTGTGAAGATCGAGCATGAATAATAAAAGAAAAGGCCAGCGAAGGATAGTAATGGAATATTGATATTACAAAATGGGAAATCATGTTGGCACATAATAGAGACAGGAAAAGGGGTTGGTTTAACAGTGGGCACACGAAGTATGAAGCAGAGAATATTGCAGAGGTCAAGAAAGTTAAATATATAAGGGTATTTTAGGAAAATAAATAAAACAAACTAATTTAACTCCTATCCTTAGCCCTCCAAAATTAGTTAAATATGTCCTATAATTAGGACCGGAGGGAGTATAATATATTGCATAAACCTCCAAATTTCCAGGTATACTATATGCACACTCATGTGATATATTTATTTATTATATACTATACGTATGTCTGTTTAAGTGTATATTAATTACAAAAGCGAAGCCTGTTAATACAATCTTTAATGGATTTTAGTTCCGTATTCCTCCCTCGTTGAGATAGCTAGTGGGCCACTTTTGTTATCATGAATTTATTTTCTGAATTTTTAACCTTGCTCCCTCACACAACTCCAATAACAACTTCTTCAAAAATAACAGCTCCTTTGATCTTAAAAATAAGATATGGTTGACTTTTTTTAGAGATTAATGAAGTAAATAAGTTATTTAATCATATCATATATTGTATATCCTTATATATCAGTTTATTATTTAAATTAATTAGTTTAGAGAAAAAATATAAATCTAAATATTCAAAAGTAATTTAATTAGTTTCCTTAATATTTCTAAAACAAAAGTCAACTATCTTATATTTAGAATCAAAAAGAATAATAAATAAAGACTCTTGTACCAACGCTGATGACGTAAGATGTGGCAACAAAATTATCAGTCTCACTTTAAAAAGTAATCAAACCTCTAATTAATTAATTAAGCAATAACCTTTGAATTAGATTACCTCACAACATATAATTCTAAAACTAGGATTCTTAGGGACCGTTTGGATGGGTTTTTTTAAAAAAGTGTTTTTTTTGTAGTGTTTTTTTTAAGCTCCAAATTGGAGCTTTTAAAAAAAAAACAGCATTTTGATTCTTTTTGTGACTTTTGTTTTTTTTTTAATATCATCTGAACACATAAATTAATTAAAAAACATTTTTTTTGGCATTAAAAAAGTGTTTTTTTTTATAAAAAAAAAAACCCATCCCAATTTATCTTAAAATATGAGGGGGGGAAACCACTTTAGTGCTTTGTATATAACGTCCCTGTCAGGGGACAAATCCATCTTGATTCATGTTATATCTAAATAAGAAAAAGACTATACAGTTAAGAGAGTTGAAACTTGGAGGTCAAGAATCTTTTTTAATAATATACTAATTTATAGGTTATGGGTTGGTTTTTAGAGATTCTTTTTGTAACATGTAGGTCCTAGGTTAGTCACACAAAAAAAGTTAGGTGGTAATTTTGCCACATCTCGTTATGCAGATAGGGAAGTTATTCACTTATTTGCAGGAAATATGAGTTTATTAACTACTGAACAACACTAGTGAGAGTCGAGGAAAAAAAACAACACTAGTGAGAGAGAGGGCATAGCAACAAGGAACTACATAATATGTCTCTGGGTCTCTGTTTTTGCACTGTTCTGTTTCTGCCTTCTCACCCTAACTAACATTTTTTTTTTCTTCATGTGGTTACAAGAGAAGATGAGGTCTTTTTCTGGGCAATCCAGTTGGAGAAAGCTTGAAAAGTGTTCACGTCAGGTCTGTAATGGTTCAGACCAAACTCAAGAAACTCAGGCCAAGTGAAATCTGGGTACATTCTTGGACTCTGCTGGTTCACTATTTCACTTGGTGCCCTCACCACCTTATCGCTCTTCGGATTCAAGAAGAAAGCCAGAGATTTTCTTGTCATCACGTTGTTCACCACTGCTCTGTGTAAGCAGCTCTTGTATATCCCATTTGAAAGAGCCTGTATCAGCAACAATCACACAGAGTATAGTGAGTTTTTATTAGTAGCATCAGAAATGAAATCTAGAACCAATATATTTGAGCTTTCTCTGTATCTGCATGTAAAGATCATTTTTTGTTACCATGAATGTGTCCCCAATATTGACCACAAGAGCGTCGAAATTTGTGTAAATGTATTGCCATTGATTGTCCACATAAACTTGAAGGCCACCCACTTCGTCTTGGTGAAGAATAGTGAGAGAGGGGAGATCGCAATGAGGACCAGTACCCAAAGTGAGGTCTGGTTTTTGACATGGAGGGTAGTAATTAAGCAGCAAAACTGAGCAGTTCCCTTCAAAGAAGTCTCTGAAATATGATCTCCCAACTCCAAGGCTCAATCCCAGAAGCTCCATTATACCTAAAGAAAGCTTGCTCATAACCTCACAGTACTCCTGATAAACCTGCCTGTTCATTTATAACACAAAACAGAACAACTTAGAAGAAGAAGAGGTGAAACAGTAAAGAAATGGTGGCATGTTATTTACGGTAGGATATTGGTATTATTACCCGAATTGTTCGAACTCTTCGCCCAATTTATTGTACAAGTAGTTTTTGACGGTGTTGGAATTTGTCTTCTCTGCAGAGTATTCAACAGAGAGAGTCTCTTGCCATGGAAGCTTGGAGGAGAACCTGCCGGTGAAGCTACTGGCATAGCCTCGGTGGTCCCCAAGTTTCCTCTGAGCTCTCTGTTTTAGAGACAGGGGACGCTCAAAGAAGTCATCCATGAAACGGTGAGCGTCGCTGATCAACTTGGGGTCGACGCCGTGGTTGACGACGACGAAGAAGCCGTGTTTCCTGCATGCCTCGTCGATGATCCTGGAGGCTTCCGCTGCCGCAGCAGGGTCTCCGGCCAGAAACCGTCCCAAGTCAACATGTGGGACCTTCAGTTCTGGTGCGCTCAAGCATGGCTTATCTTCGTCTGGCCATATGAATTGCTGTGGTACATTAGCGTAGCTGATCACTGAGGAATCAAAAACCACTGGTTTCTCGCCGTCGTCTTTTTGTTCTTGGTTCGCCGTGGATTGTGTGTTTGTTACGCTCTCGATTGCCATATAGCATCAACAACAAGAAGAAGAATAAGTTTGAGAGATGAGATGATGAAGGAAAAGCCAAGGCCACTTGGTGAAACAGTTTCGGGAATGATTGGAATCTTATAGATGGCGCTGAGAGTTTGAAATTTTCAAGGGAGGGCCTGGAAAAATGATAAATTGCATAAAGAGGGGTACTGGGAAAAATAATTTAGGTAATGGTCCAAAAGAGTTTAAGATATATTTTGTGTTTGTTTGGAACCGTGATTGAAGTCTTTTAAAACAATTTTTTTGTCATAACTTACATTATAGAGGTAAGCATACGCGACAAGAGTTTTGTCTTTGAGTTTTGTCTTTTAAATTGTATCGAGAGAAGCATTTTCATCATGGCCATTTTGTCATTTCTAATGCTAAGAGTTGTTAATGTCATTAATGATGGTAGGTGAGAGCTCTCCTTATGGATGAGTTCTGGACAATCCAAATTTGATGTAAATTGTCTAGATTTGATTTTTTTTTTATAAAAAAAATTAATTGGTAAAAAATCTAAAATAAAGATAATCTTTCACCTAACATTGTTTTAAGAAAATGATTTTTTCATGTAAAAATAAAAAATAAATAAATAAAGAAGATATGGACGGTAAATGATTACATCAAAGTATTTATATTTATTGTTTTTCTCCAAACTAATTTTTTTGATTTAAACTGATATATAATTTAATGATACACCATATAAGCTATGATTAAGTAATTTATTTATCTTTTTTAATATCTCCAAAAAAATTAAATTGGCTCTTATATTAAAGACATGAGGTAATATTAGGTATTTTGTAAGGTTATCAAACTCGATCACGAGTTTAAGTACACCTATGGTAATGACGTAAACTCAAATCATAAATTTGTAATAGTTTACTTTTATCATTAAATTGACATTATTAGTGTATAATTAAATAATTAAAATATAAAAATGACACCAATTTGATTTAAATATATTATAAATCCAAATAGTTAAAATAAAATCCATCAACATATGTAATTTATATCATACTTAACAAAGATTGTCCACATGATGAAATAAAAAAAGTTAACATGCGTTTAAGAGCAAGCTGATACAATTTTGGAAGTTAGAAATGTAAAAGCGATAAACTCTATGTGTAAACTCGAGTTCGCAACTAGCATAAATTTATCGATGAATGGACTGAATTTTTTTAAGCTATAACTGTAAAAATGGTAAACTCATGTTATTTTGATTTTATATCATTTATTTATTCTAAATATAAGATGCATTCAATGCTTTGCTTATTCATCATAAGGTTCATTGATCTATCATTGCATGAATCACTTGGACATTTGCATCTCATATTAAATACATATTCATGAACATTATTCAATTTACAAACAAATTAAATCCAAAGACCCCCCCCCCCAAAAAAAAAAAAAATGCAAAGGCATACACTTAGTCATCAATTTAATTATATTCATGAACACCTTTTTATTCAATGGATGAACCATTTAATAACAGTCACTGGATTTATAATATAAAATGCATTCAATTATTTTTCTCATTCATCATCATGAGGTTCATCATCATGAGGTTCATTCATCATTGATCCACTTTGGACAAATGCATCTCATATTAAATACAGAACATTTTTCAATAAACAAATAAATGCAAAGGCTACTACTCTTAGTCATCAATTCATATTCATGAAACACCTTTTTATTAGGTGGATGAACCATTTAATGAACATTCCAAAATTAGCACATGTACATGAACTCTCCGCCATATGATGGACCCACACAACTTTGAAAGGTGTAAATTACTGTATATTACATGGAGTCCACGTAGGCACGTACTATGCTCATCCTTAAAAATGCACTGTTTTGGTGCAAAATACACATACTCATTTTGTTTTTGGAAAAATAGTATTCACTATCCTAGCCTAAAGTATTTTTTTTAGTACTAGTTAGAATCTTGAACTTTTTTTTCAAGATCTTAAAATAATTTTTAAAGATCATGAAGTATTTTTTTCAATATCCTAAAGTATCTTTTTACTACTAATTAAAGGTGGAAATAGGTTAGGCACCTATCGTGCTTATGCTAGCCTATTTAGTAAAAAGACCAAGCTCAGGCTATTTAGTAAATAGACCATACTCAGGCTTAGGCCTATTATCAAGCCTTTTTAGGTAGACATACCATACCTATTTTTCATAAGGCCTAGCCTAGAGGCCTATTTAGTACTACCTCCGGTCCTAATTATAAGAGTTAGTTGACTTTCTTTGGAGAGATTAAGGAAGCTAAATAAGTTACTTAATCATTTCATATGTTGTGTATTTTTAGATTATATGTTAGTTTATTAATCAAACTAATTTGTTTGAAGAAAAAACTAAAAATAAAAATACTCTAAAGTAATTTAATTAGCTTCCTTAATCTCTCCAAAAAAGTCAACTAGCTCTTATAATTAGGACCGGAGGGAGTATTTTTTAAGAAAATATATTATTATGCATAATTATATATAATTTAATATAAATTAATTTTGTAAATTATTTATAAAATTAATAACTTATTCTTAACCATAAGTTTTACATTTCATCATTTATCAATGAGCGTAACATTTTCATTCATCAATTGATCACATATACTTCTCTTCTTTTTTTATTGCTCGAGATGACAATGCTAGCTCACTACCTCTCCTAAATTTATGTCATTTGATGCAACATAATAATTGTAGTAAGTTTATTTTAGTGATGCCTAAATGAAAATGATCCTAATATGAAGAGTTTGTCTCACTTAATTTTCTGCTAGAAAAACAAGAGCTAAAATCTAGTTTAACATACCATTTGTTGTGCTAGTTTGATTTTAAAAATTATATCTTCTATTTTAACAAGAGGTAAAATCTAGTTTATCAATATATGATTAATTTTTCTTATTCCTACTTTAATTGTTGTCACCATGTGGGAGGACTCAGTTTTCTCAGGCGACAAGTGGTTCACTATTAAACCTCGTACTGCCTCCTTTGTTGTCAACATTGGAGATACCTTCATGGTACGCACACACGCACAAACATACATGTCGATTTCCATAATTAAGCCTATTCTCAATACACTTTTGACATTCAAATACTAAATTTGTATTATCGATGTGGATTTGTGTACGCAGGCATTAACAAATGGGAGGTACAAGAGTAGTCGCCATAGGGCAGTGGTGAACAGCCAGTGTGACAGGAGGTCCTTGGCATTCTTTATGAACCCTAAAGGAGATAAGTTGGTTCAACCTCCTTCAGAGATTTTGAGCTCGGATGGGTTCATGTTCTTCTTTACTCCTTGAGTAAATCAGGATATTATCAATAAAGACTATTACAAATTGATCAAGATATTGACGGAATATCTGGTTCATGTAATCCATGAACACGGTAGGTGTATTGGTCAAACCGAATGGCATCACTAGGAACTCGTAGTGACCATATTTGTTTCTAAAGGCTGTCTTCAGAACATCCTTAGCTCTTACTCTCAGTTGCTGGTAACCTGATCGCAAGTCAATCTTTGAGAAGACACAAGAACCAGACAACTGATCAAGCAAATTAAATCCTCTATCCGAGGAAGAGGATATTTGTTCTTGATGGTTACCTTGTTCAATTCTCGGTAATCGATACACAGCCTCAGGCTTCTATCCTTCTTCTTTACAAATAGTACCGGAGCTCCCCACGATGAAATGATGGGTCGTATAAACCCCTTCTCAAGCAGTTCTTCAATCTGTTTCTTCAACTCAGTCATTTCATTGGGTGCCATTCGATAAGGTGCTTTGGATACCGGTCCTACTCCAAGCATAATCTCAATAAAAAATTGCACTTCCTTTTCTAGAGGTAATCCACTTATGTCTTCTGGAAACACCTCAAGGAATTCATTTACTACTGGTATACTCTCCAGTGAAGCTTCAATTTCTTCCTGTACTGAAAAGAACATCATATACCCTTGGCAGCCCTTTTTCAAGCATTTTTCAGCTTCAAATGCTGAAAGGAAATACAGGTTCACATCAACCTTTTTCTTCGAAGTTGGATATATAATCCTTTTTCCGACGCAATCCAGCACCACATTATGTGTCCTTAGCTAGTTTAATCCCAAGGGAAGGCGAGTATTTACAAGGGATTTTAATTATTAGTTCCATGGACACAAAAACCAAAAAAGACATAACTACCACTCTATTCCTTATTATAAAGAGTCCACTTATAGGAAACAAAAATTGGTCTGAAACATAAGTCCATTTAGAGAGTAATAATGACCATGTTCTAATTGTACCCTTGGACATAGAGAAAGAGGGAAGAGATGTGAGAAAAGTTCGTAAATGTAAAGAGATTTTTTTTTTTATTAAGGGTAAAATTGAGTAACTTTATCAATTTAAGGTATATTTAATGATTTACTATCGCTCCTTGTTACATGAAAATTAGTTATAGACTTTAATGACCAGAGCGGTAATTAAGCTATAAGAAATTTCAGCTTGGCCCATGACTATCATCATGTAACATCCCAATTTTAGAGCCAATTTTTTTTTTTTCCAATTAGAGTAGACCATTGGAATAAAACATTGAGTAACTGATTATAACAATAACAGTGGCGTAATCGCCTGTTCATAAAGATTAATACATTATCTGTTTAGATACTAGACGTAATTGATCGGGTCTCCACGCGGTCTTCATCTTCATGTGTGATGTCCGCTCTGTTTACTCTTATCCTCCGTCCTTGGTCTCTCTCTCCAGACCTTGATGTGATGCTATAGTAAGAGCTGAGATCCAACGTTCATCGGATCTCAGGTAACAGTTAACCTCATGCTTATATAACACTTTATGTTTCAACAGATATTTCTATGATTACAAAGAATGATACATGATCATTTAATAACAACTACCCTACAAGCAAAGTTATTTTTCTGCACTTTAATTGTGTGCCACGATGTACTG
Organism: Acacia pycnantha; assembly: GCA_025563575.1. Lineage (NCBI taxonomy): Eukaryota > Viridiplantae > Streptophyta > Magnoliopsida > Fabales > Fabaceae > Acacia > Acacia pycnantha. The sequence goes on along the minus strand of JAMWYP010000256.1, from coordinate 937,170 downwards.
TCGTGTCCGTAGCGCTAGGAAAACTCGAAACAGTATTATATTTACTATAACCCGTAAAGCTTTAAGTGATTATCTAAGTTTATTACCTTAGTCACTGTGCATGGCCCAGAACAGAGTTCCACCCATGGCTTATGAAACTATCCGTACCATATATAAGCAGACTATAAGCATCGAGTCAGATATTACGATGCGCGCGAACGTACCTTCGTTTGATGGTACTTCGGTACTTTTGACGAAATGGCACGTTTACTTAAAAACGGTGAAACGTCCAACGGTTCGTCGGACAACAGTAACGGCAGCAAATCAGAGTTTTTGATGTCCTATAGGAGTAATATCACTTTTATTAGTGATTTGACAACATAACTGGCATTTTAGGTAAAAATTACCATTTTGCCCCTATACCCCTAATTGGCGGAATTTCGCCAGCACTTCGTTACTCTTACAAATTTTCTTCTCGAAATTTTGCCAGAACTTCGACGCAATTATGATTTTTGAAATTCTAGACTAAAATAGCCCTCCCATATGATACCCAATCATACTTGAAATTTAAAGGCTATTCTAACAAATTCTACCCTTACTTTTGAAAAAGCTGCGAAAGCTTCAACTTTTCGGCGACTCGATCCCTACTATGTTTACACCTCTGCATATTTTTCAACGCAAACAAGGCTTAAAACAAGGATAGGAATCTTGTCACCTACTTCCTAAATCTAACTAACAACTCTACTAATTACCGAACTAAAACTCGAACTTAAAAGCTAAAGCCCGAAAGACTTACCCGTTGAAGACTTCTGCAGAACTTTCCCCAGAGCTTCTCTCTCTACTTTCTCACTCAAGGATTTCGGCCAAGAGGAGTGGGATTTGGTGTGAGAATTTTGAAGAGGGAGCATGGCTATTTATAGAAGTTTCAAGGGATATGTTTGGAATTTTCCAACTTGATTTCAACCATGGAAATTCAAACAAAAATTGGTGTTTAATCCTGAAAACATCAACTTCTTCAGAAAAATTCACTGATTCCAAATATGTCTAGATAAATTCAAACTCATTCTTAGATGTTGAGTTAGAATTTATTTTCTTTATATCCAAAAATATGCATATCTGCATTTTTCCCTATTTCGTCTTATTAGGAAAATGTACTAACGGCCTCGGAATTAACTTCCGGAAGAGGTAACTTGAAGGTAAAAACTCACTGATCAATATTTTACCTTGAATTTGGAATTCCCATTCCTAGATCTCTAGATAGGATCCGTTTCCTAATTTTTAAATTACTATTCATCATTTTTACTTTAATTAATTATATTATTATTATATTTGCAACTTGTATAAATTTACTTTTCATTCTTCTCTTCTTTTTCTTGGCAATATTTCGGCAGCCATAATACCTATATTATATATATATTTTTATTTTATTTTTAATTAATTAATTAATTAATTAATTATTTACTTTTTCTCAAAAATTCCACAAAATTATCTAATTGGTCCATTCTTGTATTTAGGCTTAAAAATACCTAAACTCAACTATTTTTCTCCAAACTTTCCAATTAATTAACAAATATGTTTTTACTAATTTTAAACCTTTTTCCACTAATTTTTGAGCTTTACATAATTATTTCATAATTTCTTTTGCTCGAGACTTAAGTAATTAACTAGAAATTACTTAATCACTTTATTATCATTAGTTGATAATTTTCTTAATTAGAATGTCCCATTACCTCATAATTATAACACTGACATTTCTGTTTCCATGTGTTCTGCAAAGTATGTTAGAATTTGTGAGGGCATTATAGTCATTACAATACTTTTTGAATATCTTTATTCAATTTCTCCAAGTTTGTAATTTATTAAATTACCCTAATTAGAGATAACATACTCTCATTATTCAAATAATTATTTCACTGACTTTTAGGATTTTTCACAATTTTCCTAAATCATTTATGTCCCTTAGGGGCATTTTCGTCATTGGCACTTTGGCCCTTAAATTCTCTAATTTCCAAGAGATTTTCCTTAGAAAATAAGATAATTATATCTTAACATTTGATACCCCATATTCACCTACTTTTTATAGGTATAATTTTACCAAATTATAATATAGATTTTTAGGGTATTACACATCACATGTATAGACGACCTTTGTCACACCCCTTCCGATGAACGTCATTCATCAATTCATGAGTGATTTCGGTTTTTAATAAGAGCTTAAAAAAAACTCCTCCCATAAAGTTTTTGGCTTTTTCCTTTCATTGTTAAAAAAAAAAAAAAACTCTTTTTATTGTAAGAGCTTTTGTAGAAAACTGTTTGGCCTAACTTATAAAGAGAAGATAAGCTAAAAATAAGAGGATCCAAACATGAATATATTACTTATTTGAGGAGTTCATCTTGGTTCTAGATATATGACCTATTTTTTATATATGTTAATATTTTCCTAATTTAACCTCATTGATGCTCCCTTGACAATAATCAAGAAGAAAAGATAGGGAGGGAATTAACAACTAAGGGAGATGACTAAGGTATTTTAAATAATACATTTTATATTAACTTACTTAATTAGCTTCTTTCATATATATGTGTTTGGATTAGCTTTTGGAGAATTATTTTTATGATTTACTAGATAAGTATGTAAAAGGAATTTTGCATTTGCTTGTGAAAAAAGCTTATGAAATCACGGTTTCAGAAATTACAAAAAATGTTGAAATCTTATATGAAGCATTATATTTGGGAAGACAAAACCTAAAAAAAAAAAAAAAAAAAAAAAGGTTAAAACAGTGATCTTGAATTGTACCACACACATGACACATCGTACATAATTCCTCGTTATGTGCACCTATGATTAATATTTGGGAAAATTACATGTAAACACCGATATCAAAAATTATTTATGGTGCCGTAATGAAGAATTTTTGAATTATATCTCTCTCGCTTGTCGTGCTTCTGTTGTTCGCCGGGACTTGGAAGACCTGTCGAGACCAGTCAGTGAGTGGCACTTGTGATTCATGCACAATGCCTGCAGCAACGTCTGGCATTTCCTCTCTTATTGCATGTCTTGTGTTGTGTGTGAATTTATTATGGAGATAGCTATAGCTCATGCATGTCTTGTGTTTTTATCTGTTTGATTCTTCCTTGTGTTGGATCGTCATCTGTGTACAGTGTGCCTCTGGTGACTAATGTGTTTGGTTCTAAAATTTGAAGCGCTACTCTTTCCCAATACGACATCGGAACTCAGAAAATCCATTAATTAAGTTACACTTGTGTTGCATGCATGCAACGTACATTAACGTGGCTGCTGTTTTTTCTTTCTTATATACATATATAGTGATGTGTCCCTAAAATTTGTGTGTCTCTAAATGTGTGCCTGTAATTCAATACCGCGTTGATAATTGTCTTCTACTCTTTTTAACTTCCAATATGCTGTTCTAGCTGGTCTTATCCCTCAAAACTCAAGTCATGAGGACTACAATTATAATTCCCTGATCATATTTATAAACCATAGAAATAATTTTTTATTTTATTTTATATTATTATATTGTATATCAAGTTCAGGGTTCATGATTATCTCTTTCAACAACTTGTGATCCCTTGAGGCTTCAACAAATATTCGATAAAGAAATTTTAGAATTTGAATATGAAAATAAATGAAAAATATTATCACACCAATTGTTACTAATTTAAAATGTTACTTGTCATAAATCTATAATTACCATGGTAACATTTAGATAAGATTAATATTACGTATTCAATAAATAAAAGCAATGGTTTAATTTGCACTATTTTTTAAGACTGTTTTTGCAAATTGCTCCGGAACCAAGGAGTATCATTTATGCATTAAAGTTATATCAATATGCATAATGTTGTGAATCAATGTACTCAACAAAAATCAAGAAAAAAGAGAGAATATAATGTTGAGATAAAACTACTTTTACATATTTTTTTACAGTTAGAAGATTTTAAAAAAATTCCCTCTATTTACTCTATTTATGAATGAGGAAGAGATGGAGTAATAGTAAAAACAATAAAACATGATGAAAAAGAATGTACGTGAATGAGCCAATATTTTTAGACCAACTTAAATGGGCCCTATAAAAAGGGGATAAGGCCATTAAAAAATGGGACCTTATGTACAAAGAAGGCGACTATTTACAAGCACAAAAACCAAAAAAGATATACAACTATCACTCTATTCCTTATTATAAAGAGTCCACTTATAGGAAACAAAAATTGGTATGAAATATAAGTCTATTTAGAGAGTATTAATGACTATGATCTAATTGTACCATTGGACATAGAGAAAGAGGGAAGAGATGTGAAAAAAGTTCATAAATGTAAAGAGAATTTTTTTATTAAGGGTAAAATTGAGTAACTTTATCAATTTAAGGTATATTTAATTATTTACTATCTCTCCTTGTTACATGAAAATATAAGTCCAATGAGTCATTCATAAAAATATTTTTTTGCAAGAACTCTTGTAAAAAACTGTTTGGCCTAACTTCTGCTTATAAGGAGAAGATAAATTAAAAATAAGAGGATCCAAACAGACACATATATTACTTTTTTGGGAAGTTGATCTTAGTTCTATATATAAGATCTATTTTTTATATATGTTAATATTTTCTTAATTTAACCTCATTGATGCTCCCTTGACAATAATCAATGAGAAGAGGTAGGGAGGGAATTAACAACTAAGGAAGATGACTAAGGTATTTTTAAATAATACATTTTATATTAACTTACTTAATTAGCTTCTTTTATATAATGTGTGTTTGGATTAACTTTTAGAGAATAATTTTTATAATTTACGAGGTAAGTATCGGAAAGAAGTTGTCTCAACTTGTGAAAAAAGGATTTCTGAAATCACGATTTGAGAAATTACAAAAAATGATGAAATCTTATATGAAGCATTATATTTGGGAAGGCAAAACCTAAAAAAAAAAAAAAAACAAAGGTTAAAACAGTAATCTTGAATTGTACCACACACACGTACATAATTCCTCGTTATGTGCACCTATGATTAATATTTGAGAAAATTACATGTAAACACCCATTTCAAAAAATATTTATGGGGCCTAATGAAGAATTTGCGAATTATATCTCTCTCGCTTGTTGTGCTTCTGTTGTTCGCCGGGACTTGGAAGACCTGTCGAGACCAGTGAGTGGCACTTGTGATTCATGCACAGTGCATGCAGCAACGTCTGGCATTTCCTCTCTTATTGCATGTCTTGTGTTGTGTGAGAATTTATTATGAAGAGAGCTATAGCTCATGCATGTGTTGTGTTTTTATCTGTTTGATTCTTCTTTGTGTTGGATCATCTGTGTACAGTGTGCTCTGGTCTGGTGTATGATGTGTTTGTTTTTAAAATTTGAAGCGTACTCCTTCCCAACACGACATCGGAAACTCAGCAAAATCCATTAATTAAGTTACACTTGTGTTGCATGCATGCAACATTAACGTGGCTGCTGTTTTTTCTTTCTTATATGCATATATAGTGATGTGTCCCTAAAATTTGTGTGTCTCTAAATGTGTGCCTGTAATTCAACACCACATTGATAACTATCTTCTACTCCTTCCGACTCCCAATATGCTCCTCTAGCTCGTCGTATCAGGAGATGGTACCAGTAATCGAACTTCGGATTTTTAGGACCTCGAAACTCAAGCCACGAGAACTACAATTACTGGTTCTACTATACTTCTCTAATTGTATTTATAAAGCATAGAAATAAGCTGTTCTGTTAATCTATTTGTTAGTTTCATCATTAAATATTTTACATAAATATACAATTTTACCCTTCATTTATTATTGTGTACATTGTTATTAAGTGTGTACATTAAATGAGGGGAAAATTGAAAATTTATTGAATTTTAAGATATATTTAGTGAGATTATTTTTAAAAAAAATGTATACTTTTTTTTAAAAGTAAGCTATAAGTTTTTGGAAAAATTGGGAGAAATCCCACATTAAAAATTTTATTTGCAAGAAGAACTTAAATCAAAGCACGGTATTTTATGTATAAAAAGTTTTTAAAATACTGGCTCTCTGTGTACAAATTTTTTTCAAATCCTTCTCTTTGATAAAATTTTCAATAGAAGACTTTTCCCCAAATTCCCTTAATTTTTCAAATTAATTGGGACAAATTTAGCTTAAAGTGCGGGGTAGCCGAACTATGCAATAAAACTGATGTTTAAAGTTTACTCTAGTAAAAAAATTGTTTGATTTTTCTTATAAGACAAAAATACCCATGTTCTCAGACCTGGACTGGGAACCGGTGGGTAAACCGGTCCGGTCCAGGGGTCAAACCGGTTCGATTTTTTTTAAAATAAAAAATTATTATTATTTGTTTAGAATTTCATACTACTAACCCTTATCTTTCATTTTTCACCGGTTTGACACCGGTTTAGCTCTAGTTTGACTCCGGTCTGACCTATTGACCCTTGACCCAGTACCTAGACCGGTCATTCAGAACCTTGGAAAATACTCCTTCCATTCCATTCCATATTGTGTGATTAATGTATGTTAAGTAATTATGTATGGGAAATTCTGAGTGTTAATTGTAAATCACATAGTATTTACAATTTATGTATGTAAAGAAAACTAGTTTTAAAATATATATTAAAAAGACAGCCAATGGTGGTCATGATCAACCATAAAGGGGAATGAAAGGACAATAATACTACCTCCGGTCCCTTTTTTAAACTTCAAATTAAATAACTAAATGCACAATAGGAAAATGGTTAAAATTGGTTAAACACAGTAAATATATTTTTTAAAAAAATGCAACTTATTTTTTCAAGATATCCTTATAGATAATGATTGGAGAGGGGTGAGTGAGGGATCTAGATAATGAATGAGAAAATAGATGAAAGAAACAAAGTACTCTGACAAAAACATGATTTAAGTAGTACAAAAAGGTTTCAGGTGGGAGCCTAATTAATATGTCATGATTTTACACACATACATCCTCAGGGGCCGTTTGGTTCAAGAAAAATTGGGGGAAGCTAAGGAAACATAAAATTAGCATTTTCCGTCCAGTGCGACTGTTTGGTCCACATTTTCTCATGAAAACGTTTTCCACCGGCGGGGCATTTTCTCCTAAACATGAAAAAATCGGTTCCCACCTATTTTGGTGGGAACCCACTTTTTGGTGAATCAAGAAAATGGAAGAAGACCAACTTACCACTCTTTAGCCCAAGCGAGAGGAAGAGAGTGATGCGGAAAATATCGTGGAAGGAGGAGGAAGAAGCCGTTGACGGTAGTCTCTTTGCTGCCAAAGGTGCAAATTTGTTAGTGACCACAACGAAGGAGGAAGAAGTTGCCGACAGTGGCCTCTTTGCCACTGCCGCTGATTTGGAAGGTGGAAGGAGAAGTCGAGTGTAACATCCCATTTTCAAAAGCGGAATAATTTTTTTTTCTTCCATTAAAACATCAGAGTAGAGTATCGGAGCAAGAGAGTAACTGATACATATATTCAAAATGCCGTAAGTTTGGCTAATTACAGTAATGGTACATTATTTCGACTGTAACTACATAAACAGAAGAAGTCTTCAGCCGCGTCTCTATGCGTGCTGCTTGTCTTTATCCTCGGTCCTCCCGACCCTGTGTAATACCCGGATATTTATCTGGAATATTATAAATAAAAGTTAGATATTTTCTGATAAGTGAAATTTCAATCTCCAGTCTTGTATAATTATAGCATATTTTCTAAGAAGAATTTCTACAAGAAATTAGGGAATTTTAGGGCCGAAGTGCCAAAATGACCAAAATGCCCCTGGAAAGGGTAATTAACTTAGGAAATTATGGAAAAATACCCTTGTAATTATGGAATGATGTTAGAGGTATGAAAATACTAATGTTAATACAAGAGTATGAAGATAATGAGACATTGTAATTAAGAAAATCATCAAGTTATGATAATTTAGTAATTAAGTAATATTGGGCTAATTACTTAAGCATAAGTGAAGGAAATTCACAAGTAATTATATGAAACCCTAAAATTGGTGGTTTTTGTTTTAAAATTAGTAAAAACATGTTTACTAATTAGATGAAAATTTTGGAGAAAAATAGTTGAGTTTAGGTATTTTTAGGCCTAAATACAAGAATGGATCAATTAGGTAATTTTTGTGAAATTATTGGAAAAAGTAAATAAATAAATCATTAAATAATTAATTAAAAAATAATAATTATTTATTAAAATAATTAAAGGGCCAGCCTATTTTCCAAGGGAAAAGAAAAATAAAAAGAATAAAATGGAAATAGAAACAAGTTGTGCAACTTGCACATTAAAATAATATTAAAATTAATTAAAGCAATATTGGTGAATAGTAATATTAAAATTAGGAAACGGATCCTATCTAGAGATCTAGGAATAGGAATCCCAAGGTCAAGGTAAAATATTGACCAGTGAGTTTTTACCTTTAAGTGACCTCTTCCGGAAGTTAATTCCGAGGCCGTTTGTGCATTTTCCTAATAAAACAAAATAGGGATAAATGCATATAGGCATATTTTTGGAATAAGGAAAATAAATTCTAACTCAACATTTAGGAATGGGTTTGAATTTATTTTGACATATTTGGAGTCATGAATTATTTCAAGAGATTGATAGTCCCGAAACGAATTCGACAGGACACGATCGGACACGTTTTCGAGAAAACTTCAACTGGACATTGGAGGCCTATATGGAATCAAAGTAAAGGTTAACTTGGACATTTCTACTAAGTGAGAACATGTTTTCAGAGTTGTAAATCCAGAATTTTGTGAATTCTCCGAAATTACGCGAATCGGGTACCGATCGGGGAAAACGGTTATACCGGGCATAAAGTGAGCTAAGTCACCACTTTTGGGCCAATGGGGGTCTGCCACATCAGCCCTAGGGTTCGCCAAGAGTGTGTGTGTGTGGAAGAAGTGGCTTCTTGAACAAGTTGCATTAATGGGTTATCACAACTTGATTTTCCAAACAAAGCCTTAAATTTGCCAAACAAGGCCCTTGTTTTTCCTATAAATACCCCCTCCTTCATAATTCTCACACCTTTTCTTCCTTCTCTTGGCCGAAATTTTTGGTTGAGAAAGAAGAGAAAGGAGCTCTGGGGGAATTGTTAGTTAGATTTAGGAAGTAGGTGACAAGATTCCTACAAATGTTTTAGAGCCTTGTTTGCGTTGAAAAAATATGCAGAGGTGTAAACATAGTAGGGATCGAGTCGCCGAAAAGTTGAAGCTTTCGCAGTTCTTTTAAAAGTAAGGGTAGAATTTGTTAGAATAGCCTTTAAATTTCAAGTATGATTGGGTATCATATGGGAGGGCTATTTTAGTCATTATTTTCGAAAATCATAATGGCGTCGAAGTTCTGGCAAAATTTCGGGAAGGAAATTTGTCAGAGTAACGAAGTGCTGGCGAATTTCCGCCAATTAGGGGTAGAAGGGCAAAATGGTAATTTTTACCTAAAATGCCTGTTATTGTGCCAAATCACTAATGAAAGTGATATTACTCTTATAGGACGTCAGAAATCCTAATTTGTTGCCGTTACGCTGTCCAACGTGCCGCTGTCGGACAAACCGCTGTTTTCCGTCAGAAAGTCGCTTCGCCGTAAACAACTACGTACATCAAACGAAGGTACGGACGCGCATCGTAACACTAATCCTATAGCTCTCATATACATATATGTCATAGATACGTTCATATACCGGGGCTCGCTTAGGGTCGTCGTTATACATACAACCAGTACGGGTTATAAGACATGATAATACCGCTTTGAGTTTTCCTAGCGCCGAGGACACGTGTTCGTGGCACGAGTAATGTGCAGAGCTATATTTGTGTAGGACTTTACATACGCTTTATGCTTATGTCCTGTCTGTGTCACAATGTTGTTGTGTAGGACCTTACATAATTGCTTCATGCTTATGTTACATGCGTGTCACACTTCGATGAGATGTTCTTTGTTATGTCATGAATATCTATTGTCTATATACTGTTTTATTTGAGCGTAAGGTTAATCGTTACTCGAGATTCAATGCGTGAATTGAATCTCACCAGCTCGTGGATCCGGAGGACCACGGATCGGTGATAGGGAAAGCAGCAGGAGTAGGCTTCCTACGGATTTATCTTATCGCTTTACAGTACTTATCTTTTGAACAAGTAGGATCACTGTAATGTCAATACTATATTACACTATGATTCATATTTTGTTATGATCAGTTACTCTTTCGCTCCCATGCTCTACTCTGATTAAAAAAAAAAAATTCCGCTTTAGAAAATGGGATGTTACACTTTATGGTATCAGAGCAATCTTTCTGGCAAGTGTTTAACTATGTTACCACGAACGGTTTGGTGCCGAAGGCAAGGCTAGTCTACGTGGGTGTGCCAATCGATCCATCGCTAACCCGGTGAGGCCCCATGGTAGACACTTACCTGCCATTCTGTCGGATAACGAGTTAGATTCTTAAGTCTTTTGACTTTGAGCACTTTTTGACAATGAGTACTGATATGACACTAGTGTAATAGGTAGTGATGGACAGAAACAAAAAGTCGTAGATCTTCTATCCCGTAATAATAGGACGTAACACACGTAGATCCGTAATTCCAGAGACGGCGGGACGAAGACGAAACCCTGATATTTCTAATGACCCCAAACCAAAATATGATCCTGACTTAGGGTAGAGTCAATGGCTAGTATGCCTTAGAGCCGGGGAAACCGGTTGGCTCAGATCATTCATCTGATGACAACAGCGTGGGGACATACGATATAACCACTGGTCATAAACCAGCTGGATGATGTAATATACGTTAGCATGTACATTACATCTAATGTGAAAATATATATGTCTTGATGCCATGTGTTGTGTTATTTTTCTGACACTTAGCCGTTATTTGATATAAAGGAAAAGTTAAAACATGGCCATCATAAGAGGTGCCGGTGCATCGAGAGGTAGGGGCCGAGGCAGAGTCCGAGGTCGAGGCAGACGAGGAGGCAGGCAGCCTCAAATGGACGCAATACCCGAACGAAATATTATACCCAACCAACCGGAACAGAACGAAGTACAAGAACTAAGGAGAACTCTCCTAGAGCAGAGGGCTCTCATTGATGCTCTGTTAGCAAGACAACATCAACAGGATGAAGAAGCCCAAAGACAATTGGACGCACGTCAACACGAGGAGGAAGAGCGCAACAGTGAAGAAAACGAGGAGAATGACGAAGAAGAAGAAGAAGGGGAGGAGGACAATGACAATCAAAGTGAGGAAGACCAGGAGGAAAATGCTGAGGAGTCCGATAGATCACAATCACCTCCGCGACGAGGAAGAAAGGAGAAGAATACCCAGTATTGGGTTAATCAATTCTGTAAGTTGAAGCCACCAAATTTTCGAGGAAAGCTGGACTTGGCGGAGGATTGGCTGAAGAGACTAGAGAAAGTATTCAGGGTGATTGACTGCCCTGAGAATCGCAAAGCCCAACTAGCGATTTACCAACTTGAAGGAGATGCCGACCGTTGGTGGGAAGTCACGGCAGAAACCCTACAGACCAATGACTGTCCCGTGACATGGGGGAAATTTCTCGGAGAAATTTCATGAGCAATATTTCCCTCCTTCAGTGAAAATGAACAAGGAGTCGGAATTTCTCCATATCCGACAAGGACAGGAGGAATCTTTCGACGATTACTACGCCCGTTCACCAACTTGTCCGATACTCAAGACATCTTGAAGGGCAATGATGAAAGCAAGATGGTGAATATACTAATTCATGGGCTTAAATATGAAATTGGGGAAAGGCTCATGTCCCAGCGATTCCGAACTTGACAAGCGCGGTGAAACTTGTCGGATGATCGAGCGCAATCTCGCAGGCTTCCAGAGATCAAGGAACTTCAACAACAACAATGTTTGGTCGAGGTGGATCCAACCACGATAACTCTTCACAAAAGAGGAAGGCGCCTGGAGTAATCCCCGTGGTGGAAATAAAAGGCCATACCAAGGCTGGGCAACGTAACTATCCCAGCAAAGGGATCACAAACATGCCCCAAATGCAAGAAGCATCACCTGTGCGTGAACCGTGAAGGGAAGCGAGATATGCTTCGAGATGTCATAAGTCGGGACACTATAGCGAGAGTGTGCGAGAAGATGGAGAGGCGAGACCTCAGAGCACTGGCCGAATCTTTGCACTTACCGACACAGAAGCCAGACAATCCCCGAAAATGGTCCAAGGTACAATTTCTCTCAACGGAAATCTACTTGAGGCATTGTATGATTCGGGAGCCAGTCATTCTTTCATTTCTTATGATTGTGCAAGTCGCCTAGGAATGCATGCCTGTAGTTTACCTTATGATTTGGTAGTATCTACACCACTGGGTGTAAAATCTTTAGCTTCTGACGCATGTATAAATTGTATTGCTAACGTGGATGGACGAGTTTCTAAAGTGGACCTTATCCGTCTACCTCTTCACGGCATCGACGTCATACTCGGTCTAAATTGGTGACGGCCAACGGTGCGATGATCGATCGTGGCAAGAAGAAGATATCATTTCCGGAGAAAAGTTGAAGTGAGCTCGAACTTTCTCTCCGCTACGGCGTGCCGATCGGTGCGTGAAGCAAGGATGCCATGCCCGCATGGTATTCTTTTCACCAAAGCAGAGCCGATCTTTCACTCCAGGATATCCCCGTGGTAAATGATTTTCCCGATGTATTCCCGCAGGATCTTACTGAGTTACCTCCTATCCGAGAAGTGGAGTTCAATATTGATTTGATGCCCGGTACGTATCAATATCAAAGGCGCCGTATCGTATGGCTCCTAACGAGATGCAGGAGTGAAGAAGCGCCTAGAAGAGCTTTTGAAGAAGGGGTTCATTCGACCTGAGTGTATCACCGTGGGGAGCCCCGGTGCTATTTGTAAAGAAGAAAGATGGAAGCTTCCGACTCGCATTGACTACCGTGGATTGAACAAAGTAACGATAAAAACAAGTACCCACTTCCCTGATTGATGATCTTTGGATCGCTTATCCGGTTCCACTGTCTTCTCCAAAATTGATCTGCGTTCGGGATATCATCGCCATGCGAGTTAAAGATGGTGATATTTCCAAGACAGCTTTCAGACCAGTGTACGGCATTATGAATTTCTTGTGATGCCCTTCGGATTAACAAATGCACCTGCGGTATTCATGGATTACATGAACCGTATCTTCCGACAACACCTAGACCAGTTTGTGGTGGTGTTTATTGATTTCATTCTCATCTATTCCAAGAGCAAAGAAGAGCACGAAGAACATCTCATGAAAGGTGTTGAGCATACTCAGGGAGAAGCAACTCTATGCTAAACTGAGCAAATGTGAATTTTGGCCGCCTAAGTGAAATTTCTGGGCCATGTTATATCTAGCGACGGAGTTGCGCTTGATCCAAGCAAGGTAGATGCGGCTCGGGACCGAAACGGCGAGATCGTGACGGAGATCCGTAGTTTTCTTGGTCTCGCGGGATACTACCGCAGATTCATACAGATTTCTCGCGTCTAGCCCTTCCATTGACAAAGCTTACGAGGAAGAATCAACCCTTTGTATGGGGAGATGACTGTGAGGAGAGCTTTCAGAAACTGAGAGAGAGATTGACTACAAGCACAGTGTTAATCATCCCGCATCCGGATGAGAAGTATGTTGTTTACAAAGTGATGCCAGTGGGCAAGGGTTGGGATGTGTCCCGATGCAACAGGCGCAGTAGTGGCTTATGCCTCTCGTCACCGAAGCCTCACGAGTTGAACTATCCTACACACGATCTAGAGCTGGCGGCTATCGTGTTCGCTTTGAAGATATGGAGGCATTACTTGTACGGTGTAACCGTAGAAGTGTATTGTGATCACAAAAGTTTGAAATACTTGTTCGATCAACGAGAACTCAACATGAGACAATGTCGTTGGATGGAGCTGATTAAAGACTACACCCTGGAGATCAAGTATCATCCGGGTAAAGCAAACGTCGTTGCTGATGCTCTTAGCAGGAAGACGGTGCAGGTGGCATATATGATGATACAAGAGCGAAATTACCGGAAGATTTCGAGATCCGAATCTATCCAATCAAGTCTGCATGGGTCTTCATGCACCACTGATGCCTATCTTGCAACTCTTCTTGTTAGTCAAGGGAGTATGATCTCGAGAGATGAAGTTGAGAAAGCTCAGCAGCAAGATGATTGGGCAAAAGAGATACGTGAGAAAATCTCTCGAGGCGAGACCCAAGACCATGACCTATCACTTAGTGGTTTGGTCGTGTACAAGAAGCGAATCTATGTACCGCCGCTGATGAATTAAGGCGGAAGATAATGGATGAGGCTCACAAGAGTAAATATACTCTACATCCAGGCATGGTCAAGATGTACCAGAGTATGAAATCTGAACTTTGGTGGCCCGGAATGAAGAAAGACGTTACAGAGTACGTGGCCAAGTGCTTGACTTGTCAGAAGGTGAAGATTGAACACCGTCGACCCCCTGGTCTTTTGCAAGGACTAGAGTCACGGAATGGAAATGGGAGAACATAACCATGGATTTTGTGGTAGGTCTGCCCAAAATCGGGAATCATGATACGATTTGGGTAGTTGTTGACAGATTAACCAAGTCAAGACACTTTATTCCCATGAGTATCCATTATTCTCCTAACGATTAAGGGATTTATATCAAAGAGATAGTGAGATTACACGGTGTCCCTAAGAGCATTGTCTCTGATCGGGATACGCGTTTCAAATCCCGTTTCTGGCAAGCGTTACACGAAGGTATGGGGACTAAGCTGAGGTTCAGTTCGGCTTATCACCCTCAAACCGACTCGGTCAATGGAAAGGACGATTCGACGCCGGGAGGATATGCCGCGAGCATGTGCCCTGGATTTCAAAGGAAGTTGGGATCAACATCTTTCGCTAGCTGAGTTTGCATATAACAACAGCTTATCATGCTAGTATACAAATGGCCCCGTTCGAGGCATTGTATGGGCGGAAGTATCAATCACCATTATGCCGATGATTCGTCTCGAAAAGCAATTATTTGAGCCGGATATGCTTGAGCGCACCTCGGAGCGATAGCGCTAATCAAGAAGAGACTCCTTGCAGCTCATAGCAGACAGAAAAGCTATGCTGACAAGAGAAGAAGACCTCTGAAGTTCTATGTCGGCTGTAACGCCCGTCCTTTTGACGCCCTTATTTATCAGAGATTAAAGCGCACAGGCATCGAAATAATTTGAACGACTTAATTGCGGAATAAAAACTTTAACAAAATAACTTAGTTTGAAAACATGAGGATGAATTTTTCGCGATTCAGATCCATCCCATAGTGGAATGTTAATACAATAATCCAAAATAGTCGACAAATGATAAACGAACTAATATAGTCCAACTATTTATAATTTTCCAAAAAAAACTCCTTAGCTTGCAGTCCTTACACTTGCGCTTTCCTCTTGATCCCGATCCACCGCTGTTTCTTTTGTGCGTCCTGGAGTTCAAATGAATGAACCCTGGGGTAGCAGTTAATCTCATATGCAGATATGAAATATAAATCACAAAGATAACACATGTATAAGCATAGAGTAATTCACAATAAACAAGTCGCATCGTTAACCGCAGACTAACACCAAGGACCGCAGCCCTTTGGAACACGCAGCTCCATTTTAGGACACGCAGCCCCAATCCATAGCTAGGATACATACATGCAAATTATCTAGTAACCATGATCACCATACAGAATACATACATACAAGCTAACGAGATAACAGCTACCCACCTCAAACTTGAATCCTTATTTCGTCAAGGTGCTTGGATCAGTAGAGGTGTCTAGGTATGCCTATAAAAGTTTATCATTGTCATTAGTCACTACTTGCGCCACAGAGTAACTAACACGCGAATTATTTTAGAGGATTAAAAGTAGTTATTAATCCCTAAAATTCCCATAATTTCCTTACTTTAAGACTTAACCTTAACTTCTCAGAATTTTCATTAAACTTTGAAAATTCATAATTAATTCTCTAGGTCTCCGATAGGGGTGATTCCAATTTCTATACAAATCTATATAAGCCTAATTTAAGGGAAAAATAGTCATCAAACCAATTCAAGACTGTATCATTCCCAGAAATTCAAAAAAATAGACGTTACCCAAATCTGGAACAGGATTTTCCAGGTTTCCTGAACAAAACTTTGAAAACTCATAACTCCTCAATACTTATCGAAATTCGACAAATTACCTATCAAATTAAAGCTCTCTGTGTCTACTATTTCTATGGAAAATTTCACATTTGTTTAAATTTGTTCAATTTGTCCGAAATGCAACGTCATTTTGTTGCTCCAGAATCATACTGAAACTTTCCAGAATTTTTAGCTCAACTTCCAAAATCATAACTGAAGTTATAGAACTCATATTTAGGTGATCCAAAGCTCATATTAAAGATCTTGGTGTGTAATAAATATCCACAAAATTTCAGGTTCAAAAAAAGTCATTTACCCTAGTTTTTACCTTACTCAAAACGACTGGTCCAGCAGCAAAAACTCAGTTTTCAGAAATTCATGTTCAAATTCGAAAATTCACAACTAGGTCATGAAAACTCCAAATGAGATAGTTCAAATTTATACTTAAACTCCTGTTAGTCTACTTTGTAAGAAAATTTACTATCACCTAATTTAACGTCAGGATTAATACGGGTCTTTCAGAGAATGTTACCGACTAATTCTGGAAAACAGGTTTTGTTCAGTTTTTCCTGTCTGACTTAGAAAATTCGTAACTCCTTATATACACCTCCTATTCATGTGTTCTCTGGCTCATATTAAACCTCATTATGTCTACTAAATGCACACAAAATTTCAATGTCATAAGAGGTCATTTAACATGGGTTTACTTCATTCCAATGTCACTGTTCCTGCTGCAACGTTCCAATTTTCAGAAAATGCAGCAACTTCTTCGGTTATAAACCAGCAAGTTATGACAACGTTTTTTTTTTTTTTTTTTCCTTTAACCATATCTATATACTTAAATGCTTGGGTTCAACAGCTGGTTCAAGAGCTTTCCCATGTGAATACAAAACAAAACTCTCTCTGATCTAGTTCCTTCTCACAGAGAATCCACATGTGGAATTATAACTACATCCCTAAGATTGGAAAATCAAAACTTATGTCGAAAATCATAGAAAGCTAGGAGGAAAGGAAGCTTAAAACTCACCTCTGTTTTTAGGCTTTAAGACAGAGCTCAGTGATCACAGCTGACCCTCACTCTTCTCTTTATCTGTCAAACTCTCACCCTTATGCCTTTCTATCACCTCTGTTTTTTTTTTATATTAAAAGCAGAGAACTAGCAGCAGTTGTGCTCTCTCGAGCTCTCACATTCTCAGATGAGAATAAGCAAGGAGTATGGGTTCATATCTATAGAGACCCAAGGGACCGGTTTAACCATCAAACTAACGGTACATGACTACATGGTGTTGGGCTCGAGGTGGGGTATGGGGGGTCTGGATTTTCTGATGAATATCGCTGTTTTCACGCTGATCCCGAGCTTTAGGAGAAGACGTTATGAGCTCTTGATCTCGGTGGCGTGATTTGGTCCCTTCCTAACGTGTAGCAGCTGATGGATTTACTGTCGGTGTATTTCCTCTATATCGCCGCGGTCTGGCCGAGAGATGGTGAGGATTTGATAAAGAGATTATGATGGAAATATATATCCTCGGCATCCTTTACGTGATTTGGGGTGTTTTCTTATTATTATTATTTTTTTTCTTTCACTGTGAACTCCCTGTGCTTGTGTGTTGACTAAAAGAATTATCCAATTAAATGGTTATGGGCTACGTTGGACAATGAGCAGATGAGAAGCAGCATTGGGCTGTGTCTTACTTCAAAAATGGTTCCCGTTGTGATGATAGTTTGAATAACTTCATGGGAAAATTGTTTGGTTTTAATTATGGGCCGTGATATATGTAATGGGCTGTGAGAATGTATTAAATTGGATTGAAACCATTATTGGATAAACAAGGCTGCGGTTGTTGAGCTGAAGGGTTGAGAATATAGAGAATAAATGTGCATATGTTGTGTTGTGGACCCACTTTAACCCCTACTTGATCCTCTTCAAAGTCTTTATTTGCATATAGGTCTGTGCATTTAATAGAAAATATTGGGAGAACACTAAGAGTAAATCCTTAATTTTATTTAAGGGTTTTTTTTTTTCTTTCCCAATTAAATTTCTTTTGACCTTAAAATATTATCTCCAAAATATTTATGCCAAAAATTATTCCCTAATCATTTGTCCTTAATTTATGGGAAAATATGTCTTAAATTCCAATAATTACTTTTTAAAATAATTAAGACTCAACTTCCCATAGTCAATCCCATATCATATTTTAATTCCAAATTTCCAAATTTTGGGATGTTACATCGGCGACCATGTATTCCTAAAGTTATCTCCAGTAACTGGTGTCGGCAGAACGCTTAAGAGGAAGAAACTGAGTCCACGATACGTAGGACCCTTTGAGATTTTGGCGAAGCGTGGAGAAGTAGCTTATCAGATAGCTTTACCCCCCGAAGAGGCAACATGGGAAACCGAGAGTGACATGAAGGAGAAGTACCCGTAGTTCATGGCCCGAAGTTTAGTTAGTATAGATTAAATTTCGAGGGCGAAATTTTTGTGTGAGGGGGAGAAATGTAATAATCTTGGATATTTATCCGGAATATTATAAATAAAAGTTAGATATTTCGATAAGTGAAATTTCAATCTCAGTCTTGTATAATTATAGCATATTTTCTAAGAAGAATTTCTACAAGAAATTAGGGAATTTTAGGGCGAAGTGCCAAATGACCAAAATGCCCTGAAAGGGTAATTAACTTAGGAAATTATGGAAAAATACCTTGTAATTATGGAATGATGTTAGAGGTATGAAAATACTAATGTTAATACAAGAGTATGAAGATAATGAGACATTGTAATTAAGAAAATCATCAAGTTATGATAATTTAGTAATTAAGTAATATTGGGCTAATTACTTAAGCATAAGTGATGGAAATTCACAAGTAATTATATGAAACCCTAAAATTGGTGGTTTTTGTTTTAAAATTAGTAAAAACATGTTTACTAATTAGATGAAAATTTTGGAGAAAAATAGTTGAGTTTAGGTATTTTTAGGCCTAAATACAAGAATGGATCAATTAGGTAATTTTTGTGAAATTATTGGAAAAAGTAAATAAATAAATCATTAAATAATTAATTAAAAAATAATAATTATTTATTAAAATAATTAAAGGGCAGCCGATTTTCCAAGGGAAAAGAAAAATAAAAAGAATAAAATGGAAATAGAAACAAGTTGTGCAACTTGCACATTAAAATAATATTAAAATTAATTAAAGCAATATTGGTGAATAGTAATATTAAAATTAGAAACGGATCCTATCTAGAGATCTAGAATAGGAATCCCAAGGTCAAGGTAAAATATTGACCAGTGAGTTTTTACCTTTAAGTGACCTCTTCCGGAAGTTAATTCCGAGGCCGTTTGTGCATTTTCCTAATAAAACAAAATAGGGATAAATGCATATAGGCATATTTTTGGAAATAAGGAAAATAAATTCTAACTCAACATTTAGGAATGGGTTTGAATTTATTTTGACATATTTGGAGTCAGTGAATTATTTCCAAGAGATTGGTAGTCCCGAAACGAATTCTACACCGGACACGATCTGACACGTTTTCGAGAAAACTTCAACTGGACTGTTGGAGGCCTATATGGAATCAAAGTAAAGGTTAACTTGGACATTTCTACTAAGTGAGAACATGTTTTCAGAGTTGTAAATCCAGAATTTTGTGAATTCTCCGAAATTACGCGAATCGGGTACCGATCGGGGAAAACGGTTATACCGGGCATAAAGTGAGCTAAGTCACCACTTTTGGGCCAATGGGGGTCTGCCACATCAGCCCTAGGGTTCCGCCAAGAGTGTGTGTGTGTGGAAGAAGTGGCTTCTTGAACAAGTTGCATTAATGGGTTATCACAACTTGATTTTCCAAACAAAGCCTTAAATTTGCCAAACAAGGCCCTTGTTTTTTCCTATAAATACCCCCCCTCCTTCATAATTCTCACACCTTTTCTTCCTTCTCTTGGCCGAAATTTTTGGTTGAGAAAGAAGAGAAAGGAGCTCTGGGGAATTGTGCGATAAGCCCTCGTAGAATTGTCCTGAAAGTCTTCAACTGTAAGTCTTTTAGTCTTTAGTTTTTAGTTTAGTAGTTAGTAGAATTGTTAGTTAGATTTAGGAAGTAGGTGACAAGATTCCTACAAATGTTTTAGAGCCTTGTTTGCGTTGAAAAAAAATATGCAGAGGTGTAAACATAGTAGGGATCGAGTCGCCGAAAAAGTTGAAGCTTTCGCAGTTTCTTTTAAAAGTAAGGGTAGAATTTGTTAGAATAGCCTTTAAATTTCAAGTATGATTGGGTATCATATGGGAGGGCTATTTTAGTCATTATTTTCGAAAATCATAATGGCGTTGAAGTTCTGGCAAAATTTCGGGAAGGAAATTTGTCAGAGTAACGAAGTGCTGGCGAATTTCCGCCAATTAGGGGTAGAAGGGCAAAATGGTAATTTTTACCTAAAATGCCTGTTATTGTGCCAAATCACTAATGAAAGTGATATTACTCTTATAGGACGTGAGCTATATTTGTGTAGGACTTTGCACACATATGCTTATGCTTATGTCCCTTCTGCATGTCACAATGTTGTCAGTGGCAGATAACCACATAATTGCTTCACTGCTTATGTTCGTCTCGTGTCACACAGCCACGAGATGTTGCTGTTATGTCATGAATATCTATCGTCTATATACCGTTTTATTTGAGCACAAGGTTAGCATTTTTACGAGATTCAATGCGGTGAATTGAATTTAAATTTCAGCCTTTCGAGGATCCTAGGAGGACTTATTGGATCGAAGGATAGGAAAGCTTTTCAGGAGTAGCCTTAAAGTGGGATTTATCTTATCGCTTCACGTACTTATGTTTTGACAAATGTAGGATCACCTTAATGTCAATGCTATATTACACTATGGTTCATATTTTGTTATGAATCAGATTACATCTTTTCGCTCCCATGCTCTAACTCTGAAAAAAAAAAAAAATTCCGCTTTAGAAAATGGGATGTTACACCCACGAAGCTATGTTAAGAGCTGAGTTCCCATGCACCGACCTCAAGTAACAGTTAACCTCATGTTTAAGCATACAAAATATACCCACTATCACTAGTGTAAAAAGGGCTTTAAGATCAACCTCATTACCTGAGCGGATAATCGACGCACTGTCTTAAAGGTGTGACCAGGTGGCAGTTTTGTAAATAAAAAGAACTTCTTAAACAATGAAGGGCTATAAGACCGCCTCATTTAGGAGCGGATAAACAGAAGCACCTGGTCTTAATGGTGTGACCAATGGCGAGGTTTGTAAATAAAAAGAACTTCTTACACAATGGGGCGACGCCTCATTAAGACCTGGGACTAATTATCGACCTATTCTAAATACTGACCGTGGCATATTTGTAAATATAAAGAACTTCTTATTCGATCAATTTTTCATAGATCTTATCCGCAGACACATTTAAAATAACAACCGGCCTTAAAAATGTTAATAAAAAAATTGAAATATCAAATACTTTTAAGTAGAAATCTCATCAAGGCGAGGATTCTTTATATTTTCTTACACTCCAAAATAATATTTTAAAAATATAAATTATAAAGGTATTAAAGTTTTAAGAGCCAGAACATATATAAAAGCCGGTCTTAAAACTTTGATTTTAAGACCGAACTTAAAATTTGTCCCAGTACTAAAGTTTAAATAAAAAGTAATAAATGTTAAGACCATAGTTACAGAATGACCAGGTCTTAAAAGTTAGATTTTTAAGAACGGACCAAAAATTTGGCCGGTACTAAAGTTTGAATAAAAATTAATTAATTTTAAGACCGGACATATATAGAGATCGGTCTTAAAGGTTATCTTTTAAGACCGTATATGTGTATTTGTCCTGGTCCTTAAAAATGAAGCGCCAAACGTTAACTTCACGCGGAAGCTTTATCACTCTCACATTGTCACTCTCATACTCTCACCGAAGAACCCCTCGTTCACGTTGCGAAACCCTTCCTGTTCCATTACCTCTCTTCCTCGCCCGCGCAGCGTTAGCCTCGTTACTCCCTCATTTTCTCGTGCATTCCTCTCTTATCGTCTTGAAAATGAACGGTGAAAACGATTCCACTCGTGTTCTTGAAACTCCGGATACCGGGTTTGACGGGGAGGGTCGGACAAACGAACCCTCTTCATCTCACATTGAGCCTCCTCGCCTGCCGGCACGCCGTAGTAGAAGCGGCTGACACGAATGATGGAAGTATCCCTTAGTCGGAATACCGGGACGAAGCTCGAGATTCATTTTGATGAAAATTTGCAACCTTTCGGTCCTAATAAAAGCACATATACTAGTTTTGTCTGGGCGCTCTAGTACGCAGCAAGGTTAGCATTTTGACTCATTGAGTGGAAAAATGTGGACCAAAAAATAATAAAGGATCCTATGTGACACTATCCGGCTTACATTCACCGTCCCGAGTCTCGAGAAGCTTCAAAGACTCAACATTGTCTTATTGTGCCGAGCGGTTCCAGAAGTTTAAGACCTTTCTCAAGCAACACTTATATTTTTGCCGAGGAGAAGCCTGACCATCAACCCTAGGACAAGTACAAATTTATTGATGAACAAACTTGGCAACAATTTGTTGAAGCGGACCCACTCTGGCTTCTCGGTGAGTTATATTTAGTTTTGTTTGCACTTTTGTTTGCTTATTAACCCGTGAGGATATGTGAATGTTATTGTGTACATCTAACTCAGTAGTTAAATGGTTTGGTGTGTGAATAGAAGTATACATTTGCTGCCTTTGTCCTGCATGAGAGGAGCATGTCCTAGTTCCATGCAAGTTTGATATGTAACCCGTGTAATGGCCATGGTTAGGACGTTGCTTTAGTTAGTTAGTTATTCTAATATGTGTAGGAACCATTTATGATGAATGAATGAATTGACCGAGTTGGCAGCATTTCGCAACTCCCTTTCCTTTGGTTTTCCCAATTTCTTCTACAATGCTACATCTTCCTTAAGTAAAATGTTGAAACTTGATGAAGTGAATTTGACTAATGTTTGACGTTCATATCAAGCAGAAGTTCTCTAATTTCTCATAGTGACATGGCTGGAATTCATAATTGATATATAGTTGTTTTCAATCTCGATTCCACGAGAAAATAAAGGAAAAATATCGGAGAGATTGGGAGAAAGAATGATTGCCCACACGGGGCTTCTGCATGCGGATATGAAAAGGCCGAAAA
Source organism: Acacia pycnantha (assembly GCA_025563575.1). NCBI lineage: Eukaryota > Viridiplantae > Streptophyta > Magnoliopsida > Fabales > Fabaceae > Acacia > Acacia pycnantha. Next base: position 913,890 of record JAMWYP010000256.1, on the reverse strand, counting down.
AGATTTGATGGCGGCCAAACGGAAGAGATTAGAAGATGAAGTGAATCCAATCCTTCTACGGTAGTTGACCAGCCACCATCTCCAATACGTCACGAGGAGCTCAAGTTGTATATTCAAAAGCCGGCTTCGCACTTCCACGTAGTGAAAAAACTCGTGTAGTTCTTCAACGAATTGTAAGTATCGATATTGTTATTTTTTACTTACTAAACATGTTTCATCACTAAGCTTCTCAAGTTATCTCGTATCTTACGGGAAGATCTTAAAAAGAAAGAGGCGAGAGGATCTTTCGTTTGCGTCGGACTCGAGGAATGATGTTCGACATGGCTGCGACCGAAAACCAGATCACGCGGGGCGTGTAAGGGGGATTGGAGGACGGGTAGGCCTAAAGCAATACTTTGGTAAATCCAAACGCCACAGACAAAGTATGGTTACCCGGGAGGAGATGGATCAGACGCCGCCCAAGCGAAGTGAGAATCAGCGGCGAAAGATGCTGCATTGAGGGTGTTTCAATATGAGATAAGCAAGATGAAAGAGGAGATGGAGAAAATGAAGTTCCTCCTGAGCTCTCGGCCATGGTCATAGACAATTGGTTGCTAAAGGGACTGTCCACAACTTGGGATCAACTGTACACCACTGTAACAAATGGTCGATGATGAAGTCGAGTGTCGCCTGAAGAGGTGATCTTTGATGCACTCCGCCCTCTCCCAACCGATGAGTCGAAGGTTGTGAGTGATGTCAAGGGAACCTTCATCTCTTGGCCGGTGAAGCTTGTAGATGTCTCTACTCCCTCCTCAAGCTCCACCCCCTTCTCAAGCTCCACCCTCCACACTCCACTCCCCAAGCCCACCCTCCACAAGCTCCACCCCTCCTCAAGTTCCACCCCCTACCGCTAACTTGACGGCCAAGGAAAAATAAAAGATTTGGTAGCCCAACAATGGTTTAAAGATAAATCGTCGGCTTTGTCAATGAAGTAATAGGCCTCCTCATCCTCAACCGCTTTTAGTTGATAATGAAGATGTAGAGTCTTGCTTTATCTTCTCGAGCTGAGGTTACTAGTGCATGTGTTCAACTATTTATGAAGTAAGTATCTTCTTCCTTGATTACATAATTGAAATGCACCGTTTAGACACACATATATACATATATACTAATTCCCTCATCGATGTCATTCTCTTGTAGGTGCATGCACGAGAAACTGTTCAAGAGGCGGAATTTGGATTTGGATTCTTGTGCCGGTGTATGCAAAGCACAACACTACCTCTGGAATTGAGGCAAGTACATATCAAATAGGTTGTGTAAAGTGCAAAGAAAGGTGTACTTGTTTCCACATGCTCGGGTATACATATATACTTATCTGCAATTCACTTAATATAATTATGCTACATATATATATCCTTGAGTACTGCTGCTTTAATTTTCAGCAACTTATTTGGCGATTGGTCATCATGAACATGGAGTTGCATTATGTTATCTTCTTATGCTCATCACGCAGTGATCCATCGACTACGTTGCGGTGATGATCAACAAGTAAGAATGTCATTTTGATCGTCTTGTCGAAATCTACATTGTGAATTTTCGGTGAACATTGCGATAAATTTCGATTTTGATGATAGTGCCATGAAGACCTTAGTGTTGATGTAAAAAAAAGCGTGGTGCTCGGCTCACGGATCCTGGCACAAAATTAAGGTTAGTACATAATTGGACATGACATAATTGCCTTACGAAGTTGGTCGAGTAAGCTATATATGCTCTTATATATATTTATTGTTATTTTTAGACCCGTCGGCATGGAGCGATCGAACTTATGTGGCCCGTACGTCATGAAACACTTATATGATATTGTGACGGGAAACACTAAAGTCACTTTAAGGGTAAGATGTTATGGCTGAATTCGAGTCTTGATGGCTTAATGTTACATATGAAATATGCACATAATATGTTAGTTCATTTCTGTCTTTGATGTTACGAGAGGTTTGCTGTGAAGAGCCATTTGATGATGATGAAATCGAGCACATACGCGAGGTTTTTGTGAATATCTGTATAAACTAGTCTTAGAAAATCCAAGTCGGGACAATAATTAATGTCCTAAATTAATTCATTTGTAAATAATATATGATCTTTGTAGCAACAATAATATACTGTACATATGTTTATTTTTTAGACTAGCTAATTAATTCATTTGTAAATATAGCAATGTAATTCAATAATAAATTTGTTTATTTTTCGAACAATTTGTGTGTGTCCATTTTGGGTTTACGAATGAATGGGATGGTGGATAAAGCTATTTAGTGCTTGAAATTTGAGGTACGGGCGGATGTTGAAAATGAGCCGAGATGAGGCTCACGAAAAGTATTAGCGACTTTTAGGGCCAGTATATTTTTTAAAAGTGCGGTCCTAAAGGTCTTCGTCCATTTTAAGTATATTTAACAAATATCCGGTCCTAAAAGTCTTCGTCTAATTCTAAAAAATTTGGGTAGAGACTTTTAGGGCCGTATATTTGTTAAATCTGATCTAAAAAAATCTTCGTCCATTTTAAGACCGTATATTTAACAAATATCCGGTCCTAAAAGTCTTCGTCTAATTCTAAAAAATTTGGGTAGAGACTTTTAGGACCTTATATTTGTTAAAGAATGCGATCCCTAAAAAGTATAGAAAATATACGGCTAAATTATTAGGACCGTTTATTTGTTAGTAGTCGAGTCTTAAAAGTCTTCATTTTATTTAATAGATTGCGAAACCTTTAGGACCGTATATTTGTTAGTTGTCAGCTCCTAACTTTAAATTTTAAAATAAGCTTAATTTTTAGGGCGAGGGAATTTTATAAATCAGGTCCTAATATTCTTCATTTAAATAGAGTTGGTGACTCGATTTTTAGACATATCGTTAGGGTTCAAGGCAACCATGTTTACGGCGTTCTTCTCGAGTTTTGTGCTTCGTTGTTCGTTTCTACTTTTACGGATGTGAAGAGCGTCATCGGTGTCCACTTTTCTTTTTGTCGGAAAAGAAAGAAGATAACGAAGCGACAACGAAAATTTTCATCACATCACGGAAAAGTAGGGGGAAGACAACGATGGTCCAAACTTGAGAATAGTCGTCGCTCTTTGTTTGTTTTTATTCGAAAAAGGTAAATAATGTTTTTGTTTTGTTTTGTATGGTCATAGCTGTTAACTTTATTACGCAAATTTTTAAGATTGATCACCACGAATAGGACAATGTTTTGTTTGTTCTTGTTGTCGGAGAAAAAAGAACATAAAGTTAAAGACAAACAAGGAAGGCGATTGGGAAATAAAAATTTTATTTAATAATTTTTTTATACTTTGCATCGTAAAGGCGACTGATACAAAAAAACTTAAAAATTCTAATCCTCCCGATCGTTGTCGGAGGAGGAGGGAATGGTCGGAGGCGTCGTCATCGAGAGGTATGGTACTCAGCGTCATTGGCGTCGAGTCTGCTTTCGGCTTGTTGTTGGCGGCGTGATAGACTGAAGCAGATTTGCCCAAGCTTCGGTCTATATGATCGGCGCGGGCTATCAGTGCTCCGGCATCGCGAGGAAGTTCGGTTTCGGAGGCAACGGAGGAGGATATGGAGGTGCCTCTGGATTTCGCCCAGAAGGAGTACCTCGTCGTGGTGGAGAAGCCATTACGGTGGAGGTTCTAGGAGGAGATGGAGATGAATGTTAAGAAAGTAACAACGGGTTTAAATAGAGAACCCATCACGAAGAATGTGAAACGCTGGAAACATTAACGAGGAGCGCATATTTGCTCAGAATACGAGGAGACGCCTAGTTGGGAAGTTTATGTGGAAGCCGAAGAGACTGCGAATTCATTTCAACAATGGGGAAGGGACTCTTGAAAAGAATGAACTTTCATTTCAACAATGAGTTTTAGAATAGGATATTTGATAAAAGGGCGGTCTTAAAAGTAATTGAATTAAAAATTAGTTTTAGGACGGATACCAAGTAATATATCGGTCTTAAATGAGTTTTAGGACCGGATATTTGATAAAAGGGCGGTCTTAAAAGTAATTGAATTAAAATTAGGACCGGATATAAGATAAAAGTCGGTCTTAAAAGTTTGTATAAAAGTAAATTGGCAATTCATCATCGAGGCGTTTATCTCTCCACGCCATACTGTCTTTATATACTCCACACACTACCTCCTCTTTGTCCTTGTTAACTCCTCACTTCCTAGCTCTACCCCAACTTCTCAAAATCCTCCAACCATGGTTAGATACAAACAAGCTGCTCGTGGGGGTGCATACACGCCTCACTCTCGTGCCATGGCTAGATCATTATATATGGTGCGCCTCCTCCCATGACGGTGCGTCATTGTTGTTTAAGAAGACTCTCGGGTCGTTGGACCCATTGTTATTTCTTCGGATGATGAAGAGATTGCTCATGCCGCACCCCTCGATCCTGGCGATCCTTTTCTTGCTTTGAGTTCAACCGTCATCTTGAAGCTGGCCATGCGGATGTTCGTAATCCCCCTCTCCAACTTTGTTGGCCCCAGCGCGCCTACCTCGGCCCCTCTCCGCTCTCCTGTAATGATCCATTCATATTGCGGGTGGAGAGAATAAGACAACAACTGGCTGATCTCCGTGGAAATTAATGCTCTTCACGCCGAAATCGCCGAGGATTGTTCGATCGATTCTTGTGGATGATAATATTCAGCTTGTTTTCATTTGTGTTTTTATTGTTGTATATATTCTGAAGTAATGTAAGAAACATTAAGAACACTGTATGAATTTTTTGGCTCTTCTCCAATAATTCATTAAAGAAACTTATTCTCCAATTTTGCTTTATTTTTTGTCCAAAAAATATCATTTATTTTATTGATTTAATATACCAATCACGAAGGCCATTAAGACCGGACATTTTATTTTATAAGTAACGGATCTAAAGATAATTTGAATTTTAGGACCGGATGTTTTAAAAACATCCGGTCTTAAAAATTAAAAATCTAATAAAATTTTAGAATAGGATAATTTTAATACTCCTATCTTAAAATGTTAGTTGTATCTTTAGGATGAGACATTTAATTAATAACCTGTATTAATAAAATCCAAAAAGCTAAATAAGGTATCTTTGTCGCGCGGAAAAATTAAATTTCCTCTCTCGAACTCTTGTCGCGCCGAAAGTGAATACTCGGGTTCCGACTCGAAATTTCCTCTCGGCTTCGTCGCCGCCGCGTACCTTTCTCGACAATCACTCTCGGTTCCTTAGCTAAACGCCTATAGACGAAGTCTGTAAGAGATGTTTCGGTTAAAACTTTATTACTTTCCACCTTATCGTTATTGGTTTTTCATGGGTTTAACGAAATCGGTGTAATGTTGTTATGGGTATTCTCTTTGTTAACGAATATTGTTTTTTGAAGATTATATTTGCACTTTAGACCTACCCAACTGACCAACAAGTGTTTTTAGGTTACTCTTGTCTGTCTTGTCTCGCAACATCAACGTTCGTGAGCGGAGAAGTAAGACGACTCGAAGCAACGCATATGCTACGAAGTTAGTCCACAAGACCTTCATCCCTGCATTTAATTTCCTCGTCTTGCATTTATTTTGGTTATTCGATTCACCGTGATGCATTTATGACCAAATGTAATTCTTAATTCGTCTAAATAATATATAGGAATTCTACTATGGATCACAGTTGGATAGATGCTTTACGAACGAGTATTGAATATCAGAATGGGGTTAGGGAATTTATAGAATTTGCTAAAAAAATGCCCATGATGATGGGGGGAAGTATTATTGCCCTTGTGTGAAATGTTTGAATGAGTGTCGACTATGTCCTGAAGTTATACGCACACATTTAATTTGTCACGGATTTTGTAAGACTTATACAAGATGGGTATGGCATGGTGAACAAGTGCCATCAAGTGGGAAACAACATGGGAAGTGGCCTTGATGATAATGACACGGATATGGATGATCGCATAGAGGACATTATCCGTGATGTAGAGAAGAGGCTTTTGAGCGATCACATGCATATGGTAATATGTGCAATGATGCGTAGACACCGCTATACCGTGGTGTAAAAATACCAATTGTTGAACGCCGTATTGAAATTGGTAAGCTTGAAGGCACGTCATGGATGGAGCGACAAGAGTTTTTCTGAATTGCTTGAGGCTTTGAAGGACATGCTTCCTGATGATAACGTGTTGCCGCATCGCTACTATGATGCTAAGAAGATACTTTGTCCACTCGGGATGGAGTACAAAAAGATCCATGCATGCCCGAATGATTGTGTATTATATAGAAAAGAGTTTGAAGAGAAGCAGAGTTGTCCGATATGTGAAACCCCACTACAAGTCGATAAGGGGCCCGCAAAAGTGTTGTGGTATCTTCCAATCATACCAAGGTTCAAGCGGTTGTTTGCGAATGAAAATGATGCAAAAATCTGAGGTGGCATGCAGATGAGAGGATTTCGATGGACAACTTTCGACATCCGGCCGATTCTTCTCAATGGAAGAAGATCGATCAATTATTTCCGAACTTCGGCGAAGAACCTAGGAACCTCGGGCTTGCCCTTAGCACGGATGGAATGAATCCCTATGGAAGCCTTAGCAAAGATACATAGCTCATGGCCCGTAGTCCCGATTGTTTACAACTTATCTCCTATGTTATGCATGAAACGAAAGTACATCATGCTCGTCTATGTTGATTTCGGGACCAAAACAACCCTAAATGACATAGATGTTTACCTAGAGCCCTTGATCGAAGACTTGAAGGAGTTGTGGGAAGAAGGTGTCGATGTTTTTGACTCTTTCAAGAAGGAGGTCTTTAGAATGAGAGCCATGATATTTTGTACTATAAAGGACTTCCCAAAGATATGGGAACTTGTCGTGGTATAGTGTAAAAGGCCATAAAGCATGTCCGGTTTGTGAAGAAGGCACATGCTACCATCAACTTCAACATGGAAGAAAGACGGTGTATCTTGGACATAGGAGATTTCTTAGACGGGGCCACCCATATCGTCGATTAAAGAAGGCCTTTTTTGGTGGCCAAGAGTATGAAGAAGCTCCGTGGCATTGACTGGGAGCAAGTGTATGAAAAGGTTAAAAATATCGTTGTCATCTTCGGTAAGCATGGAAAGAGTAGAAAAGAAACAAATATATGGAAGAAGAGATCTGTATTCTTTGATCTTCCCTATTGGCGCAATCTTGATGCGAGACACTCGTATTGATGTCATGCATGTGGAGAAGAACGTATGTGATAGTATTATGGGCACGCTTCTCAACATACAAGGTAGTTCAAGGATGGTGTGAAGGCAAGATTGGATTTGCAAGCAATGGGAATACGCGAAGACTTGCATCCAAGGCCATATGGGAAGAGAACTTATTGTCCCCGGCTTCTCATACTTTGTCTAAGGATGAGAAACGAAGCTTTGTGAGTGTTTACATGGCACAAAAGTTCCCTGTGGTATTCTTCAAATTTTAAGAGGCTTGTCTCGATGAAGGACTTGAAATTAGTAGGCCAAAAGTCTCATGACTGTCATGTCTTGATGCAACAGCCTACTCCCAAAGAGCTATTCGAGGGATCGCCGAATATGATCTTCGGTCGCTTTGACTAGACTTTGTTTCTTCTTCAATGCGGTTTGTAGTAAAGTTTTCAAGATTGAAAAGTTGGATGAATTGGAGAATGAAGGATATCTTATCTTGTGCCACCTTGAAAAGCTTTTTGTTCCTTCATTTTTTGACATCATGGTTCATCTCATTGTTCATCTAGTGAGGAGATAAAGTTGTGCGGCCCTATCCATTTACGGTGGATGTACCCTATTGAAAGATCTATGAAATTCCTAAAAGGGTATGTGAAGAACGCGCACGCCGTAAGCATCAATTGTTCGAAATATGTTTCAAGAGGCCATGGAATTTTGTCAAAATTATTTGTCCAAAGTAAGACATATTGGGCTTCCAAAACGTCGGCATGTCAAGGGGGTAGACGGGGGCTTCTAGAAAGAGTGTGGATCGTGATGAATTGTCACAAGTCCACTTATACATCTTGAATAATGTTGATGAAGTTCAAGCCAGCATATCTGCACATAAAGAGGTGTAAGGAAAGAGAACCATCGAATGACCGAACAAAGGTTGATTAGGGAGCATAATGTAACTTTTGCAAATCGGTTCAAACAAAAGGTCGAGGATCTGAATGTGTTTCGAGACAATGAAATGGTTAGCACGTGGTCCCGAGTTTGATGTCATAAGTTGGAATTCGTATGTGATCAATGGTTATACATTTTACACGAAGTCCCTAGATGATAGGAGCAATGTCCTGCAATGTGGTGTTATGTTAGAGGTCGAATCTATGCACTTCTCCGGCCGAAAGACAAGAGGCCTAAATTGGCGCTCATGCCATATTATGGGGTTATTGAAGAGATTTGGGAGGTGGACTATGTCAAAGTTAGATTTCCCATCTTCAAATGCAAGTGGGTTAATGTCAATAATGGTGTTCGATCGATCGACTAGGATTCACTTTAGTCGATGTCAATAGTAGAAGTTTTGGAGATGAACCTTTTATTATGGATGGTCCGTAGCTCTCAAGGAAAGAGGGTCATTGATATTGATGAGGAAAGTCATTCAAATTATGGTGATCTTCCCGAGAGTACTTTTTACAAGGGGTCTACCTGGACATGAACGAAGAAGATGAAGCGGATAATGAACCCGCATAAGAAATGATCATCAAGAAGGGATATGGGAGGATATCACTTTATAAAAGTGTCAATTCATAAGGTAATTAATATTCATATGCAGTATTCTTAGAAAACTTTAAGGTTTTAACAATTATTATATGTTTTGTCTATGTTCTTAATTAAACAATGTCATCATTGAATATGAATTTGTTCTTGTTTTGTTTTTGTGGCGGGATCCGTTTCAAAGGGGCATGTTATAAAAGAGGATGCATGTTACGTTGTTGGGTGGGAATCAAATGAAGGCATGGTGAATAATATATTGGACTACATTTGTATGTTGAATTACGTGCCGCATGTATTGTAACTCATTGCCTTTGTAATTAGTTATATGTTAGCTTATTTTATAAATTACTTTAGTTGTTTTAGACTTAATTAAGAGGCCATATAACTCATGGTGGATAATATTTGTATTCTTTTTCCCAATTCAATTTATTCATGTTCATAGCTTGTAGCTTAAAGTATATCGACTTTTATGTGCTGTTTGTATGGTGGATTTGTGTATATATATTGATCAGAAGAACAAAACAGGGAAAAATACGGGAAAATTTAGATTGCAAATAAAAATACGGTCTTAAATGTTCAAATATTAAGACCGGATGTATATATAACACCGCTCTTAAAGGTGTTAAGCCGGTCTTAAAAGTTGGTCTTTTAAGACCGGTCCATTGAAACAATCCGGTCTTGAAAGTCGACTCTTTTAAGACCGGGTAATTATTCCTCCGGTCTTAGAGTCCGCTATCTTTAGGACCGGATTGATATTTGTCCGGTCTTAATATTTGGATCTTTTAAGAGCGGTCGACTTTTTGTCCGGTCTTAAAGTTTGAGTTTTAGGACCGAACCAAAAATATTTCAGATTTATTTAGTACGACTTTTAAGACCGAAGGTTTAAAATGTCCTATTTAAAGAAAATCTTTAAGACCGTGTAAAAGTCCGGTCTTAAAGGTCGACTTTTAATACCGCCTGGAACAAGACTGCTCGCGGGTCCGGTCCTAATGTACCTTTTTTGTTCGGTCTTAAAAGCCTTTTTTCCACTAGTGTATGGATATTCACAACATAAACAGAATAAGAGCACTCAACCAAAAGTACAACAAGCGTATCCCATAAGCACACTACTACAAAAAGACCCTTTGAAGTCCCAAAATAAGCTCTTTCAACGTCCCTTATTCATGGGATGTCTATTGAAGGGTAGTAGTAAAATTATACTTTTGAAGTCCCAAATTAGTTTTGGGACTCAAAAAATGAAACTTTTGAAGTCCCAAATTATATTTTGGGACTTCAAAAGTCACGCATAAATGTACAGCTAACTGACACTTTTGAAGTCCCAAAATACAATTTGGGACTTCAAAAATGACACTTTTTAAGTCCCAAAATACAATTTGGGACTTCAAAACTGAAAGGGAGAATTTGCAAATGAAAGGGAGGCTATTTATAGGGAAACAATTCACTATTCATCACTTTATCATCTTGAATTCTAGCCATTGGATCTAGATTTTGTTTCAAGCTTCATCCTCCACCCTTGGATTGCCTTGGCCGACCTCCCCATGCATCATCCCTCCAAAGATGATGTCATCCAAGTGATGTCATCCCTTGCTTTATGAGTTTCTACCGATAAAATCCCCTGTTCGGTGTTCTAATCGCGTAATCTTAAATAATCTCAAATATTCCTTAGCATAGCCTTGAAGGTCTAAGCTTCCTCTTGAGAAATATCTGGGTTAACAAAAATTATGATCCCATTAAGGGTATTTCCTAGCTTCCGATCATTTTTTTGGACAACGCGCCGCTATTACGAAATGACTTCGAGTAACACCAACTTCGGGACAAAAATTCACTTGTTCCTAATATGTCCTGATCTTAGAAACCTAATTCAAGGATTTCAAGATAGGATTTAATTTCTATCGGTTCTCATTTATCCTATTTGCTTTTCAACAAATATCTCATCTTTTTGGACAAAATATCATGATATTATCCCTTAACCCACTTGCCATGCTTTCACACTACACATTCCTCTTCCTCTCTTTATTTCCTAAAAAAACGTCCCCCCCCTTTGTTGACTTGTCAACTTTGCTTTAGATTATGCTTTAATTATACCTTATAGTTAATTATCCCATTGGTTAATTAGATAGTTAATTACTCCATTGGTTAATTAGGCCTTCTTATATTTTTCTTAATCAAACTTAATCAATTATCACGTATTTTTATGCCAATCTTGGCCATTGACCTTTGTTTAGGGTTTATACATAATTAACTTGGAATATCACCTTTATTCATGTCTAAACAATTATCAGTTAATTACTTATTTAATCACTTACTAATTGTTGATAATTTTATTAATTAGGATTAATAATTTTCTCATAACTATTTTACTGACATTGGTAATTTATGCTCCATGTATTATATTAAAAATCATAGAGCCATTTAGGGTTCCCAAAATAATATTTAATTCCTCCTCTTTTATTTCCAAGGGAAATTGTAATACCCGCATATTTATTTATCTGAAATATTATATTTTGATAAATAAATGGGTTATTTCTCATAAGTGAAATTATGATCGTAAGACTCGTGAAAATATAGTCTATTGTTCTAAGTAAATTTCTGGCATAAGCAAAGAAAATTCATAAATAATTATGTAAAACCCTAAAATTAGTGGTTTTTGTTTTAAAATTAGTAAAAACATGTTTACTAATTAATTGGAAATTTTGGAGAAAAATATTTGAGTTTAGGTATTTTTAAGCCTAAATACAAGAATTGACCAATAGGGAAATTTTGTAAAAAGTTATATAAAATAATTATTAAATAATTATTTTATATATTCTTAATTAATTAAATAAATAATTAAAACGAAAATTAAAATAAAAAGGATCAGATTTGACCGAAATTTTGGACTCAAAAAAAATTAAAATAAGAACAAAAATGAATTTGTGCAACTTGTTATTATTATAATAATATAATTAATTAAAGTAAAAAAGTATGAATAGTAATTTAAAAATTAGGAAACGGATCCTATCTAGAGATCTAGGAATGGGATTGTCAATATCAAAATAGATTATTGATCAGTGGAATTGTATCTTCCGTTAGACTCTTCCGGAAGTTAATTCCGAGGCCGTTTGTGCATTTTTCTAATAAAACAAAATAGGGAAAAATGCATATAGGCATATTTTTGGAAATGAAGAAAATAAATTCTAACTCAATATCTAGGAATGAGTTTTTATCTTGACATATTTGGAATCAGTGAATTTTTCTGAAGAGATTGATGTTTCCAAAAACAAGTTTCGACACCGGACACGTTCGGACACCTTTTTCGAGAAAACTTCAACTGGACTGTTGGAGCCCTATATGGGATCAAAATTTAGGTTAACTTGGACATTTCTAATGAGTGAGGAAATGGTTTCAAAGTTGTAAATCCAGAAGTTTGAGATTTTTCCGAAATCACGCGAATCGGGTACCGATCGGGAAAATCGGCCTGACCGGGCATAAAGTGGCAATTGTCATCAAATTTTTGGACAAATTAAATGCTGCCACATCACTCCAACATGTCGACCAGCTGCTCCCATGGCCAAGGATTTTCCACCATTTCATGTTGATTTTCCAAGGTTAGAAACAACTTTAAAAATTCCAACTTTGTCCCTTAGAAATTCTATAAATAGGATGCTACCCTTGAGAATTCTTCACACCAAAATCCTCTCCTCTTGGCCGAAATCCTTGAGTGAGAAAGTAGAGAGAGAAGCTCTGGGGAAAATTCTTCAGAAGTCTTCAACGGGTAAGTCTTTCGGTCTTTAGTCTTTAGTCTTTAGCTTTCTAGTTCGGTAGTTTAGTAGAATTGTTAGATGGTTTTAGCAAGTAGGGAGTGAGATTCCTACTATTTATTTTTAGGCCTCATTGCATTGAAAAATATGCCTGACGAGGTAAAAACATAGTAGGGATTGAGTCCCCGAAAGTTGAAATCTTCGTAGTTGTTTCAATAGTTAGAGTAGTAATGCTAGAGTAGCCTTTATGTTTCAAAGTATGATTAGATATCATATGATAGGGCTATTTTAGTCTAGAATTTCGAAAATCATAATTGCGTCGAAGTTACGCGAAATTTCGGGAAGAAAATTTGTAAGAGTAACGAAGTGCTGGCGAAATTCCGCCAATTAGGGGCATAGGGGCAAAATGATAATTTTTATCTAAAATGCCAGTTCTAATGCCAAATCACTAATGGAAGTGATATTACTCTTATAGGACGTCGAAATCCTAGTTTGCTTTGCCGTTACTGCTGTCCAACGTGCATTGTCGGACAAACCGCATTTTCCGTCGAAAAGTACGATTCGCGAAACATCTACGTACATCAACGAAGGTACGTTCGCGTCTTGTAACACTAATCTAGTGCTGCTCATATACATATATGTGATAGGTACATTCACGGATAGAGATTACTCGTTAGGGGTCACCGAGATATATTCACGGTTAGAGACTCTGTTCAGGGTTACCGATTATACATACAGTTTCACACGGGTTATAGAGATATTAATACCGTTAGAGTTTTCCTAGCGCCGAGGACACGACCGATCATCGTGGCACTTGGTTTTTGTGCGAGCTATTATTGTGTAGGACCTGTATCAACACTGTATTACACTCTGGTTATCGTTTTAATGGGAATCAGTTACTCTTACGCTCCAAGGCTCGACTCTGATTTTTTTAAAAAAAAAATTGGCTCTGGAATTGGGATGTTACAATTATGGTATCAGAGCAGTTCTTTCTGGCAAGTATTTAACTATGTTACCACGAACAGTTTGGTGCCGAAGGCAAGGCTAGTCTACGTGGGTGTGTCAATCAGTCGCCGTATAAGTCGGTGAGGCCCCCATGGTAGACACTTACCTGGCCAATCTGTTCGGATAACGGAGTTAGGTTCTCAAGCCTTTTAAACTTTGAGCACGTTTTGAAAATGAGTACTGATATGACCTTGGTGTAATGTAGTGATGGGCAGAGATAGAAATCCGTACGCCCTATACCCCGGAAAAGGAGACCCAACGCTCGTAAATCAGAGATTACGAGAGAAAGACAAAACCCCGACAATTCATGAAACTCCGAGACCAATAACGATACGTACATGCGGTATTTGACTCATGTATAAAAATTTCCGATACGTATTTCCGTACCGTTTCTAGGAAGGAACGTGAAGAAGATGAGGAAGATAAATGAGTCCGAGAGATCCCGATCACCTCCACGACACGGGAGAGAGAAAAACACTCAATCTTGGGTTAACCAGCTTTGTAAGTCAAGCCACCAACCTTTCGAGGAAAGCTAGACATGGCGAAGGTTGGCTGAAGCGATTAGAGAAGGTGTTCAAAGTAATAGACTGCCCGGAGGATCGCAAAGCTCAACTAGCAATCTACCAGCTCGAAGGAGAGACTCGAGTTTTCAATGTAGCATCAACTACTATAAGTTGAATAGGGCAACTATTCGAAAACAAATACCCACTTTCCAGATCAATGATCAACCCCATTATCTAATTCCGGCATCTTGTCAAGATTGCCTTACGCTCGAACACCACCAAAGTGGTGAACCAAAACTAGCAATGACGTAGAAAATAAGTAACAAGCGGATAGAGGCTCTGTTTAAGGTCACCGACTCGGATGGAGGCTCTGTCTAGGGTCACCGACTCGGATGGAGATTCTGCTAGAGTCACCAATTATACATAGGGGAAAGAGACATCGTTTAGGGTCACCAATTATACATGCTGCTCTACACTTAAGTTGCTCAACGGAATTGCCGCGGCAGAAATTTTCTAGATTGGATATGATTGATCACATTTCTAAATAGTTTGTCCAAATCACAAAGGATCGTTAGGATCTTGTGGTGATCATATATCCTTCGAAGCCGGTGTCAATAGAACACTTCAAGGGCGAATGTAGTTCGCATTTCGTGAGATCATTTCGGAGATCATTCAAGTATTCGTTGAAAACAAACCAGTCACTATTAGATAGCCTTATTCTCGAACATGGTTAGACTTCCAGAACGTTTTCTCAAGTTATATTCGACCGTGATCAAGTCATTATGTAGGAGATATCTTATGTTACCATGGGGCATAGGAACCATGGGGACATTTTTGGTAGCCATTTTGGTATTTGTAGTGTTAACCGCGGTGTGTGGGAACCACGGAGACACATTATATATCAAAGTACGAAATGATAAGATCTTTATGGATAAACCGAGGCGAATTCCTGATCACCAAGAAGGGCGACTGGCAGACAAAGTAAAGATCCGACACATATAGTCCAAAGTCCGAGTGGGACGGAGTTTAGATAGTACAAAGTTTAGATGGTTGAGTACAAATTTCGAGGACGAAATTTTGTTTAAGGGGGGAAGAAATGTAATACCCGCATATTTATTTATCTGAAATATTATATTTTGATAAATAAATGGGTTATTTCTCATAAGTGAAATTATGATCGTAAGACTCGTGAAAATATAGTCTATTGTTCTAAGTAAATTTCTGTAGGAAATTAGAGAGTTTAAGGGCCAAAGTGCCAAAATGACGAAAATACCCCTGAAAGGGTAATTAACTTAGAAAAATTATGAAAAATTCTAAAAGGCAGTAAAATGGCCAAGTGAATTAGGAGAATATATTATCTCTAATTATGATAATTTAATAAATTATGAACTTGGAGAAATTGTATAAGAAGGTCCAAAAGGTAGTAAAAGACCAAAATACCCTTACAAATTATAGAATAATGTAAGAGGCATGGAAACACTAAGGTTAATGCAAGAGTATGAAGGTAATGAGGCATCGTAATTAAGAAAATTATCAACAAGTGATAAAAGAGTAATTAGATAATATTGAGCTAATTACTTAAGCATAAGCAAAGAAAATTCACGAGATAATTATGTAAAACCCTAAAATTAGTGGTTTTTGTTTTAAAATTAGTAAAAACATGTTTACTAATTAATTGGAAATTTTGGAGAAAAATATTTGAGTTTAGGTATTTTTAAGCCTAAATACAAGAATTGACCAATAGGGAAATTTTGTAAAAAGTTATATAAAATAATTATTAAATAATTATTTTATATATTCTTAATTAATTAAATAAATAATTAAAACGAAAATTAAAATAAAAAGGATCAGATTTGACCGAAATTTTGGACTAAAAAAAAATAAGAAAAAAATTAAAATAAGAACAAAAATGAATTTGTGCAACTTGTTATTATTATAATAATATAATTAATTAAAGTAAAAAAGTATGAATAGTAATTTAAAAATTAGGAAACGGATCCTATCTAGAGATCTAGGAATGGGATTGTCAATATCAAAATAGATTATTGATCAGTGGAATTGTATCTTCCGTTAGACTCTTCCGGAAGTTAATTCCGAGGCCGTTTGTGCATTTTTCTAATAAAACAAAATAGGGAAAAATGCATATAGGCATATTTTTGGAAATGAAGAAAATAAATTCTAACTCAATATCTAGGAATGAGTTTTTATCTTGACATATTTGGAATCAGTGAATTTTTCTGAAGAGATTGATGTTTCCAAAAACAAGTTTCGACACCGACACGTTCGGACACCTTTTCGAGAAAACTTCAACTGGACTGTTGGAGCCCTATATGGGATCAAAATTTAGGTTAACTTGGACATTTCTAATGAGTGAGGAAATGGTTTCAAAGTTGTAAATCCAGAAGTTTGAGATTTTTCCGAAATCACGCGAATCGGTACCGATCGGAAAATCGGCCAGCAGGGCATAAAGTGGCAATTGTCATCAAATTTTTGGACAAATTAAATGCTGCCACATCACTCCAACATGTCGACCAGCTGCTCCCATGGCCAAGGATTTTCCACCATTTCATGTTGATTTTCCAAGGTTAGAAACAACTTTAAAAATTCCAACTTTGTCCCTTAGAAATTCTATAAATAGGATGCTACCCTTGAGAATTCTTCACACCAAAATCCTCTCCTCTTGGCCGAAATCCTTGAGTGAGAAAGTAGAGAGAGAAGCTCTGGGAAAATTCTTCAGAAGTCTTCAACGGGTAAGTCTTTCGGTCTTTAGTCTTTGGTCTTTAGCTTTCTAGTTCGGTAGTTTAGTAGAATTGTTAGATGGTTTTAGCAAGTAGGGAGTGAGATTCCTACTATTTATTTTTAGGCCTCATTGCATTGAAAAATATGCCTGACGAGGTAAAAACATAGTAGGGATTGAGTCCCCGAAAGTTGAAATCTTCGTAGTTGTTTCAATAGTTAGAGTAGTAATGCTAGAGTAGCCTTTATGTTTCAAAGTATGATTAGATATCATATGATAGGGCTATTTTAGTCTAGAATTTCGAAAATCATAATTGCGTCGAAGTTCTGGCGAAATTTCGGGAAGAAAATTTGTAAGAGTAACGAAGTGCTGGCGAAATTCCGCCAATTAGGGGCATAGGGGCAAAATGATAATTTTTACCTAAAATGCCGCTTATAATGCCAAATCACTAATGAAAGTGATATTACTCTTATAGGACGTCGAAATCCTAATTTGCTGCCGTTACGCTGTCCAACGTGCCGCTGTCGGACAAACCACTGTTTTTCCGTCAGAAGGTACAGTTTCCGCCAGAAACATCCACGTACATCAACGAAGGTACGTTCGCGTACTGTAACACTAATCTAGTGCGGCTCATATACATATATGTGATAGGTACATTCACGGATAGAGATTCTGACTTATACATACTGCTTTAACGCTTATGTTCTGTCTCGTGTCACAATCATGCAATCATGCATCTCGCTATATGCATAAGTGATATGTCTTGTTATGTTTTGAATATCTGTCATCCGTATACTTGTTTTATTTGAGCATAAGGTTAACTGTTACCCGAGATTCAATTCGATAAATTGAATCTCGGCTATAGCTTCAGTGGTTAGGAGGACCACGGATCGGAGATCGAGGCAAGCCGCACGAGTGAGCTCATAGTTGGAGGGCATGTAGCACGAGTGAGCTCGAGACGGAGATGTCACTTTATCGTTTTCCGTAATTACCTATGAGAACGATAGGATGCTGTATCAACACTGTATTACACTCTGGTTACCGTTTTAATGGGAATCAGTTACTCTTACGCTCCAAGGCTCGACTCTGATTTTTTTAAAAAAAAATTGGCTCTGGAATTGGGATGTTACAGAAATAATCCCATAAATTACCTAAATTAGAGACAACATACTTTCTAATTTTTAATAAATATTTAATTGCCTCTTAGGATTTATCATAGTATTCTCAGGGTATTTTATGACCCATAATTTCACTTAGAGATTTTGACACTCTATTTCTTCTAATTTTCTAGGGAAAATTTCCTAGAAATAACATATATAAATTTGAGACCACATATTCACCCATCTCCAATAGCTATTATTTACTAAATTATGATATTTATCATAAGTGAGGTTTTAGGGTATTACATCGAGATAATTTGGAATAGGTACCTAGCTCTCGAGACAATTTTCGAACAATAAACGACTGAACTTTCACGGTCACCTCGTCATTCTTGGCGTCTCCTCTTCCTCCTTTCTCTACCTCAGCTTTCTTCTTTTGATGAATGTTGATAGGAGGTGGAGGGAGGAAGAAGCCAGAGGGAGTGATTTTTTATTTTGCTAAATGTTGATCGGTGTTGTATAGGTGGAGGGAGGAAGAAGCAGCAGGGAGAGATTTTTTTATATTAGGGTTAGGGGTAGTATAGGTATTCCAATTTTTATTATTTTTAATATTTTTAAAATTATCATTTTCCTTCTCCATCCTTTGCATACCAAACATCCTTGAAGGAAAATATTTTTCATTCTCTTCCATTCTTTTCCTTTCTAACCAATTATTTGATCCAAACGGGCTCTCAGGGGATGTTTGTGATTGTTTTTTTAAATCATTTTCTAGATCTATTTTTCTTGATTGACTTTCTAGGTTGATTGTTATTTTTTATTGTGATTCTTCTTGATTATGTTGATTTTTCATCAGCCATAGTTACCGGTAGTGTTGTTCTGGCAGGGCAGATTTTCTTTCCTAAAGGCAAGGGTATTTTAGCCTTTTTCACACGAAAAAAATACACTTATTGATTACAAATAATATCTCACTTCCAATGGCATGCTAAATATACTTTATGAACCACTTCCGCTCCCATTCCACGTCAACCTATTCTACTTCCACTTCCATAAAAAAACTTTTCCATTAGACCAAATGGGCATAAACAACTGTAAAAAATCTACAACCCCAAATCTATTAGAGAGAGAGGTGATGAAGGGTGTAGGTTTGACAATAGCATGGGGGTAGGTTCCGTGGCAGCGTGTGGCAAGTTTGACGACGGTATTAGAGGACATTTCAGTTATGTTTTGTATTTTAGTTCGGTTTTGTAAATAGTTTTTTATTCAATAATTAGCTTCGTTTTAGTTAGTAACTAGTTTATGATGTAACCACTTTAGGGAATTAGTTAAAAGTAATTGTTATGAATTTATTTGAACATATTGTCTATAAATAGGCCTGTACATACTCTTTATCACTTACTTCAATAGAATCATATTTTTCCTATTCTTGCTTTCACAATATTGTATTAAAGCTATGAGTCATTGACCATTTCTGATTTTTTTTCCTATACACCTTTACTTTTCAGCGCTTTCTCTCTTCCTTCCCTTAACACTTCCGCCATTTTATCATTTCCTTGGGTTCTCTTTTCCTCATCCGTGTGAACCCTAAACTTCCATTTCGCCTGATTTCCCTTTTCGATTTACCTTCATCTTTCTCCAATTAACCATGGCGTTTGAACCTGTTACCTCCTCGTCTTCACTTGTCAGTAATCTTGGTGGTAGTTCATCCCCAAATTTGTTAGATTCCGTTCAGAACGTTGGCAGTCCTTTCTACTTACATCCGAATGAGAATCCTTCATTACTTCTCATCTCTCCGTTCTTATCTGGTCCAAATTATCACTCCTGGGCGCAAGCTATGAAGATGGCGCTCATGTCTAAAAACAAAAATAGATTCATCGATCATTCCTCTTTATCTTAATTGGGAACGGTGTAATATGATGGTGTTGTCATGGATTACTCAATCCCTATCTCCAATGCTTGCTCAGAGCATCCTCTGGATTAATCGAGCTTGTGACGTTTGGCAAGATTTGCAAGATCGATTCTCTCTAAACGATGTCTTTCGACTCGCTAATCTGCAAGAGGAGATACAAGGTTTGAAACAAGGCGACCTCTCTGTAAATGATTACTTTACAAAGCTTAAAATCCTTTAGGATGAGTTTTTGATTCTTCGTCCTGTGATTTCTTGTAACTATAATCCTCGTTGTCGTTGTGGTTTGGCTGAGCTTCATAAGAGGCACATCGATCAAGATTATGTTATTCATTTTTTGAAAGGATTGAGTGATTGGTTTGGTGCTGTAAAATCTCAGATTATGATAATTGATCCCTTACCAAATATTAATAGAGTGTTTTCTTTGGTTATACAACAACAGAGAGAGAGCTACGTTTTCAAATTCCAAAAATTATCACTCTGTTCAATAAAACTTCCTCTTCCCGACCTTCTTTTGTTAACAATCCTAAGCCTAGTTTTAATAACTCAGGAAAATAGTGTACTTACTGTGGGAAGTATAATCATACGTACTAAGGCTACTTGCTATATGAAACATGGCTTTCCCCCTGGTTTTAAATTTAGAAATGCTTCTGTCAATGCTATTGTTGCTACTGACCTTGTTAATGCTACTGTTTCTACTGGTAAAAATCCTCTTACACCTAATAAGGTTGAAAATCAACCATACAGCTTCATCCCTAACCAATATCGCAAGTTGTTAGCTTTAGTTCAAGCTAATCAATCTTTATCATAGCCCTCTGCATCAGTTAATCACATTTCTGCCACTGGTAAGCCCTTTTCCTCTGCTGGTCATTCTTTTTCTAACTCTTGGATCATAGATTCTGGAGCAATAGCTCATGTTTGTTCCAATTATACTTTGTTTACCTCTGTTAAAACAATTTCCTCTATATTAGTTAACTTACCATATGGCACACAGGTTCTTGCTACTTCTAGTGGGACTATTCATTTTTCATATATATTCTTTATTCATAATGTCTTATATGTTCCTGAATTTCATTTTAATTTAATCTCATATCTATCTCAAAATTAACTCAGTGCTTTCCTTGTACCATTTAATTTTAGACTTCGCATTGTATAATTCAACACCTATTTTCAAAGAGGATGATTGGTTCAGTTGATGTGTATGAAGGTCTTTACATCTTGAAACATCATGCAAATTCTCCACCACATTTCATTGGTAATGTCTCCACCAATTCAGCCACAACTCCTACGTTTGATCTTTGGCATTTTAGACTAGGACATCTTAGTAAATCTACATTGTATTCCATCCATCAACAACATCCTTATATTTCATATAATTCAGCCTTTTCCTATTGTGATGTATGTCATTTTGCTAAGCAACGGAAGTTGCCTTTTCATGTAAGCACTACAAAAACTAATAAACTCTTTGGTTTGGTTCATATGGACATTTGAGGTCCTTATCATTTATCTTCTGTACATGGCCACAAATATTTTCTTACTGTTGTTAATGATTTTTCGAGAGACACATAGATCTATCTACTTAAAAATAAATATGAAGTTAGATCTCATGTTCATTCCTTTGTTCATATGGTTTCTACACAATTTAATATTTTTGTACAAATAATTCGTACTGATAATGGTACTGAGTTTATCATGACTGATGTTTATAAGCAACATGGTATACTTCATCAAACACGATGTGTAGAAACACCTGAACCAAATAACAAAGTTGAAAGGAAACATCAACACATTTTAAATGTTACAAGGGCTTCATTATTTCAAGCTCATGTACCCAAAGTTTATTGGCCCCGTAACTATTGTTGGTCAAGAGGAACCCTGGCCTACTCGATGACATGAACGTGCTAACTGCTAAGAGACACACAACCCATAGGCGTGACGTCTGATAAGGTTTTGTTTTTAAGTAGTGTAGTGGTTTAGAAACACATGTCGAAATACTTACAAACTTGTGCACACCTTGTATGGAAGGTGTTATAATATGATGCTTCTCAATTTACGTTATTCTGTGTTATGGGGGAATTGGCTGATTATTATTACCTGACGTCTGATATGGTTTTGTTTTTACGTAGTATACCCAGTTTTCTTTCTTCTCTGTTCTGGTTTTGTATCTAAAAAAAGATAAGGATACGGACAGAAAAACAAATGTATTTTGTATTTTGTAGTATTGCCAACGAATTTAAGAAAACAGTCTTACTATATCTTCACTATAACCGATAAAGTTCAGAATCATAGACGTCCTCTGTTAAAACAGTCGTTTGAAATATAAAGCTGCTTTTGTTAAACGGTCGTATTATTTTGCTTACTACGACAGTTTGTGAACTAAAAGGGTCTTTGTATACTATATTAGAGGTCTCTATCGTTCATAACGGTCGTAGTTATTATACTTACTGCAATTGTTTAATGCGATATTAGATGACTGAGTCTTCAACTGTCGTTTTATATTGGCATTTATACGACCGTTATTTGGTAGAAGGTCGTAAAAATTTTGTCAGATTTCTTTTGTTAATAACGGTCGTAGTTATTATACTTACTACAACTGTTTAATGCAATATTAGACGACTGTGTCTACAACTGTCGTCTTATATTGGGATTTATACGATCGTTAATAGGGAGACGGTCGTAAAAATTTAGTCATTGTGAGAGATATAGTCAAACGACTAAGATTTTAAAGAGGTCGTCTTTATTAGTCGTTGTATGTTCATTTACACGACGGTATGGGAAACAGTCGTTTATGTTATACTTTCTACGACACTCATTTGCATGACTCTATTTAAACAGCCGTATAATTGTCATAAAAACGGTCGTTAATTAGCCTTTTCGTAGTAGTGCATTAAATGTGTTATTCATTTTCCACGGTAAAGAAGTCACTACTACAAAAAGACCCTATGAAGTCCCAAAATAAGCCCTTTTAAAGTCCCTAATTCATGGGATGTCTATTGTAGGGTAATAGTAAAATTATACTTTTGAAGTCCCAAATTAATTTTGGGACTTCAAAAAGACTTCAAAAATGACACTTTTGAAGTCCCAAAATACAATTTGGGACTTCAAAAATGACACTTTTGAAGTCCCAAATTATATTTTGGGACTTCAAAAGTTTCATTTTTGAAGTCCTAAGTTGTATTTTGGGACTTCAAAAGTGTCATTTTTAAAGTCCCATGTAGTATTTTGGGACTTCAAAAGTGTCATTTTTGAAGTCCCAAATTGTATTTTGGGACTTCAAAAGTGTCATTTTTGAAGTCCCAAGTGTTATTTTGGGACTTCAAAAGTGTCAGTGAGATGTACAAATGCGTGACATTTGAAGTCCCAAAATATAATTTGGGACTTCAAAAGTGTGTTTGTGAAGTCCCAAAAGTTATTTTGGGACTCCAAAAGTGTCTTTTTTTAAAAAAATTACCTAGCACGTATTTTTGCACAACCCACCAATTATACCCTATAAAAACCATCAACCAGATAGCCATGAACATACATTACCAAAATGTTCAGATCATTCGTAAACCATTAAAATATAATGATGTATCCAGCTACACTACATATACGTATACAACTACCACAAAGTGTCAAAATATAATGATGTATCCAACTACACATACAGCTACCAAGAAATATTCAAAGTAAATTAATCTTTACACATCTACGTGTGAAAGAAGATAGCCAGCCAAAACGTCTCGACCCAAATCAATGTCTTCCTCCGAGTACGCCGCCTCGGTACCAAAAATCAGAAATTGGAAAATAAGGTATAAGATAAATCAATAGGTGTGCCTTCTGCACCAATTAATCAGAGGTTAAGTGCACTTGGACACAAATTCAACAATAAATTACATGTATATGCACCTAATTCAATCATAACTCTGAAATCAATCAATTTCAGTTTTACAATTCTTGAAGCAAGGAACTATCAAACTTCAACAAAAGCGGCATAATCAAGAATCTTAACCATTCCAATTACGTAAGATTGATAAGTGTTATTGGAACCATTCATATAAATGTAGATTCAACCAGAAAATAAAATTTGCTATAGCACTAGCATCTATGATCTATACAGTTCTACACCTAAAAAACAAGGGAAAATGACATTAAGGTCCCAATTAAGAAAAATAATATCAAAATAATCCAAAACTTGTTAATGGTAGCTCCTCCACTTGTCATTAAGGCTAAACCATTGCGGTAAATAAACTCCGAGAAAGACATGTAAATGCATGGCACAAACTTACCATTGACGATTGCTTCAAATGTAGTCTCTCTCCAGCAAGTCTCTCGAAGTATAACAGATTTTCAGCGCCACCAAATATACAATGCAAGCGAGTGTCTCTCGGTCTAATCAACACTCCATCAACTCTTAGTGTTAAGATAAACAAATAAACAATAGATCACAATTTTGAAGTAAATCTCTAATTGAATTACCAGGTTTGTTGTGTATAGTAGAGCAAGTTCAGTGAATTGTGTTTTAATAATCCCAACAGTATGATAGTGTATGAGGAAGGAGTAGCTCACCCAGAATCGCAAGAGAAGAAACCAAGAACTTGGCATTACTCTCTATACAAACCAAAAATCCATATCATCAGTCGTTGCTGATGTTATTTTTTATAGAAATAAACGAACTCCATATCCAACAGAAGAAAATAGAAGAATAATTACCACTTTTACAGTATGAAGAGATACTCCGTTATCAGCTAGCTCATCCTCTAACTGCTATATTTTCAGCCCTGCTTTTTATTATTATTATTGCAGCTAACAGGTAATGTCAGTTATGTTTCTCAGGATATACTTCTAGATATTCACAAATTGGTTAAGAAAAATATAACTTTTGGTACCGATTTTTCCTTAGTTATCAATTTAGTAATTAAATTTTAGCTCAAAACAACTCATTCCTTATGCTTTTTTTAACTCGTATCTACTTGGCCCCTATAGTTTCTTAACTCAAAACAACTGAACCGTCACCATTCTTGACTCAATAAACTACAAGATTTGAGTTATAAGAAGTCAAAATTCAAGGACTAAATCAATAATTGAAGGAAATTTTGGGGACTATTTTCCCAATCAGTTATAAGTCAAGTGCAACATATGATATTAGATACATCTCCACAGTTGTTATCCAACTAATCCCTATCTATGCTCCAACTTTTCAGGTCAGACACGAAACCAAAAACATAAATCCTGAGTTTTCTACCATTTACATGCGATACTCCACTTGATTAAACAAACATAAAACCACATTTTCTAAGAAAATGTCATGTAGGCATATGGGAGAAGTCAATACCTTATTGACACTAGGAACAAGATCCTGCAAAGCCCTGATTCTTTCTCGCTATTCTTTCTCTCGCATAATCTGTTAGCCAAAGGTGAAACAAATATTGAGGAAACATGAGCATAATCAAGGAACTAGCATTTGTGAATATTCAAGACAAACCCAATTCCAAAGCACATACATGGGAAAAGAGATGTTGTGAGAATCATGGATTTAATCCAACTTTTACCTACAAAAAAGAAAAGAATGGTTATCACAAAGACTCAGAACAAAGGTTGCAATAAAGTCACCAAAGCAAGCTTGAGGAGAGATTGCAGCAGCTTTTTAAAAACTGTTGCCTATATATGCAAGTTATCTACAGTGCGGAGCCAAATGATTTATTTTGCGCAGTTGTTCAGTATGAAGCTCGTTGAAGAAAGCCATCGCACTAAGGCTGCCAACTTGCTGGAAAACGATCACATGAAGGTCTTAAACATGGTTTGTAACCTGAGGTTATCAGTATGCTGCCCATAAAATTGAGGTAGGCGACCATAAATTAATGCACGTTGAATTGTTGCCCATGTTAAAAATGTTAGTGGTAAATATGAGTGGAATGCACGTGGGCCTTGAAAACCACCAGCGTCCTATTCTCTTTTCCCAACACAAAAACTAACGGCTGTCGATAATTTGACCGACAACTAATCGAACACCGCCAAAAACACAACTGCCTCAATCCTCGGATACTGTTACCCAAAAATCAAACCCAGAAATGCTGCTACGTGCTTACGTGTGAGTGAGTAATTATCCATATTCAAACTAGTACGTGCTTAAACAAGAAGAAAATGTAAGCGTCTTTGAAAAATGGTACAGGGTTATGTTGAATCTAGTCAAAAATGAAATCAGCTGCTGCAGTTGAAAAATAAAGGTGACATGTGTGAAAGGTGGGTAGGAAAATAGAACATATTGAAATATACTTTTGTTTATTTTTCTTCACTGGTCTGAAAAAGAAGAGGCAGCTACATACATTAATGAATAAATGCAGTTATTCTTTGGTACCTCAGGCTCAGGGGAGAGAGACGTGATCGAGTAAGGGAACGACTATAGTGCACTCTTGGCGTGCAAATTTAATGAGAATGTTCTTGTGTGTGAAAAGGAAATGCTTGCCATTATCACTGTTCTTATCAGGACGCAGCTCCCCAACAAACCCTTAAAAATGAATATATTGTGATGAAAAAAATTAAAGGCTAAATCATACCAATAAATGGAAGGAGACAAGAGCGGTTTTCAGCATACCCCATAAAGGAAGATCATCGAAATCGTGTAGATCGGGTCAAATATCACCCAACATATGAGGTAGGGCGGCAAACAAGAAGGAGGTCAAGTGTAAGTTACTCAAAAAGTGAATGGGAATTTGGAACAAGAAATATTAAGCTGTGTGCATGTGTGTGAGAGGGAGGGAGGGAGGGAGAGACGCAGGGAGCAATATACGTACAAAACATACGAAGACGTACATATCAAAGGCCAATGACGGAGCAACGACGGCGAGACACCTGAGCTTGACGGAGCAACACCGATCGACACACAAGGAGGAGAGCCAAGAAGAAGACGCCGAGCTCGGACAATGGGTAAGAGGAAGAAGCAGCAGGGAAAACCGCGAAATGAGTAAAGCCAAAGAGAAGAAGCTGATATATTAACCCTTTTGAAGTCCCAAATTATAAATTGGGACTTCAAAAATAAATTTTTGTCCCCAATAATTTTTGGCGGGTTGGGGATATTTTTTGAAGTCCCAAATTATATTTTGGGACTTCAAAAATTTATTTTCAAAGTCCCAAATTATAATTTGGGACTTCAAAAATAAATTTTTTGTCACCAATAATTTTTGGCGGGTTGGGGATATGTTTTGAAGTCCCAAAATATAATTTGGGACTTCAAAAATATATTTTTGAAGTCCCAAATTATAATTTGGGACTTCAAAAGATTTCCCCTCCAAAAAAAGTACCCGGCAAAAATTTTCCCCTCCAAATAAAATTCCCGCCGAAAATTTTCCATGAGTTTGGGAGTCCCAAATTATATTTTGGGACTTCAAAAAGTTTCACCAGCTCGCCAAAAAAGCAATGCTGCCCAAAAATTTAGTTTTGAAGTCCCAAATTGTATTTTGGGACTTCAAAAATTTATTTTGGAGTCCCAAATTATATTTTGGGACTTCAAAAACGTTTCAGAGCCAATATAATTACAAGAATGCCACTGTGTTCACTTGTTACATCCCTTTTTTAAATTGGGACGTTTTTTAGGGTAGTAATAACCATTTTTTGTAGTAGTGAGTAGACTTTAAAATACTGGAAAATGACATGAAGATCATTTCTTGTTAATTAAATATAAGTGGAATTGAAAGGGTTTTGTGGGTTATACGGCCGAACGTATCCTTGTAAATTTCCTTAAGTAACGGTTGTTTAATAATAACTGTGACATAGCAATTATTTTTTTAAATATTGTTGGATTACTTTCTTCTAACTATTAATTTTTTTAATATTCAAAAAACAAAAAATGGTAGTTGTTTTTAGTCATCACCATTATTGTTGTCCTCCTCTTCCTATCCCTCCCCCTCGCTTGACACATCGTTGATGTCAGAGGAAAGAGATGAAGTGTCTAATTGGAAGTGATTATATATATACAACCTCATTGTGATGAAGAATGAGGTTCAACTTCTTGTTCAAACTGTGGGCACATGTAGCGAGACACCTTATGGAGTGGTCAAGACTGGCTAACGTATGTAGTAGAGCCTTTATTTAAGGGGAGGGGGTAGAAGCTTGTGGAGGTGGTGGTGATGGAGGAGGAGGAGGGTAAGGATGACAAGGAGGGGGAAGAGGAGCTTGTAGAGGAGGAGGAGGAGGCAAATGGAAAAAGCTCTCTGGCATTTGACCATGATGAAGGAGAGAAGGATGAGGTCAATCGATCAAGAAAAGTACTAAGAATAAAATGAATAAGTTAGTTTAAGTAGAGTTGAAGTGTACTTTGCTCTAAAGCGTATTTAACTTGGGAGAAATAATATTTGGTGTCGGACCGAACGAAGTTATGAAAATGTGCTTTATTGAGTTATCTTTATATGATGGTTGTTTATTATAAAAAGGTCGTTTAATTTTTGTCATTCATACTTTACCGTCGATTGATATAATCATTATATTTATGTTTTTGCTGATGTACGGTTAGAAGATGAATCATTTGTAAGTGCTACATGACAGCTGTTTCGAAATAACTGTCATTTTCGTCACTAAATAAATGACGGTTATTAACTAAAACCATTATTTTTGTGTTTTCAGATATGATTCAAACCAAATATTTTCTCATTTCTTTGCAGATTTTTCACCACTCACTCTCATCTCTCTTTCTGGTGCTGCAAAGTCTTTGACCCATTGCAATTAATAGATCAAAGATCATTATCCTTTAAACAAAACCAGGAAAGTGTGGGCAAACCAAGGAGACTCGAATGACTCAACAACAACTTGCTTCTGTCTTTGAAGCACCGAATGACGAAGAAAGGCTTCAAGCTATGCCTGTGGGATTCGGATTCTCTCACTATCCATTCCCTCAGTATCCCTCAGTAGCTTTAAATCCTCATCGTCCAATATTGATTCAAGCGACCAGAGAGAACCACGTCATCTACTTTTTAAAATTTCATTTCTATCAGCATGAGGTAATTTGAAAAAAAATGACGTGACTCTCTCTGGATGCTTGAATCAATATTGAACGGACAGGATATAAAGATTCTGAGGGATACTGAAAGTATCTGATTCCCGAGCGGTTCCCTTCTTGAGATAACATTATGAGATGCTAAAAAAAAAGTCATAAATCACAATTCCAATATAAGATGCAATAATAGAATATTTTGTGATTTTTTTTCAAGTTTTGAAATAATTAAAATTTAGGAAGAGGTAGATTTCTAATTGTTTTTATATTTTAATTTGGATAACTGATGTACGAGTGAGAAAATATCATAAAAATATTGAGTTTGCACGTATAGATATTTTCTTATCAAAATAATAAATATACATTGAGATAGGATCGAATCTGATAATTAACCGTCAAATTAAACAATTGAAATAAGATTAGAAAAAAGATAACGAGTTTACTTAGGATTGATCTCCTAATAGTTAGGATTGATTTCCTGATAGAAATGTTATATTTTAATTTTTAGTCCTTAAAAATAATTATAATTTTTAAGATCTCATTAATAAATATTTATTTACTTTGATCCTTTTCCCTACTTATCCGTATCAGTTTTGTCATAGTACATTTTTCATTACATATTTACGCAAGCAGGGAGAAATCTGGTTTAATTTAGTCAAATCTAAAAATTTATATTATTTTTTAAAATAGAATATGGGATGAGGGAGAAAATATAGGACGCTTTGTTAGGGGCAATTTAGTATATTTAAAATTATATTTTAATATTTGGTTGATATAAATACATACAAATTTTTTTGGGCAATTTTTTTTTTTTTTACAAATTTTATGATTCTCCCTCATAAATACTATTCTCCCTCTATCTTTCTCTCTAACTTTCCCTTTTCTTTGTTGGTAAATCAAACATCAATGCAATAATGAATAAAGTATTGTTGATAACGTAGTGAAAAAAGTAGGGAAAATTTATTTCAGGGCTCTTTTAACAGGAAAAATTCCAGAAAATGCTCTAAGATTCTGACAATCCCAAAAAAGGCCCCAGGACCTTTTTTGGGATTTTCAGAATCTTGGATGAGTTGTTAACGGGTCTGATATAATTGTTAATGGGTAGGTCTTTAACAACTAAATCAGCCCAGTTAACAACACTTTTGCTAACAACTAAATCAGTAATTTTAACAACTATATCAGTACCCCGTTACCAACTATATCATCCCCGTTAACAACTCACCCAAGATTCTGAAAATCCCAGAAAAGGCCCTGGGCCCTTTTTTGGGATTGTCACAATCATGGGGCCTTTTCTGGGATTTTTCCTTTTAAAAGGGCCGTAAAATTGATTTTCCCAAAAAATTACCTTGGTGTGTACCCATGTTGGAAACAAATTTCAATTGTTGGAATGATATATATGTACACTCTTATTATACGGTCATAAAAGAGTTATAATGAGACCCTCAATTTTAACAGTAATATTTAAAAATTATCATGAGATGTTTATCTTTTGGACGATTGAGAGAATGAAATAAATTTATTTATTAAACCACAAATTTTAAAATTAAATTGAGTTTGAATTTGAAATCAATCTTTAAACTTTAGAATTGGTTAGTTTTATTTATCAGAAATAAAAATTTAAATCGAAAATTATGTAATACGATTTGGTTAACCTTACCTAATTAAAAGATAGATGTGATGTGTGGAATAATAGAATATATATATATATATATATATATATATATATATATATATATATATATATATATATATATATATATATAAAAGCGGTCCCTTATTTTTTAAAATAATATATTTTCAATAAGCCTATCTTTTTAAAAGTATATCCATAGGGATGATATCTTTTTAAATAAAAATCTAAAGTGATATGCTTTAATATTATTAAATTATTAATATTATCTTTTCAGGTCTTCATATATACATAGAGCAGTCTTGAGTTAACTCACCATAAACATGTCGCTTAGACTCTTCAATCACGATCAGCATGGAAGCCAAACTCGCATCCTCAGATGGCGATAGTCCTTACCTTCCATACCTTCCCTTCCATATTGTTGAAGAAATTTTCAACAAATTAGATGTCCAAACCCTGTTTCAATCATCATTTGTTTGCAGAGATTGGAATAAACTTATTACAAGCCCAGGTTTCATGTTTTGCAGCTCGTCTTTTGGTTATAGAAACCAAATCCTCCTTGTTAAAGCCTGTTACTGCAGAGAACGCGCGCAAATTTTTGGAACGGAAGCGCAAATTTTTGGAAGGGAATATATTCATTTTCCATACTGCAGAGTAACCTATTCAGTGCATTGGGATAACGATCAATTCGATTTATCTCATAAAATAGAGAATAACATGGATGATTTTAAAGGTACAGAAGTGATTGGCGTGAGCAATGGGTTAATATGTCTTGCTAGTAACATGCCTTTCAAATTCATTCTTTGGAACCCAACTATTCGAAAATATGTATGGCTTCCCCTCAAGATGGATTGGGAGGATTTAAGGTTGTCTATTGTAGGCTTTGGTTTTGATTGTAGCAGCAATAACTTTAAGATCATAAATATTATTAGTTGTCCTTCTATTTACAACTGGACTGAAGAGATTGATTCAGTGTGGGTTTTCTCATACACTACATGGTCATGGAAACGTCTCACAGACGTAAGTATCCTTCATTCATGTTCTATTTATCGTGGCAAACCCAACGTATACTTCAATGGTATAATTCATTGGATTGCTCATAATAGTGAGATAAATTGTGGCGTTATCCTTACATTTGATCTATCACGTGAAATATTTGGACAAATATTGCTTCCAGAGGATGCACGTCGTCATTGTCGCTTGAATTCTGTTGCAACAACAGGAGACTTGCTTCTCTTTACACAACTCTCTCTCCTTCAAAATGAATACGATAATGAATTTAGCGACTGTCGTTTTGACACTTGGACTATGAAACAATATGGGAACCATGAGTCATGGACGAAAACCTCCTCATTGATGATGAAGATAGAGATGGGTCCTGAACACGTATTAGGTGCAAGGAAGAACGGTGATCTTATATTAGAAATGGAAGAAGGGCAGATTTATAGGTACAATCCAGCAAGTCCAACCGATGTCCTCTTAGTGGGTACTATAGAAAACAGTGTTTTCTTTCGTTATCACACAGAGAGCCTCTATTTACTTGAAAAAGATGAAGAGGTTAATTCTTACTAAGGTTGGAAAGGATGTCCTTGGGAGGGAAAAGTTAGACTACTTATTTGAGATTGATTCCCTTGTTGTTATTCTTACTTTAATTTAAGTTTTTCCCCCCTTGTATTGTAGGGCTTACTTTTTATCCATGCGTATGATATTACAAAAATTCTAAAGACCACCTATTAATCCATACTACATTCAGTTCTAAATATAAGACTCAATTGATTTTTTTGTAGTGCTAAATGAAGCTAATTAATTAAATTACTTTAAAGTATTTATATTTTTTGTGATTTTTAAGCCTTTTAAAATAATAAAAACCTAAAAAGAGGGAGATATCTAATTATTTATAGTTCTTAGGTGTTATTTTAATTTCAGTAACTTTTAAGATAATCCAATATGTATCAAACAAAAATATTGAGCTGCATATAAGTGTTTTTTTATTGACATATACAAGGAGATATCATCAAATTTGATAACTAATGCTCAAATAGTTAAGGTGGAGTTAGAGAAAGTTAATTTCATATTTTAATTTTTGGTCCTTGAAAATAATTTTAAAGTTTAAAATGCTTATTAATAAATATTTTGCTTACTGGGCCCTTCTCCCTAATTCTCCATTTTTTTCTTGCTTTATATGATCATTGCCAACTAAGCTCTCCCCAGTCCACTAAAACAAATAAAATATTAAACTCAAACAATTTTTTTTTTCTTTTACAAAAAACCTATTAAGAGCTTAAAAAAGCATTACATAATCAATACCATATTTTCATTTGTTTATATTTTGAGTGTGAATTACTGTAGATTTTATAATTATATGGAGACTTTTATTCACTGCATTTTTTATTATTAAAAAAATATTCCCAAAGGGAGTTACTCCTTATTATTAATTTTGTACAAAATTTATATTAGATTTCCTGATTTTTTAAATATTTTATTAATATGACATTAACCTTTTTATTTTAAAAACTTGCATAAGTTAGCGTGAAATAAAAATAAATTATACAAATTTAAAATTTCATGAACTATCTTTTTATTTTCTAGACACATGTAACCTTTTTTTAACCTATATAATAAATCTCTTACAATATAAAAGCAACGGTTGTAAGTTCTTTTTTTGATAGTATTATCTGACATCCGGTTCGAAGTTGTAATACGTAATCTTTCACCTTGAAATATTATCTATTATATAGATTATTTAGGGTGTTTCAAATCCCATGGATCCCTTTAGCTTAAAAAAAAGTCCAAGTTAGTTATGACCCCATACTATTTGATTTTTTTTTTTTTCAAAATGATTCCGTCATTTAAGTTTTTTAATTACTTAGATACTATCTTTTTATACTTATATCACTTTAAATTTCAATTAATGGGAAGATAGGTATCAAGATATATTTCTAAATAACCTTGGTTCGAGCAGCCCTCCTGATGACATGTAAGCTCTTCCACCTCATATATTATCTATTATTTAGACTATTTCAAATCCTACTAATCCCTCTAGCTTAAAAATAATCACGAGTTAGTTACCATTCCTATACTATTTAATTTTTTTTTAAAAAAATGATGTCGAATAGGACCAAGGAGACTCGAATGGCTCAACAACAGCTTGCTTCTGTCTTTGAAGCACCGAATGACGAAGAAAGGCTTCAAGCTATGCCTGTGGGATTTGGATTCTCTCAATATTCATTCCCTCAGTATCCCTCAGTAGCTTTAAATCCTGATCGTCCAATATTGATCCAAGCGTTTAGAGAGAACCACGTCATCTACCTTTTAAAATTTCATTTCTATCAGCATGAGGTAATCTGAAAAAAAAAAATGATGTGGCTCTCTCTGGATGCTTGAATCAATATTGAACTGCCAGGATATAAAGATTCTAAGGGATACTGAAAGTATCTGATTCCCGAGCGGTTCCCTTCTTGAGATAACATTATGAGATTTTATGAAATGCTAAAAAAAAAGTCATAAATCACAATTCCAATATAAGATGCAATAATAGAATTTTTTGTGATTTTTTTTTAAGTTTTGAAAATAATTAAAATTTAGGAAGAGGTAGATTTCTAATTGTTTTTATATTTTAAATGCTATTTTAATTTGGATAACTGATGTACGAGTGAGAAAATATCATAAAAATATTGAGTTTCCACGTATAGATATTTTCTAATTGGGTGAGTTGTTAACGGGTCTGATATAGTTGTTAACGGGTAGGTCTTTAACAACTAAATCAGCCCTGTTAACAACACTTTTGCTAACAACTAAATCAGTACCTTTAACAACTATATCAGTGCCCCGTTAACAACTATATCAGTCTCGTTAACAACTCACCCAAGATTCTGAAAATCACAAAAAAGGCCCTAGGGCCTTTTTGGGATTGTCAGAATCTTGAGGCCTTTTCTGAGATTTTTCCTGTTAAAAGGGCCCTGAAATTGATTTTCCCAAAAAATTACCTTGGTGTGTACCCATGTTGGAAACAAATTCCAATTGTTGGATGCATGATATATATGTACACTCTTATTATACGGTCATAAAAGAGTTATAATGAGACCCTTAATTTTAACAGTAATATTTAAAAATTATCATGAGATGTTTATCTTTTGGGCGATTGAGAGGATGAAATAAATTTATTTATTAAACCACAAATTTTAAAATTAAATTGAGTTTGAATTTGAAATGATTTCTTTAAACTTTAGAATTGGGTAGTTTTATTTAGCAGAAATAAAAATTTAAATCGAAAATTATGTAATACGATTTGGTTAAGCTTACCTAATTAAAAGATAGATGTGATGTGTGGAATAATAGAATATATATATATAAATAAAAGAGGTCCCTTATTTTTTAAAATAATATATTTTCAATAAGCCTATCTTTTTAAAAGTATATGGATGATATCTTTTTAAATAAAAATTTAAAGTGATATGCTTTAATATTATTAAATTATTAATATTATCTTTTCAGGTCTTCATATATACATAGAGCAGTCTTGAGTTAACTCACCATAAACCTGTCGCTTAGACTCTTCAATCACGATCAGCATGGAAGCCAAACTCGCATCCTCAGATGGCGATAGTCCTTACCTTCCCTTCCATATTGTTGAAGAAATTTTCAACAGATTAGATGTCCAAACCCTGTTTCAATCATCATTTGTTTGCAGAGATTGGAATGAACTTATTACAAGCCCAGGTTTCATGTTTTGCAGCTCGTCTTTTGGTTATAGAAACCAAATCCTCCTTGTTAAAGCCTGTTACTGCAGAGAACGCGCGCAAATTTTTGGAAGGGAATATATTCATTTTCCATACTGCATTGGTATAACGATCAATTCGATTTATCTCATAAAATAGAGAATAACATGGATGATTTTAAAGGTATGGGTTAATATGTCTTGCCAGTAATATGCCTTTCAAATTCATTCTTTGGAACCCAACTATTCGAAAATATGCATGGCTTCCCCTCAAGATCGATTGGGATTGGGAGGATTTAAGGCTGTCTATTGTAGGTTTCGGTTTTGATTGTACCAGCAATAACTTTAAGATCATAAATATTATTAGTTGTCCTTCTATTTACAATTGGACTGAAGAGATTGATTCAGTGTGGGTTTTCTCATACACTACATGGTCATGGAAACGTCTCACAGACGTAAGTATCCTTCATTCATGTTCTATTTATCTTGGCAAACCTAACGTATACTTCAATGGTATAATTCATTGGATTGCTCATAATAATGAGATAAATTGTGGCGTTTTCCTTACATTTGATATGTCACGTGAAATATTTGGACAAATATTGCTTCCTGAGGATGCACGTCGTCATTGTCGCTTGAATTCTGTTGCAACAACAGGAGACTTGCTTCTCTTTTAACAACTCTCTCTACTTGAAAATGAATACGATAATGGATTCAGCGACTGACGTTTTGACACTTGGACTATGAAACAATATGGGAACCATGAGTCATGGACGAAAACCTCCTCATTGATGATGAAGATAGAGATGGGTCCTGAACACATATTAGGTGCAAGGAAGAACAGTGATCTTATATTAGAAATGGAAGAAGGGCAGATTTATAGGTACAATCCAGCAAGTCCAATTAGGTGCAAGGAAGAACGGTGATCTTATATTAGAAATGGAAGAAGGGTAGATTTATAGGTACAATCCAGCAAGTCCAACTGATGTCCTCTTAGTGGGTACTATAGAAAACAATTTTTTCTTTCGTTATCACACATAGAGTCTCTATTTACTTGAAAAAGATGAAGAGGTTTATTCTTACTAAGGTTGGAAAGGATTTCCATGGGAGGGAAAAGTTAGACTACTTATTTGAGATTGATTTTGTAACATCCCAATTTTCAAAGCAATTTTTTTTTTCATCAGAGTAGAGCATCGGAGCAAATAAAATATTGAGTAACTGATACAACATTAACAGTGGCGTAAATGCCTGTTTATAAAGAATGATACATTTATTTGCTCGAAGGCTAAATATTTCCGGTTGGGTCTTTGCACGGTCTTTACGCGGCTGCTTACTTTTCTTACTCGTATCTTCCGTCCTCGGGTCTCTGTACCCTGAAGCTAAGAGCTGAGGTCCAATACCCACCGGACCTCAGGTAACGGTTAACCTCATGCTCATACAAACAAAATATGTACAACAAATATGTTCTAATATTACAACATTGATCAATCCAAAGTCAGGGAAAAATAATGCTATAAAAGGCAAGAGCTCTCTTCATTTTCTCACCCCATTCTCAAGTGAAAACCGAAATCCTTGAGTGAGAAAGAAGAGAGAGAAGCTCTGGGGGAAGTTCTCACTAAGTCTTCAACGGTAAGTCTTTCGGTATAATAATGATTAGATATCATATGATAGGGCTACACTAACATGTAAAGTTATATTCGGTTTTCACTTTTACCCTATGCCACGATGTACGGTCGTATCCTCAGCGCTAGGAGAACATAACGACGTTATCATGACTATAACCCGTAAAGCTGTAAATAGTGATCTAAGCCTCCCCTACCTTAGTCACGGTGCATGTCCAGGACAGAGTCCCGTTCATGGCTTAATGAAACTATCCACAACATATATAACTATACTATAAACATCAGAGTCAGTGTTACAGTACGCGTCTGTACCTTCGTTGACGGTATTTCGGTACGTTTGACGGAAACCATTACTTCTGATGGAAAACGGTACGTTTGACAGCGGTACGACAGCGGTACGAGATCACAGATTTCCTATAAGGATAATATCACATTTATCAATATCTAACATCATAACAGGCATTTTAGGTACAAATTACCATTTTGCCCCTAGTTTGACTAATTTACTAAATTTCGCCAGAGCTTCGCTACTTTGACTTTAATCTCCCAAAATTTTGACATATCTCTTACTCCAACATATTTTTGAAATAAATATCATATTTATCCCTAAAACATGATATCTAAACTAATTTGGAAGATTAAAGACTAATCTAGCATTTCTACTATAACTACCGAAAGAACTACTATAACTTAAGACTAAGGACCGAAAAACTTACCCAGGGCTTCGCTACAACTTTCTCAAGAGCTCTTCCTTCCTTCTCTTCTCCAAGATTTTGAAAATAGCTAAGTGAATTGGTGAAGAATTATGAAGAGAGGTCTTGGCTATTCATAGGCAAATTTGTGCTACTATTCATGCTTTATTTCCTTGATTCTTGACCATAGGATCTTGTTTTCATGAGTTGGCTTCATCTTGGCCCTCCAATCCACCTTGGCCGACCTCCCCCCATGTCATCCTCCAAAATATGATGTCACACAAGTGATGTCATCTTTGCTTTATAGGGTTGCAAAAGTTTTTACAGAAGAATATTATATCCCGGTTCGGCTTACCTGCTGAGATTGTCACAGACAATGGAACCCAGTTCATTGACAAAAGCTTTTAGAAGCTGGTACCTGAATTCCACATCCAACAACACTTCGCATTAGTGGAACATCTGCAATCCAATAGACAAGCTGAAGCAGCAAATAAGATCATTGTAGACAGATTGAAGAAGCGGATGGAGGATGCCACGTCTAGTTGGGTAGAGCAGTTACCTTATGTTTTGTGGGGATACCGGACTAGTATCCAAAAGGCAACGGGGGAACACCCTTTAGGTTGACGTACGGATGTGAAGCCATGATTCCGGTTGAAATTGGCGAGTCATCCTGGCGAAGGATCAGAGCCCTTAAGAATGAAGAGGGAAACAGTGAAGCAATTTTGGTCAAACTGGATTTGGTGGATGAGATCAGAATCGTGGCACATTGCCAAGATTTGGCCGCTAAACAACTCATCTCAACCCGGTATAACAAAAAGGTACGACCACGGTCGTTTGAGAAGGGTAGCCTCATCCTTCGAAGGGCCGATATTGGTAACAAAAATGCTAGGGAAGGCAAGCTGGCTTCAAATTAGAAAGGCCCTTACTGGATTACAGAGAATCTCAGAAAGGGAGCTTACAAGCTGGAGACGCTGAAAAAGAAGGTTGTCAAGCGAACATGGAACACGGATAAGTTAAAGGCTTACTACAGCTGAAACCTGAGTCCTTCAAGGAGGTGGCATTGTTATGAAGTTATGTAACGTATTTACTTTTTGGAGGCCGGCATTGTTGCACAGTTGTTACTGTAAGACGTTTTTTTAATTTAGAATCCATGAATGAAAGGGTCAGTGGGCCCACTTCCAAAAACTCAAATGTTGCCCCCTATATGATGACCAGGACTATATGAATTCAGGGTAAAGAAACTCGTTTTCGAAAATCATGTCTGTGTTAAACATGTATGAATTCAGGGTAAAGAAACCCATTTTCGAAAATTATGTCTGAATTAAACATGTATGAATTCAGGGTAAAGAAACCCATTTTCGAAAATTATGTCTGAATTAAACATGTATGAATTCAGGGTAAAGAAACTCATTTTCGAAAATTATGTCCGAATTAAACATGTATGAATTCAAGATAAAGAAACCCATTTTCGAAAATCGTGTCCGAGTTAAACATGTATGAATTCAGTGTAAAGAAAATCGTTTTCAAAAATCATGCCCGAGTTAATCATGTATGAATTCAGGGTAAAGCAACCCGTTTTCGAAAATCATGTCCGAATTACACACGTATGAATTCAGGGTAAACAAACCCGTTTTCGAAAATCATGTTCGACTTAAACTTGTATGAATTCGGGGTAATGCAACCCGTCTTCTAACATTATGTCTGAGCTATACATATCTGAATTCAGGTAAGCGCATATGGATTCGTGATCCGGAAACCATTTTTAACATTAATGTTGTTACAATTTTGCTGCTACATCTATCTTGTGCAAGCAATCCACAAAGATAAGGATGAGCATTAGCAAGACCAACGAAAAGTATGGTCAAGCACAGTCAAGCTTGGTTCCGTGATCGGATATGATAGGGAAATAAAATAAGGAGCATACACAGAAAGTAAATGCTTTTCATTCAAGGGTAGCTACATATGCATCATATTTATGACAAGTTGCCAAGTGAGTACAATGGTCTGAAAGACCGAGATTTTCCTTTGAAGGATTACCGACAACGTCCATAAAGGGATTAATTTCAAAAGAATCTTGAGTTCCACGGAGGAAGGCGTTTATCAGCCAAAAACGACAGAAACTAGGGCTGCGTCTCAGTTTCGGCCAGGGAAGGTTGTTAATCTTCGCTTTCTTCCGCTCCAGGCAGGATCAATTTCCCCTTTTGGCTAACGTAAGCCTGGAAGTTCAACCCAGAAGTGTTTAATGTAACCTCGGGATTCAGAACTCAGATTTGTGCCACGGCATTGTCAAAAGACTGTACTGCTGCATGGGAAAATTTAGTAAGCCGGGTCTTGGCGCTACCGAGCTGTTCGTCTTTTTCTTTAAGTACACCTTCAAGATGGGCTGTGTCCAACTTCATCTTTTCCACCAGTAGCATGTTATTATTGTGGACATCTTCTAGGAGGCTTACGTCGGCTTGGGCCATGGCTAGTTGTCCTTCAGCCAGTGACAATTTCGCAGTAAGTGCTACACTTCCTGATGCAATTTTTCCTGCTCGGTCTTGGACACCTGCAACTCCTCCCAAGCCTCGTCTCTCTCCTCCGTAACTTTTTTTAGGTCCCCGTTACCTTTCAAGGCAACCAGCTCGGCATTGAGGCTATCCCTCTCCTGGATTACTTGGCCAAGTTTGCTTTTCGTCGTGGCCAACTGATTCATAACCATAGTCAAACTGGTCGTGGTCGCAACATACTTGATTTTAAGAGCTGCATAAGGCCGGAGCAAGGATATGGCCTTGTAGGCTTTGTCTTCCATTTCAGATATTTCGAGTTTGTCTTTATTGGAGAGATCGGCGGGAGCATGAAACCGGGAAGGAGGACGCATAAGGTTTTTCACCTCCTGTGTTACCCCGTCCACTCAGAGGGTCTCCCTGGATAAAGTGGTGTGAGTAAGGGGCGTTGTTGTGGTTGACGGGGTCGAGGATGTTTGTGTTTGTGAGGTTGGTGTTGCCGTCGTAACTGCTGGCACTTTCATGGCTTGTTTGCCTTTGGATTTCTTGGCCGCTTTTTCTCCACGCTTTGGCCCGTCTTTTGGCGCGGAGCGTTTACGTGGGGCTTTAGTAGCTGCGACCGCCTCCACGGGCGTTGGTTGATTGCCTACAATAGGGTCATCCAAGGTAGGGACAGTTGGAACCATCTCGAGAATCTCAGGAAGTGCCCCAAAAACATCCAAAAATTCTGGTCTTCCCATATTTTGATCTACACGACAAGAAATAGAGTGTCATTCTTAGGAAAATAAAATAATGATAAATGCATATTACGTGAATAAAAGAATGTATAAATGCATAGTCCCATACTCTCCGCTGTGCGTCGCCTAACTAAAGGTGTGGGGATGTACGTCACGGGATCCATTGGTATTTCAAGGGTAGTGGCGAGCTTCATAAGTTTCAACACAGCTGCTTCTTCGGCTTCAGAAAAGCTGGTTGGCTTTAGAGAAAAGTCTCCATATTTCAGCTTATGATGGTCAGCAAACCAGTATAATGGGAATTTTCTCTCAAATTCCCCAGAGGCAGTGGTTTGGAGGAACCACGATAGCCCCCAGTCTCGGTAGCAACCTTGACGAACGCTTTTTCAAATGTTTTCTAAGATTCGGTAAAGGGTCTAAAAAGCTTACGATCGTGAAACCCCCGAAGTGAGGTCCACCCAAACCACATTGTGTTGCTTCCAGAAAACATATTTGTTTCTAAGGGGGAGAAGAAAGCCATAAACACCGGGACAATACAGCTGATTTCTAATTCCCTACACAGGTTCTCGAAGGCAATGGCAAATGCCTAGCCGTTGGGGTGAAGTTGTGAGGGAGCTAGGTGTAAATAGTTCAGAAGGCGTATTTGAAAGTCGGTGAAAGGCATCCTTACACCGAGTAGAGTGATTACGTCTCGGTAAAGAAAAAAG
The DNA here is from genome assembly GCA_025563575.1 of Acacia pycnantha. Lineage (NCBI taxonomy): Eukaryota > Viridiplantae > Streptophyta > Magnoliopsida > Fabales > Fabaceae > Acacia > Acacia pycnantha. The sequence continues at coordinate 872,657 of JAMWYP010000256.1, read as the reverse complement.
AAATTAGGATCGCAATTTTGTGGCCGAGTCTTGGCGACTGAATCATCGTCCATGGGAAGCCTTACTGTATATCCTTCTCCATGTCCCACGCCGAGTAATGTGACCTCTTCTGCAGTCATAACGTTTTTAAGGCTGGTTACGCAAATATTAACGGCCTTCACCGGGGAAGTCGAGACTTGGGAGGAGTCGCACGAGCTGTTCTCATCCGTCGTGGATGGGTCAAAAGGGCGTGATGATGATGCCATCTATACCTAAAATACAGAAAAAGGGTAAAATCAGAAGATGATATATACCTAGAGTGACATATATATCTCGGCGAGAAGTGAAAGATGTCGGGCTAAGTGTACTTGGGTCCCTCGAAACCGTAAGGGGGTTATGTCGGCAATGACTTAAGACCAGATCGGCTTCCCTATCCCGGCCAAGCTTAACAAGCTCAATGCTTTTATAACATCATCATTCGCAGGGTGTTGGGCCCTGGGCTTGATTAGGGGAGGATGAAACTTTACGGTGCGAGGAGAATTTTGGAATCGGGTGCTGAGGATCATGGGACATAGTAAATGGCGTCAGGGTATGTTTTCTACCCATATTATGACCCGAAGATGTTCTGGGTTGCATTTTGGTTTTCTCAGTTTCAGTTGACCAGAACTGAAACTTGTGGGGATCAGAGAAATGCTCAGAGGTTCCTTTGCCACTATAAAAGATTGAATCGCCATGCATGTCTGAGGGCACATGGGAGTCTTGATCCATTGAGGATGGAAGAGAAGGTGGGACTTTGTGTTTGAAGGAGTGGAGTATGGTGCGAGCCATTCTCTAAACCCAAAAATTCGAAGACCTACTCAGAAAACCCACTAAGTAACCTCAAGGAATTCAAAAATCCTCAGAAAGCTAGACACCGAATGTATGACGAATGCAAGAAATAGAAAAGGCAAGTAGTCCAAAAGAGCCGTTATAGTATCTGATAAAAGGACTTGAGTAAGGTTGAGCAAACTTGGGCGAAAAAACGTTTCAGAAGTATAGGCTATCGCTGAGAAAGCAGACTAGAGTTCAGTATGCAAAGTGTCCAAATGACGGAGAAAGAGGAAATATATAGTTTCACAAATTCAAAAGGTCCTGGGAAGATTTTTTGAATTTGAAATGATGGGGGCAGTTACGTCCGCGTATGCTGAAATTAGGGTTAAAACATTAAAAGTGTAATGATGATTTTCCTGAAATGACGCAAGCATTAAATGCGCACGATACCCAAACACCAATAGCGTGGCTTCCACGTCAGAAGAGGCAGTTATATGCTGCGATGCACAAGCAAAGGATGTGCCCAAAGGAGGGCTTACGTCCTTTCATATACTTTTAAGGCACACGTTACTTAACTTGGGATTCTCCGTGATAGCTGTAGCCGGGTTACTACTAGAGAATTCGATTTAATTTCTTATGAAGGTTGTAGCCGTGTTAACTGGAACTCAGAGTTTCCTGTGGCAGTCGTAACCGGGTTATAGTTGCACAATTGAGCCTGAGCTTTCATTCAGGCCAGCTTGACATTCGTGATCGGGGGCAGATTGAAGGATGAACTCGGATTGAACGGTTAATTAACCTCGGCTGATAAGAAAACTTCAATAGTGAGGTTAGCGTGCATTCAAAATATTTCAAGAAAGTCAGGAAAAGGCAGAAGCTAAATTTGTATTGATACTTGATGGGGTTACACAATATTCTTACAAAGAATTGAACTGGCCTACTAATTTAAAGAGGCGGTTACAATATCAAAGTGCAGCAGTTAGGCAGAATTCGTAAATTTACAATATGAAATTCCTAATTAGCGACAGGTAATAGACACCCAAATCCCTCTGCAATTGTTTGACCTACTGGAGATTGAACAACTTTTCGAGGGACATCGTGTGGTGGAGATCCCTATTGGTTGTGCTGGAGACCCCAGACGAAGTTGAGCCAGATGGATGAAGATTGGCAAATATATATGGGGCCCCCTGACGCTTGTGGACAAGTTTGGATGCGAACTTGGTTGACATCCCTGTTGGAAATTATGCCCTAGGGGCAAGTCATTGTACTTATCAACGATCCCCATATGAATTGGGTAGTCGCAATGTTTTGCTAGAGGCCGCTTGCGACTTGTAGGCTGATACTGATATTGGCCGCCGCCAATCTCATGTGGGCCTCACAGGTCGCACACAAGAATGGCCTAACACGAGCAAGAGTGTCCGATTCATTGAATCTTAAATGTGTTTAAGATTTAATGAATACATATTTAATCTAGGATGTGTGTGTGTATATATATATGCATATATAAATATATTAAATTCGAAAATAATAATGATATTATTTATTGACAATAATATTATTATATATAGTATTTAATTTATTTGATAAATTAAATAACTATAATAAATTGAGATATTGTATCTCAGATTTAATTTTCGAATAAAGATATTGGATATCGATTTAATTTGAACCGAGATATCGGATCTCATTTTAAATTAAATATAACGATATCATATCTTGATTTAATATATAATAAATTCGAAAATAATAATAATATTATTTATTGATAATAATATTATTATATATAGTATTTAATTTATTTGATAAATTAAATAACTATAATAAATTGAGATATTGTGTCTCAGATTAAATTTTCGAATAAAGATATTGATATCGATTTAATTTGAACCGAGATATCGGATCTCATTTTAAATTAAATATAACGATATCATATCTTGATTTAATTTATAAATATAAATTAAATCAGTGGGCTTTTAATTCGGATTAAATAAATAAATTTGATTAGATCTATCAGATAGATTTAATTAATATATTTTTTAATCCATATTCAAAATTGGTTTTGAATTTAATACGTCTACTAGGTTTAGAAAAACGACGGACATTTTGTCGAGCGTATTAGAAAGCCGCGAGAAACCTAGATAGAAAATAGAGACGCACGGTTCGGAGGCGCTAGCACGCCTCCGTTCGTGTTTCGAAGGCATTCGTGTGGATACCGGTAGAGGAAGGCGATTCTAAAGAGTCGGCCTGACGATCGAGAAGGTAGCCCACCAGTTCAAATTGTTCTACAAAGGTACGATTCGGAAACCCTAAACCTTGATTTAAACGCCATTGAGCGATCCGCCTAAGGGATCCGTAATTTTTTTACTCCGCTGCGTGTACGGATCCCAACAATCCCATGGTCCCAGACGAAGTTGAGCCAGGTGGGTGAATTTTGGAAAATACATCTGGGACCCCAAACGTCCATCAGGCGATGTAGATGAAGACTGGCAAGTACATCTGAGAATGAAAGCGGCCAAGAAGCAGCTAGTCGGAGCATTTTTTCTCCCAAAGTTTTACTTTCCTTCCCCACGCTGCAGGAGGGTTGGAAGCTCCACAAGGTGTGATAGTGTTTGAAACTCTCACCAAAAAAATTACCATTCTGGTGGGATAATTTCCCATGGATAGAGTAAGAAAGAAAACCAGTTGTGGGAGAAGGTGAGGAGCAGAGGGAGAATTTATAGGCCAGATGGATTCCAACGGTCATGCGGCAGTAAATGCCATTTCAACAAAACGACGATTTCTTTTCCAAGAAGAGAAGTAATGACTGTTATTAAAGGACGTGAGCATTAAATGCGCACGGAGACCAAGGGTGGCTGAAATGACCAATGAATGTGAAGAGGCGGTCGTATGATACCATATGGGCAAAGCGAACATTTCTCAACTCAGTGGCTGGCACGTGTCTCCATACCACCCTGGATTGGGGGTAACACTCGTGGGGCGAGCTCGAGCTGGTGAGCACGGTATGCCAGGGTAAAACTAATCTCGGCTGTCATCAAGACACCTGGACAGTTATGTGAACCCGGTAGGCCGAGGTTAGGAGAATGACGAGTTAGTAAGCCCGGTATGCCACGGTCAAAATAATTCTGGTTGTCGTAAAGGAAAATGGATAATTATGGCAAGTTAAATCCGGTGTGTACGTGGTGACCTTTGCAAGTCAAGAATCAACTCCTGGAATTTAATCAATCTCGGTGATAACTAAGTGAGAAGAGCCTGGGATAGCGGTTGACTAATCTCAGCAGCTTAGAGACCTGAACTTCCAAGCTTGGGGGCAACTGTTATGGACTCAAATGATGGGCCTGACAGATATGAGGTCCAGTAGGAATGCTTCAGGCTGGAATCTCCCTTTAAGCAGGTAAATTGTTAATTACCCCTTGAGCATGCCTATAATCCAGGAACGTACAAGTAGTGGAGCAGGCACACTACTACAAAAAAAGGAAAAAATGACCTAAATAAGACCCAATTAATGTCCTTTTTCACAGGGACGTCTCGGGCTGGGTAGTCGTATATTTTTAAGTTTGGCATCCTGAATTAATTTCAGGACGCCTCATATTAGGCGACCTGAATTAATTTCAGGACGCCTAATATGAGGCGTCCTGAATTAGTTTCAGGTCGCCTCATATGAGGCGTCCTGAAATTAATTCAGGTCACCTCATATGAGGCGTCCTTAATTAATTTCAGGTCGCCTCATATGAGGCGACCTGAATTATTTTCAGGACGCCTTGTTTAGTTTGTTTTTGTTCAATATGAGGCGTCCTTTGTTTACTTTCCGGACGTTTTATTTGAGTTTTTATTTTTAAAATGATACGTTTTATTTATATAAATTTCCAAATTGTCTGCAAAACAAGAATACAATATTTAAAATCCACTAGGTAGCCACAGTTTAAAAATAACCCTCCTTCATTAACATATATCAGGCTGATTTAACCGTGAAACATATAAACTAGTGCACAGTAACATTTGAAATACATGAAATTCATGATGACCATATCAACAACAATATAATGTCAAAATGAAATACATAAGGATGAACACAATGTCAAATTCGCACTAAACATTTGAACTAATGCACTACCGAGTACCAGCCAACAACAATGTCAAATTCACATAAAGATGTCTAGCCAAAACACGTCTCGAACAGTATCAACTTCTTCATCCAAGAACGGAGCAACACTATCAAAAAACTGTAAATTGGAAAACAAGCCATAAACTCAAGTGTGCAATCTATAAAAATATCAAATGCATTTGAGAATCATGGAGGGGTCACGTACATAAGTGTGCAATCTTCATATGGTTTCCCATATTCCTTCACAATGATCCTTTCTTGCATCATATTCTTCATCATCTATCAATTCTACTTCACGTGTTATAGGTGGATTTGTTGAGAAAGGGAGTGTATCATCAAGGTTCAGGCATTCTTTACCATACTTCTGTTTTTTACTTTGAAGCACAATAGACATTTTTTTATCAGCAGGATCTGTAACATAAAACACTTGCTTCGCCTGAATTGCTAGAATGAATGGCTCATCTCTATGACCAAGTCGTTGAAGGTCAACTGAGTCAAATCCAAATTTAGGATCTATGACAACAACATTATTGCTAACACACTTACATTTGAATAAAGCAACTTTGAACTTGTTGTAGTTCATCTCCCATATTTCTTCAATAACTCCATAATAAGCCATTGATGCTAAAACCGGGTTTTTGTCTTTCGAACTCGAAAAGTGCATGGATTCGTGCAATACCTTCTGCTAGAACCACTTTATGAATGTCTTCTTTTGCTCATTAGCTATTTGCATGTCGTTCTTCCTTGGATTCATATTCTTCAAACTCTTCCTTTGTTCATCAATGTATGGTTGAACCACTTCCATATTATTCAGGATGTACAAGTGTGCTTGCAACACCTCTTCACGAGGCATATTCTTCAGTCTGACTCCTCGAGTTCCCTCGCTTATCCCCTCGTCATGCTGAGATTGTATCGTCGCCCCTAATAGATAATCCTTGCAGAAGTCCATAGCCTCTTCAACTACATATCTCTCAACTATTGAGGCTTCCGGTCGATAAGGATTTTTAGAATATCCTTTTAAGATCTTCATGTATCGCTCGAAAGGGTACATCCACCTTAGGTAAACTGGACCACACAGCCTTACCTCCCTTACCAAGTGTACTATCAAATGCACCATTATATCAAAAAATGCAGGAGGAAAATGCATTTCTAGTTGGGACAAAATAATAGAACTCTCATTTTCCAATTCATCCAGCTTTTCAATGTCAATGACTTTGTTACAGATAGCATTAAAGAAAATACTCAATCTTGTTATAGTGGTTCGCACTTCATCTTTCATAATGCCTCTAATTGCTACTGGTAATAGTTGTTGCATTAACACATGATAATCATGGGACTTCATTCCCACTAACTTCAAATCGTCCATTGAAACACACCTTCTCAAATTAGAAGAATATCCTTGTGGAACCTTAATGTCATATAGACACCCACACAAACTTTGTTTTCTCCGCTTTTGATAGTGTATGAGTTGTTGGCTCCATGTATGCCCTCTTACCATCTTCCATTACTTGTGGATGTAACCTTTCTCTTATTCCCATATCAACCAGGTCTAGGCTCGCACTAATTTCATCCTTAGTCTTCCCTGGTATGTGCAAAAGAGTACTGACAAGGCTATCGCAAACATTTTTCTCCACATGCATCACATCGAGACTGTGTCTGACATCAAGACTACGCCAATATGGAAGATCAAAGAAAATTGACCTCTTCTTCCATATATTTTTCCGACCCACAATCCTTTGCTTCTTACCCAATATTACATTGATATGCTTCACCCGGCTATAAACTTCCTCTTCGGTCAATGCCTTTGGAGCCGTTCTATGATCCGGTTGGCCGTTAAAACGCTTTCTTAACTTACGATACGGGTGGAACCAATGAAGAAACCTCCTGTGACCGAGGTAGACCGTTTTTTTCCCGTGCTTTAGTTGATGGAAGTCGTATGTTCGCTTCACATATTGGACATGCTTTATGCCCCTTCACACTGTACCTGACAAATTTCCGTAAGCGGGAAAGTCGTTTATCGTGGTAAATATCATTGCACGCAACTTGAAGGACTCCTTCTTATATGCATCAAACACATCTACGCCTTCCTCCCACAACTTCTTCAAATCCTCAATCAAAGGCGCCAAGTACACATCGATATTGTTCCCGGGCTGTTTTGGTCCAGAAATCATCATAGAAAGCATCACGAACTTGCGTTTCATACATAGCCAGGGAGGTAAGTTGTATATTACAAGAAGAACTGGCCATGCACTGTGGGTGCTACTAAGAGTTCGATACGGATTGAAGCCATCTGTACAAAGCCCCAACCGAAGGTTTCTTGGCTCACTGCCAAATTGAGGGAACATTTCGTCTATTTTCTTCCATTGTAGAGAGTCAGCCGGGTGCCGAAGATATTTTCCGTCAGATACTCTCTCATCAGAATGCCATCTCAACTTCTTCGCCGTTGCCTCACTAGTAAACAGACACTTAAACCGCGGTATTATTTGAAGATACCACAATGCCTTCAAAGGTTGCCTTTTTGTTGTCTTATCTCCAGAACCACCACCTTTTTTCTTCACTTTGTATCTTGAAGTTTTACACTTCGGACAATTACTAAGGCCTTCATACTCATTTCTGTACAATATGCAGTCATTAGGGCAGCTGTGTATCTTTTCATACTCCATGCCCATGGTAGACAAGATTTTCTTCGATTCATACATACGATTTGGAAGTACATTATCATCTGGCAACATATCACACAACAATTCAAGCAATGACGTGAAATCGCTATCGGTCCACCCACAAGTTGCCTTTAAGTTGACCAATTGTAAGGTCCCAGTCAACCGTGTATACTTAGTACACCCAGGAAACAAAGGTGTCTCCCGCATCACTCCGGACGCTATCATATTCATGCGATTGTGCAAAGATTCTACCTCAACATCATGAATCATCCTCTCCATTCCATCATCATCATCATCTACCTCTAGTTCATTTTGGTGGGACGCACTGGTACTTACTTCCTCACCATGCCATATCCACGTTGTGTATCGAAGGTTTATTCCATCACAAATTAGGTGATCCCTTATATCAGGAATATCCCTTCGAATCCCATTTAAACAATTAACACATGGACAATAATACATCCCATTTTTTGTAGCCACATTCCTTCTAGTAAATTCAATAAACTCTTCCACCCCATTCTCATATTCTTCACTAGTTCTCAAAGCATTCATCCAACTATGACCCATTTTATTATCACCTAAGACATTTCCAACAACAGTAAAGTTCATAACAACTTCAAGAATGACATGATTCATATTCTCAATCTTGTAAAAAAAAAAAAATTCGGCAGCATTTCCCCTTAACAGTAAGACATCCCAAAATTTCAACAACAAACCATTTCAACATAATTCTACAAAACTTACTAACTAAGGAAATTTCGATGCTTGAAATTTATTTGCTCAATTCAACCTAAAGACAACAACAATAAAGACAACCTTAGAGGGATATTCTTGCATGTTTTCTAACTATTATTTAAGACCAAATGCTCCCTCAGTTTCTAGTACCAGTACAACGGATAATAACCCTACAAATGTACATGTAACTACAATTTGGTGAAAATCCATATGCTTGCAAATTGAGCTATGTTTCGAGGGCCATCAATTTAGCTTCTTCTTTAATTAAAACACCTCTAGGATCTCTAAACTTTGAACTCTCTCGAAGAGTTTTGTTGCTATCTCTGTTTTCACTTCTTCTGAAATATCATTAATGGAAAAGTGCTGAATCGAGATGCCAACTTATAAAGAATGGACTGCGGAGCTACCATTCCTCTTGGATATATACGTCAGGCAGTGTCATATATAGACAATTGAATTTAATGGCTTTGGGCCACACAAACGAGTTGATATAGCGGTATATATTTTAATAAAACTTCCTTGAGACTATTAGGTACTTATCAGATGACAAATATCCATTATAGCCTTTCTCATTATACCCACCCAATATGTATTCTATGTACTACATCTCCATTCATTTTACCATCATGATATAATATAATTGATTCCAAATATATGAACTTTGTTACCTGTAGTATATGTGATTTAATAATATCTCAATTTACCTTTCAAATCACTCTCTAAACTACCTGTTATCAAATTTACCATGCATATATTATATCTTGTTTCTACTCAAGTTAAAATTCTTCAACTCCCAGGTCATTCTTCATAACTAACTTGTACACAAGTTTAAAGTTAATAATCTCTTGTATTGATTTTGAAATGAGAACTATATCAATCATCAATAAAAAGGAGATGTTTAAAAATTACATCTTGTATATGTATATGCTCAGTTAAAACGTTATTGAAACAATGTCAAACAAGTAAGGACTCAAGCTAACATAGAGTTAGTTCAACGGTGTAAAGTCCCGCCAGAGATCTCTTCGGGTCTTGAGTTTGAGTCCCTGAGGAGACACCTGAGATGATAGGGGCACCCTCAAACCTCGAAGCTAGAGTAGTTAGTTGCTTGAATACCTAGCAATAGGATTTCAAAAAAGCAGCGGACACCAATTGATAGAATAAAAAAAAAGTAAGGACTCAAACTAGTTGTTACTCCTTCGTATGTATGATGGGGGTTGTGAATGAACAAAAGAGCAAAGCAGAAGGAAATAATAAGGAGAGGCTTTGGGAGTGAATGAGATTGAAAGGAGGAAGATAGACCAACTAGCCACCACAAAGAGTCCGGAATTGCTGATGTGCATTGAAGAGCAAAGTACGTGGTAATCATGCAAATAAGAAGGGAGCTGACTAAACCTAGTGGATCATCTAGGTAATGGTAAAGGAGGAGAAGGTGAAGAACAAACAGAACCAGCTAGATCTGTAGGAAGGGAAAAACCTAATGAATCCAGAAGACTAGGAGAAGAAGTAGGAAAATCCAAAGAGGGTAATTCTTGAGGTAAAGGGATGGTATTTGGAAGGGAAGGTGACTCTATATTGCAAAAAGGAAATAGAGATTCATAAAAATGAACATTTCTAGAAATTAGAATATGACGAGTATGCAAATTCAAAGTGAGAAAACCCTTAGTACCATGTTAGAAACTAAGACAAGTTTAGTGCGTTGTTGAGTAATGGTAGAAGTAAAACAAAGACAACCAAAAACTCTAAGATTGCTCAAATCTAGACATTTTTGAAATAATAGTACAAAAGGGGATTTATGATTCAAAACAATAGTAGATAAACGATTGATAAGGTAAATGGCATGGGAATTGCATATTTATGAACATGTTAGCATTAATCATTCAATCAAATCAAATAACGAACAATTCACTTACAGGAACAAAGTATGCACGTACACAAATGTCTAGGTGACTGTCTCAGAAATTTTATATACGTATTTTTTCCTGTTGTACAAGTTGTTGAGGTGACCGTCTCAGAAATCCCATTTATTATCATATCGGTTTATATAGCATGAGAGCCATCAGAAATGTCTCTGACGTGTTTGAAGCCCAAGTTGCAGCAAAGTGTTAACCACGCAATCCCTTGTATTTTAATAAATTTATTTTGAAATTAATATAAAAATGAAAGAAATAAACAAAATAACATGTTAGAAAATCTTACTTTATGTGTTTTCTCATATTCCTTCGCAATGATCACTTCTAGCTGCATAGTCTTCATCATCTACGAATTCGAAAACTTCACTTGCTATTGGTGGATTTGTAGTGAAAGGTGGTGTGTCGTCAAGATTCAAAATTGGATCACCATCCTTCTATTTTTTACTTTGGAGTACAATGGACAAATTTTTATTCTCAGGATCGGTGACATAAATGCTTGTTTCGCCTGCCTTGCTAGAATGAAGGGCTCATCTTTATAACTAGCCCTATGAAGATCAACTGAGGTAATTCCAAATTTATCTATTTGCACAACATTATTGTTCACCCACTGACATTTGAATAAAGGGACTGTGAACTTGGTGTAATTAATCTCCATTATGTCTTCGATAACTCCATAATAGGCCATGGATGCCAATACGGGGTTTTTATCTTTCGAACTAGAAAAGTGCATTGACTCAGCTACCACTGTCACCCCACTATTTTGCATAGTACTTCTATCATCCTGGCCTTTTGTATAGAAAGAATACCCATTTATATCATATGCGCACCAACTGTCGACTTCAAAAGAAGGCCCCCAAGCCAACCATTTGATTGTCTCAGACACATTGGTCTCATGCGAAACCTTTTTCTTGAACCACTCTATGAATGTCTTGTTTAGCTCGTTAGCTATCTGCCTGTCATTTTTCCTTGGATATATCTGCTTTAAACTCTCTCTATGTTCATCTAAGTACGACTGAACTTCTTCCATATTAGTCAAGATATACAGGTGTGCTTGCAACACCTCTTCACGTCTCATACTCTTCACTCTGAGCCCTCGTGTTCCCTGATTTCTACCCTTTTCATTATGAGACTGAGTCTTCGACGTTGACATATATTCTTTGCAAAACTCCATAGCCTCTTCAACCACATATCTCTCAACGATTGAGGCTTCAGGTCGATAAGGATTTTTAGAATACCCTTTTAAGATCTTCATGTATCACTCAAAAGGGTACATCCACCTTAGATAGACTGGGCCATACAGTCTTATCTCCCTTACCAGATGAACCATCAAATGCACCATTATATCAAAAAATGCAAGGGCAAAATGCATCTCTAGTTCGGATAGAATGAGATAACAATCATTCTCCAATTCGTCCAACTTTTCAATCTCAACAACTTTGCTAAAAATAGCATTAAAGAAAAGACACAACCTTGTTATCGTGCTTCGCACATCGTCTTTCATAATGCCTCTAATAGCTACAGGTAATAGTTGTTGCATCAATACGTGGCAATCATGATACTTCATTCCTACTAACTTTAAATCTTCCACCGAGGCAAGCCTTCTCACATTAGATGAATACCCTTATGGCACCTTAATGCCATGCAAACACCCACACAAACTTTTTTTCTCGGCATTTGACAATGTATGCGCTGATGGCTCCAGATACGCTCTCTTACCATCATCTTTTAGTTGTGGGTGTAGCCGTTCTCTTATTCCCATTTCAACCAAGTCAAGTCTCGCGGTAATTCCATCTTTAGTTTTCCCCGGTATGTGCAAAAGAGTACCAAGAAGGCTATCACACACATTTTTCTCCACATACATCACATCAATATTGTGTCTCACATCAAGATTGCACCAATATGGAAGATCAAAGAAAATTGACCTCTTCTTCCATATGTTCTTCTCACTCGCAGTCCTATGATTCTTACCGAATAAGGTGACATTTCTTCTTTCAACCCGACTATAAACCTCCTCTCCAGTTAATGGCTTTGGAGCCATCCCATTCTCTTGCAGATCGTTAAAACTCTTTTTTAGCTTACGGTACGGGTGTGACCGAGGAAGAAATCGCCTATGCCCAAGGTAGACCGTTTTCCTTCCGTGCTTAAGTTGATGAGAGTGTGTGCCATCTTCACATATAGGACACATGCTTTATGCCCTTTCACACTTTACCCTGACAAGTTTTCGTATGCAGGAAAGTCATTTATCGTGGTTAAAATCATTGCACGTAGCTTAAAGGACTCCTGCTTATAGGCATCAAAGACATCTACGCCATCCTCCCACAACGTCTTTAAGTCCTCCACCAAAGGTGCCAAGTAGACATCAATATCGTTCCCTGGCTGTTTTGGTCCTGATATCATCATAGAAAGCATCATATGCTTGCATTTCATACACAACTAGGGAGGTAAGTTGTAAATCACCAGGAGAACCGGCCATGCACTATGTGTACTACTAAGAGTACCGTAAGTTGTAAATCACCAGGAGAACCGGCCAAGCCGAAAGTTTCTCGGCTCAGTGCCAAAACTTAGAAACATTTCATATATTTTCTTCCATTGAGGAGAGTCAGCCGGGTGCCGAAGGTATTTTCCATCACATGTTCTCTCATCAGCATGCCATCTCAACTTCTTTGCTTCTTTCGCATTTGAATACATTCGCTTCAACCGTAGTATAATTGGAAGATACCACAAAACCTTCAAAGGTTGCCTTTTACTTGTCTCATCACCACAGCCACCATCCACTTTCTTCACTTTGTACCGTGAAGTTTTACATTGCGATCACTCACTTAATCCTTTATACTCCTTTATGTACAATAAGCAGTCATTAGGGAAAGCATGTATCTTTTTATACTCCATACCCATCGTACACAAGATTTTCTTGGCCTCATACATACGTTTTGGAAGTACATTATCCTCTGGAAACATATCACACAACAATTTAAGTAACATAGTGAAACTGCTGTCGGTCTACCCACAAGTTGCCTTTAAGTTCACCAAATGCAAAATAGCTGACAAGCGTGTATACTTAGTACACCCAGGGTACAAAGGTGTCTCAGCATCACTCCGCACGCTATCATATACACTTGATTGTGCAAAATACTCCACCCCAACATCGTGAATCATTTCCCCCATTCTATCTTCACCCAAGACATCCAAATCTTCCTTCTCGTGGGCGGCACGAGCAGTCAGTTCCTCACCATGCCATATCCATCTTTTGTACCGAAGATTTATTCCATCACAAATTAAGTGATCTCTTATATCATCTACATCCAGTGGAATCACATTTAAACAGTAGACACAAGGACAAAAAAAACTTCCCATAAACACAAGGCACATTCATTTTGGCAAATTCAATAAACTCTTCCACCCCATTCTCATATTCATCACTAGTTCTCAATGTATTCATCCAGCTGCGATCCATTTTATTACCACCTATTCGAAATTCAATAGCACACCCAACCTTAGAACAATTGTCATTATGATATAGATTCTAAAAGCAAGCAATATAATCTATTTCCTACAATCTAAGGGAGTAAGAGCTGAATGCAATATGATGGGTCAAAAATATTCCCCACTCATCAAAAATGAGAACCAACAAAAAAAGTCATTAAAAGTATGGAGATCAAAACTAAAACTTATACTTAATTATAGTTAACACATCTTAACATCATCAAATAAAAATCAATTGTTGAACTATAAGGATAAAAAACTATAATATTCTGAAAACTACAATGGTTTAATCAAATCGAAATCAATCAAAATGAATATGGGTGAAGTAATGGTGGGATGCCTTAATCATTTTTTAACAATTTCAGCAGCTAGCATTTCCCCTTATAAGTAAGACATCCAAACAATAGAATAAAGATATACAAACCAGGTCCTGCGTACCTTGACCTTCGCTTCTTGCTGACGGTCAACCAACTTGAATCAGGATAGAACACACGGCGGAGAGAAATTGCTCAATGAACTATCAGCTAAAAAGTCACATTTTGAATAGGAAATTTAATCAATTTCTGGTTCTTCTTTTAAGTCTTGGATCTAAGAAAACATAACATCAAACAGATAGAGAGCGGAGAAGTAAAAAGAAACACAACTCAGTGAAGACACAGCACAAACCTGAAGGAGAATAGAGCGTATATACGGCACAGACACAACAAAGTGAAGAAAGGGCCAATACAGAGTAAGAGAAAAACAGCTGGAGAAGCTTTTTACGACGAGTGCCGTTGAAGTGAACGCGCGACGAAGTAGGAGGTGGAGGGACTGTAGCTGGAAGAACAGAACAAGCTTAGGGCGCAAACGATTAGGAGGAACTGTAGCTGGAAACCACAGAGTTAGAGAAACAGAACAGGCAGGCTGCTTGTTGGTAAAAAGCCTTCAGGCTGAGGGGTTGGAGGAGGATGTACGCGGCTGGTTGCTTGTTGGTAAAAACTAAAAAGCCTTGGGGCTGTGGGTTTCGAGGAGGGGAGAGGTATGCGCGCGCAAGTGATGGAGGGTTAGTTTCAAAAATTTTAATAAGACATGTCCTGAAACGTCCGTTAATATGAAAACAGTCTTTATATAATTTTTAATATGTTTATCCTTTATAAGTTATTTTAAAGGTGGTGAATTTATACACGACTGCTATAAGAAACTGTCTTAGAAATAACTCTTTTGTAACGACGGTCTCATTAGATTGTCGTATATGATGTATTTTAAACTTCCGTGTTTATAAAAAATGTGTTTCAATTAATGATGCAATTCATTATATTTAATTATGCCTTAGCTTACTGCATGAACACCCTTTTCTTTAATTATTTCACAATTGGAAAGAAACAAAGGAAGAAATTCACGACAAGAGAGAAATTAAATGAAAATTTATAAATAATACATAAACTTGATTAAATAATATTACATGTCTAATTATCGTTTGACATGATCTGTATAATTTTCCCTCTAATTTGGTCACGATAATGAGTTAATGACTCATTTCATCGGAATCGGATGGGACATGTATATAATACTGATGTCATCGAAAATATATTTTCCCCAATCCTCTGCTCATGTTGATTAACAAGTTGTGTCTTATAAACTGTACATTATATTGTGTCTTTTCAAATTTACTTTGAGATTGATTACTAACATATTAATTCTTTAATATCGATATGGGCGACGAGTCGGGTGTATATAATACTCTCGTGATTAAATATTGGAAGCCCTCTATCTAACACAAACTCGAGTTTCCTATTACAAACTTGAGTTTTCCTTAGTTTGAAAAACTTAAGAGTGCTCTCTGTATGACACAAACTAGAGTTTTGTCATGATTAGAAAATTTGATCTACTCTCTGTCAAGTCAAAACTCGAGTTTGTCTTTGACAGTAAGTTTTTCAACCTAACAAAGACAAACTTCCATTTGAGTTTACAATTGTCAGTTATCATCAAAACATATGGAGAACTAACATTCTCCCCCTTTTTTTTGATGATGACAACACTTGTAAACCAAAAGTTCAAAGAGTTCGACAGATTTGAGCATTTGAAAATACTTTGCAAAAACAATATGAAATGCACAATGACAGAAACATATATCAGAGTTGAAGTCGGAAGTAGCAGAAGAAAATAAAATTGGAAATTGACATTCATATTATATCACAAGAGATTACATAGCATTGTCATTTCATATCAGCAAAAAGGCAGTTCATTACAACAGACATCAGTTAGACAAAATGCACAACTACAACTTAGAAAACCTAGTTAGGAGATATAGAAGCTAAGCAGCAACTTGCGGCCAATACAACATTTGAGAAGGCCAAACTTAAATTAAAGAAATATTGTTCTATATCTTAGAAGGAACAAAAAGTTCACGGGTATAACTTGAACTAAATATTCATGTGATTAACATAAAGTATGTCGGAAAATGCTAGCTAATGTATGCAAATAGTAATGTTCTCTTTGTTTACATTATGGTGTATATATATAACTGGCCCCCCAGTGGCTACTATCAAGCATTCATGAAAGGCACCCAATGAACGCGTTCTTCATAGACTGTTAACTCATAATCTAAATTTCTTAGCGCTGCCATTGCTTCCAAACAATACTAAGTGATTAACAATCACAGAGATGGCTTGATAGTCCATATCCCCCCCTTTTTTATACAAACCCAGAACAGAGACTAGAGAATACTGAGTAATAAACAAACAATATCCAGAACAGAAAACAAAGTAACTTATTAAGTCACACAGAACAGAGAATAAAGAAAATCCCAGAAAAAAGATTACAGAAAACTAAGCGACATCACATTATACACCTACCATATATACTAATAGAATCACGTGAAATGCTACAGAAAGGAATTCAAAAAGCTCTGCCAATCTGTTAGAGAGTAGTAATGGCGAAAGAAAAAAAAATTGAGAAGAAACACGAGTATCCAGTTTTGATACCATAAAGTGGTTTAGCATGAAGAGAAAGTAAAATTTCAGAATAATATTAATTGCTTAAACTGATACACGTATGATACAAGTGCCCTTTATATAGACATAGACACATGAATAAGGAATCTAGAAGTATTTAAACATACTGTTATCCCAACTAATCTGTTATTCTAACTAAGATATATACACTAATACTACGGTAATGAGTTAATCTTACGCTTCAACCATCCCAGCAAGTACCCAGCATCACCATATTTATTGAAAGAGATTAACATTTGCCACGCAGTGTTGTTCTCCAAAATATCGTAACATCGGTTTCGAAAGTCTTCATCATTATGGAATTATCAACTCCATCCAGCACCTTTAAAGCATCATCGATAGAAGTGTCTCTTTGTTCAAAGGTTACTGAGGGTGACTCCCTGTATATACTAAGAGCATCCGCTAGCCCTCTTTTATTCCTTCTTCCCTCAACAGATCCTTCAGACTTCCTTTTCCCCCGGCTTCTTGACCCAGGGTTACCAGCTGATGGAATAATGCTTTTCAAGCCTATGCCTCTCATCGGATCCGTCACTCCTGTACTGTGCAATGGTTCGTCACAAAACGCATCATCTTCGCTGTCCCCTGAGCCTTCAGAGGGCAAGTCTGAATGTTCCTGCTATCTCAGAGGCTGTTTGGAATTGGGTGAAAATAAATGCTTTGGGGGGGGGACTCGGCCTCCACAGCCTCTACATCAGTTGACCCCTCGAAAACCGCTTTCATTTGTTCTTCAAGCTTGAGGCCGCCGAGCCTAAAGCTTTTATATGCTTTGTTCTCCTGCATGTATATGTGAAACCAAAAAGCAATTAATTAACCAAAATGACACTATTGACAGAAAAAAAAAAATTAAAGCATAAGTTAGTATGGTCAAATTTTACCTTTATCTTCTGCGTCAAGTGTCAACCACTCCCCTGATGCGAAGATATTACCCGTTCCATCTTCTTTGTCCGCACCAGGCTCTTTGAGAAGTTGTTCCCAAGCTCCGTACAGTTTCCACAGGCCATTCAACTTACGCTGCAAGTGCCTCCTCTCATAATCTTTTGAAGCCTTGCTATTAAATGTGGGCACAATATACTTCCATGCTCGGGGACTATATTTCTTTCCATGCCCTTCCCCTTCTACTATTTGCTCCATGCAGGCCTCTAGAAGAGCCTTAGTTGCGCCATCATCCCAGGAAACTCTACTCATATTTCTATAGTAATCCGTTGTCCATAATCAAGCTCAAATAATAAAAATACATGCAGAAAATAGAAAATACATGGCCGAACACATTGCAAAAAAAAAAAAGGCTGTGTGAGATAGAAAATATAAAAGAAATACATAAATTGCGTAACAAATAATAAAAATATGCTACTGGGAGGTTTGATGTGTGCTAAAGAAGGCTTGAAATTTGAAAATGAAAGTGATGATTATATATCCAAAACAACCAACTTTTTCCAAAATGGTCATAACAGACAGTAAGAGGCAATGGTCAGAATTTGACAAACATTAAAAGGAACACCTAGGGAACTTTAAATTAGGAATTAAAGCTTCCAGGCAAAAAGATATCACCGAATTGGAGAGAAAATCGACTACAAGAGAAGCTAACCTTTACTGCCTAGCTGCGAGAGGGAAACCAGCTGCAATCACCGCTACGAGAGGAGAGGGAGCGCGTTGGATCGGTCTCCTTCGACGAGGAGAAATGAGTGATAAGAGGGAGAAATATGCAGCTGAGCACGTTGGATCAGTCTGCTTCTACGAAGAGAAATGAGTGATAAGAGGGAGAAATATGTAGCTAATCGATGAGCGCAAATTAATTACTTAGGGTTACGTCGGTGCAAATATTTAAGGGGTTGGTTGGATAGGTTGAAATATAGACGACCGGTGTATATAGCGCTGTCATTGAATCTTTTAGGGTCTAATAAACAGTTTACAGTTGTGTCTTTTCAAAATTACTTAGAGATTGATTACTAACATATTAATTCTTTAATATCAATATAGGCGATATAATACTCTCGTTGAAAGATTTACACTATACAACTATATTGAAAAACAATATAATATATCAATATAGTGGTTCATTGTTATGAATGGGGTTCGGTTGATTTTCGCCACATGCAGTGATGAAGATCTATATATGATGGAAATGGTTTGAGCGAGGCAATGGCGGAACCTCATTGTGGCCAGTTGGGGCGTTGGCCCCAGCTGGCCTTCTCTTATCTTATGTATTTATATATATGTATCATATAATATTTTATTTTGGCCAATAATTTGGCCCCAGCTAAGTATTTTATTCTACGTATTTTACTCTTTTTAATGAGGGTAATAGTGTTGATTAGTGAAATTTTGGGATTATGATTTTAGGAAAGTCTTGAGTTTTGACAATAGATGACTATATATATGTAGAGGATGATTCATGGCTAATTTTAATCAGTATGGATTTATTATTTAGTTGTCTTATGATTTTATAATGAATTTCTCTTTTAAAAAATAGATTATAATAGGTTATTTGCTTAGCTAAAATTAAATCAGATCATCATACTTTTTAAAATACATATTTAAGTGTTAATTTTATTAAATTTCATTATACATATTATTATGATTGTGTTTGTGATATCTTTAGGATAATGTTTGGTTCATTACTCATTGAGCTGTAAGAGTAAAGTAAAATTCTTGTTTGAGATGCCTACTGAAAATGTGATCATTTTATATCTTGTTTTGATTTCTAATTGTCGGTTATTATTTATTTGTATTTTTAATGTTATGCGATATTATTTAGTAAACATAGTTCAACATGTTTATTTTTTGGCCCGGGCTAAAAATATTCTCTGGTTCCGCCACTGCAGCGAGGCAAGAAAATTTTATGAAGCTTGAAGATATATGTCAATATTACGGATTTCGACTTAATGCGACGATCTTTACTGCCTATTCAGATGTACACATACTTCGTCCTTCTGGCCGGTCATACTGCAATTATGCAACAACGTAATAATATATATCCTAATTTCTTCAGGTCATGTTATTTGTTTTTCTTTGATTGTAGTTTAAACTGATGAAAAAGTAGTATCATCTTTCATCTCATCCTCGTCGAGAGTTGTCACACATTTTCTTTTATTTTTGTTATCTCATACAGCAACTGATTGTATCGAAGTAATCGAACCACTCGTTAATATTGCGTTAATTTTTTTTCCTGATTTTAAGCTACGAGAACAGGGGATCAGAGGCTCGACCTGAGCCCAAGACACCAGATTGCTGATATGACGACCAATCATTTTTTTGTTTCTTATTGATATCTATCTTCTTAACTAATAGTCAAATATACATTAAAGACAACTTTGTTAAGACCACCCAAGCTAGACTTTAATTTGCTTGAAGCATCTCAGAAGCATGGCCAATCCCATCGAGGGGAGGCATCCCGACTCAAGGAGATGCTTCAAGGAGTAGAATAATCCCAATTAAATTCTTACGAAATAGAGACCAATGCACTAAGATGGAGACTAATAATCTTGGCAATATATATCACCGCGCGCAACCACAATTGTATATGTTGGAGGATGATCGAAGAAAGCTTAAAGATTGCAGTTGAGCAAGTAATAATTAAGCACGGCAAGAAAACTTAGTGAGGAGATAGAAGCTAAGCAGCTTGCAGCCAAGACAGCATTTGAATATGGCCAAACTCAAACTAGAGCTAGAAATAGTGTTGTATATCTTAGAAGGAAGAACAAAAAGTACCCCGCGAGGTATAACTTGAACTAGCTTAGCTAGATATTCATGTGAGCAACATATATAAAGTATATAAGTCAGAAAATGCTATATATCTTATGTATGCAAGTAGTAATGTTCTCTCTGTTTACATGTTTATATGGTGTTATATATATATATTGGCCGGCCCCCCAGTGCATTATATGCATGGCTGCTATAAAGCATTCATAGCTTAAGTTATGTTTTTCATTTTTGTGTCAATTTCATGTCTTTGGCAAGTTCTTATTTTGCAACAATATAATAGCTAGCGGCTACCTGCATGTGAATGGTGCGGCAGCTGGTTTAATTTTTTTAATTTCCTGCAGAATTATTGAAAAAAAAATATATATATATATATATATATATATATATATATATATACACTTGAAATGTAGTGCTGTGGGAATTTGTTTGTTTAATTGGACTGTCTTTGCGCAAAGGCACCCAATATGCTGATGTGTCCAAGAGTGATAATTTTTTAGAGGGGCGGAAAGCTGGTATAGGAATATGTGAGCTTATTAATAAGGGTTGTTCAAAATAATTAATAAGGGTGGGAATATGTGAGCTTATCAATAAGGATTGTTCAAAATATTTAATACTGTCTTCAATCGCTGCAAAACTTTCAGATAGGTGATCATATCATATCATACGGTCTGAAAGACCCAACTGTTTGCCCACATGGTCAACTGTTAATATAACCAGTCGTGGTATATTTTTACGTTACAACGACATATGTGTAACATCCCAAATTTATGGAATTTGGAATAACCGCCTTAAATATTTTAGTGCGTACATGAATGTGTTCTTTCAAAAAAATATGTGATGTCACTATTCACGTATACGACACTATTCACGTGTACAGCACTATTCATGTATACGACACTATTCACGTATACATTATGAAAATTTTGTCTGAGTATATGAGTGATTACTGGAATTTAAGGTTTATTTTTCTAGTTATTAAGAGGCTAAATATTGGCTTAGTAATACTAATGTCAATATTTTATGGGAAGAAGTATCCTATATGGGATTAAAAGGTTATTCTCATCACTCATTTGAGTTTGCAATTTAGTAAAGTAAAATACGTGGGTGCAACTAAAAGCCTTGCAGAGGTCAATTTGGGATTGAGACCCATGAATAGTATTTTACTATTCATGCATAGTACTTACTATTCATACGGGACCCACGTCAAAATTATTCAGGCTGCCGACAGTTTTGTGCGTGTTTTGAAAAATGTCACGCGGGTCCCACGTAATAGTGATTTATTATTAAAATAATAATATAACATTTAAAGTGTGGGACCCACTGGCAAATATTTTCTCCAAAGCAGCCACGCATTCACATGAAAGGTTTGATTTTGGCATGGAGAAAATTACGTAAAATGACAAAGAGGTGTAAATTACATTGAAGGACCCATTTTCCTCTTCTTTTAAAATGCACGCACGCAGTTCATTTCCTTCCTTTCGTTCCTACTTAGCAACGATGCAGAAGAGAGAAAGAGGGAGGGAATGAAAGATCATAAGGAGGAAGAAGAAGGAAATGGAAGAAGATGATGTAAAGATTTGTTAAGAGTAAGGTAATCTCTTAAGTTATGGATTTGTAATCCCTAGTTCTTCTCTATTTCTACTTCCTATTTGTGGAAAGCTCTTCAGTCTAGTATTTTTGGGAGATATGGCCAAAGGTTAAAGAGGTTACGGAAAAGAGAGAAATCTGCAAGATTTACTAAAGAAAGATTAAGGTAAAGCTTGTAATGCTCTTTTTAGTTTGGTATTATGCATTTTCTAAGGATTAGAAATCATATATGATGGCAATTGGATGGAAAGTGCAAGTTATTATAGTAATTTACGCTTTTGGAAATAATAGTAAATTTGTTACCATGAATTTATTTACTAATGCAGTAAATATTTATTTACCGTCACAGTAAATATTATTTACCGGCATAGTGAATATTATTTACCGGGGTAGTAAATCAATAGTAAATTACTATTCATGAATACGACACTATTCATGTATACGGAGTACTGTTGAAATAGTGTCACTGTAGCAATAGTGTTACTGTTGAAATAGTATCACAGTAGCAATAGTGTTACTGTTGAAATAGTATTACTGTAGCAATAGCGTCACTGTAGCAGAATACGGTATTGTAGCAGTATACGGTACTGTAGCATCCGAAGAAGTTTTCCAAAGTTTTGAAAAATGGTATTTAAAATAATACCATGTAATTTAGAAAGGAAAATATTGATGGATTGGAAAACTATGAGAAGCATTAAAACAATTTATATAGTGTTAGTATTGTTAAACGTGAAGAAGTGACTAATGACAATGATAAACATTTATAGGCGTACCTAGACACCTCTACTGATCCCAACACCTACCGGACGGAAATTTAAGGACTCAATTTTGAGGTGGGTAACTGTTATCTTGTTAGCTTGTATGTATGTATGCATGTATGACTGATCATGTTTAATTGCTAGATGATTTACATGTTTATTTTCTTAGCTATGAATTTGAGGCTGCGTGTCTCATAGGGCTGCGGTCCTTGGCTGTTAGTTGCGGTTAACGGTGCGACTTGTTTATTGTGAATTATTCTATGCTTATACATGTGTTGTACTGTTGTTTACATTACATATTTGTGTATGAGATTAACTGTTACCCCTGGGGTTCATTCATTTGAACTCCAGATCGCATGAAAGAAATAGGAAGTGGATCAGGATCAAGAGGAAAGATGTAGTTGTAAGGATTACAACAGATGGTATTTTCTGGAAAAGTATGTGTAGATGGACAGTATTTTATCGTTTATCATTTGTCTAATTTGGATTACTGTATTAAGATCACACTGTGGGGTAGTTATCGTTCATGTAAGATTCATCCTCATGTTTTCGAACTTAGTTATTTGATTAATTTTTTATTCCGCTATTAAGTCGTCCAAATCATTACGATGCATGTACGTTATAACTCTGATAAAATAGGCGTATTTAGGTCGGGTTTTACATGTTGGTATCAGAGCATCAATTTTGGACAAAGTTTTTGAAAAAGGATTTACAAAAATTAGTTGTTTTGAAAACATGATGAGGATTTACTAGGGAGAATTACCCCCCAGACGCGCGTACGGTAGAGTATAGAAAACATCGCACGGAGGAGCGTTAAGGGAACTATGAGTTTATGGTGATGCCCTTTGGTTTGACTAATGCACCTGCAGTGTTCATGGACTATATGAATCAAATCTTTCGGGAGTACCTAGATCGATTTTTAGTAGTCTTCATTGATGACATTCTGATCTACTCCAAGGATAAAGAGGAACATGATCACCATCTGCGGCAAGTACTAAAAGTACTGAAAGGGAAGCCACTCTACGTCAAGCTGAGCAAGTGTGACTTTTGGCTTTTAGAAGTAAAATTTCTGGGCCATATGATATCACGAGATGGGGTCGCTATTGATTCAAGTAAGGTTGAAGAGACCAGAGACGGTAACTTAGATATAGAGTTTCTTGGGTACCGCAGATTCATAAAGGATTTCTCCAGGTTTACCTTGCCATTAACAAAGTTGACGTGAAAGAACCAATCAGTTGTTTGGGATGAGCGTTGTGAGGGTAGTTTCAGAGAACTGAGAGAGAGATTGACTACAACACCAGTGTTGATCATCCCAAATCCAGGGGAGACATATGTTGTCTATAGCGATGCTAGTAAGTATGGATTGGGATGTGTTGGCTTTGATTAGTTTTGATGATGTCTTATGTAGATGTCATTATTAAGAGAAAAAAGTTTGAATGATATATTTATCTTATACTTTGACTGATTCTTATATTTAATGTAGATGTAATGTTGATATGAAGAAGATGGAAGTTGGAATGGCTCAATTCGGAGTTAAAATGATCAAATACGAGCTTCAGGATGAATTGTCTCAAACTTCCGTCAATACTCGAGTATCAGGCTTCAATTGTTGAGTATGAGACTTCAATACCCGAGTATGTCACTTATATACTCGAGTATGGTATATAAACAGGTGCTTCTGTGCTTAAATCCCGACAATACCCGAGTATGCAAGGTCAATACTCGAGTACATCACTCTGTTCAGCTCTGTTCTACGTTCAGCTTCGGGCGACCTTTGGTAAATCGACAATATCTCCCAAACCAGAGATCGGATTAAGGTGAACCCAATTTTGTTGGAAACTAGACATCCAAACGGTTCTAGTCGCAGAATATTCAAGTCCAAATTAGGTCATATGAGAGAGCTATGAATTGTTTAAGATGAAAGTTACATCACCGTCACACTGCTGACCATGCCTCAGTGTTTTGGGTATATCTCCCAAACTAGAAATCCAATGAAGCTCAAATCGGTTCCATACGAAGGTAGACATCAAGGGCTTTCCATGGATATATAATATGATAATTTTGGAGTTCATACCAGGAAGTTATGATCTTCGAAAGTGAACACTCACGCAGGATAAGTTATACCCGAGTATGATAATTCACATACTCGAGTATTGACGCAGAAAACCAGTACGCTCTGTCGAAAGCTCGATGATGATTTTGTTATTTAATTCAAATTGATTCAGTCTTTAATGATTTGATTCCTAACCATTGACCATATAGAATTGCAATTACTGATATTTAAGTGCAGGATAATGAGGTAACAGATTGGGCAATAGGATTCACGCGTTTTCAGAAGTGCCTCTGCAAAAATGCAATGAATATTCAAAATGCAACAGAAATGTTGAAGAACAGACGCGTAGAAATGATGTACAGCAAAACAAAATCATGTCTACATTATGACCATCATTCCCAGAATTCCTCAAGCAATTGAATTCTGATTTGGTTGCTAGAATGGAAGGATTTCTTTTTGAATTCATACAGAAAGTTCAAACGGTCACCACCACCTCCATCCAACTAGTATAAATAGAGGAAGGGATCACCAGTGGAAACTACCCAAGTACACAGCAAATAAATCGATCAAAACATAATTACACTTTCAAGAGATTAGTTCCGCTAAGCTCTTGCGAGATACTTTCTGAATACTTCCTGCCAATACTTTCGAATACTTTATGAGACTGTGTCACAACTTGTTCTTCAGTGCTTATGGTTATCTGCTCTTAGAGAGAGTCATTCATCTATTACTATTTCTTGTAAGAATCTCGAGTATTGGGACTTTGAGATTGGGTCATTTGATTGCAACTTGTAAGGGGGAGTGTTATTCAAAAGAGAGGAATTGCTCCAAGAGTTACAGAGTGTGTAATCAAGCGGGTGTATCAATTACAACTTGTAAGGGGGAGTGGAGTCTGAAAGTGAGAGGACCATCCTTCGTTTACAAAGTGTATGATTGTTCTCAAAAGGATAGTGGATTGGAAATCTCAAGTGGAACTTGAGGACTGGACGTAGGTCAAGGATTGGGCCGAACCAGGATAAAGCACAGTTTGCATACTCTCTTCCTTATCTCTTACATTCCAGCATATATGTTTGAATGATTGCTTATCACCTTCTAAATTATTATTGTCATTCAAACTACCTTCAGTAATTTGCAGAAAGTTTTTAAAGTTCTAAGTTTTTAATCAAACACCCAATTCACCCCCCTCTTGGGTGATAGCCAAGTCTTTCATTTGGTATCAGAGTGGGTCTCTTGTTTAAAGGACTTAACCGTCTCAAGAGTTATCAATGGCTAATTCTAGGTGTTGCTTGCTTTCTGAAGGTTTTGATTATACTGTTCCACCGTTTTTCAAAGATACTGATTTTTGGTTTTGGAAAGCTAGAATGACTAGTTTTATCAAAGCAACTGATTTTGATATGTGGAATGTTTTTACAAATGTCTTTGATTTTAAACCGAGAAAGGATTGGACAGAAAAAGAAAAGAAAATGTTTTCATTGAACATTAGAGCAATGAAAATTTTGTATAGTGCTTTAACCGAAAATGATTTTATAAAAATCAAATGTTGCTCTAGTGCTAAAGATATTTGGGATACTCTTGATTCTATTTATACCTCTAACAAGTGTGTTGAAGTTGAAAGTGTTGACAGTTCATCTGAAACTATAAAGTGCATATCCACGATTGATGAACAATTGGAAGTAGAGAATGAAGAAGGAGAAATCTTAGAACACTTCTATGATCCAGTCAACATGAAAGAACAAGAAAGTGAGGATTCCCAAGAAGATCTGATCATGGACAATTATGATGAATCATCATCAGAAATTCTAGATGCACATGTGGTAAATAATTCCAATTCTTCTTGTGTAGTTAAGAAAAATGATTTTGAACAATTGCATAAAATTGTTCTTCAACCACTTATCGATTCTATTTTGAAAAGCAAAAATGTTTTCAATCATGCTGGAAAATTTATTGGGAAGAAAGATTATTCAAATGAGATTTATTTAAATTTCCATTTTGACAACCGACACAATACTTGCATAAAAGCTCATAATGCACATCATCATATTGTCGCAATTATTGTGGAAAATTTGGTCATATTTCTTACACATGCTATATTAAGAGAAATTCTAATGTAAGAAATAAATTTGTTTGGGTTCCTAAAGGACAATTAAGGTCCAATACTAACAGTCAAGGACCCAAGTATAAGTGGGTACCAAAATGTCCATCTAGTGCCTTGTGTGTGCAGATTGATTCCAAAAAGACTGTACATAAAGGTACACGAAGAGGAGTCCAAGAGTTTCTCATGAACCTAAAAGAAGATTCATATCGTTAGGAAAACTCATGGAGAAGCCATTGCTACAACCTTATCCTCAAATCATAAGAAGCAATGGATACCTATAAGAAGAGTATCATATACCTCAAGAACAAACTACCATAGAGTACCATTCAACTATCTTGAGGAGATCAAGAAGAGGAGAATCTCTCAAGTATCAACCAGAAGACTCTTGAAGTCTATATCCTCAGAGAGAACTTTGCAAATACCCATGGAAAGACATATGAAGAACCAATGGGTAAGCAAAGTCAATCCTCCAAGTACCTAAGGTAAAGGTATATAATAGTAAAACCTCCTATGCTATTACTTGAATTATATATTGAGGTTTTATATTTTGTAGCCTTAGGAATGAGCATTGCAAACTGTTTTGAAATTGATTTTTTTTTCACATCCCTTAAAAATCCACTTAATAAGTTTATAAAGAGATTGCAATGTTCAATAATTTAATTCTTTATGCATACATGATGATTTGAAAAGAAAGTATCTCTTTTATGCATAAAGTCATGATTAATTCATTGTGCTCAATTATGCTGAATTGATTATATTCATAAGAGCATGTGAATTTTGGTTCCTACAAGCTAACGATAATTGGATCCAAGTAAGGTTGGATACCTAGAAAGAAAAAGATTTATACAGTTTTGTAGGATCAAAGAAAGCTTCTCAAGAATGCAATATAGAGAAATGATCAAGTCTTGAGGAAGCTAAATAGGCTATGCTTGATGTTGATGGTGAACGTAAAAAAGGGAGACATCCATTTCAATCTATCTCAATTAAGCAAGCTTTTACAAGGACAAAGGGAATTATGGTGATATCTAACTCATACCCTGTATTGTGCTTATATGAGATTCATATTTGGGTAATGAGTAATTGTCCATTATTGCATTCCATTAGCAATCAATTTGTTATGACCTTTCAAATTTTTTTTTTTTCAGATTTCTAAATGGATCAAAAGTGAATATATGCATTACTTTCTGATTTCATATTTTTGAAATGCACAATTCTAAAATTGGTTTGATTCACCTTGTTTTGTAAAAAATGCATACAAACATCTTGAAATATGTTCATACTTTTATTGCATTCAAATAGTATTTCAAAATTGGAAGCTAATATCCTTGAATGACAAATATGCTTCAAAATTGTCTAGTTGGACTTTATGTCTAATAAGCTATCCATATATGAGTTTCAAGCCTATCTTCTAGAAAAGATTTCAATATGTGAAACTGTTATGCCTTATGCATAAATTCTCATTGGACAAGTTATTCCAAGTTTTATAAATGTTCATTAGTGCATTGAATGATAATGTATTAACCATTAAAGGAATAACTTACTAGGATAAAATTCTGGAACTCTAGTCATTTGAACTAATGAGTTTGTGCTTCATCATTCATGAATCCTAGTACTCATGTTGTTACTCAATTACATATACTTTGTCTTCATCCATATTTGAGTAACTATATTCAAATTCTTGCCTTGAATGTTCATATACTTTCAAGACTCTTTTCTAAGATGCAAGATTATCTTTTGGTTATAGCAAAGTCATTATATCTCTATTGTGCTAAGCATATTTCGATAATGATTTACCTTCATGACTTTTGCTTTTGAGGAAATTCTTCTACGTGTTAACTTCATTGTTTGACATGATCTCCAAAAACTGAAGCATACTGATTTATTCATTAAACATGTTGACTTCCACCATGTTTAAAGTAAGCATCGTTTTTCAAGCATGTTTCAAAAGTGAATCTTTCATTCATCAAAATTTTGATTTCATAATCCATTATCATGATTTGAAAGAACATTCAAGATTTGAATCAATTTTCATATTTCAGTATCATTCTTGAAAAATCTGATTTCATTCATGAACTATGATTTGATAAATGCTTATCATTATGGATAAGACTTTCTATGCTCATTGATCAAACTTACATGCATTCTATCAATGACATCTTTACTACATAAAGTATATTTCCAAATTGTCATTGAGAAATAACTTTATTGATATCTACTGCAATTCTGTAATATTTTGAATACTCTAAGTTATGCAGTATGGTAGTGTGATTTATGCTTCATATCTAAGTTATGCAGTGTGCTTATTGCTTCATTCTATTTCTGCTGCAAACTCTGATTCAAATTCTGCTTCTGATATTAATTTTGTTTCTGATTCCAACATTGATTCTGATTGCATTTCAAAGCTTAATCTTATCTATTGAATCACATGTTGAATCACGTTTTAACTTTTTGCTATTCATTCGTGACAACAGTTCAAGTCTGAAATTTCTCAAAAGCTCAAATTCTGAACTTCGGTTATTTTCTGACGTTGGTCATCATGATCAAGTTCGGTTCTCAAAAGCTCAAATTTTTTGAAAATGGTTAATTGTTTACAAGTGTTGTATGTTCTTTGCTCAAGTTTCATATGATTTAATTGCATAAGAGCATAAGAGTTGTTACCCTTAGTCATGCATTCATTAAGGGGGAGCTTCACATTCTCATGTGTTTTATATCTTAAAAGCTCATCTCCTTTATTTGAAGAAAACCCTATTAAACATTCTCATCAACATCTACTATGCTGTATTAGTTTTGATGATGAATTATATTTTCCCTTCATTGTCTTAATTTGAAAATATCATATAGAAAGGGATATTTTGATATCATGCTACACTAACAAATGTCTTTGGCAAAGAAAGTGTTCAATTTGTAGCAGGAGATTCTGTTATGTGCTAGGACATTCCTCAACATACTACAAGGAGAAACTATTACATTGAGGAAAGATATCTCAAAGAAGAGTTGTATGAAGGAAAAGAGAAGGATGGAAATGATCTCATACAAGAAGAAAGCAAGCAAATGGACTTCATTGATCATTCATCAATTTGCAAAATCAACATGAGCATTTCTAATTTCTATCTTTTATATACAGTAGAAATTTTGCATATGTTTGGTATCTATATGCTTTAATTGTGAAAGATGTTTTGAAAAACTCTCCAAATTCTCTCAAACTTGCTTTCAAATCGGGGAGAGAAAATCAATTCTAATTTGCTTTCATATTTGACTCTCTACAAGCATATCTTTTTTAAACTCAACTTTTGCTAATGACAAATAAGGGGAGAGAATAGCAAGAAAAATAAAATATGTTGGGTTTATTAGTTTCTTCATATTCATACATATTTTACTTGAAGTATTTGCCATCATCAAAAAGGGGAGAATGTTGGCTTTGATTAGTTTTGATGATGTCTTATGTAGATGTCATTATTAAGAGCAAAAAGTTTGAATGATATATTTATCTTATACTTTGACTGATTCTTATATTTAATGTAGATGTAATGTTGATATGAAGAAGATGGAAGTTGGAATGGCTCAATTCGGAGTTAAAATGATCAAATACGAGCTTCAAGATGAATTGTCTCGAACTTCCGTCAATACTCGAGTATCAGGCTTCAATTGTTGAGTATGAGACTTCAATACCCGAGTATGTCACTTATATACTCGAGTATGGTACATAAACAGGTGCTTCTGTGCTTAAATCCCGACAATACCCGAGTATGCAAGGTCAATACTCGAGTACATCACTCTGTTCAGCTCTGTTCTACTTTCAGCTTCGGGCGACCTTTGGTAAATCAACAATATCTCCCAAACCAGAGATCTGATTAAGGTGAAACCAATTGTTTTGGAAACTAGACATCCAAACGGTTCTAGTAGCACAAGATTCAAGTCCAAATTAGGTCATATGAGAGAGCTATGAATTTGTTAAGATGAAAGTTACATCACCGTCACACTGCTGACCATGCCTCAGTGTTTTGGGTATCTCTCCCAAACTAGAAATCCAATGAAGCTCAAATCGGTGCCATACGAAGGTAGACATCAAGGGCTTTCCATGGATATATAATATGATAATTTTGGAGTTCATACCAGGAAGTTATGATCTTCGAAAGTGAACACTCACGCAGGATAAGTTATACCCGAGTATGATAATTCACATACTCGAGTATTGATGCAGAAAACCGATGCGCTCGTCGAAAGCTCGGATGATGATTTTGTTATTTAATTCAAATTGATTCAGTCTTTAATGATTTGATTCCTAACCATTGACCATATAGAATTGCAATTACTGATATTTAAGTGCAGGATAATGAGGTAACAGATTGGGCAATAGGATTCACGCATTTTCAGAAGTGCCTCTGCAAAAATGGAATGAATATTCAAAATGCAACAGAAATGTTGAAGAACAGACGCGTAGAAATGATGTGCAGCAAAACGAAATCATGTCTACATTATGACCATCATTCCCAGAATTCCTCAAGCAATTGAATTCTGATTTGGTTTCTAGAATGGAAGGATTTCTTTTTGAATTCATACAGAAAGTTCAAACGGTCACCACCACCTCCATCCAACTAGTATAAATAGAGGAAGGGATCACCAGTGGAAACTACCCAAGTACACAGCAAATAAATTGATCAAAACAGAATTACACTTTCAAGAGATTAGTTCCGCTAAGCTCTTGCGAGATACTTTCTGAATACTTCCTGCCAATACTTTCAAATACTTTATGAGACTGTGTCACAACTTGAGAGTGTGTAATCAAGCGGGTGTATCAATTACAACTTGTAAGGGGGAGTGGAGTCTGAAAGTGAGAGGACCATCCTTCGTTTACAAAGTGTATGATTGTTCTCAAAAGGATAGTGGATTGAAAATCTCAAGTGAAACTTGAGGACTGGACGTAGGTCAAGGATTGGGCCGAACCAGGATAAATCACAGTTTGCATACTCTCTTCCTTATCTCTTACATTCCAGCATATATGTTTGAATGATTGCTTATCACCTTCTAAATTATTATTGTCATTCAAACTACCTTCAGTAATTTGCAGAAAGTTTTTAAAGTTCTAAGTTTTTGATCAAACACCCAATTCACCCCCCTCTTGGGTGATAGCCAAGTCTTTCAGGATGTGTTCTGATGAAGCAGGGGCAGAGTGGTGATTTATGCCTCTTGACAGCTAAAACCTCACGAGTCAAACTATCCAACTTATGATTTGGATCTCGCGGCTACTGTTCTTGCATTGAAAATGTGGTGGCATTATTTGTATGGCAATACCGTAGAACTGTACTGTGACTACAAGAGTCTCAAATACCTCTTTCATCAGATAGAGCTTATTATGAGACATCATAGATGGATGGAGTTGTTAAAGAATTATGACTTGGAGATTAAGTATCACCTAGGAAAAACCAATGTTGTCGCAGATTCTTTGAGCAGAAAAGTGGTGCAAGTAGTATTCATGATAATTCATGAACATAAACTATTGGAAGATTTTAGAGATCTGAATCTATCCAACCGAATTGGTATGGCATCGAAAGAGCCCCATAAGGCTTATCTTGTAAGACAGAGTCTAAATTAAAATCTCACAACGTGATATAAAGGGGGAGCAGTGCAAAGAAGTCGGTACTGCTTAAGTTTCCTTATGAATAGTAATTTACCGATTAAGTTTTCCCTGTAGGAATAGTAAATTATTAAGTTATCCTGAGGGAACAACACCTACCAAGTAGAGGCCGGACACCATGTGTGTAATGAGGCGTGGCTTTGGGGACAAATGTCTTTGACTGAGTCCTTGATTGTGCTGGTCCGATTGATAGAAAGGGGAAAATACCCAGTATATCTGAGAGGACAGATATATTGTACTAGTGCCAATGAGAGTTGTCGATACCTAGTGGGTAGAGTAGAAAGGTATCCTTTTCCTATGAAAAAGGAAAGTGGCTATCATTCAAGATTTGCGTGAGATGTCAAGTTTACTTTTAAAAATGAAACTCCGAGAGTAAGCATGCGTAGTTGAAAGTAATCTCGGAAAGGGTGACTCTTTGGGAGTATTAGAATTTGAATCATTTTGATTAAAGGATGAGTACCTTGAGAAATTAACTATGGTGATCATTCGAGATACCATGAAATTGATAATATGGTTTTGGTAAAGATTAAGCATAGGCTTGAATCTGATCTAAACTGAAATAATGTTTAGATTGAAATGTGATTGAGGTTGTCTTAGGTTTCAATACCAGAAAGTTGAAACCTTGATAACATTGATGGATGGTCATCTTTACGGTAACCAAATGATGATAGATTATATCTCAGTGAATTTTGAGAATTGAGGTAGAATTAGAACCTCATAGAAATTGTTGAACTTTATTCATATGTTTTGAGGATTAGAGTACAATCCTATCATGTGCAATGGACATTGTTAAAGAATATGATTTCTTAGCTCAATTGATATTGAAATTTTGTGAGTTGAACTATGAATATTGTTGAGGTTCTAGGAGTCGGATTATGAATCTGACAATTGTTGATTTGGAATATTTGAGCCTAAAGTTGGATAAACATCCAGAGGGATTGTTATCAACTGAACCATGACCTAAGAATCTAACTGGATAGTTGGGTGATTCTTTAGGCATTTGAATTGACCTGAATGATTGAGGTATTAGAATATGGAACCTCAGTAGCCACAAGTTATGGTTCCATGGTTGGAACAGATAACTGTTGAGATATTGGTGGCTAATGAATTTCTTAAGGTATAGTAGAATACCAAATAGGAAAAGATGGATACATTCATGTTGAGAGTGTACGGTGGATAAAGACACCTATCAGACTGGTATGTCCTTAGGTTGTCAAAATTGATACGTGAAGTCCATAGATACAGAATAACCCTAAATGAGGTTTAAGTGATGCAATGTATCACTATGAGGTACTCCAGTGTTGTGTGGATTACCATTGGGTGTGTTTATGATGTGTTATATCTGTGAAAAAGATACATGGTGGGCAGTAGGACCTTTAGGACTGGTGTGCTCATAGGTCGTTAGATTGATTATGAAAGAAGCCCTAAGTCCTATGAAACTAATATGTTCATAGACTGGCTGGAGCTATGGTTAATGGATGATGAATTTCGGATAATGCCGAAGGGGTTGCAAAGCCCAATGAACTGGTATAATGTCCTAAAAATGGTACAAAGTAGATGTTTTGCTGGTATGTATCCTAGTGATAGATTGGGACTGCGTGTCCCATAGAGTTGCTTGTCCTATAATGGAGCTGCGTGTTCCACAGGGCTACGTGTCCTGAAGGGCAAGTGTTATGAAGTTAAGACTAGAGAGTCTTATGTGTGGATATTGTTAGTTCTCTATGAGTTTTGATGATAACCGACAGTTGTAAACAAGTATAAATGTTTTTGATAAGTTAAATGAATTAATATTTCTTCAAAGACATTTTGTTAGCGCCAAACTCGAGCCCAGATAGACGAACTCGAGTTCGCTACTAATAGAGAGCATATCAGGCTATTTTAGTTTTTAGAACTCGAGCCTGAATAGTTAAACTCCAGCCTAAAACCTCCAGAGTATGATTTCAAAGAGTTTACTAATGTGTAAACTCAAGCCTGCAGATGCAAGCTCGAGTTTGCCTCTGGCGGGAAAGTTTTCCAATTGAAAACCAATTCCTTAAAACTCCACAGTTCATATTTTGAGTAGAGTTTGCCTATTTTTCAAAATGCTTATAATTGTTGCAAACTCGAGCCTGAAAGTATGAACTCGAGCCTAATGATTTTGAGTAGAGTTTACTTTGTGGTTTGACAAACAAAGAAGAGTTTACAAAACATGTAAACTCGAGCCTGCTGTTGCAAGCTCGAGTTTTTCCCTTGGTAGAGAGCTTCCAAGTTATCATACTTTTATAAACTCCAGAGTTCACTTTTAAACCTCCAGTTTGTCCTTGTTCAAATGATCTCAACCTTATGAAAACTCGAGCCTAAGACTATGAACTCGAGCCTGACCTTTTTAATTTAGTAAAGTTATTTTACAAACTCTAGAGTTCATATTCAAACCTCCAGTTCTTCTCTGATAAGCTTAATTTGTATTTGACATAAATAGTGTCAAACTCGAGCCTGCTCACTAATGGACTCGAATTTTCCCACTTGACAAAGTTTGATTTCAGGTGGCCTCCCCGACAAATGCTCTACAATGCTATGAACTCGAGTTCACACCTTGAGAAAGTTTACAAACTCCATAGTTTAAATTAAACTCCAGAGTTTGCTCCTCACAGAAGCTGAACCTGACACTCAAAGTACCTTGCAAACTCGAGCCTGACTCTGCAAACTCGAGTTTGAGTCGTCACTACAGATGAACGCTACTAATTTCATCTTGTTCAGATTGATCTATTATTCACCCTTACTATGCGAATTGATTGGGTTCATTTTATATGAATCATATCTATATTTAACCACTCTATTTCCAGTAAGTTTCAGGTATCCACAATTGGTTGACGAAAAAGAATCAAACAACATTAATCACACGCGTCAATCAGGGGAGTGGTTAAAAAGATGTTTTTCCTCATTTGGAAAACAATTACTACAGACTCTACTCAGAACGAATTGATTAGCAATAAACGCCAAATGATCTTCAAAGCAGAACAATCATCAGAAATCCAAGAATCATTATGACCCAACGTCTATATTCTACATTCATACCCTCAACAGCTAGAATTTCGAATGGAGACTATGCAGAATGGAAAAGCATTGGTCATATGAAGATTTACTGCTATATATAGAGGTGTATACAAGTCCTCAAAAAGATACAACAAGCAGAAACGAAAATCAGCTCAATACTTATCTATTCATTCAGTTTTCTTTCTGTGTAGTATCCTTGATACTTAGAACTTCAGTGTTTATCAATATCTACTCTGTGAGAGAGCTTCTATTCTTGTATCTCATTCATTGTAAGAATCTCAAGTCAATGGGACTTGGAGATTGGGATTTTAGATTACAACTTGTAAGGGGGAGTGTATCCTAGAGAGGGATAATCCTTGAGTACAGAGTGTGTATCTGATTTGAGTGATAGTAGGAAAACCCAGGAAGCCTGGGGACTAGACATAGGTGAAGAGTTAGGACCGAACCAGTATAAATTCACTGTGTCAAGCTCTTCTTCCCTATCTCTTTATATCCAGCTTCATCTAGTGTGTCGGTGATCCAAAAAGATTTTTTAAATCCCCAATTCACCCCCTCTTGGTGATTTCCTTTCACTTTCAGATATTACACCTGGACACATGAAGAATGAAGTTATGGTATGGATATAGTTATGCTTGGTAAACATACTTATGAAAGGAAGTTTGGTCCCAAGAGGGGAACAATTCTTGCTCGCTGCGGTGAGCTGGTCAAAGCCCACGCTGCGGTGTAGGGGGTCGTTTAAAAAAAATAACAACAACAACTACAAAATACAACTGCAACTTCAAACTACAAACTACAACAACAACAACAACATCAACTACAACTACAACAACAACAACAACAACAACAACAACTACTACTACAACAACAACAACAACAACAACAACAACAACAACAACAACAACTACAACTACAACTACAACTACTACAACAACAACAACAACAACAACAACTACAACTACAACTACAACTATAAAAAAAAAAACACAACAACCACAACAACAATTACACCTGAGTGATTTGAGTATGGTTATATGGCAATCCTTAGGGATGCCATGATAGACCGAGTAAAGAGATGATCGAGATAAGTGTTCTATAGATTACTTGAGTAGCCAAGGACAAAGGCTAAAATATATTTAGCAATGATGACCTTCTAAGAAATTGTCTGGTTCCTGGTTAAGTTTAAAAAATGAATTTTGAACTTGCCAATGCACCTGCTGTACTTGAAATTTTTGAAATAGAGTTTTCGAAACAAGTTTTACAATTGAATTTGAGACCAGGGTAGTGGTCACTTTTAAAATCATGTTGTCTCATAGAAGGGTTTGCTAAGACCTAGGTATGAAATTGATTTTGAACTATGTGGTGTAAGGCAGTACAGTATTGGAAGAGGTCAGAAACTGTAGTAAATGTACTCAGTTTGCTGGATCTTGCCATATGTTTTGGAATGTTTTGAGTCGCTAGCCATTGTGTAAAGTTTTTTAGAGTATTAGTTTTTGGGAAGATAATACTCGCACCAACAGTGTATGTATCCAATCTGAGTACTTTCGCCTTGTAGGGGCGTGTGTTTTGCCTTGTTTGGTTGGGACCCATGCAGTATTTTCCCAGGTGGGGATTCTGGTGGGATAGCCCGTTAATGTGCCAGTGTGTACACTGGGTCCTGAGAAGGGATGGAAATTCTCCCACATTGGCCAACAAGTGTGTTGCCACTACGTTGGTTTGTGTATGAAAAGATTGGGATATACCGATGTACCGAAAGGTTGAAGTGGTGGCAAGAGCTTGTAAATTTGGTAATTGAATAATCCTACTCATTATCGTGTGCCGGTAATAGATGTTTTTGGAAACCAATCCAGCAGTGAATGTATTTTCACGAAATTGTATTGGCAGCGATTAAGTTTGAAAATGTGATAGCACTATCACCTTTGGGTAAAGTACGAATTGTGAAATGTACTGAAACCACATAAATTTTCAAAGTGTGAAAATTTGAAGTTGAGACAACATAAAATGAATGAAGAGCAGTGATGTGATTGACATCGCTGATGTGTTGAAATGTAAAGCGGTGCATTTGATAAATGTATTAGTACCAGAACAGGAACTGTTAGGATGGTCTAAAACTGAACTAGGTAGGTCAGATAGTAATAGCCAGCTATAATGCTGAGCAAAATGGAATTAGTTCATGAGCTTAGATTGAAGAAGGTCGGATATGTGGTAGACGAGCAGAGGCTCGGGGTTGTAAGACCTGTATGTTTAATACTATGTGGGATGCACATGAGTATTGTGAAATTTAGACAAGTATGTCGAGAGAATGTTGTGAGGCGGTAAGACTTGGTGTGCAAGTTTGCATGGGGCGGTGTCCCTAGGTTATAAGACCTATAATGCTTAAGCACCTTGTGGAATGTTGATTAGCATGGTGACTTTAGACTAGTGTCTAGAGTATAGCTTGAGACTGGGAGAATATTCAGACAGTACCAGTGATAGTTGAGATGTTTATGGCATAATGGTGAATCCTAAGCAGTAAGGCCAGGATATTTAGTCCTGTGGTAGTGGAATGAACT
This sequence comes from Acacia pycnantha, assembly GCA_025563575.1. Taxonomy (NCBI): domain Eukaryota; kingdom Viridiplantae; phylum Streptophyta; class Magnoliopsida; order Fabales; family Fabaceae; genus Acacia; species Acacia pycnantha. The sequence continues at coordinate 834,576 of JAMWYP010000256.1, read as the reverse complement.
AGAAGGCGGATTGTAAGGGGCAAAGAAGCCTGAGTAATCAAGTGCTTAGAGAAGGACTAGTGAGTCCTATATAGTTGAGAACTATATCTAAGTACAGAATGGGATGAATTGTGTGCTTAGTGAGCATGCATTGGAATGGAATAGACTGAGTGTCTATAATTAAGTCCCCAAGGATATGTTCAAATTGTTAATTCTGAATTATTCTATGCTTATACTGAAAATGAAAGGAAATCACCAAGAGGGGGGTGAATTGGGGATTTTAAAATCTTTTGAATTAACCTTGCACCCAAGATGAAGCTGAAAGTAAAGAGATAGGGAAGAAGAGCTTGACACAGAAAGTTTATCCTGGTTCGGTCCTAACTCTTGACCTACGTCCAGTCCCCAGACTCTCTGGGTTTTTCTACTATCACTTAATTCAGATACAGACTCTGCACTCAAGGATTAACCTCTCTCTAGGATACACTCCCCCTTACAAGTTGTAATCTTAAAGAAAGAAAACTGAAAGTATGAGTAACTATTGAGTTTGCTTTTCGTTTCTGCTTGCTTTCTTGTGTCTTTGAAGTTTGTAATCTGTTCCATATATAGTGGCCAATTGTTATGTGACCGTTACTTCTCAATTCTGCATATTCTTCATTTGAAATTCAAGTTGTTGAGGATTATAGCCGTTGGGTTCACAATCTTTCCTGAATTTCAGATGATTGATTTCCAGACGTGTGAATTCTTCTTCATTGTAGAGGTTCTGATTGTTGCGTGAAATCAATGCTGGTTGACCCAACTAATACCTGAAACTTTCTGGATTTAGAGTGGTTAAATATAGATATGAATTCTTTAAATGAATGTAATCAATTCGCATAGAAATGGTAAGTTTGTAATTCAAACTAATCAGGATGAAATCAGTAACGATCATTTGTGGGCAAACTCGGAGTTTGATGTAAACCCCGGAGTTTGTAAATTTTCTCATCATGTAAACTCGAGTTCATGAAGACAGCTCGAGTTTGAAGCATCGCCGAGTATTTGTCGGGCGAGCACCGAAATCATATTTCACAAACTAGGCAGGCTCGAGTCCATTAGTGATTAGGCTCGAGTTTAACACTATTCATGCCTAAAAGATTTAGTCATTCGAAAGTGGACTGGAGCTCAAATATGAACTCTGGAGTTTGTACATTTGCTTCATTCTCTTTCAATGAGAGGGCTCGAGTTCATAATGTCAGGCTCGAGTTCGACTTTGTTATATCAGGGCTTATCGAGAGAACTGGAGGTTTGAGCATAAACTCGGAGTTTGTGAATGAAGAAAAACTTGGAAGCTCTGCAAGGAAAAACTCGAGCTTGCAATAGCAGGCTCGAGTTTACAAGTTTTGTAAACTCTTCTTTGTTTGTCAAACCACAGAGTAAAATCTACACAAGAATGTTAGGCTCGAGTTTTCATCAATTAACAACCATAGAAAATAAGCAAAATCTACACAAAATATAAACTCTGTAGTTTAAAGAGATGGTTTTCAATTGGAAAACATTTCCCGAGAGGCAAACTCGAGCATGTTTATACGGCTCGAGTTTACACATTTGTAAACTCTTAAGAACATACTATGGAGATTTAGGCTAGAGTTTAAATATTCAGGCTCGAGTTCTACATGCTGAAATAGCCTGATATGCTCTCTGTTAGCATAAAACTCGAGCTTGCCTATCTAGGCTCGAGTTTGGCGATGGCAGAATGTATTTGACTCATTATCAAAACATTCATACTTGTTTACAATTGTTATTAATCATCAAAACACATAGGGAACTAACATATACATGTGTTGTACTGTTGTTTACATTACATATTTGTGTATGAGATTAACTGTTACCCCTGGGGTTCATTCATTTGAACTCCAGATCGCATGAAAGAAACAGGAAGTGGATCGGGATGAAGAGGAAAGATGTAGCTGTAAGGATTACAGCAGATGGTATTTTCTGGAAAAGTATGTGTAGATGGATAGTATTTTATCGTTTATCATTTGTCTAATTTGGATTACTGTATTAAGATCACACTGTGGGGTAGTTATAGTTCATGTAAGATTCATCCTCATGTTTTCGAACTTAGTTATTTTATTAAATTTTTATTCCGCTATTAAGTCGTCCAAATCATTACGATGCCTGTACGTTATAACTCTAATAAAATAGGCGTATTTAGGTCGGGTTCTACAATATGTCTCTGAAATTGTCGTTTTATTGACGCATTAAATACTTAAATTTCTTAGTACCCAGTTTCAATTTGCCAATATTGCTTCCAAGTTCCAAACAATACTAGTACTATACTAGAGTAGTGTTGATGTATGATTAAAAGAGATAGCCGGAGAAAAGGACAAGAACGATAATTTTTTGAGTCCACATAAGGTTCTTAGACCTTATGTGCTTATTACATGCTTATACCTCAAATTGAGGTATAAGCATATAATTTTTTATAATTTTATGTATTGTATTTATTTATATTTAAATTATGTGTTACTTTCTGAAAAAAAAAATTTGCACCCAGTATTTCAAATTAATTAGTTTCCATGATACTGGTGTTACAACAAATATTTCTGAATGCAGGATTGAAAACTAATTAAATTTGAGATACTGGGTGCAAAAATCATTACCGCATAATTTAAATATAAATAAATACAATATATAAAAAAATTTAAAAATTTAAAAATTACATGCTTATACCTCAATTTGAGGTATAAGCATGTAATAATAATCACATAAGGTCTAAGCACCTTATGTGGACTCTACTTTTTTTTGCTCGAAACAAGAACGATAATTAAGATGGAGAAGCTGGTAGGTAGGAATATGTGAGCTTATTAATAAGCGTTGGGAATATGTGAGCTTATTAATAAGGATTGTGTAAAATATTTAATACTGTCTTCAATCGCTGCAAAAAACTTCATATAGGCGATCATATCGTACGATCGAAGAGACTCAACTAGCATGGTGGACTGTCAATATACCTATATGTTTACGTTAGAACGAGATATGTCTAAGAAACAGTCATTTTACCATTTTAAACCACTGTTTATAAAAAAAAATTTCATTGAAATTATCTTATTGTAACAATGAACGATTGTTATAAGATAATGTCGTTTACATAACTTTTTTTAATGACTTACTATTTACAACTGTTTTGTAACTATGTCGTGATTTTGTTTTTTAAACATCCGTTTTTATTACAACTGTCGTTGTTATTGTAGTAAAGTAATATTATTTTAACGACTGTTGTTAGTCGTTGGTCTTTTATAATGCATTTAAAACTTGCGAATATCCCATATAATTACCATCTGAAATTGAAAAACCCCCCAAATGTCTGTTGAATTGGTTAAAGGACTTAAAGGTTCCAAGGAGCATACAAATTCGGGTGAATTTATCCTTTTTGCCCTTAGTTTTAAATAAATTCAAAAAAAAAACCCCTCACTGGAGACAAAAAATGTAAATCTAAAAAAAAGTGGTAAATGCCATTGAATATTTTGTAAATGCCGTTGAAAGATTTGTAATTGTCTTTGAAAGATTTGTGATCATGCACTATTTTTTTCCCCCACCTAAGAGGCAATCAAGGTAAACCTCAAAAAAATAGTCATAAATGACACTGAAACTTTTATAAATGTTTTCAATAGGTTTTTTATCTTTTTTATACATAAATTTTAGGAAAGGGGTTGGGTGCACCCACGATCCAAAGGTGGGGGAAATTTCCCTCCCTCATATGGCATACCGATTTTGGGCAGGGCGAAAACCGTCTATTTCCCTCTACAGACGCTTACCTAGGCACCTAAGAGCTAGCTAGGGCCTAGGATGCCTCCTCTAGTCTTGACCAACTCCAAGATAGAAACCCCTCCTTTTGGTGAGTGTCTGGCCCCTTTGCCAGTTGAGTCCAACGACGAGGGATTTTTCGATATAATAGGTTATTAATACGATAGTTTTCTTCATCCTTTTCTTTTGTTTTCCATGTCACAGGAATGCTACAGCATATTGGGAGCAGCCAAGTTTTCCTTTTATATATATATATATATAGATAAAAATTTTAGGAAAGGGGTTAGGCTCACCTACAATCCAAGGGCAGGACGCTTGGAGCCCAGTCCACAGAGAATACTGGGCTAGCTAGAGAGTATGCCTCCACCTCCGCCCAACATTACCGCATTGCTTCGTAGACCCCTATGATGCCTCCCCCAGCGCCTTGACCAACTCCAAGATCGATCAAACCTACTCCCTTTAGGTGAGAAAGTCTGAACCCTTTGTCAGTTGAACTCAAGGATGAGGGGTGTCCATGGCCCGGCCCACGTACAGGTCCTTGGTCATTTCACTTTTCGCCACATTTCTTAGTTACGTTCAAGATCGAGGAGCGGCCCAGTTTTCCTTGCCCAACAGTTCCTTGGTCATTTCACTTTCGCCACATTAATATTTCTCAGTCGTTCAAGATCGATGACTGTCTTATTTCGTGGTATATATTGTGGATCATCCCAATAATGCTTGACACGTTGTGGCAAATTAAAAAATTCATGTAATATAACTATTTATTGCTCAAGCCCTTTTTAGAGGTTTAATTTTTTTCAATAGGTTATTAATTAATAAAACCTTTTTCATATATATATATATATAGTGGCGAGTAATAATATTGTTATTACATACGTAGTTGATTGATATATATGCCTTACTGAATGAACACACCCTTTTCTTTAATTATTTCACAATTTGAAAGAAAGAAAAAGAAGAAATCAAATGACAAGAGAGAAATTAATAAATGAAAATTTATATAAAAAATACATAATTTGATTACATAATATCACATGTGCTGTCTAATTATCGTTCTGACACGATTTTTTGGACAATATAATTTGCTCTCTAATTTGGTCACGAGTATGACTCATTTCGTTGGATTCGTAATAACCCGGAGGCTCATCATCATCATCACTATCATTATCTACATCAACATCATCCACCTCTTCATCCGAATTTCTCATAATAAAATTGTGTAGTGCCATTGTTGCACTAACAATTTTGATTTGTGTATCATAGTCGTACAGGGGAATTTTGTTTAACATTTGAAATCTTTTCTTTCACTCCCCAAAAGTCCTTTCTATAGTTAACCTCAAACGAGAATGATAGGAGTTGAAGGTCTTGTTGGCTCTTGTGAATGCGGGTTGATGCAGAGGTCTATAGGGACCAAGATACCCAATTGGTGTAGAATATGAAGCATCAACCAAATAATATTTGCCTGCAATGTTGAAATCATAATTAATTTTATAAGTGTGTGAGAATATAATATTTAAAATAATATTGTGAAATGAAAGTAATTAATTATATTGATGACTGATGAATTGAAGGTGCATGACGGAAATTATATACCTGGAGGTGGATGAGGGAAATACTCTTTTGAGACAGCATATTGAAACACACGGTTATCATATACAGAACCGTGCCAGCCCGCCAACAAGAACGTAAAGCACATGTCCCAATCATATACATCCATTACATTCTGTGTTGTGTGACTGCGTTTTTTTCCCGATATATAATCTTCGGTTCTCACCAGGAGGGGGTACACACTGTATATGTGTTCCATCTATAGCTCCAATAGCATTACGGAAGTATGGAAAATATCGTTTGTCTTTTCTTATCTTTCGGTGAATTTCACGGAATCGGCCGGGATCGCATGCTTTGACATTTTCATGCGATAGACTAACGCAAACTTCTAATACCAAGTGGAAAAGCTCAGTCACCGTACCCGCCGAATGCCGAAATATTGCCTGTAGCAGCCTACTTGGGACTCCATGGCCAACAATAATAAAAAACATGCCCACCATTTCCACGACGTGTACGTTGTTATGCTGCTCTGCTAACTTATGTTGGTCGACCAATGTACGGCACAAGAGAAATAAGAGGTTCCTATCCATTCTAAACACATCTCGACAACGTTGCCCACGGGTTGCCAATATATCTTGGACCCATTTGTGACCTATACTCATTCTACAACTCGCGCTCAGTTCTTTGCACACGGAAGGCACCCAACATTCACAGATTAACCTAATGAATTCGTCAGACCCTTTTAACCCATCAACATCAAAAAGTATCTTCAAATTTTCCGCCATTTCTTTCAAACAATATAATAGATCGATGGGTGATTAAAAGAGATGACCGGAGAAAAAAGAAAAGGAGTAGTGATAATTAATTAAGAGGGATCGGCCGGAGAAGCGAGCTAGTAGAGGGAAAATATGTGAGCTTGAAAAGAGCTAGTAGTGATAATTAGTTAAGAGGGATCGGAGAAGATATATAGTACGTAGTAGCTAGAGGGAATTAATATTATATCTTGAAAAGAGTGATAATTAAGAGGGATCGGCCGGAGAAGAAAGTAGTAGAGGGAATATGTGATGAGCTTATTAATATGTGCAGGAAATATGTGAGAATACAGTCGTCAATCACTGCAAAACATCAAGGAGTTAGATCATATCGTACGTTTGAAAAGACTCAAATGTTTTCCCCTGCTTGGCGTGGTTGACCAGCCAAACAAAAACCGTCGTTGTAAGGGCTGTTTGCCACACACCCAATATGCTACCTGCAATGAACGCATATTCAATTCTTCCAGTTAACTCATCATCTAAATTTCTTCATATCAATTAATTAAGTTTCAATTTGCCATTATTGCTTCCAAACAATACTATGTGTGATTAAAAGAGATAACCAGAGAAAAGAAAAGAGTTATAATTAAGAGGGAGAAGCTAGTAGCTAGCAGAGGGAATATGTAGTGTACGTACGTTAAAGATCCTAGATCAGAGTGATAATTAAGAGGGAGAAGCTGATCGATCACAAGAATCAAAATATTTAACACTGTCTTCAATCGGAGTAAAACTTCATATCGGCGATCATATCATACGTTTGAAAAGACTCAATTGTTTTAAGAGATGATGAGTTAACGTACAGCGTTGTGTTTGATATCTAACTAATGATCTTTCATTCTCTTGATCATCTCTGTGCTCTCTATTTCATATCTAACTCTTTCTCTCACTCTCTCTATTTCATATCTAACTCTTTCTCTCAGTACTCTCTCTATTTCATATCTAACTCTTCCTCTTACTCTCTGTCGCCCACTTACTCTCTGTCGCCCACTCGCCCCTTTCTTCTCGACTGTTCACTAGGCAAATCAATTCACTAGGCATCATAGTCGACAGTTAAGACTATAAGTCTATAACAAGCGTGGCATAGTGGTTAATTAGGTGACCACGAGAAACTCCTTTATAACCGTCGTTGTAAAGACCCAATATTGTCGCATATGGAACGTGCCCAATAATTTGCAAGATCAATACGCCTTCCTTCATACCCTGTTAAATTAACTAATCATCTAGCTATATCTATATTTTTCAGTTCGCCACTGCTTCAAAACAATACTAAGTGATTAAAAATTAATATGTGAGCTAAGAATATTTAAAACATATCTCAATCGCTATGGTCGATCAAGCTGGCAAATTGAACTTCTCATCATAATTATGATGTGACCTTGCCATGAATGAAACAATAATGATGACCCTCGATCGCGTTTCTTCAATTGATTGATGTGGTTTAACTGAAAAAATAGTATGCATCCTCAATGAATCACCTCCGGCCACCACCTTGGGCGAGAACGAACAAAGGGTGCTATATATATGCAGATCCAACAAACATCATACTACTCCACGCGATTTATGTGACCTTCCCTACCTTTCAGCCTCTGATTATATATGTATTTCCAAGGGAGAACCCACGTTTAGGATTGGGGGCGGGCAAGTGTCCCCCCTTGAATCTGAGATATTTTTTATTGTTTTTTAATTCAAGTTAATTAAACGAGTTAGCATTAGCATTATTTTTCTACTTTTCTTGAATGAATGCATGTTTGAATGATTGTCTACCCTTAATATATCAATATTGCACTTCGTAATATACAGATGATTGGTGGATGAAGGGTTGAATGATTGTATATTTGCATTGCTTATATTGCTTTTAGATTATATTGCTTGCTTTTAGAATCTATATCCTTATGATTTATTTTTAACATTTGAAAACAGTTGTCTATATATACAACTACAAGTGACAATATTTAATTACTGTTTTAAAGGATCGTCGTTTATTTCTCCACTTTTGCAGCAGAAATTCATTTTCAAATGCCATAATTTCTCCTATAGCGTATGTTAGTTTTCGGTTTACTAATTATTTCGTTTGACCACATCTGAAAAGGGTTAGAGTATCGCAGGAATTATTTGCAATAGTTGTGATTAGAAGATATATATTAACATCTACTTTAACATATGTTAGTTTTCGGTTTATTAATTGTTTCGTCTGGTTGTTAAAAAACCGCCTGTTCACTATGCATGAAGATCAAAACTTAACGGTATTAGGTGTTATGCAATTTTTTTTAATCGATGTACCTGATAATATAATATAATTATTAATATAGATGGTGACCCACTTAAATTATTAAGTTTTATTCTGGTATATATAATCTAGTATAAAATTTCTGTGAAGTAAAATATACGGATTTAGAAGATGTTAAATTTCTATTTCAAAAGAATGATCCGACAGACATCCGAGTGGGGGTTTAGGAATACTAGGCCATTACGAGATTTTACGAGACAGGTTTAAAACGCACAGTCGAGGTAACAAACGTTACAATTGTTACAACAACATATGTCGTTATAAAAATTCGGGCGGAATTTTGTACGAACTTGACAATGACTATTTTATTTAAACATGTAAAATAAAATTTGTTAAAAAATAACCAAAACAACGACTGGTTAGATATTAACAGTCTGTGACTCTGTGTTAATGTATATGTTTCGGCCAACAGCCGTTTCTAAGCCACTACACAGACTATGCGACAAAAACCTGTTATCCTCATGTACACACCTCTTTCATACAATCTAGATAATGCCGGGCCATTTCGTTTCTTATCATATCAAGGTCTTCAGAAGAGTAGGCATTCTCATCATCAAAATGCTTCAGGAAAATTGAAGCACAAGTTATCATAAATCATTCAATCTAATGATACAACTAACAATTCACTTGCAGGAAAAAAAAATTGAAAATCATTTGAGAATGAAGAACTGATTACCTTTTCAAATTCTGCAGTTAATTTATTGTTGATGATGTTAAACATATTCAGCATAACGTAGTAGCCGCACTCAGTATTCCCTGGTTGGCGTGGGCACTATACACCAAAAGAAAATGGTCAAAATGAATTAAGGATATTATAAAGTGATGGTCAAGCAAAACACTTGACTTTAAACAACTTACTTTCGGAAACAACCACTTCGTGCTAGAAGAAGCTTTCGTCCTGCCAGCAGCTTTATACTTGCGCTTCGGCGGAGGTGTCGGCATCGCGCTATCATTATAATGACAACAAAAGACATTAAAACAATTTGTTCAAGTAAAAACCAATCATTTACAAACAACTTAACTTACTAATTGAAAATCTCTGTGATCTCTGTGTTCGGCTGGAGACCCAACGAATGAAACCAGTATAAGTGCTGGATCTTCGGGCAAGCGACGCATAGGATCCAGTGTTTACTATAATAACATGTATAGATTAAACTAATGTACGATAACATAATAATTCGTAACTTACCAGACTAAGTATGCCTTAAATAGGTACAAAAAATGCACTTGCCCATCAATAATTGGTGCAAGATAACACGAGCGATCCCCCTCTTTCATTTGATCCTTCGCATACCCCTTCCTAGCTTCCTTGCTATTCTCACACGCTGTCATCCGCACCGGACTCAAGAATCCATATAGATTGGTCGTCTGTTGACCGACTGTCATTTTGTGAAAGTACCTACCGTATAATTAAAATGAGAGAAGACTTAGCGAACATAGAATCATAAAAATCAACTCCATTAATTAAAGTTCAGAATAAAAAATAAACTCACTCGATGGCTAATAAAAGCCATGTATGATCTATATCATCCAATAACAAGAACTCCCGTATCTAATTTGCATCAATAGAATAAACTTCTGACACATCTGCCACAATATCTTTCGGCATATACAAGACACCGTCGGTATAATTTTTGTGGGTTTTAAAGAGTTTTGCAAGGAAGACCCACTTTTCCTGTTGTTATTTACCCTAGCAACACATAATGTTCAGATTGTAAGTAGGATGTCAATGAAAATTGAAGTAATTAATAGTAAGGCATTACCTACCATAGGAGGAAGTTCCGAAGTCCGAACTAGATGTGCAGGCCAAAGGACAATAACATTTTTTGCCTGACCTAGTATGGTAGTTTCACCCACAGTGTAAGGGAGCAAAGTATCTTCCTCCCCCGCTTTGACTCTTGACAACGAGACCTTACGTTGATAGTCCTCAATTTTCTTGAAATGGAGGAGCTTTTCCTTCGGGTACACAACACCTTCGGCAACAACACGCAACGGTTTATGTTTATCTTTATCCAACAAAATGTGGCAATGTTCTCCAATGAAGTCTGGTTGAGGAGTAAGGTCCCCACTACTTGGCAAAGTTGTGGGCTCGCAATTGCCTTTGGCAACGTCGAGTGGTTGAGTAAAGTCCCCACCACTTTGCAAAGTTAGGGGCTCCAAATTGCCTTTGGTGCTAGGAAAGGCCGGGGATTCCACTCCGGCCGATCGGCTAGAGCTGATCAATTCAATATAACGTCGTAGCTCAGCCATCTGTTGACGATGCTCCTTAGCCATCGCTTGTACTTTTTTTCAAATTGCGACCCGAGCCGTTGTTCTACATCTGTTGTAATCTTCTGAACAAGCTCTTCTTCACTAGGTCTAGAAATTCGTCGTCCAAAATATCTAGACAGACCCACTCTCGTTGGCTCCCCCCTAACTTGACCAGGGTGGTTGGGCTTTCCAATAGCCGTTGCTAGGATGTCCATCCTTCCTGTTGGGGTGAACGAACCTTCCTCAGTCTGTTGCACAAGTTCATCCTGTAGCATAGAGTTGAGGAGTATAATTTAATTGCATAATCTTTAAGGAAACTGAACCACACTTAAAACTTTATATTGACTGCTCACAATCTTTGTTACGACCCCTTCAACTGTCGTATTTATGAATCCTCCTCCCTTCCTTCCACTTACGGTGACGTGGGGGTGGAGGCGGTGTCCGCACAACAATAGTAGGATCTGCTTTTGCCGCTTCCTGCAACTTTTGCAAATGTTCCTGCATCAACTTCCTTTCAAGTTTCCGATAACCCCCACGTGACATAGTATGATCATAACAATTTTTGGCCCGCCTCTCTTTATTTGCCTCACTTAATTTCTATGAACAGAGAATAAAGAAATATGACTTAGTGATGAATAAGAAATTGAAATAACTATGATTAACAACTTATACCAGCCAATCAGGATCCCGACGTGATGCCTCAAACGCAGTCCACTATTCCTTAGAGATATAAGGATATTTCACAAGGGGGTCCTTGTTTTTCTTGTTCCCTCGGATGTAGCGGCATGTGAGCCTATATTTTAATTCTTTCCACCGCCGACGAACTTGCCCCAAACAATGCTTCCACATCATCTTGTTGTCGGGGACGGTGTATGTTTCCTACGAAGAAAGAAATAGTAACACAGTTAGATATTTACCAAAATATATTAAGATAGAAATTAAGTTAAATACCAAGAGTTGTGCCCAAATATGGTCCCGCATCTCATCTCCAACATTCCTCCACCTGTCGTATTTTAGGCCGACGTACCTTCGACCCAAATGGCCAATGTAGCTAACGAACCTATTTTCCTCTGGCCCAATTGGATTTTGGTCAGCGTCTAACTGGATCCGCACCGACTCCTTTTGGTTTTTCCTACGTGCTCTCAAGCCCTTCAGCTCCGTGGTTCCTCTAACCTTCTTCCTAACAGGTGAGGAACTTGAGCTCCCCGAACCACTGTTCCCCTCATCATTGCCAGCCATGTTCTAAAAAGTAGAGTATATAATACTATCGTCCATCCACATGCAACCAGAAAGTAAGAGCCACAACGAAGAGTCAGAGTTCAAAACTTAAAGCAACAATGCCAAAATTCATCCAAGCCTTACTCGTGTCTGTGTGTAAAGTTCTTACCTTTTAAAGAGAATCTATCCACGAGAGGGTGGAGGCACGAGAGACGATGAGATAATACAAGAACTCAAAACTTGAAGCAAAAATAAGAAAATCATACAAGCCTTCGTCTGTGTCAAGTTCTTACCTTTTGAGAATTTGTTAGACGAGAGGGCGAGAGGCTAGAGGCACGAGAGACGATTGAAGAATACGACCGCTCTGGCAGAGAGGCAACGAATGTCAAACTTCGAACAAAGGTCGGAGAGGGGGACGAAATAAGGGATCGACGGTTCAAAAATTTGAGAGGGGAGGGACTGAGGGAGGCCGGAGGCGCGACAGACAAAGATGAGGTTGAAAAATTGGAGAGGGAGATAGTACAATTAATTCGAATAGGGACCTCTTCTCTCTAGATGACACCCAAAGAGAGTTCAGGGACCGGAGGTGGCGGAGGATGACTTCCTGAAGGAGAGGAGGAAGGGGTCTGTGTTGGAATAGTTTCGGCTGGAATTTCCACCGAGGCAGGAACAGGAATCTCCGTCCTAGAGGCAACGATTTTCTTCGATTTGTAGGACGGAGTAGTGTTCCTCGGCGAAGAGGACCGAGTTGCTCTAGTAGTCTTGGATCACTTTAGGGGATTAATGTGGCTGGTTTCCTTGGTACCAGCTGACCCAGAATATGATTTGGCCCATTTTGAGACGGCCTTCGTTGTTCTAGAACCTGCGTGGAGATTTAATTGATTAGTAACTCGTCGAGCGGAAATAAAGCATGCTATACAACACAAATAGGAATGCACATACTCGCTGCAATTCGTTTCTTCCGCGATGTTGGGGAAACATATTCCACCGACTCCAACGGTCCGAGTTCTTTTATTTGTTTTTCTAAAATGTCGACTGTTTCCTTTTCGGCATTAGTAAGGGACTTGATTGGAATGGCGTAATCAAAATAAGAATTCTTGTAATGCTCTAGAGTCCAGTAAAGAGGAAATCTTTCTTTAACCTCCCTAGACTCGTGGGCTTGAAGGAACCAGGGTGTTTGATTCCGCACATCAACAACCTTAAAGAATGAACGCTTGAAGCCTTTCCATGAATCAATGAAAGGAATGAAGAGCTTGTTGGAACGAGCACTCCGAAGAGAGGTCCAACCTTTCTGAGTTGGAGCTTCAACCTCGGCCTCTTTATTGGCGTCCTTATTGGTCTTTTTTCTACAAGCTTTGTGGGTGGAGTAAAAATGAAAGAATGTGCCAAAGGTGCATGTGTAGTTTTTCTGTTTGCAAAGGTTCTGAAAAGAAATGGCAAAAGCCCAGCCATTAGGGTGGAGTTGAGAAGGAGCAAGATTCAGGTGATGTAAGATGGATAATTGGAACTTGGTAAAGGGGAAGCTCATTCCATGCCAGGATATGCAATCTTTGTAAAAATAAAAGAAATGGGGATCGTCGGTGCTGTTTCGGCAGCTAGATATGGACTCGGTAGCTCTCGGTAGGCTAAAGACATAGTCTGGATTGTCCCGAAGACCTAGTTTAGAGAATTATGCAGCTATCAATGAACTTCTGGTGGAGACGACCTCATCGATCCAGGGGGTTGGTGATTTGGAGGAGTCCGACTCTTCAGCAAAACTTGATGACCCCATAGCGGATAACTCGGTGTGAAGAGAACGTGAGCCCATTTATTCCTAAAATAAAATTTTAAAAAAAAAACCACAAAACGTACAAGTCAATAAGAGGTATACCTTGGTCAAAAGACATGAGAAAAATAATCAGGCAGCAGGTCGGAACTATCCAGGCAGACAAGAGCCAACTAGCCAAGGTATGAGTGGAGGACTATCGTGATCCATGGGAACTCAACAAGAGGGATAATGAAAGCAGAAGTCTTACTTAAACACAAAATGCAGAGCAGGAGAGGATCCGATGAAAAAAGACGCACGATGAGAAAGACGGGGAAGCAGAGGGAATACCTGATTTGAAGAAAGGTTGCAGGGAGTCGGAAATCACAAGTGACAATACGCCGACGAAGAGGGTTCCGAAGGAAGAAGGATTTTTTTTCGGATGGAGCGGGAAATGTCAGGCCAAAAGTGTTAAAGAGAGGAGGAAAATGTGAATTTATAAACGTTCGGAATCCAAAGTGGCAGGGGCAATGAAGGCCATTCGCACGGAAGATCAGATTTGAAAACCTAAAAGGTGCAATGATGATCGCCGTGAAACGACGTGTGACGGTGATGAAACGTCTTGTACATTAAATAATCACGACTTTCAAAGTCAGAGATAGCAGCTGGTGCGCAGAAAAACACGCCTTTACGCCATGACATAATCAGTAAAGGAAAATCGAAACTGATCCGTCTTCCTCTCTTTTACTGATATCCCGGATTGGGGGCAAGTGTTAATCTCGGCTAGTGCGGACGTGGAATTTAGCAATCAACAAATCTCGGTACATCTTGGCAACAGTTGCGGACTCGAATTATAGGCCTGGACAGGATACGAGCCAATCAAGGCATGTTATCTCGGAAGCCCACGACAACGAGGTAAGGTATTAATCACACTCTAATCCTAGCAGTACATGTAATGGAGCAGAATGAATATAGTGGAGCAGGCATGCATGCACAGTGAGTGGAGCAGCCACTTGGACGCGCACTGCATAAGGGCCGAAACCCTAGAGCTAATTACCTTACACTACAAAGAGGAGACTAACACTTGGCTTATATCCTTTGTTGTGTTCCTCATAGACAACACAGGACGTTAACTTCCTCTTCGGTATAACCTCATTTACACATTGAAGAGCATTACAATCCCATATCGATCAAACGCTAATCCTCTGTGATTACACATTTGTGGTCTCAGAACAGAACACCTCTATTGATTAAATATCTAGCAAAGGTTAAAAAGATGATCGTGGAATTTGACGAGGTCATTGTGACGCATATCCCAAGGTGAGGGGATAAAATATCCGGGCTGATATTTTGTCCAAGTTGGCAAGTACTAAAGATCTCGGCACTCATCGAACTATAATTCAGCAGAATCTGTCAGGGCTGAGTTGTGTCTTGATCATCTTGAAATCCGGATTTGAGAAAGCCGATCTTTGATAACTTGGAAAGAGGCCTTCCTCATGATGAATAATCCGAATCAAAGAGGTGCTAGAGGCAGGCTGCAGTATATAAAGTGGCTTATGAGGTGATGACCAGCTGTACCGTAAAGTATTGCGTTCCCCAATGTTGAGATGTCTTAATTCGAAAGAAACTGGATATGTTTTGGCCGATTTACATGAAGGGATCAATAGACATCATATGGTTGGCAAGGCGTTATCCAGAAAGGCTTTGAGAATCGGGTATTATTGGCCCATCATGATGGCTGATTCCAGGGAGTACGTGCAGAAATGGGATTGTTGTAAGAAGCATGCCAGCGAATGTTGTTGCCTCCTACAGAATTGTAAACTATCACGGCTCTGAGACAGTCTGGTGGCTCATAGTGGTCGATTACTTCACTGAATGGATCGAAGCGGATCCGGAACAACAATTAATTCCCTCGGGTACTGAAATTCCTTCAAAAAACATCGTATCTCGGTTTAAAACCCCATCAGATAGTCACAGATAATGTGAGCCGGTACGTTGATCAGGGTTTCTGAGAAATGGTATCCGACTTTCAAATTAAACAACACTTCGCGTCTTTGGAAAAGAAATAATTCGGAAGAACATTCGGATTCAGCAAGCAAATAACAAGTATTTCGTTCATAACAAGTATCTTGACATGATATACGAAAATAAAATGCGGTTAATAACCCGGTAGAACAATACAAAAATGGGGCTTTAGAACCCCGAGGGTAAATTAAGGCATCACCGGAGTCTCGGCCTTCAGACAGATGGAGTCCTGTTTTCAGTTGCAGCCTCCTCACCTTGTTCCGCATCTTCCCCATGTTGGCTTTCAACGACATCGCCAGGTGAAGGGAAGAGGGGAACTATCTGGCCGCCCGAGAGCACAGACAAGTAATCCATCCCAAAGGTGTTGAAAGTAGTGTCGGGGTTCAGATGCCGAATCTGCTTTAGGGCTTTTTCAAAAGATTCAGCGACACATTTCTCTATGGCCTCATCTTTTTCGACCAAATCTTGTGTAGTGGAGTTTATCTCGTCCCGAAGTTGGTTTAATTCGGAAACATATTTCTCCGCCTCCAACCACGATTGCTCCAGGATTTTCTTGTCCATAGCACACTCCTTCCGAAGCTGGTCAATATCCGAGTTAGTTTTCCTCTGGGCCTCTTTCACCTTCTCCAGTTCTTCCTTAACCTTCTGTAGCTCTATGCTCGTCTGATCCCTCGCTGCCTCGGCTGCTTGTACTTGCCTTTGAGCTTCGTCCTTGGTATGCTCACATGTAGCATACTTGTTGTTTAACGTGGTCAAGGCTCGGACTAACGCGGAACCTTTCAATAGGCTTTCCTCAATGTTGTACAGCTCCTGCAGCTGGTGCGTGTCATATTTCTCTGACAACAGGAAGCATTCGGGAGGCGCGATAGCATTACTAAGCTGAATAGGGACCCCTTCTCTCCAGATGATACCGTAAAGGAGTTCAGGGACCGGAGGTGGCGGAGGCTGACTTCCTGAAGGAGTGGCGGAAGGGAGAGAGGCGGCAGGAGACTATGTTGGAAGAGTTTCTGCTGGAATTGTCGCCGAGGCGGGAACGGGAATCTCCGTCGTAGAGGAAACGGTTTTCATCAACGTAGAAGAAGGTTTTCTTCGTTTTGGGGGATTAATTCGGCTGGTTTCGTTGGTACCAGCTGCCCCAGAATCTAATATGGGTCATTTTGAAACCGACTTCGTTGTTCCACGATTATCCAGGGCCCTAGGAAACAGCGGTCTTTGTTCCATGCTTGAACCTGCGGAGAGATTTAACTTATTAGTTACTCGCCCAGCGGAAATAAAGCATGCCATACAAGTATACAACAGAAATAAGAATGCACATACTCGTTGTAAGTCATTTCTTCGGCGGTGTTGATAAAACATGATCCACCGATTTCAACGGGCCGATTTCTTTTATTTGTTTTTCTAAAAAGGTGATTGTTTTCTTTTCGGAAGGAGTAAAGGAATGGGAAGGAAAATAGTAATCAGAAGGCTTTTTATCATTCTGCAGAGTCTAGTAAAGGGGAAATCTTTCTTCAACCTGCCCAGACTCGTGGGCTTGAAGGAACCAGGGAGTTTGATTCGGCACAGAAACCACCTTGAAAAATGAGGGCTTGAAACTCTTCCATGATTCGTTGAAAGCTATGAAGAGCTTGCGGGAACGAACACCCCAAAGAGAGGTCCAACCTTTCGGAGTTGAAGCTTCGTCATCGGCCTTTGTATTTGAGTCCTTATTGGCCTTTTTACTACAAGCTTCGTGGACGGAGTAAAAGTGAAAGAATGTCGGAAGGGTGCATGTTAAGTTTTTCTCTTGGCAATAATGCTCGAAAGCAATGGCAAAAGCCCAGCTATTAGGGTGGAGTTGGGAAGGAGCAAGATATAGGTGATGTAAAAGGGATAGTTAGAACTCGGTAAACGGGAAGCGCATGCCGAGCTGGGATATGTAATCTTTGTAAAAATAAAAGAAATGGGGATTCCGTAAGGCGCGGTAGGCTAAAGACATAGTCCGGATTGTCACCAAAACCTAGGTCGGTGACTTCTTCAGCAGTCATTGAACTTCTGGTGTCAACTACCTCATTGATCCAGGGAGATGGTGATTTGGTGTTCTCCGAATCTTAAGCAAAACTCGATTCCCCAGTAGCGGATAACGCGGTGTGACGAGAAGGTGAGCCCATTTATGCCTATATTGAAAAAACACAAAACGTACAATTCAGAAATATGAGGTATACCTCGGTCAAAAGAGTAGCCATGAGAAAAATCAACAGGCACCAGGTCGGGACTATTTCGGTGGACAGGAGTCAGAATGCGATTATGATTGCAGGAGGCGAGCATTTGCTCAACCTCCGAGTTACGGCCGCTGTTGGCAAGTTCTATGCCTAAAAAGAGGCATTTATTGCAAGGGTCAGGGACGCCTTTGGCTCGAGACCTTGGCTTATCCAGGAGTTTGTTTCGATTGAGGGAAGCATCTCGGATGGGTGTAATCGGTTCTCGGTTTGGAATCTGGGACGGGTTAAAGTGCACCCCCGGGAAAAATGCGTTGGAATTCCAATGAGTTGGTATATGTGTACGGGGTTTTCTTTTACTCCTTCTCCCGCGGGCTGTACCAAGCAGCGCCGCCAGCTTTTCTTCCTCAGTGCAGGCTAATGCCCAAAACCAATATTTGGTTCCGCTTGAGAGTTTCGTAAGTGCTTCTGTATCTTCTTCTGCGATTGGGCTACCATACATGTCTATGAGCGGAGGACTAACGTGATCCATGGGAACTCTAGAAAATGAAGAATGAAAGCATAAGTCTTACTGAAAAACAAATGATGGGTCGCGATGGAAAACAAAATGCAGAGTACCATAAGATTCGATGAAGAAAGACGAACGATAAGATGAATGTGGAAGCAGAGGGAATACCTGATTTCGATAGAAGTTGTAGAAGGTCGGAACTCCCAAGGAACAATACCAAGATGAAGAGGGCTCCAAAGGAAGAAGGATTTTTTCCAGATAGAGCAGAAAACGTCAGGCCAAAAGTGTTAAAGAGTCATCCTTTTCTCATTATCCCTCATAATCTCTAATTCACATCTGTCCAATCAACACAGTACTACTTTCACTTTTCTCTCATTTTCCGAAATCAATGGCCAAGATGTAGCCAATGAGAGACAATGAGAAGAAGGATAAGGAGAGTATCTCCTTCAGTTAATAGGTGGAAAATGTGAATTTATAAACCTTGGGAATCCCAAGCGGCAGGGGCAATGAAGACCATTCGCATGCAAGATCAGATTTGAAAACCTAAAAGTGCAATGATGATGGCTGCGAAACGACGTGTGACTGTTATAGTGTTATGAAACGACGTGAACATTAAATAATCACGATTTCCAAAGAGGGCGATCATGGCTAGAGCACAGGAAAAGGCCTTTTACACCATGACGACATGACGTAATCAATAAAGGCAAATGGAAGCTAATTTGTCTTCCTCTCGTTTGGTGATACCCGGATTGGGGGCAAGTGTTAATCTTGGCTATTAAGGGAGAGGTTTTTGATAGTCAATAAATCTCGGCAGTTCAGAGCCTTAGCATCACAGGCATACACATCCTATTCGTATCCTTTTACTATACTGTCAAATAATGCACACACAAAGTCCGGTGGAAGCAATCAATCAATTATTAATCTTGGCAGCTCAGAGACTTGAACTACAGAGCTTGGGGGCAACTGATACGGACTCAAATAATGGGTCTAGCAATGTGTGGACTGCGGGCCAGTAAGGGCACTTTATGGATTTTTTAATACAAAATTTATACAGTTGGCCTAAAAATTTATACATCTATCTCAAAAATTTAAACATTTGGCCCCCACAAATATTTTTTTTCTCAATTAGTTGATGAGTATACATTTCCCCCCTGGATGTGAAGAGGATAACAACGAACTACCGAAGAGAGGGTGATTGTTCAGTGGTGCCCATTGAGGTTGGACATCTGTTTTCCTAGAACAGAACAGTACCAAATCTGAATCATCAATTTTTCACAAAAAAAAGTATTATTTGAAACAGCATTTTGTTCATAATATATTCAGATTTCAGATGGTTCAAATCTTGCATCTCCACCGTCGAATGTGTTTTTATCTTCAGTGTCAAGTCCCTGGTCATTATTATAATAATTATAAGACCCATTTAGCTTTTTTTGGAGAGATTATATGAAGGAAAAATAAGTTACTTTAAATTGTTTATAAGTTTGCATAGCTATCCAAATGTTCCAATTAACCTCTTTCACTGCGTACCTATCCAGATGCTTGAAATAGAATTAGGATGAACTAACAAATAAAATGGTAACGAACAGAAAAATATAAGTTGAAGATTCAAGCTTGGGGTGAATCACAAGAATTTCAAGCTTTTCAAGCTTGGGATCAATCACTCGAGTTTGGGACTTTTGTTTTAAATGAAAAATAAGTTTAAGTCACAAACGCCAACTGGAGCTTTAAGACAGGACTATAATTTTGAAAAGACACAACTGTTACTAAGGTTCAAAGTCAACTGATGAAGATGAAAGGTCTAAAAGCGAAGATCATACGTCACAACAAGGAAAGCAATCAGAACACAATAATGACTCAACTGAAGATGAATTCAATGTGGATGAAGAATTTTAAAACTTGAGGAAATCTACAAGGATAAAAAGACCTGCAATTGGGTCTCCATGGGTGGTGACAACTGTAGGTAAAAAGAGACCAAAACATGAGAACGACAAGAAAGCTTTATATCAGTTGTGCACCACAAGATGCATCAAAGAGGAGGAGCTGGAGTAAGTCAGCAAACTTATTAAATTTATTTTAAAAATCACCATCACAACTAACTTCCTACACTTGTTTGTGTATCAGAGAGTTTGTAGATATGTATGACTATTTCCTGACCCGTGGTGAACTTCAATGTCTACGCGGAAGACAATGGATAAGTGACCGAGTCAGTGGTCAATACTGTGCCTTCTCCTTTATTTTTAATCTGTTTTGCTTATGCCAGGAATCTACCCCTGCAAACCAGTGATTTTCAAAACGCATGCCAATTTCTGTCTACTTGTTGTGCTAATTAGTAACATTTTCTTCAATGTGCACAGTTTATGTCAATGGTTGGCAAGACCTTGGTCGAGGATGAATTGAAGAAGTCTGGCCAAGTGAGAAGACACATTTTCTCTTCGGAGTTAATGCAAAAAATGTCTAACAATCCGCAGAAGTGGTCGTTGGAAGCACATGAAAAAGAAATCCTACCGGAACATATTGGATATAACATCGGAGATTGCGACTTCATAGTTGGTCCAACACTGCACTTGATTCACTGGTTTTGTTACATTTTCGAGATGAAGACCATGTGTTTCTATGACCTAGACTCATATGTGGACAACCTAACATATCTAAAGTTATAGAATTATGAAGAAGAAGCAACGAAAGGGTCTCAGCAGACAAATAAACCGAAGAGATTGACTAAAAGTCAAGAAGAAGTGTTTAAAGCCAAGGATTGGTTGGCAAGTCGATGTGTAAGAACACACTAAACTAGATGCATTGTGTTGTGATTTGGCAATTTAGCTGTTGTTACTCTAGGTGTTAACATGTTATTCTATTATGGTGACCTAAAAAATCTTTTATGTTCATACAGAGAGATTGCTTCCATAAAATACTTCGAAGAGTGAAACCAGCACTATTTTCCAAAGGAAGACAAATTCCTGACCAAGTAAACTGGGTCAAAGTGCATTTGCAAAATGATCGTAAGTATTTTTGGTTCATTGTTTTTCATCACTTTGAAATTTTTGGTTCACTGTATGTGACATTTTCATTTCAAGCATTCTTGTGGTGTCCATGTTCTATCATGGTTACATGGATGGGATGGCTCTCCCCAAGACAAAGAAGGGTATACCATGACTAAGTTATCACATGAGCAACTGGAGTAGATTAAGGTTGAATGCTTATGGTGGCTTGTATCGCATGAGAATAACACACATGCGCAGAAGGTGCTGTCCCGACTGTCAGGACCCCAACAATGGAATAAGAAGAAATAGAGTTGTAGATGTTATTGTAAAATAGTTGAAAGTGTTTGCATTGATATAGGCTTATTTTGACAATTTATATAATGACAACTGAATGTATCAACTTGCCCAGCCATAGAGCAAAGCAAAATCTGACTATTTTTTGACTAGCCTTCGAGCCAAATGTACGTTAGTAACAGGAAAGGCTATGTTGAATCTTGACTAAATTGATAATGTGTTGTTCAATAGGGGAATTTTTGATTGTCCCTAAATGTCCAAATGCTATTTACAATAAGAAAAGTATAAATTTACAACAGACAAAGTATATATTTACAACAAAATTTGAAAACATGTCATTCTTTCATGTCTGATTTCCAGAGTCTATTTACAACAGGAAAAGTATAAATTTACAACAGACAAAGTATATATTTACAACAAAATTTGAAACACATGTCATTCTTTCATTTCTGACTTCCAGAGGCTATTTACAACAGGAAAAATATAAAGAGTAAATACCCTTTTCGGTCCCTGGAAAAAACACGGATGCCCTTTTTGGTCCCTGAAAAAAAATAGGTCACTTTTAGTCCCTAAAATGGAAAAATAAGGTCCCTTTTAGTCCTTTCGATCATTTTTTTGCACATTGTAATCCCTCAGAAATTCCCAAAAAGGTCATTTTTAGTCCCTAAAAAGGACCAAAATGACATTTCTTTTACTCAGGGACGAAAAAGGGTCAAATGTGTTTTTCCAGGGACCAAAAAGGGTATTTACTCAAATATAAATTTGCAACTGTAATACCCGGATAAATAAAATGGCCATTTTTGATAAGTGAATATGTGGTATCAATTTCTATATTGAATTTATGGTATTTATAAGGGAAAAATCGCTTAGAAATTGGGGAAAGAGAATAAGGGGTCAAAATGACCAAAATACCCCTGGAATGCTTAGATAAGCTAGGGAAATTGTAAAAAAATCCTAGGAGGCAGTAAAATAATTATTAAAATTAAGAGAGAATATTGTCTCTAATTTTAGTAATTTAATAAATTATCACCTTGGAAAAATTAAAAGAAGGGAATCAAAAAGTATTATAGTGACCAAAATGCCCCCGTAATTGTTATTAAAATGCATAGGACATAGAATACTAATGTCAGTGAAAAAGTTATGAGGTGAGGAGTAATTCTAATTGAGAAAATTATCAAAGATTAGTAAGGGATTAATTAAGTAATTATTGGCTAATTACTTAAGCATAAACGAAGGAAAATTAAGAGATAATTATGTAAAATCCTAAAATTAGTGGTAATGGCTAAAAAATTAGCATAAATATATTTCCTAATTAATTGGAAATTTTGAAGAAAAATTGGTGAGATTAAGTATTTTTAAGCTTAAATGCAAGAATGGACCAATAAGAGAATTTTGAGAAATTTTTATAAAAATTGAATTAAATAATTAAATAAATTATGAAAAAGATTTACAAATCTAAAAAAGAGGGCCAGCCGAAATTTGGACAAAAAAAATGAAGATAGGATTGGATTTTGAAATATCATGATATTTAGGCAAGTTGCAAATTAAATATTAATATAATTTTATGATAGGATAAATGACCACGGATAGAAATAAAATCCTACACAGTGAACCATGAACAAGATTTTTATAGTCAGAGAAGAAAATAAATAAGTGAATTTTTATCTCGGACTGGACTGTCCCAGAAGTCATTTCCGAGGATTTTACGCGATTACGCGATTCGAACACCGATCGGGGTTTTATCGGTATAAAACCTTCTTGAACAAGTTAATTACATCATCATTGATGATGCAATTTTGTGTCACCTAAGGGCTGCATGTCGACTAAGAGGATCCAATGGGCAAGGATTTTCCATTTCAAAAGTTTCTGATCCGACGGCTGAGATCCGGTCTGGTTAAATGTGAATAGTGTCCCAGAATTCACTATAAATACCCCCTCCCCTCTTCATTCATTCTCCACACCAAATCCACTCTTGAGATTTCGAATTGGAGGAGCAGCAAGGAGGAGAAGAAATCTGGGGAATTTTGCAGCGAAGCTCTGAGTAAGTTTTTCGGTACTCAGTCTTAAGTTTCGGTAGTTAGTGTAGAAATATTATATTAGTCTTTAAATTTCCGACTATGATTAGATATCATATGATAAGGGTATTTTAGTCCTAAATTTCGAAAATCATGGTGGGTCAAAGTTCTGGCAAAATTTTGGAAAGTCGGAGTCAAAGTAGCGAAGTGCTGGCGAAATTACGGCGATTAGGGGTATAGGGGCAAAATGGTAATTTTTACCTAAAATGCCCGTTATAATGTCAAATATTGATAATGGTGATATTATCATTATAGGATATCAGAAACCTTGATCTGCCGCCGTTACGCTGTTCAACGTGCCGCTGTCAGCCGTTGTTTCCGTCAACAGTGCAGTTTCCGTCAAAACGTACCAGGAATACCGTATAACGTCAACGGAGGTACGGACGCATACTGTAACACTAATCCTGTGCTTCTTAAATGCATATATGTGATAGATACGTTCGTAGACCGATATACAGACAGTTTTACACGGGTTATAGTCATTTTAATGCCGTTATGTTTTCCTAGCGCTGAGGACACGAGTGGATATCGTGGCACTGGTTTATGTGCGGGCTGTTGTTGTTATTGTTTACCTTATGAGGCTTTTCATATTGCTCTGTGCTTATGTTCTGTCGTCATATTGATCATGCATCTGCTGTATGCTTATGTATTGATATACTGCTGTAATGTCTAGAATATCTGTTGTCTGTATACTGTGTTGTTTGGGCATACGGTTAACCGTTACCTGAGATCCAATGTGGTAAATTGGATCTCAACTATAGCTTCAGGGTCTGGAGGACCGAGAATTGGAGACCGGGGAAAACAGCAGGAGTAGACGAACGGCCGGAGATACCGGAGATATCATTACCGCTTTCCGTATGTTATATTTGAACCCTAGAATGACTGTAATCATTACTATGTTACACTATGGTTACTGTTTGAATGCAAATCAGTTACTCTTTCGCTCCAATGCTCTACTCTTTCGCTCCAATGCTCTACTCTGATTGACAAAGTATATATTTACAACAAAATTTGAAAACATGTCATTCTTTCATGTCTGACTTTCAGACGCTATTTACAACAGGAAAAGTATAAATTTACAACAGACAAAGTATATATTTACAAAAAAATTTGAAAACATGTCATTCTTTTATTTCTGACTTCCAGAGGCTTTTTACAACAGGAAAAGTATAAATTTACAACATACAAAGTATATATTTACAACAAAATTTGAAAACCAGGTTTTTTCCATTTCTGACTTCCAGAGGCTATTTACAATAGGAAAAATATAAATTTACAACAGACAAAGTATATAGTTACATCAAACTTTGAAAACATGTCATTCTTTCATTTCTGACTTCCAGAGGCTATTTACAACAGGAAAAGTATAAATTTACAACAGACAAAGTATATATTTACAAAAAAATTTGAAAACATGTCATTCTTTCATTTCTGACTTCCAGAGGCTATTTACAACAATAAAAGCATAAATTCACAACATCTTTTGAGAATTTTGACAGCAATATAAGGCTAGGTGGAGAATTGAATATCGTATCAAAGTATTAAGTTGTATGAGTAAGTGGCTATTTGCACCCACTCATTGAACTTAATATCATATAATTTCATGTCCATGTGTATGCTATAATTACAACTTCTTTCCCACCCATCAAAATATAAAAAGGTGTTACATGAAGTCACTTGCCCTAGGTGTATATAGACAAAATGACAAAACATTTAAGTCACCAAAAGCATATACATATTCTTTTCAGTTGGGATTTGGATTTTTGCTTGTCTTCACTGTGTGTCCAACCTCATGGCATCTCCCACAATGATAATCCTTCTTGTTTTGAAATTGAGATTCAATTCGTTTTCTTTTTGGTCTCCCTGACGGCCTTGTAGTAATGGGAGGCTCCAAGAATGTCTGTGTTAACATATGTGTCACTGTTAGGGCATCAGCACGCGGACAATCATGTGTTGCAACTGGCCTCATGCTATTGGCATATATTTTCTCTTGGGCAGCAACTTTAAAGCAATCATCAACAAATGTGTACAAATTACCATTACAGTGCTTTATGGCTGCACATGCATGTGCACAAGGAATTCCACTCATTTCCCATGCTAAACATGTGCATTTCTTTTGACAAACATCTACATTAACATAGCTTGGACCTACACCACATGTAGTTTGCACCGAAAACTTATGGTCTCCATAATATTGCACATGCATATTTTCAGCATATGTAATTTGAGGCAACAAATTTTTTTTCAATATTGGGTCCAACACCATTTTTCCAATTCGCCAAACCCATCTTGCTTGCAAGCAATTTTCGTGCCAATTTCTCTCTATGCTCTTGTATTAAAACAGTGACAGTGTGCTTCCTCTCTTTCAACATCCATGCATTGAAGGACTCAGTAATATTAGTGGTTATGTTATCCCACCTCTTGAAAGGGAACTTACTAAGAGCTCATCGGTCTACATCCCCATTTGTCTCCACCCATTGTGCCAATTGTGGATTGAACATGTTAATTTCCCCATCGCATCAATGAAGTCCTCGCGGAGCCTTGCATAGGCGATTGCATCAAGGAGCTTAAGTGCAGTGTCCTTGCTATATCCTGATGTTCGTCTCACACCTTTACTGATTTTCAAGAACTCGGCACTATAATTTTCCTTCAAATGCCGGTAGCAAAAAGCATGTCTCTCAATGCCAAATATGTCTTTTACCGCACCAATAATGGCATTATTTTGATCAGACACGATTGTTATCTACATTGATCCAATTATTTCTTTCCCAGTCCATAGAAACCTAGCTCATTCGTCATATGTCTCACCGCTAACAATGGCATATGCTAACAGAAACATTTCATTGTCTACATCATAAGCACAAGCTGACAACATTGTTCCCTTGTACGGGACACTAAGATGACATCCATCAATATAAAGTATGGGCCGACATCCATCTAAAAAGCCTTTAATCGAGCAACCATAAGCAATAAATAGCCCTCAAAACTATTGTTTGATGAGGCTTCCCATTTTGCAACAGTGTTAGGATCACTTTTGATAAGTCTTTCACATATCCAAGGGATAACCCGGTAAGACTCTTATACTCAACCATGTATTTCCCTCAATGCTCTTTCTTTGGCCCTATATGCTTGGGAATAGTTCACTCGCACCCCATACTCTATATACATGTCTGAGCAAATTTCAGGGGCAGTCTTGTCGATATTGCCCCTTAAACCATCCATTACAATTGAGGATGTCAAGGTGGATCGAGGTGGATGATAAATAATTAGGTTGTCCTGCTCTTGGTGGATGTGTGCACTTCGATATGTTCTGATTGTTAGGAGCTCTGTATCTTGATGTTCTCTTGATGAATATGCACCAATGTACCAAGGACAACCATCAACCTTGCACTTCACAATGACCTTTTGTTGATTGTTCTTCACAAAATGGTATGAAAACTTGTGTGCAATGCTGTATTTGTATAACATTTGACAAAGGGTCAGAGCATTAGCAAAAATCTGTCCTTCTCCAATAATCAAATCCCTCCATTTGGTATGATTCATTTCCGGTCTTGGTGTTGGCACAATTTGAGTACACCATGTCAAAGGTAGCAACTCTTCACTTTCATTTACTAAAGGAGGTGGAGACATAGACAATCCACCAACAAATCAAAAGAAGTCCTCATCCCTGCAATAAACCACAAGTTACAGGACCTAAACTTACAATTCTTCTTCCACTTCCATTTCAGCATTCAATGGTGGTTGTATATTGTCATTATTCCCTTTCTCTTCAATGTAAACATGCCCATATTCTTCATTAAACTTTATTAAATGATCCACCCCTTCATCATCTATAAGATCTACATATGTTGATGGATCAAAGCTAACTTTGAATTTCACACAAATGTCATTACTTTCTTTTCCCATCAGAGATGATATGATTCTTCGCAACTCATCATAGGTTGAGCCTTCCTTTATAAATTTTGTTCTTACCAAACCTCCAACATATTTTCTTTCATCTCCCTCACCATTTAAAAACTTCCTCCCCAGATGAAAGAAACAGAATAGATTTTTCCTATAAGTACTTGTCATATTTCAGAACAATCTGCAACAAGAGGATTGTATTTACAACAAAAAAAGTATATATTAGCAACAATAAATGTATGTATTTACAACAACTTTATTATCTTTTATCATAACTTTTAAATAAACGTTTCATCATCATATCAACTAGAAACCAATAAAAACAGAGCAGACCCTCTGTTACCTTCCCAAAAAACAGAGCATAATGTTTGAAAACCCTACCCAATAACATGAAACCCCAACTTCAACGGTAAAGATGATATCTTTAGCAAAATTTTAGCATTACTTACCTAGGTACGAGCTTATAGTCCACTAATGAGCTCAAACTTCAACCCTTCACCAACCCTTCACTCTCTGAATGCAACGAACATACACCCACAGAATAAATTATTCAACGAACAGAGAAGATGACAGCTACAAAATCTAAGCTTTGCCCAAGACATGAAAATTTCACTTACTTGCCTTCAACGTGGAGATTCGATTCACCTTTGTTGCTCACGTGTTTCTCCGTTTTTCCCCTGCTCTGTTTTTCCCTTTTTGACAAATCCATTTCTCATTCCTGCGCAAGGAATTTTGTGTTTGTTTCCTTTTTAATGTAGTAAGGGCAATAAGGACTTTTCCTACGATGAATTATTAACAATAAAGTCCCTGGGGACTTCTTTGTAATGTGAATTTTTGTTGGGACCTATTTGTATTTTTTTGTCATCCTTGGGACCTGAGTGCAATTTCCCCAATATATATTCCACATAGTTAAAAAAGAGTTTCACCCGTTCTTTGGAGTTGGATCCTTAATACTTTTGGTAATAAATTGTGATGGAGTATTTTTAAGTAACATTACTTTTTTTTCTTTATATAAATATATTATTTTGCTATTAAATATATAATTCATTGAATCTCTTATATCACCGGGTAATGTAATAGTTTTGACCCATCCAATATATTTACGCCCATTCTTACCACTTTTTATGGTCTTTCAAAAATATAATAAA
This sequence comes from Acacia pycnantha, assembly GCA_025563575.1. Taxonomy (NCBI): domain Eukaryota; kingdom Viridiplantae; phylum Streptophyta; class Magnoliopsida; order Fabales; family Fabaceae; genus Acacia; species Acacia pycnantha. The sequence goes on along the minus strand of JAMWYP010000256.1, from coordinate 805,826 downwards.
ATCTAGTTGCAGGTACTTCATATATTATTAAATAAATCAATCTTGGTATACCAATCATAAACAAATCTCTGAAAGTTTTAAGAAATCAAACTACTGTCAATCATCTTTTTTTTTTTTTGCCAACCCTATAGTTTTACTTAATCCAAAGTTAATTAAACTACAATGTTATAGGCATATTTGATGGGAAGAATTAATTTTAGGGTTAAGATACAAAAATGCACATGTGTGTTTCTTAAAATTACACACAACACCATGTGTTTTTTGTGTGTGCAAAAATGACTATGTGGTTACAAAAGTGGAGCAAAAATGTCCATTGACTGTTAGTTTGACTTTTTTGTATTTTTAAGGCTGACATGGACGATGACTCAACTAATTTTCATCTTAGTTGGCAGTAAAAAACTGAAGAAATTTACAGAAAATGACATAGATATTTTAGAAATTACAATTCAACCCTTCTTTCTCCAATTTTCCTTCTCTCTCTCAATCTCAATCTTACCCATCAGGCCACCTATCTCCGCCTCCTCACCACTGTTACCGTCTTTATGTAATTTTCAAAACTATCTGGGCCTTTTTTTTAATAATTTTTTCCAATTCTAAATGCCAGCTATGGTGAAATTTAGCTGAGTCATCATTAATGTCAGTCTTAAAAATACAAAAATGTCAAACTAATGGTCAACTTACAGTCAATGAGTATTTTTACTCCAATTTTATAATCACAATCACTTTTGCATTAAAAACACTTGGTATTGAGTACACTTTTGGAAAAACCACATGTGTATTTTTGCACCTTAACCCTTAATTTTAATGGGAAAAAAGTGTATGCAAAAGAAAATGATTATTAAAACAACTAAAAAAGGTTGAGATACATTTAGCACCCTAAATTATTTTGTGAGGAACATCTAGTGCTCTAAAGTATTTTGTAGTGCATCAAATTATCAAATTCTCTGAAGTATTTTTGCTGGTGTATTCAAAACCTTAAATAACCTATATTGATAAGTGTAAGATTGCACAAAAAAAGTATTTTATGCTGATCAACATACTTTAAAAAAAATTACTTCTGTGTGCTTGATATATGAAAAATACTTTAAGGTATTAAATGCACCCTAACAAATACTTCAGGGTTTTGGATGCATCTTAACACATTAAAAAACAAATTTCCCAAAACACCCCTATATATATATATATATATATATATATATATATATATATATATATATATATATATATATATATATATATATATATATATATATTACATTAAACCCAAATAAATGGTTATCATTGTAAACGAATAAAGAAGAAAAACGAAGATAACACCGATGGAAGGAGAGCACAAAGACAGATACGCCTATGGGAGAGAATTGTGCAAAGATCCGGTATTCGATCTGATTCTTTGAAGCGGGAGGTTGAAGAAGATGGTGGGGGCTGAAAAAAATATTGTTTTTGAGGTTGAAGAAAACAAGTTTCAGATGTCTTACAAAAGAAGATTGTTGTTAGGGATGGGTTCAATGGTGGTCTCCGTGAGAGAAGGAGATTGAGGTCATTAAGTGGGAGGTTGAAGATGAAGGAAGGAAGCAAGAGGGGCAAAGTTGAAATTTTGATAAAACATATGACGGTATAATGGACAGCAAAATTCCACTTCCATAGAAGTGGAACCAGTTCTTTGGGGTCCTGATGGAAGTCACTTCCATCATTTTTATAGAAGTCACTTTCCTAAAGGAAGTGTTTTCAAGCATACCAAAAATACAAATATTGGGTTTCACTTCCACTTCCCACCCTCCCACTTTCATAGTACCAAACAAGGCATAAATTAAGGTAATATTGAAAATACTATAGGCTAGTGGTAATATTGAAAATTAAGGTAATAGAACTGTGGATATCAAGTAGTAATAGTTGATTAATTAGATAAAGTTTATGAAATAAATTACTAAATAAAATAAAAATTTGATATAGAACTATATTTAACCTTTTTGTTGCGTCTATGCAATCTCATACGGGCTTTATAAGTGCAAAGAATGATTCACTACTATTACAAAAGTAGATATTTCCCTAAAACAAGTATGCTTTTTCTTTTCACCAACAGAAATCGGTTCATCCATGTAATTAAATGGGTGGTTGTTGGCAAAACACTGGCTACTTAGTTAGTAAGAACTGTTCCTCTTCCACCCATAGAGGCGGTTGGCACGCTGCCATCTTCATCATTTGTAAGTCACATTTCTGCTAGTTCATAAGTTTCTGAGACAGATTAGATTAGATTCATTAACATTGTAATCTCTGCCCCTCGCAACCTTGGAGTTCACTTAGAGATTTGTAGCCAAGGACCCATAGCCATCATTGAAACCACTGCCTCGGCCACCACCACTACAAGATCTATTCCCATATCTATTTAAGCTCTGTTCGAGGCGATGGTGGAGTGGTGGTCGCCAGCGACGGTGGATAAAGAGGCAAAAGTCATCGGCAACGGAGAAGGAGGAAGGTGGAGATGGGATAAAGGAAGTGATGATCGATGGTTTGAAGAGCTAAAACTTGCGGCGCTGCTCTCATCTTCTTCTCTGGTTTTGTCAAATTTCAAACCTCCGTTTTGTGCAACAAGTGCTAGCCGAACGCTCAAGGAAGCGAAAAAGCAAAGTCACTCACGGCAGTGCAAAACTTTTGTTTTTTGTTTTTTTTTTTAAAATAACTTACCGCATCCCTTTTCAAAAAGAGACGTCATAAGTCTCTTACGATATCCTTTTTTAATGGACGTTATTCCCAGACTTTACTATGTTGCTCACATAAACGTCTCCCAAAAAAGAGCAGAGAAAGGGCCTCAAAATATACATTAAAAGTGCTTTATAGGGATAAGATATATTGGAAGGTTTGGATCGGGATGTGGGGAGATGTATCGGGTTCTGCACCCCCAGCGAGTTAGAGCCAAAATTGGAAAATAACTTAGTGAGGGGTAGGGACACGATGGAAGTATAAAATCAGAGGCAGTAGCAGCTTTGGAGAGGAATATAATTATCCAGTGCTTTCCGAGTTAGGAAGATTCGACGTTTACGTTAAATTCTGGGCTGAACATGATATGTTTGGTGAGAACAGTAATCGGAAGGCTAGGATCTGACGACGGTGAAGCAGGTGGGTCCACGCGCAGGCGCGTGATAAAATCGTAAGGATCAAGACTCTGGTCTTATTATTCATAAAAATCGTAACGTAAAAAAAATCGAAAAAATTTATAAAAACATAAAAGCGTTTGGAAAATTATTAAAATCGTTTAATTGAAAAAAAATTGTAAAAACATAAAATTGCAATGATAAAACAAGATATTAAATAACTAAGGATACTCTAGTCTTCTTATTCAATTATAAAACCTCTCCAACAAACACCATTGACATCTTAAGAAATGAAAAGGACAAAGGCATTATTATTATTAGGAATATAAAAAATAAAATCAAACTACCTACTACGTGGACTCCACTTTGAATTAAAATAAAAAACATTACGAAAAAAAACATCCTAAGCTACTAATAGTTTGTGGTGAATAATTTATTCATTGCGTCATATAGCTCAATGGCTTTGCCCTTCGTAGGCTGGCCACCAAACGCTCCATGCTTATCTTCACCCTTAAAGTGACCTTCCACGTAGCATCGTGTTTTTGTAACGATTTCGCCAGATCAATCTGACGGTCGATGAGTGGGTCCCCATAGCATCCAAACACAATAACTTTCCATCCAAGCCGTGTGATATTATCAAATACCTTCGAACCCTTCTCAGCCGTGGGATTGGAATACTCGTGATCACGATCAGCCCCCACAGGCAGCGAAAGCTCCCACACGAGATCAGTGACTTGATGGGGAAGGAAGATACGAGCCCAGGTGTTACGTAACGGATTAATGGAGAGGTCTTTGGAGAGAACAGGAAGGTGAGGGTTGGGATCAGGTTGGGCAGGAGTTTCAGGGTGTTTTTCCAAGCGAGTTATGGTGCCGTCTGGATTGAGGACGATGTGAAGGAACTTGTAGGGATCCATGGGGGCGGAATATGTGACGGAGAGAAATAGGAGAAAGAATATAGTAGAAATCAAAGAGAAGGATAGAGAAAGAAAATATACTCTCAAATCTCAAATCAATGTGTTTATTCATATGTTCAATAGGGTATTTATACACGAGAGAGAAGACAAGAGAATAATGAATCATTATAATGACTGATTCTCTAATCACTCATAATTCCTATAATCCCTGATTATGTGCGATACTAATTAATTATAATATATTTATACTAATATATTCCTAACAAGATGACGAGGGAAAGTGACATATATATGCAAAAGATATGCAAAAGATGACATAATTAGGAAGTCGATGTCGATCATATATCAATATATAATCTATTTCACATTTTTATTAATTTTTTCAAAATAATCCTATTAAAATTCTCTCAATAGTAATCAAGTAGAAGAGGGAGGATATGAAATTTAAAGAAAATGATTAGGGTTTTTAGAAAAACAAAACATATAATATTACCTAACTTAACTTTCACATATTAATCTAATTGATTTAGATAAATATGATTTACATTAATGACACGAAGGGAATAATAAACAATTCACACATTAAGACAAATGAAAAGTCAGTGCACATCTAAATATACAGCTCATCCTAACAATACGGCACATGATTGTCCCGTTTATTCAAAGGAATTGAAAATTTGTGGATGGATAAGGTTAAATTAGTCAAGGAAACAAGAATTTTACATAATCTAATAAGTTAATGAGTAAATAAATTATTAAATGGAGAGGATTTTCTGGACATAATTGACAATTTGTAATTGATGGCTTGGACTCTACGTCTATTAGGTCAGAGTTTTTAATTTAGAATAGCGGGTCTCACAAAAACTTAGCGAGGAATGGGATACTTCTTTATAGAAGTACGTACCATGATATCATATGATTCCTTGACACAGTGGCGGACCCAGAAATTTATATTTGTGGGTGCACAATTTGTTGACTTTTTTTTTATGAAAATTTTAAATGCATTAAAAATCAAATGAATATAGATAAGGAAAAAATTTTGAAGGAAAGTTTTAAATACGAAATTTTAAATTCAAATAACTCTAAAGAGACTGACAAAATACTGCAAAAAAAAAAAAAAAAATCAGAGCTTCAACGACCTTTTATATATATATTTTTTTAAGTTTCTCACACAAAAATTGTTATTACAGATACTTAAGTTGCTAATAGGCATACTAAAGTTGTAAACTGCAGCCTTTTGAATTTTTATTTTAAAAAACAAAGGGTGGTTAGGTAATTTTTCAAATTTTGCAACATTTCAAAATTTAAAATCAATCCCTTTGAAATTATTAAGATTCAACATATTTATTTATCTTTTACCATTTTTAATTAACCTTTTTCCTTATCAAATCAGGCCCATGTTGTAAACTTGTTTTACGCCATGTAGTGTGAAAGTTGTTGAGCCATGTGTTTTATCATGGGCTGCCGCAAGTCCATGCCTAAAAAATATATAAGAAAGTTGTCCAGGCTGGGTTCAAACAGGGGACTTGTGTGTAAGACTAACATTATAACCACTACACCATCTAGACAACTTGTTATAAGATTCCTTCAAAATATATATATATTCTTTTACTTTGGGTCTGCACTTGCACCCACATGCACAAGTGTGGGTCCGCCACTGCCTTGACAGTAATGAAGATTCAACCTTTTGTACTTGTAAAGGAAGATATCTCAAACCTAAACATTAAAAGAAAGGAAAATTTTTATTTAAATACCAGTTGAATTTGCTAAACTCTCAGAAACCAACTGAATTTGTTAAAGAACTGAGAAGGGACATGGGTCAATAAGGGATATGCAACTTGGGGTGAAAAGTTGACACTGCCCATTGAAAAGATCAAATTATATCTCCCTTCCTTGTTCAGTCATATGCAAACAAAAAACAGAGGAGGTGGCTTCGAGCAAAAAAAAAAACACAGTGGGTGGAGGAGGAAGTGAAAGGTGAGCTTTCAGAGGATCATACACAAAGAAAAGCGAAGCCAAGTAAAGATTAAAAGGTAATTATCTTTTCTCTCTCCTCACCTTCTCCGATTCTTTCTCTCACTCGCCGCCATGGATACTTTTCTACAACTCGTGGGAAGTATAGGAAGGATCGGAAAGAGGGAGAGGAAGAGAAGCTGAGGAGAGAGAGAGGAATTCCATTGTTGGAAGGGTTTGAGATGTGATGGTTGTTAGGGCTGGACTTCATTGTTGAAAGGGGAATGAAGGAGAGATGAAGAAGATGATGAACAGTGTCACAAGTGAAAAACCTGACGAATTTGTAATTCTCATTACAATATTTGTTAAAATTGACCCTTATTTGTTGTTTGATAAGAGACATAAATGAAAAACCTGACAAAAGGACTGGCTATTCAAATTATTGAACTTGTAAATATTATTAACAAATTTGTAATTCTCATTATAAGATCTGTTAAAACTGACCCTTATTTGTTGTTTCATCAAAAGCATAAGTGAAAAGCCCTGACGAAAGGACTAATTATTCCCATATGAACTTATAATAATACCATTAACGAATTTGTAATTCCCATTAAAATATTTGTTAAAAATGACCCTTATTTATTGTTTTATCAGAAATACAAATGAAAAACCTGATGAAAGGCGTCAAAGGACTGAGAATAAATGAAATTGGCCCTTATTACCAATCCTTTCTTCAGCTTTTTCACTTGTGTTTCTGATGAAACAACAAACAAGGGTCAATTTTAAAAAATCTTGTAATGGGAATTACACATTTTTTAATGGTATTTACAGGTTCAGTAATGGGAATAACCAATCCTTTCGTTAGGTTTTTCACTTATGTCTCTAATAAAACAACAAATAAAGGTCAATTTTAACAAATCTTGTAATGGGAATTACAAATTAGTTAATGGTATTTACAAGTTCAATAATGAGAATAACTAGTCCTTTCGTCAAGTTTTTCACTTGTGTCTCTGATGAAACAACAAATAAGGGTCAATTTTAACAAATCTTGTAATGGAAATTACAAATTCATTAATTAATGGTATTTACAAGTTCAGTAGTGGGAATAACCAGTCCTTTCGTTAGGTTTTTCAATTGTGTCTCTGATCAAACAACAAATAAGGGTCAATTTTAAAAAATCTTGTAATGAGAATTGCAAATTCGTTAATAGTATTTACAAGTTCAGTAATGGGAATAACCAGTCCTTTCGTTAGGTTGTTTACTTGTGACACTGTTTATCGTTTTCTTCATCTCTCCTTTCTTCCCCTTCTAACAATGGAGTCCAACCCCAACAACCACCACATCCAAAACCCTTCTAACAATGGAATTCCTCTCTCTCTTTCCTTAACCTCTTTCCAATCCTTCCTATATGTAACATCCCAACTTTTCAAAAGCAGTATAATTTTTTTTTTCAAACAAACATCATTTGATAACATCAGAGTAGAGCAACAGAGCGATTGAGTAACTGATATGTATATATAAAACGCCGTAAGTCTAGCTGTTTACAACATCGGTACAGTAACCGCGTGGTTCAGAAGTAATATATAATAGCAAAAGGAAAGCTTCCGCGGAACAAAAAAAGGAAAGCTTCCGCCGGAACAACAAAAGGAAAGCTTCTGCCAGAACAATGAAAGGAAGTCTTCAGCCGGGTCTTCTACTCGGGCTGCTTGCCTCTCTCCTCGGTCCTTGGTCCTCCCGACCCTGACGCTATATTAAGAGCCGAGATCCGCACCGGATCTCGTGTAACTGTTAACCTCATGTATACATACACACATATGGGTCACCAAACAACAACAAATAAACCACACCTAACCAATGCACATGTATCGCTCCCAGTATTACGTGATGTATCGCTCCCAAGATTATAAATGTATCGCTCCCAAAGATTATAAATGTATCGCTCCCAGCCTTACAGAAATATCGCTCCCAGCATGTATACAATTATCTTCTAACATAATATGCATCCCAACAACACCCCACATATACACACCATACACACATCACATACATACCATATACAACATACTAAATCCATCAGAGTTAGTGTTACAATACGCGAACGTACACCAATAGTACATAACTATACTCACAACATATCAACAGACCATCAACCACATATACACATACAATACTCATACTACATACATGCATACAGTAAACATCAGAGTCAGTGTTACAGTACGCGAACGTACCTTCGTTGACGTACGTAGATGTTTCTGGCGGAAACTGTACTTTCTGACGGAAAACAGCGGTTTGTCCGACAGCGGCACGTTGGACAGCGTAACGGCAGCAAATTAGGATTTCTGACGTCCTATAAGAGTAATATCACTTTTATTAGTGATTTGGTACTATATCTGGCATTTTGGGTAAAATTTACCATTTTGCCCCTATACCCCTAATTGGCGGAATTCGCCAAAGACTTCGTTACACTTACAAATTTTCTTCCCGAAATTTCGCCAGAACTTCGACGCAATTATGATTTTCGAAATTCTAGACTAAAATAGCCCTATCATATGATATCTAATCATACCTTGAAAGATAAAGGCTATTCTAACTATTGAAAGAACTATGGAAGCTTAAAGCTTACCATTTTAACTTTCAAACTTTCGGGACTCAATCCCTACCAAGTTTTACCTCTTTAGGCATTTTTCAATGCAATGAGGCCTAAAACAATAGTAGGAATCTAACTCCCTACTTACTAAAACTATCTAACAATTCTACTAACTACCGAACTAAAAGCTAAAGACCGAAGGACTTACCCGTTGAAGACTTCTGCAGAATTTTCCCCAGAGCTTCTCTCTCTTGTTTCCCTCTCTAGATTCGGCCAAAGAGGAGAAAATGGTGTGAAGAATTGTGAAGGAGGGGGGTATTTATAGATAAAAGTGTAGGATTTCGGCCGTCGGATCAACTTTGTGAGGAGCGATCTGGGCCGTCCAAAGCAACTTTTCAAAAAACCCTTTTTTCCTTCTTCCCTTTCACACTTGGCCGAAATCCATGCTCCAAAATAAAGGGTTTGGCCAATGGGAGGTGGCCACGTGTCACCTTCCAGAAGCTTTCGGATGAATTTCTCCGATCGGTACCCGATTCACGTAATTTCGGAAAAATCTCAAAATTCTGAATCCATAACTCTGAAGATCTTCTCTTCCTCATCAACAATATCTAATTTAACTTAGATTTTTATTTCAGACTTTGAACGCATTTAAAGCATCAACTTCTTCAAAAATTCACTGATTCCAAATATGTCCAGATAAATTCAAACTCATTCCTAGATATTGAGTTAGAATTTATTTTCTTCATATCCAAAAATGTGTCTATCTGCAATTTTCCCTATTTCGTCTTATTAGGAAAATGCACAAACGGACTCAGAATTGACTTCCGGAAAGGGTCACTTGAAGGTAAAAACTCACTGATCAATATTTTACCTTGACTTTGGAATTCCTATTCCTAGATCTCTAGATAGGATCCGTTTCCTAATTTTTAAATTACTATTCACACTTTTTTACTTTAATTAATTATAATATATTATAATAGCAACTTGCATACATTATTTTTCATTTCATTTTTATTATTTTTTCTTCTTTTTCTTGGCCCAATTCGGCTGGCCTATTTTTATAATTAATAAATATTTATTTTTTATTTAATTAATTACTTAATTATTCATTTATTTAATTTTTACAAAAATTTCCACAAAAATCCCTAATTGGTCCATTCTTGTATTTAGGCCTAAAAATACCTAAACTCAACCATTTTTCTCAAAAATTTCCAATTAATTAGTAAACATGTTTTTACTAATTTTAAGACAAAAACCACTAATTTTAGGGTTCTTTGTAATTATTACTGAATTTCTTTTGCTTATGCTTAAGTAATTAGCCCAAAAATACTTAATTACTTAATTATCATAAGTTGATAATTTTCTTACTTAGGATGCCTCACTAACTTATAACCTTTGTATTGACATTTTTGCTTTCATGTCTCCTGCATTATCTTAGCATTTACGGGGGTATTACGGTCATTTCCTTACTTTTTGAGTATTTTTCTACAACTTCTCCAAGTTTGTAACTTAATAAATTACCTAAATTAGGGACAATATCCTTCCCTATTTCAAATAGATTTTTACTTGCTTCTTTTAGGGTATTTATAACCCATAATGTGTTTAGGGACCTATTTGCAAATCTTTAAACGTTTTAGGGACCTAATTGCAAATTATCTAATTTCAAGGGAAATTACCCTAACAACAAGGTAAACTTAATACAAGGTGTTTGAGACCTCATATTCACCTATTTTCAATAGGTATATTTCCCAATTTTTGATATTTACCCTAAGTGTGATTTTTAGGGTATTACACTATACTCCCCGCGAGTTGCAGAGAAGTATCCATGACGTAGAGAGAGAGAGAGGAAGAATCAGAGAAGGTGAGAAGAGAGAAAAGATACTTACTCTTTAATCTATCATTAGCTTCCCTTTCTTTGCGTATGATCCTCCGAAAGCTCACATTTCACTTCCTCCTCCACCCATTGTGTTTTTCATTTTCGCTCGAAGCCACCTCCTCTATTTTTAGTTTGTGTATGACTCAACAAGGAAGGGAGATATAATATGTTTTTTTCCAAAGGGAAGTGTTGACTTTTCACCTCAATTTGCATATCCCTTATTGACCAATGTCCCTTCTCAGTCCTTTAACAAATTCAGTGGACTTCTGAGGGTTTAGCAAATTCAATTGATATTTAAGTGTAATTTTCCCTAAACGAAATTGAGAGTTAAGATTAAAGCAATGCCCACTACAAACCTTTGATTAAAGCAATTTGATATTCACTAATTTGAAATTGAGAGTATAATGATGTCGTTTTGAGTCGCTACAGATATATTTATCTACATCAGATGTAGAAATGATATCCCCATATATATATATATTGGAGGCATATTTTTATTTTGTCTTCAATTACATGGCAAACCCTATATGTTGCCGTTTATCCAATAAAATCCTATCATTTCACATAGAACAAACAAAACTATTACAACTTAGTATATATAAACGCTTTGTCGTTTTCGTTTCCCGAGAATTCCTCCCACGGTTTCCCCCTTCATAATTTCACAAGAGAAACGACAAAGAGATAATCGTGGCACGTAATTATGTGAACCAGATTTAAAGGAAAATGAAAGATATTTGAATGTGGTACAATAATAATTAAATCTTGATGGAAAATAACACACCAACTATACCAGCACCAATTCTGTAATACCGTAAATTTCATAATTTATATAAGCATTATATTTTGGATAATTATTAGTAAAATAATAAAGGTGAATATGTGTCTCAAAGAAATATAATCTATTGATTATATTTTTGTCTAAATTTTACTTTGGAATTAATTAGCCAATGGTTAATCATGAGACTACAATTAGGGAAACTAAAATGGGGCATAATTAACACATAAAATAATGGTTATTTTATGGCCAATAGAGGCAAGGAAATATTATGAAAACAATTAGGTAAATTAAAGTGAATTAGAAAATTCTAATTGAGAAATTAGCTTGTGCTAATTAAGGTTATTTTCAAATGCCTTCAATTTGATAAAGGACAATGGAAATAAGCAAAGATTAAAGTGCATCAAGCTTGATTAATAAAATCACTAATGACCATGATTTAACTAATGAACCAATCCTACAATTGAAATTGTAGTTAAAGGAAATATAAATGCTTGATCTCAATGCTAATTAAAGGTTAATTATATATGCCCCAAAAGTCAAAGAAAGTGGCGCTGCACATGGCTTTTGTTTTAATCAAATAGTTGATTAAAAACATATCTAATGACTATTGAATACAAAAGGGTTGTCGGCAAAAAAAATGGCATGGATTTAAATATAATAAGTAAGGTATTTGGTTGATAAATGACATCACAAAAACAACACATTAAAATAGCTATAAAAAAAAAGGAGCATGTCGGCACAAGCACGATGAAGGATTTTGGATAGGCATTTGGCAATTTAAAAAAAATGCATGAAATGGATATTAAAGAGAGGCATGTCGACCAGCTGTTGTGTGGTGGAGATTTGTCTTCATAAAGTGCAAATTAATCCAAGGGATAGGGTGAGTTTTGGACAAATTTAATTCTAAATGGGTCCTTGTTTTTTTCTCTATAAATAGCCAACCCCTCCTTCACAATTCTCACACCAAAACACAATCACTTCTAATCCTTTGGGATAGGGAGTGAGATGTGAGTTCTTTTTGGAGGTGAGGAGCAAGAAGGATGAAGGAGTATGCTTCAACAGGTAAGTAAGCTTTTAGTTTTCTAGTTTAAGTTCTTAAGTTTTAGTTCTTAGTTCTTAGCATAATTGTGGTTTTAATCTAGAAAATTGTTAGGAAAGTTCCTTTACTTGTTTTTAGGCCTCCTTGCATTGAAAAATGCCTAATGAGGTAAAAACATGTGAGGGAATGAGTTTTGGAAAGTTATAGATCAAGATTATAAAAGTTGTAGGATTTTTGGTTGTTAAGCTTTGGGTAGCCAACGAAATTGATGTTATTATTTTATGGCCTAAATGATCTTCAAAAATCCTGATATTTTACATGAATAAATTAGAAATTTAGGGCTTTCCAAATATATAAAATATGTATCATTTAGAGTTCTACATAAGGAGATAGAAATTCCTGAAGTTAGGACTACGTTTTCTGGGAAAATTCTGGGCAGAGGTTGAAGAAAATTAATCTGGGAATGATACATTGAATCTGGGTAAACACCATTATTTTTTATAAAAATTAGGAATGATAATTATTCCAAGGAATTTTACGGAACCTCGTTTCGATTTTTTTAGAATTAATTATGATTTTTCAAAGTTAGAGGAAAATCTGTCCAGAAATTCTGAAGTAGCGTTTTTAAGAAATGTAAGGGCAAAATTGTAATAATGGATACACCAAGGGTAGAAATGTCAAAATAGGTGGAAATAACCTTTTTGATATTATTTTAAGAGATAGAATATTAGTTGTGATATTATGGGAAAAATGAATAATCCGACGATAACATATAGGATATCTGGGATCAAGTCTGGAGTCGGGTTCAGAAGGCCGGATGTTTGGGCATTACACGGTGAAAGGTACGTTCATGTACTGTAACACTAACTCTGTGCTGCTCATGTACATATATGCGATAGATACGTTCATAGGCTGAGGCTCTGTTTAGGGTCGTCATTTATACATACAGCTTTACACGGGTTATAGTCATAATAATGCCGTTTGAGTTTTCCTAGCGCTGAGGACACGACTGTACATCGTGGCACGGATGTTGCAAACCAGGGATAACTTTACTGTTAAATGTAGTTGTTATCACATGATCATACGATGTGACTGGATTGATCATTGCTGTTATGTCATGAATATCTGTTGTCTATATACTGTTTTATTTGAGCATAAGGTTAACCGTTACCTGAGATCCAATGGGGTAAATTGGATCTCAGCTGTAGCTTCAGGGTCCGGAGGACCAAGGATCGGAGAACGGGGGAAACAACATGACTAAACTAAGAACCAAGAACAGGGAAGGCACCGGTAGACGGAGCCATAGAGAGGAATCAAGGGACAGAGTCGTAGTAATGCACCGGTCGAGGCAAGTGCCGGGAGAAGATCATCAGAGCCCAATGTCAGGCATGGGTCTACTAAAGTTATTTCGAATAGTTTGGTGCCGAAGGCAAGGCTAGTCTACGTGGGTGTGCCATTGAGTCGCCGTGAATTCGGTGAGGCCCCCATGGTAGACACTTACCTGGCCATTCTGTTCGGTTAACGGAGTTAGGTTCATTGCCCCAAGTCTGGTCAAGGCTAGATCTAGGTTGTATAGTTACTTTTTGTGAAATGTAATTGTACAAAGCTCTGTATATTGTATCACTTGATTATTCCTTCGGGAAATTTTTAATATACCAGCATACGCTCAGCATCGTCATATGTCGGGGTATTTTTATTTCAGCTACTCATATATTGTCCAATTTTTAGTGCATTGCTCTCCGTTTCTGCAGTACTCTGATGTAGCACCTCAAACTCTGTTGAATTTTTCTAAAACCAAATGTCATCCGACACAATTTGTAGAGTGAAATTTGGGGTGTTACAAATTCGATCTGATTCTCTCTTTTTGATCGGCATTAGATCTAATTCTCTGCATGCTTCTTGTCGTTTCATGGTCTAGCTAATTAAGAGGTGTGTTCAAATTAATAGTCTGATGGTCAAATGAAAAAAACTTGCACAATATTAAACAATAATATCTACAACCATGAGTTTAATTATCCGCAATGGGGAAAAAACTATTGAAGTCTGTCGTGTCCAACCAACACATCGATCATAACATGAATATAAATAAATAAATAAATGGAAAAATACAACTTCATGTCCCTACATTTTAGTCGTCTTTTGTTTTTATAGCTCCTGTAGTTTATTTACGTAGTTTTTCATCCTTTTTATTTGTTTTGTCTAAAATATTGGTTTGTTTAATTTGAAAGAATACTCAGAAGGATCGCTATCAGACACAAAAGATGTTAATTTTGTTGACGTTCAATATCCTAATACTTTGATGCCCTTCTTCCTCTCATACTCATTCACACGTTTACATTTGAAGGAAGTGGGATTTATTTTTTCTATTTTTTAATCTAACCAAATTTTTAGTTAAGAAATCTTACAATTTTTTTCAAGTCGACACATGATAAAGGTTAGTGATATTAAGTTCACCTCAACAAAATTAATACAACTCAGATCGAGTTTTAGCCCTTCTGATTATTTCTCGAAATAAGTGGGGCAACATTTCATATGGAGCGAGTAAAAGCCCCCGAGGGAGAGGGGAAAATTATAGTCAGGTCCCAAGGACTATTACAATCAAGTCCCAAGGACCATAAAAAATAACAAATAAGTCCCAACAAAAATTTACATTACAAAAAAGTCTTAAAGAAGTCCCTAGGGACTTTTTTGTTATTAATTCATTTTAGGAAAAGACCTTATTGCCCATACTACATTAAAAAGGAAACAAACAGAGCAAACTTTGTGCGCGCGGGAGAACTGGATTTGTCAAAAAGGGAAAAACAGAGAAACAAGGGAAAAACGTAGAAACACCTGAGCAAGATAGGTGGATAGAATCTCTGACATTGAAACGCAGAAACACGTCCTAGGCAAAGCTTAGATTTTGCAGCTGTCATCTACTCTTTGTTCATTGAATAATTTATTTTGTGGGTGTATGTTCGTTGCATTTAAAGAGTGAAGGGTTGGTGAAGGGTTGAAGTTTGAGCTCATTAGTGGACTATAAGCTGGTACCTAGGTAAGTAATGCTAAGATTTTGCTAAAGATATCATATTTACCGTTGAAGTTGGGGTTTCATGTTATTGGGTAGGGTTAATCAGAGGTGGAGCCAGAAATTGCAGTTAGGGGGGCGAATTTTATATAATAGAACCCAAGTGTTTATGAAATTACATTTCAGCCCCACAAACATTTCAATATTTCTATTTTAGTCCCTTCACTATAGAAATAATAGTGACTATAGTGAAAACATTAAAATTTTTATGAGGTTGAAATATAATTTTATAAAAATCCAGGTCGTTATCTGCAATTTTAGGGGGCGGGGGCCACCCCTAGCACCCCTTGCCTCCGCCCCTGGGGTTAATTACATTATGCTCTGTTTTTTGGGAAGGTAACAGAGGGCCTGCTCTGTTTTTATTGGTTTATGGTCGATGTGATGATGGAACGTTTAGTTAAAAGTTCTAATAGGAGATAATAAAGTTGTTGTAAATACATGCATTTATTGTTGTTAATATGGCTTTTTCAGTTGTTAATACAATCCTCTTGTTGCAGATTATCCTAAAATATGGCAGGTACTTCTGGGAAAAATCTATTTTGTTTCTTTCATTTGGGGGGGAGTTTTTGAATGGTGGGGGAGATGAAAGTCAATATGTTGGAGGTTTGGTAAGAACAAGATGTATAGAGGAAGGCACAACCTATGACAAGTTGCAAAGAATCATATCATCTTTGATTGGAAAAGAAAGTAATGACATTTGTGTGAAATTCAAAGTTAGCTTTGATCCATCAACATATGTAGACCTTGTAGACGATGAAGGGGTGGATCATTTAATAAAGTTTAGTGAAGAATCTGGGCATGTTTACATTGAAGAGAAATGGAATAATGACAATATACAACCACCATTGAATGCTGAAATGGAAGAGAAAGAAGAACTGTAAGTTTAGTTGCTATAACAAAGCTAATTTGTTTTTGTATAAGTGTTGAATGAGGCCTCATACATTGTCATTACTAATACTGTAACTTGTGGTTTATTGCAGGGATGACTTGTTTGGATTTGGCAGTGGATTGTCTATGTCTCCACCTCCTTTATTAAATGAAAGTGAAGAGTTGCCATCTTTGACATGGTGTACTCAAACTGTGCCAACACCAAGACCAGAAATGAATCATACCAAATGGAGGGATTTGATTATTGGAAAAGGACAGATTTTTTCCAAAGCTCTGACCCTTCATCAAACGTTATACAAATACAGCATTGCACACAAGTTTTCATACCATTTTGTGAAGAACAATCAATAAAAGGTCATTGTGAAGTGCAAGGACCCCCTTTCTAGTGTCGGCCGCTGGAGAAGCTCGATCGGTGGGAGGAGATGGAGGAGCCGCTTGCTTCTCCCCGACCTTGGCCTTCTTAGCCGAAGTCGCTTTAGATGCCACGATTGCAGCATCAACGACCTTCTGTTTCTGAGGCTCTGGAGCGCCCCGCTCCCGAGGTGCCTTCTTCGTTGGCGCCCCAGCCTCCGGCCTTACATAAGATAAATATTTCGGGTGCTCCTCCATTCGTGGATCTACAAAATAAACAAGAGGGTCAGAAGTCACGACTAAATAAAATAAAGAAAGTGGCACAAGATAAAAAGCCAAACTAAAATTAAAGAGGTCGTACTGGATGCCGACCCCGACCCAGCACCAGCCTGTTTAATATAAACGGCCGCGCTCTTTACTCCATGCTCGGCGACGTAGGAGGCCAGCCGAGCTACCGCGATTCCCTCCTCAACAAGAAGGTCGGTAGCATTGACTTGATACAAGGAAGAGCTAAGGTTGTGATGATCGATGGACCAGTATAAAGGAAACCACCACTCCACATCGGGGCCCTCAGAACACTTCAGAAACAAGGTTGCTCACCAAAATTGGTGGCCACCTTGAAAAAGGACGTTTTGAAGTGTTGAAGGAGTCGGAGAAGGCGGTAAAGATTTTCTTGTCGGGATCACTCCTGAGAGAAGTCAACCCCTTCAGGGTGGCCGGCTCCCTACCCGAGCGAGGGGTGAAAGGACAGAAGAAGTAAAACAAAAGGGTGGCGGTGCAAGGAATGGCGGGGTCAAACGAGTCGCATAGGTGATCGAACGCCGCGAGGTAAGCCCACTCGTTAGGGTGAAGCTGAGAAGGGGCTAGATGAAGATGATTCAGGGTAGATATTTGGAACTAGGTAAAAGGGAATCAAATACCGAGCCGGGACAGGTAGTCCCTATAAAAGAAAAAGAAATTCGTGGACCCGGGCTCCCGGGAAGAGCAGATCGGCTCGTCCTTATAAGGAGGACTCAACAAACATCCGAGCGAGCCTGACGCCCCTAGAAGTGCGGGGAGAAGACTAGGACTCCATTTACCTATAACAAAAACAAAATAAAAAGCTATAGTCAACACTAAGAGGGATACCTGACTGAGGTAATCTACTGCGTGAAGGAGGGAGGCTGGTGGCATCCGGCAAACGTGCACCCCCAGTAGCCGGGACAGACTCAGATGATGAGCCATGACGACAGGAACCCAACACACTATTGGCCAAGGAGTCATGCCCACTCGCAATATATGTGGACCTCAGGGCGATGCACTCCCAGCAGGGACCGAGATACCCATCTGGAAGGGATTCCGACCCTGTGTGGCGAGGCGCCTCATAAAAACTGATGGGCTCAGCCGAAATAATGTCGGCATCACTCTGACTCTCAGGACCAGGCCTAACAAGGTCAGACTTCGGCTGGCTGGACCTAAGAACGGATGGCTGAGATCCTCTAGTACTCCTACCACCGGACCCACCCCGGAGAACAGAGGCTAGTTTCTCCTCCTCGGACAGAGGAGTGCCTAACAACCATAAACTAAGGCGAGGAAAACGCTCTCGCAAAGCTTCCTCCTCATTTGGATAAAGGTTGACTTGAAGAGGATGGACGTTTACCCTTATCCATCAAGGCTGGAGGGTCAAACCTATACAGTCATAAAAGGATTGATAAGAAAAGGGGGCAACCAGAGGGAGCAAACCTAAGAAACGAAGCACTCCCCCAAGCAAGAACCTATGGGTATGAGAGCGCTATTTGCAAAATCACCCAGTAGTTACCTAGAAACACCAACTCCCAACTCATCCCAAGAACCCAGAAAACCCAAAAATCCCTAAACGATAACGAAGAAGAAGCGAAAAACCAACATTGCAGAAGTACAAAGAGGATTAAAATGAAAGCATTTAAAGGTAAAGAAGAATAATATACCTGTGGATTCAAAGATCGGAAGAGTGCAAGGGGAAACAATGGGAAAGTATAGAGGGTTCTCTAGGCGTAAGAAGGGCAAAGTTCTTCAGAAATGCAGAGATAATTCTGATATGGGAAAGCAGAAGTTTTTGGAAGTGAAGTGAAGAATGCCAACCGCGATAATGTAAAAAGAGTGGAGGGAAGTTCAAAAACCACTCAACCGTCAGGGGCACAAGCGACTATTCACCCCAAAAGCAGAGGTGATGTACGGTATGCTACTGGCGCATTAAATGCACACGAAAACCGGAGCGCGCTGGGCATGACGATTGGAACCCGTCTCCAATCCGTGAAAGCCAGGTGTCAGGAGGCAATGATGGCGAATCCAGAGGGGTTACTCCCCTGGAATCACATGGGGTCCACGGCAACCACCCCCGGATCCTCAAGCCGCGGGTTACCACCCTGGCGCCTTGACTCTCTCGACGTCACCTCGCACCACGGGAAGATGGGGGCCAAGGCCGAGGCCCATGCAACCTAACCCGGCGGGCCACGACATAATTGCTAGGGCGCCAAGGACTCCTCAATCCACCTCGGATGACCCATCCGGGAACATAATACACCCCGGCAGCTCAAAGACTTGAACTACCGGGCTGGGGGAAAACTGTTACGGACCTATATTAGGCCCAATAGCAGTGAAGCCCAACAGCAATAGGTAAGGCATAACCGATCCTATCTATTAGCAAGGAGGGTCCTAACTCCCCCAATAATCTAGTAATATCTCTAGATATGGTTGAGCAGTTAGGATCCTTGGCCCGGAGATCACGTCAGGCCTAGAATATCCAACCAAAGGTACACTCTATAAATACTGAGGTCAAACCCTAAGGTACAGGTTCTAATCTTTGAACTATTTATATATAGTCACACTGTGCACACACCTCACCCCCTTGGCAAAGAGCCTGGTTGTGTACAGTGATCCTACCTCCTACTGGGTGCTCTCCTCATAAGCATTCAGGAAGAGACCTTTGATCCAATATCAAAACACCAACCCATCAGGCTGGACATCTGTGTTCTACACCAGAACACTATATATGCACACTCATGTGATATATTTATTTATGGGTTAAGGTGCAAAAATAGATATGTGCTTTTTTCCGAGGAGCGCCCAGTAGCAAATGTTTTTTTCAGGTGCAAAAGTAACTATGTGGTTACAAATTAGATGCAAACATAGCGTTTGACCGTTAAGTTTGACTTTTGGCCGTTAAGTTTGACTTTTTTTGTTGACTGGACGATGACGTGGCATTTCAAAGGTGCAAAAATAATTTTAGGATCTTGAAAAAATATTTCAGGTATTGATCGGTACTAAAAGGATACTGAAAAAAATATTTCAGGGTACTGACTGGTACTAAAAAGTATTTTCAGGATACTGATTGGTACAAAAAAAAATATTTCATAATTTTGAAAAATTATTTTAGGATCTTGAAAAATATGGTATTGACCGGTACTAAAAGGATACTGAAAAAATATTTGAAATGCCACGTCATCGTCTAGTCAGCAAAAAAAGTCAAACTTAACGATCAAAAGTCAAACTTAACGGTCAAACGCTATTTTTGCACCTAATTTGTAACCACATAGTTACTTTTGCACCTGAAAAAAACATTTACTATTGGGCGCTCCTTGGAGAAAAGCACATGTCTATTTTTGCACCTTAACCCTTTATTTATTATATACTATACGTATGTCTGTTTAAGTGTATATTAATTACAAAAGTGGAGCCTGTTAATACAATCTTTTATAATGGACTTTAGTTCCATATTCCTCCGAATCATTTATTTTCTGGATTTTTAACCTTGCTCTCTCACACATAACTCCAATAACACCTTCTTTAAAAATAAAGCTCCTTCGTTAAATATAAGATAGATTAATTCTTTTAGAGAGATTAAATAAGTTAAATAAGTTACTTAATCATATCATATATTATGTATTCTTAGATAATATATCTATTTTCACTCAAAATAATTAATTTGGAGGAAAACAATATAAATATAAATATTCTAAAGTAATTTAATTAGTTTCCTTAATCAATCTAAAAAAGTTAACTTTGTCTTATATTTAGAACAATAAGAAGTAATAAATAAAGACTCTTGTGCGAACGCTTAATTATGACGTAAGATGCTGCAACAAAATTATTAGCCTCACTTTAAAAAGTAATCAAACCTCTAATTAATTAAAATTAATTAATTAAGCAGTAGCCTTTGAATTAGATTACCTCACAACATATTCTAAAGCTAGGATTCTTAATTTTTCTTCTCATCCCAATTTATCTCAAAATATGAAGGAAAAACCACTTTATTGTTTTGTATTACCTCCCTAATTGGGGACAAATCCATCTTGATTCATGTTATATCTAAATATGAATAAGACTATACAGTTAAGAGAGTTAAAACTTAGGGGTGAAGAATCTGTTTTAATAATATACTAATTTATAGGTTATGGATTGGTTTTTAGAGATTCTTTTTGTAACATGTAGGTCCTAGGTTAGTAAAAAAAAAAGGTTAGTTGGATTATTTTTCCACATCTTGTATGCAGATAGGGAAGTTATTCCGTTATTTGCAGAATATGAAATTATTAACTACTGAACAACACTAGTGAGAGAGAGGGCATAGCAACTACATAATATGTCTCTGGGTGCTCTGTTTTTGTTCTGTTCTGTTTCTGCCTTCTCACCCTAACTAACTTTTTTTCTTCTTCATGTGGCTAAAAGAGAAGATGAGGTCTTCTTGTGGGCAATCCAGTTGAAGAAAAATTGAAGAGTGTTCCTGTCAGATCTGTAATGGTTCTGAGTAAACTCAAGAAACTCAGGCCAAGTGAAATCTGGGTACATTCTTGGAGTCTGCTGGTTCACTATTTCACTTGGTGCACTCACCACCTTATCGCTCTTCGGATTCAAGAAGAAAGCCAGAGATTTTCTTGTCATCGCGTTGTTCACCACTGCTCTGTGTAAGCAGCTCTTGTACATCCCATTTGAAAGAGCCTGTATCAGCAACAATCACACAGAGTATTGTGAGATTTTAGTAGTGGCATCACAAATGAAATCTAGAACCAATATATTTGAGCTTTCAGTTTCTGAATGTAAAGGTCTTTTTTTTTTTGTTACCATGAATGTGTCCCCAATATTGACCACAAGAGCGTCGAAATTTGTGTAAATATATTGCCATTGATTGTCCACATAAACTTGAAGGCCACCCACATCGTCTTGGTGAAGAATAGTGAGAGAGGTGGGATCGCGATGTGGACCAGCACCCAAAGTGAGGTCTGGTTTTTGACATGGAGGGTAGTAATTAAGCTTCAAAACTGAGCAGTTCCCTTCAAAGAAGTCTCTGAAATATGATCTCCCAACTCCAAGGCTCAATCCCAGAAGCTCCATTATACCTAAAGAAAGCTTGCTCATAACCTCACAGTACTCCTGATAAACCTGCCTGTTCATTTATAACACAAAACAGAACAACTTAGAGAAGAAGAAATGGTAACAAGTTATTTACGGTAGGATATTGGTATTATTACCCGAATTACAGAGAAGAAATGGTAACAAGTTATTTACGGTAGGATATTGGTATTATTACCCGAATTGTTCGAACTCTTTGCCCAATTTATTGTACAAGTAGTTTTTGACGGTGTTGGAATTTGTCTTCTCTGCGGAGTATTCAACAGAGAGAGTCTCTTGCCATGGAAGCTTGGAGGAGTACCTGCCGATGAAGCTACTGGCATACCCTTGGTTGTCGTCAAGTTTCCTCTGAGCTCTCAGTTTCTGAGACAGGGGAAGCTCAAAGAAGTCATCCATGAAACGGTGAGCGTCACTGATCAACTTGGGGTCGACGCCGTGGTTGACGATGAGGAAGAAGCCGTGTTTCCTGCATGCTTCGTCGACGATCCTGGAGGCTTCCGCCGCTGCAGCAGGGTCTCCGGTCAGAAACCGTCCCAAGTCCACATATGGGACCTTCAGTTCTGGTGCGTTCAAGCATGGCCTCTCTTCGTCTGGCCATAAGAATTGCTGTGGTACATTGAGCTCGTACCTGATCACAGAGGAATCAAAAACCACTGGTTTCTCGCCGTCGTCCTTTCGATCTTGGTTCACCGTGGATTGTGTGTTTGTTACGCTCTCGATTGCCATTATCGCATCAACAAGAAGAAGAAGAAGAATAAGTTTGAGAGATGAGATGAAGGAAAAGACAAGGCCGCTTGGTGAAACAGTTTCGGCCTTTCGGCCTTTCGGCCTTTCGGGAATGATTGGAATCTTTTAGATGGCGCTGAGAGTTTGAAATTTGCAAGGGAGGGCCTGAAAAAATGATAAATTGCATAAAGAGAGGTGCTCTTTATGGGGAAAAATAATTTAGGTAATGGTCCAAAGAGTTGAAGATATTTTATGTTTGTTTGGAATAGTGATCGGAGTCTTTAAAAACAATTTTTCAGTCATAATTTACGTTATACGAGGTAAATATGCAACAAAAGTTGTCTTTTATATTATATTGAGAGAAGTGTTTTCATAATGGCCATTTTGGCATTTCTGATGCTCAGAGTTGTTAATGTCATTAATGATGGTAGGTGTTTGATGGGACTAGAGTCGGGAAATCGGCTGAGCCCATCGGGTCGGCCCATTTAAGTCCTGGTCTGTCAAGGGTCGGGTTTGAAAAATGGATGAGATATTTGAAATTAACTCTGTAGGGCCGGCCCTGGAGGGCCTCGGGCTTAAACAGGCCAGCCTTGGAGGGCCTTGGGCCGGTCCTGCAGGCCTTTTCACGATAGCTTTTTCTTTTTTTCCTTTTTTAATTTATTAATTTATATATATTTTGTATTTATTATAGAGTTATTTATCCATTTAACTACAAATACATAGTACTATACTCTAATTTTATTATTTGGTTTATTATTTGTTTCAAATAAAGATTATGGATGTGTTCATGATGCAGGAGAAGAAATTCATGATATTCTTACTTATGAGCTAGAGGCTACTACTCAAAGTGAAGAACAATCAAATGTCATTGAAATTGATGATAGTGGTAAAGATGACGACAATAATAGTCGTCGTATTAATATCGCTTAGTGATATGCTTCTTATGTTTTATGTGAGTTATTTGTGAATATAGTTTGCTTTTGATTATGAATTAGTGACTGTGCTTATTTATTGGATGATTCGTATAGTAATTTACTAATTATATCTCTTTAAAAAAAACGGATGAAAAATAGTTAAAATTTCGAATAGTAATTTTCGGGCCCTAGAGGGCCGGCCCTGGCCCTGGTGCTCTCAGACCGGGCTTTGAAAAACAGATGTTTTTCTTACCTCAGGCCCTGGAGGGCCGGCCCTGTTAGGCCCTGGCCCTTTACGGGCCAACTCTGAAGGGTCAGGCCAACCCTGATTCCCAGCTCTAGATGGGACCCAATTTCCCTACTAGTCCTTTGGACGAGCAGGGAAAGCTCATCTGTATGGATGAACTTTGGACAGTTCAAATTTGATCTAGACGGTTTAGATCTGATTTTTTTCCTTTTTATTTTTTTTTTAAAAAAAATTATGGGTAAATAATCTAAAATAAATGTAATTTTTCAACTAACATTTTT
Source organism: Acacia pycnantha (assembly GCA_025563575.1). Taxonomy (NCBI): domain Eukaryota; kingdom Viridiplantae; phylum Streptophyta; class Magnoliopsida; order Fabales; family Fabaceae; genus Acacia; species Acacia pycnantha. The sequence goes on along the minus strand of JAMWYP010000256.1, from coordinate 781,746 downwards.
AAAAAAAAAATATTTTTTCATTTAAAAATAAAAAAATAAGATCTTGACGGTAAATAAATTACATTAAAGTATTTATATTTATCGTTTTTCTCCAAACTATTTTGTCTGATTTAAACTGATATATAATTTAATGATACACCATATACGCGCTATGATTAAGTAATTTATTTATCTTTTTTAATCTCTAAAAAAAAGGCTTTTATATTAAAAAAATGAGGTAATATTAGGTATTTTGCAAGGTTATCAAACTCATGAGTTTAAGTAGACTCATGACAATGACATAAACTCAAATCGTAAACTTGTAATACTTTACGCTTATCATTAAATTGACATTACTAGGGTATAATTAAAATATAAAAATGACACCAATTTAATTTAAATATAGTATAAATCCAAATAGTTAAAATTAGAGTAAATACCCTTTTAGGTCCCTGGAAAAAAACACGGGACCCATTTTGGTCCCTGAGAAAAAAAAATGTCATTTTTCGTCATTTTTAGGGACTAAAAAGGACCTTTTGGGAATTTGTGAGGGATTAAAATGTCCACAAAAAATGACTAAAAGGGACATTATTTTTCCTTTTTTTGGAATAAAAATGACTTTTTTTTCAGGGACCAAAATGAGTCCCGTGTTTTTTTTCAAGGACCAAAAATGGTATTTACTCTTAAAATTAAATCCACCAACATTCGTAATTTATTATACTTTTTTGGAAAAGTGTATCATACTTAACAAAGATTATCAAATTCATATATAAAGCTATTGAGCATGATGAAATCAAAAAAGTTAACATGCGTTTAAGAACAAGCTGATACAATTTTATAAGTTAGAAATATAAAATCGATAAATTCTATGTGTAAATTCGAGTTCACAACTAGCACAAGTTTACCAACGAATTAACTCAATTTTTATAAGATAGAAATGTAAAAATTGTAAACTCATGAGTTTACCCACAATGTTATTTTGATTTTATATAATTTATTTATTCTAAATATAAGATGCATTTAATGCTTTGTTTATTCATCATCTCATTGCATGAATCACTAGGACATTTGCATCTCATATTAAATACATATTCATGAACATTATTCAATTAACACCGCCACACAAAAAAAACAAAAATGCAAAGGCATATACTCTTAGTCATCAATTTAATTATATTCATGAACACCTTTTTATTCAGTGGATGAACCATTTAATAACATTCACTGGATTTATATCATTTATTTATTCTAAATATAAAATGCATTCAATTCTTTTTCTCATTCATCATCCAGAGGTTCATTCATCATTGATCTTTGCATGTATCACTTTGGACAAATGTATCTCATATTAAATACATATTCATGAACATTTTTCAATAAACAAATTAAAGGCTACTCTTAGTCATCAACTCATATTGATGATGAAACACCTTTTTATTCGGTGGATGAACCATTTAATAAACATTCCAAAATTAGCAAATGTACATGAACTCTCTGCCATATGAAGGACCCACACAACTTTGAAAGGTGTAAATTACTGTATATTTCATGGGGTTCAAATACTATGCTCATCTTTTATATGCTCATCCTTAAAAATGCACCGCGTTGTGCAAAATACACATGCTCACTTTTTTTTTTTGGAAAAATAGCATTCACCTTCCTGAAGTATTTTTTTTAGTACTAGTCAGTACCTTGAAATATTTTTTTAATATCAGTCAGTAATCTGAAGTATCCTTTTAATACTCATTAGGGGTGGAAATAGGCCAGGTTCTTATCAGGCTCAGGATCAGACTAGCCTATTTAGTAAATAGACCAAGCTCAAGCATTTAATAAATAGATCAGACTCAGGCTTAGACCTATTATCAAACAATTTTTTATAGACAGGTCATACGCCTATTTTCATAAGGCTTAGCCTAGAGGCCTATATGCCTGGCCTATTTATTGTTTTTTAAGAAAATATATTATTATGCATAATTATGCATAATTTAATCTAAATTAATTTCGCAAATTATTTATAAAATTAATAACTTATTCTTAACCCTAAGTTTTACATTCCATCACTTATCATTGAGCTTAACATTTTCATTCATCAATTGATCACATATACTTCTCTTCTTTTTTATTGCTCGAGATGGCAATGCTAGCTCACTACCTTTCCAGTAATTTATGTCATTTGATGCGACATAATAATTGTAGTAAGTTTATTTTAGTCATGCCCAAATGAAAATGATCACAATATGAGGAGTTTGTCTAATTTTCTATTGGAAAAACAAGAGGTAAAATCTAGTTTTACATGCCATTTGTTGTGTTTGTTTGATTTTAAAAATTATATCTCCTTAATCAATAGATTATTGATTTTTCTTATTCCTATTTGCTCAAACAATTGTTGCCACTAGGCGTTCTTTTATTTCTTTTACTAACTCTTTTATTTCATATGAGAATAAATCTCTAAACTTTTAAGACATAACGTAGACATTTTTAAATAGGCTTAATGAACTATATATGAACTTAGATGCATAGGCTTTAAGCCTATTTAAAGGCATACATTTTAAGTAGGCATTTAAATAGGCTTTAGGCTTTGTCAGGCCTTTTGAAGTTCATGCTTAGGCCTAAAGAAAGACTACATATAGGCTTAGCTAGTTCAGACTCAAGCTTTGGATCTCCGTCCCAGGCTTAGGCCTATTTAGCTAAAACCTAGTCTTTTTTTGAATTACAAGGCGGCAGGCACTAATGGCCTGAATTACAAGGAGCGGGATCGAACCCATGACCTCCCACTAGTTGGGGAGTACCCATACCACTAGGCTACAAGGCCTTTGGTAGCTAAAACCTAGTCTAACTTAGCTTATTTCCACCCCTAGTATCAGTCAATACCCTAAAATATTTTTTTCAAGATCCTAAATAATTTTTTAAAATCATGAAGTATTTTTTCAATACCAATCGATCAGTATCTTGAACTATCTTTTTAGTATCAATCAGTACCTTAAAGTATCTTTTTAGTAGCAATTAATATCCAAAAATTATTTTAAGATCTTGAAAAAGTATTTCAGGGTTCTAAGTGGTAAAAAAACACTTCATGATCATGAATGCTATTTTTCCAAGAAAAAAAGTGAGAGCATGTGTATGTGGACTCATATTACATGCCATTTATGGGCTTGACTTATATCTATATAAGGAGCTTTCATGTACGTGCTTGTCATCATAAGCTTTCAAAAGCACACGGACAAGATGTCTTCATGTGTGTTGGTAGCTGAACAAAACCATGAGGAGAGGAAAGAAGAAGGAGCACTTGTGTTTCCAAGTGATCTCGGAGTACTTGGTTCAAGCACGAGGTGAATTGGACGCACCAATTGTAGACTTCGGAGGAGTCCTATGTGGTGAACCACAACCCATCAATCGAGCCGTCGAACAAATCAGAGCGGCTTGCTTAGTGCATGGCTTCTTTGTGGTGATCACTCATGGAGTCGTTGAAGATTTGATCAGGAAAGCTTATGAGCATACAGATGCTTACTTTAAGACACCGGTTGATGCAAAAGTAAGGGGCTATAAACCTAATGGTTCCCTGGCAGGCTATTCATTTGCTCATTCTGAACACTTCAATTCTCACCCAACTTGGAAGGAAACCCTCGGTATTCTGTTTCAACATGATAATCCACAACCCATTGTCAGAGACTACTTCGTCTCCACCTTAGGCCAAGACTTTTACGAATCTGGGTACGTATTGTTTTGCTAATAAACATCTATATGTACATGTAAGTGTGTGTGTTGGGTTAAGGTCCAATTTTTCTTGAAAATTTTCGCATGGGAGCTGTGGGTGTCCGAAATATTTTTGGATCAATTTTGCCAAGACGTGCTAAAAATTGAGTAAAATCACCCTGACAGATAAAAAACTAATAAGCTTGATCATTAAAAATTTGACGTTTAATTGTTAACTTTTTTAAAATCTAGGGGCTCTCCTTTTTTAACACTTCAGGGGCAAAAATTGATTCAAATAGAACTTTTGGATGCCCATAGCCTTTATGGGGGAAAAAAAAAAAAAAATAGACGTCAACCCTATACATATGCACAAAAAACATTGATTTTATTGTATTTTGATGACTTTCGCATGGAGGTTTTCCAAAAGTATTGAGAAGCAAGGAAAGAGCTAGGGATGAAGACAATGGATTTGCTATCAATAAGCTTAGGGTTAGACCAAACGTGTCTGAGGGACTTTTTCTTTGATGGATGCTCCTTAATGAGATGCAACTACTACCCTTATTGCCCAAATCCAGCTGAAGTGCTAGGCACAGGACCGCATTGTGACCCGACCTCGTTCGCCACACTTCACCAAGATCATGTGGGAGGACTCGAAGTTTTCTCAGGCGACAAGTGGTTCACTATTAAACCTCGTACTGCCTCCTTTGTCGTCAACATTGGAGATACCTTCATGGTACACACACACACACACAAACATACATGTCGATTTTCATAAGCCTATTCTCAATACACTTTTAACATTCAAATACTAAATTTGTATTATCGATGTGGATTTGTGTACGCAGGCATTGACAAATGGGAGGTACAAGAGCAGTCACCACAGGCCAGCGGTGAGCAGCCAGTGTGACAGGAGGTCCTTGGCATTCTTTATGAACCCTAAAGGAGATAAGTTGGTTCAACCTCCTTCAGAGATTTTGATCGAGCTTGGATGGGGCAGGGAACTATCCTGATTTGACTTGGGCTGAATTGTCCAATTTTACTCAGTGGCACTACAGAGCTGATGAATTTACCTCGCCAAACTTTCTCAAGTTCCTATCTGGCAACCCTCAGGCTGTTTCTTGTTGAGCCCTTGCTTCTCTAGCTATTATTGTCTCTGAAAGCTTCTACAGCTTTTACTTCTTATCTGCAATAATGAATAAAACGTTGTGTTCGTATTATTATGTTATATGCTCCATGCATGGACTTCTGATGTTTTCTCCTTTGCTGTGGCTTAATTGTTAGTTTCTTATCTAGTTATCTATAATAAAAAATAAAAGGATGTCGTGTTGCAATTATATATATTATGCTCCATATTTCTCTATTTTCTCTATTTCTTCTTTCTATCGTATGTACTATAAAATAATTTGATATATGCATATGCAGGGACGGACCTTGGAAAAAATATTTTGGGGGGCCAAATGTATACTCATTAACTAATTTTTAACAAAAAAAATATTTGGGGGGCCAAATGTATAAATTTTTGAGCCAAATTCATAGAAAAAATCCAATTTGCATGAAGTATTTGGGACAAAAAAAAAAATTTGGGGGGACATGTACCAACAAAGGTCCGTCATTGCATATGCTGAAATATAAGGGATCAAATTTAATTTACAAGTCATATTTTTAGTCATTAGTTCATCTCAAGCTATAATTAGCAGCAGTTTTTTAAATAAAAAAATGGGAGCAAATCATTCCATTCTCAAAATGGAACAGAATTTAATTTAATATAATGAGAAATTTTTTGCATAACATCCAAATGTTATGCAAAGCAATAGAATAATAAAGATAGGGGATAGAGTATTATAATAAAACAGCTAATAGGCATAATCGTTCCAAAATATTTATCTAATGTATAACACGTCTTGTATCTATGGGCTCACATATCCTTTTGAAAAAATGTGGTAATATGAGTTCAAAATTTAATGTTTAATTTCTCACAGATTATTTCCCGAGAAAATATGAATTCAAAATTCATTTAGTCGCATGGACATCTATAGTAAGAAATTCCATGAGAATTGAGTAGCTTTCAAATCTTGCCATTGTAAAGAAACTTTTCGGTATGAAAAAAACAAAACTTTGTGGGTTCCTCACTAATTTTTCTATGACAAACGAATTGAGTTTAAAACTTCACTCTTCGAATGGACGTCTTATACCTTAGAAATTCCTTGAGCTAGAATTGATAAGGTTTCAAGTTTTAACTCCTTTGAGATGATCGACATAACGTTTTAATGCTAGAAGCTAATTCAGGATTTGGGGCTCCGATGCAACAACTTAATTTCTGTGGATCGAATCTTCCAAATCAACACGACAAACTAGATCATCGAATGTAGACTGAAAATCCGATGTGAAGCCGATGTGAAGGTGGAAAGCACTTTGTCTAAGATTTTATTTAAAAAGAAAACAAAGAACAAAGGAGCCGTACCCATATTTTTCTTATATTATTATATTGTATGTCAAGTTCAGGGTTCATGACTATCTCTTTCAACAACTTGTGATTCCTTGAGGCTTCAACGAATAGTCGATAAAGAAATTTTAGAATTTGAATATGAAAATAAATGAAAAATATTATCACACCAATGGTTACTAATTTAAAATGTTACTTGTCATAAATCTATAATTACCATGGTAACATTTAGATAAGATTAATATTACGTATTCAATAAATAAAAGCAAGGGTTTAATTTGCACCATTTTTCAGGACTGTGTTTTTGCAAATTGCTCCGGAACCAGGGAGTATCATTTATGCATTAAAGTTATATCAGTATGCATAATGTTGTGAACCAATATATACTCAACAAAAATCAAGAAAAAAGAGAGAATATAATGTTGAGATAAAACTACTTTTACATATTTTTTTACAGTTCGAAGTTTTTCAAAAGTGCCTGTTCTATTATTTGTTGCTCTTTTTATTTGTCCTATTAATCAAATTGTCAGATTTAGAAAAAGTTTAAAATTAGCTAAGAGTAATAAATAGAGTAAATACCCTTTTTGGTCCCTGGAAAAAAGTACGGACCCCTTTTTGATCCCTAACTAAAAATAACTCGTCCCGTCATCCCTGGGAAATCAAAAAACATCCCACGTTAGTCCTTCCGTCAGTTAGCTCCTAACGGCGTCACTAACGTTGCTGATGTGTAATGTGAGTTGGTCCAGTCACATGCCACGTAGGAATGCCAAAACGACGTCGTTTATAATTTCATGAGTAAATATCATTTTTGGTCCCTGGAAAAAAGTACGAACCCCTTTTTGATTCCTAACTAAAAATAACTCGTCCCGTCATCCCTGGGAAATCAAAAAACATCCCACGTTAATCCTTCCATCAGTTAGCTCCTAAAGGTGTCATTAACGTTGCTGATGTGTAATGATGTCTATGGTCGTCAAATATAACTTCGTCTTTAACTTCGTATACGTTATCGTCAACTTCATCGGTTCTATGGTCATCAAATGATGTCTATCTTCAATTCCTTCGATGCTCTCTGCGCCGAGTTTTCCTACGGTCAGAGATCGCGCTTGTCTATTGATGCCCCAAATCTCAAGCCCAAGTCCGAGCAGAAGCCTTCTTCCCTCGAGAAGAAACCGACATCTCCAAATAACTCCAAGGCGCCGCCGCCGTCGCCATCAACGCAACCCGATGGAGCCAAGCAACAACGGCAGCGCTTCTCGCCTAGGTTTGCGCCGGAGTTAGACGGTGTTCACTGCTTTGAATCTTTATACTTCTCTAAATGCAATGGTGAGGTCAGTGAATAAACTTTTCAACGAGTAAAAAATGTTGAAGGTAACGAAGCACCCTGCACCATTCAATTGAGAACATGATGAGTCAGTGACTGGACCATGGTGATGCAAGACATTAAGCTTACTTGGCATGTGACTGGACCAACTCACGTTACACATCAGCAACGTTAGTGACACCGTTAGGAGCTAACTGACGAAAGGACTAATGTGGGATGTTTTTTTATTTCCCAGGGATGACGAGACGAGTTATTTTTAGTTAGGGATTAAAAAGGGGTCCGTACTTTTTTCCAGGGATCAAAAATGATATTTGTATAAACGACGTCGTTTTGGCCTTCCTACGTGGCATGTGATTGGACCAACTCACGTTACACATTAGCAACTTTAGTGATGCCGTTAGGAGCTAACTGACGGAAGGACTAACGTAGGATGTTTTTTGATTTCCCAGGGATGACGGGATGAGTTATTTTTAGTTAGGGATCAAAAATGGGTTTGTACTTTTTTCTAGGGACCAAAAAAAATTCCCTCTATTTATGAATGAAGAAGAGATGGAGTAATAGTAAAAACAATAAAACATGATGAAAAAGAATGTACGTGAAGAGATGATGTGTAGTTGAGCAAAAAAAAAAAAAGAGATGATGTGTAAGAATAAAGAGAATGAGCCAACATTTTTAGACCAACTTAAATGGGCCCTTATAAAAAGTGGATAAGGCCATTAAAAAAATGGGACCTTATGTACAAGGAAGGCGACTATTTACAAGGGATTTTAATTATTAGTTCATGGACACAAAAAAAAAAAAAAAAACACAACTATCACTCTATTCCTTATTATAAAGAGTCCACTTATAGGAAACAAAAATTGGTATGAAATATAAGTCCATTTAGAGAGTATTAATGACTATGTTCTAATTGTACCCTTGGACATTAGAGAAAGAGGGAAGAGATGTAAAAAAAGTTCGTAAATGTAAAGAGAATTTTTTTTATTAAGGGTAAAATTGAGTAACTTTATCAATTTAAGGTATATTTAATTATTTACTACCGCTCCTTGTTACATGAAAATATAAGTCCAATGGACGTCATTCATCAATTCGTGAGTGATTTTGGCTTTTAATAAGAGCTTTAAAAAAAACTCCTCCCAGCTTTTGGCTTCTTCTTTTTCTTTTTTATTGTAAGAACTCTTGTAAAAAGCTGTTTGGCCTAGCTTTTGCTTATAAAGAGAAAATAAGCTAAAAATAAGAGGATCCAAAACACTAAATATATTACTTGTTTGAGGAATTGATCTTAGTTCTAAATATAAGATCTATTTTTATATGTGAATATTTTCCTAATTTAACCTCATTGATGCTCCCTTGACAATAATCAATGAGAAGAGGTAGGGAGGGAATTAACAACTAAGAGAGATAACTAAGGTATTTTAGATAATACATTTTATATTAACTTACTTAATTAGCTTCTTTCATATATGTGTGTTTGGATTAGTTTTTAGAGAATAATTTCTATAATTTACAAGGTAAGTATTTAAAATAAGTTTTGCCTCAACTTGTGAAAAAGGATTTCTGAAATCACGATTTGAGAAATTACAAAAAAAAAATGATGAAATATTATATGAAGCATTATATTTGGGAAGGCAGAACCTAAAAAAACAAAGGTTAAAACAGTAATCTTGAATTGTACCACACACACGTACATAATTCCTCGTTATGTGCACCTATGATTAATATTTGAGAAAATTACATGTAAACACCCATTTCAAAAAATATTTATGGGGCCTAATGAAGAATTTGCGGATTATATCTCCCTCGCTTGTTGTGCTTCTGTTGTTCGCCGGAACTTGGAAGACCTGTCGAGACCAGTGAGTGGCACTTGTAATTCATGCACAATGCATGCAGGTTCCTCTCTTATTGCATGTCTTGTGTTGTGTGTGAATTTATTATGGAGAGAGCTATAGCTCATGCATGTGTTGTGTTTTTTTCTGTTGGATTCTTCCTTGTGTTGGATCATCTGTGTACAGTGTGCCTCTGGTGACGAATGTGTTTGTTTCTAAAATTTGAAGCGCTACTCTTTCCCAATACGACATCGGAACTCAGAAAATCCATTAATTAAGTTACACTTGTGTTGCATGCATGCAACATTAACGTGGATGCTGTTTTTTCTTTCTGATATACATATATAGTGATGTGTCCCTAAAATTTGTGTGTCTCTAAATGCGTGCCTGTAATTCAACACCACGTTGATAATTGTCTTCTACTCCTTCTAACTTCCAATATGCTCTTCTAGCTGGTCTTATCCCTCAAAACTCAAGTCCTGAGACTACAATTACCAGTTTTCCTGACCATATTTTTAAACCATAGAAATAAGTTATCTATTTGTTAGTTTCATATTAAATATTTTTACATAAATATACATTTTTACCCTTCATTTATTATTGTGTATATTATTATTAAGTGTGTACATTAGATGAGGTAAAAATTGAAAATTTATTGAATTTTAAGATATATTTACTAAGATTCTTTTAAAAAAATATTGTGTAAGTAAGCTATAAGTTTCCTTCTCCATCCATTTTCCTTCTCCATCCTTTACATACGAAACATCCCTAAAAGAAAATATTTTCCATTCTATTCCTTTCCAACCAATTATTTGATCCAAACGAGCTCTCAGTTTTTTATGCCCATTTGGTCCAATGGAAGAGCTTTTTAATGGAAGTGGAAGTAGAATAGGTTGACGTGGAATGGGAGTGGAAGTGGCTTATAAAGTATATTTAGTATGCCATTGGAAGTGAGATATTATTTGTAATCAATAAGTGTATTTTTTTCGTATAAAAAAAAAATAATAAAGTGTATCTTTTTCCCTATGAAAAAGGCTAAAATACCCTTGCCTTTAGGAAAGAAAATCTGCCCTGCCAAAACAACACTACCGGCCGGTAACTATGGCTGATGAAAAATCAAGAATAACAATCAACCTAGAAAGTCAATCAAGAAAAACAGATCTCGAAATTGATAAAAAAACACTACTAGAAAATGCAAAATTTGCTGTGGAATTTGCGAGGGAACATTTTTCCCTCGCAAATATTTGAATATTTGCGAGGGAACCAAAATTCCCTCGCAAATCCAGCAATTTTGCGAGGGAAACAGGTTTCCCTCGCAAATTTAAATCATTTTGTGAGGGAACCTATTTTCCCTCGCAAAATTACTTAATTTTGCGAGGGAAATAGGTTCCCTTGCAAAATGACTTGATTTTGCGAGGGAAACCTATCTTCCCTCGCAAAATGACTTGATTTTGTGAGGGAAATAGGTTCCCTCGCAAAATGACTTAAATTTGCGAGGAAACTATTTTCCCTCGCAAAATTGGCTTGGGACTTTTTTTGCACTTGCCCAATTATCTTATATTGCCCGCACATTGAAACAGAGGGGGGAGGAGAGAATGTAGAAGCTTCACATTTGAAACCCTTGCCTCCTTCGCTCATCTCGGTCCTTCGTCTTTCCTTGTCGCCGCTGTCCGTTCACCATCGTCGTCGCTAGTGGCTTCCGCTTCCACCACTATGTGGCTTGCAACGTTCACAACCCCACCAACGTTCACGACTTCACTCTCAGCCCGAGAGAAGGCCGTGCGACACTTGGTAGAGAAAAAGGAGAACACAGAGATCGAACCACCTCCGACATCCTTTTTCCTCTAGTCAAGATTTTTGGCGGCTGCTCACATGGTAGTTTTCTGTCATTTATTATTGTTGTTTTCTTATGTTAATTCGAGAAAGACGGGAGAAAAAAAGAGCGAACGCGAATGTTGAAGGACAGTAGATGCTTTAATTCAGCTCGAGTTTTGGGAATCTCTTGTTCATATTGTGGATAACTTATTCTTTCATTTTTGTATCTTGAAGGAGCAAGATTTAGCCTAGGCTTATCTTTACAAGCCTCCTGCTAGAAATTTTTGTGCTTCGGAATAAGTTCTTGTTGCTATATGCACTAAATTTTACTAGAAAATTCTTAGTGCTCGAGCCACGCATGGCGTCTTATGCATTTTATTAGGCACTTGTAACTCGATTATCTTGATCCTTCTAATACATGATCGGAAGCGCGAGAACCATCAATAGAGGGTTTATCACTTAAAACGGATCTATGTTGCATTTTGTCGGTAATTTTAAACTTTGATGATATTTTGCTTTGCAGGATGTTGTAGATGATAGGATCAAGCATTGCTTAAGGCATGTAGGCTGGAGATGCGGATGAGAGTTCGGTTTGTCTGGGACTGCAAATGCGCTGTATTAATTTATTAATCTTGCTTGTATCGTATGTTCCCAAATCAAATATGCTTGCTGTGAATTTTATTTCCCTGTTTTGACTAATGATGATTTTTTTTAAGAAGATTTAGTTGTTGTTTATCAGGTTAAATGCTGAACAATTATTGAGATGGTTGAAACAGATTGCAATTGTTAAAATGAGGATTGGATAGTAAAGGTTATAAATTAGTTGGTGGCTATTTTATTGTTTCTTATATGATGAGATATATGTTAGGAATTTTAAATATTAGCTATTTTGTTTGAATGCAGTAAAGGAAGGAAAAGTTTAGAATTAGGGAACCGGTGTTGTTCGTTGTGTTTAGTGGCACCATGGAGTGCTTAAATGATTATGATATGATATCATTTATATGTTTATGGATGTAAAGCTTGTAGGGTTTGAAATTCTTAAGTGAAGGCAGGGAAGAAAAACCGTTATCTAATGCTCTCAAGTGCTAGATAAATCTTTATCTTGGTGTTTCGGTCTCTTGATGCTTGCCCCAATCCAAGTATGATTCTTTTCTCTTACTGCTTTGCCACAATTTCTAGTCCATCAAATGCTTTCAAGTTTGATCTTTTCTGTTAAATATTGTAAAAAGTTGACACTAATAATATGGTTAAGGACGTTTCTAGCTAGGTTATGTATTGCTAAGATGTTTGAATCTGTACTACCTTGTATGCCATCTTGAAGGATTATGATCGGAATTTATGTGATTTTAGATTGTGATGGGAAGCTTTATGCCGTATAGTCCCAAGGCACGAAAAAGAAAGCTACAACGTGAGAACACAGTGGCATCTCCGGTTTAAGTGCGAGATCTTTGTGATGGCGGCAAGACCTATCTCACAGGCGAATCTGGTGGTGGTGACAACTATTTCACACCCATGGCCCAGCGGCGGCAGGCTTCCGAAACAAAGCCACGGAGAATCGGACAACATTACGGGCGTGGTAAACGAGTTTAGCCGCCACACCCAATACTTCGATTGGAATGGATTTGAAGAGTTGTCGATCGGGGCCCAACCCGGACATCAATATATCTTTGCACGGGGAATAGACGCTTGTATTATAGTTAAGTTAAAGGTCTTGTTGTTATACTTGAGATGGATTTATGACTATAATTTGATATTGATTGTATGTAATTTAGTTTGTGATTGTGGTTGGTTTCGGGTGATGTGGAGGTGACATGGTAACTAGAAAGAAACTAACGGTGAAACTTTTGGGGTGACCTTTGATGATTATATCTAGCAAATAGACATTTGATTTATAATTAAGATATTTGCAGGAATTAGTTAGAAAGGATTTGGAGTTTATTTTGTTTTTTTGTTAATGCTAGAGTTCTTTGTTGAACACTCACGATTTGATTTTTATTTGTCGAAGTGGGGTTAGGTAAGTGGATGACGAAAAAAAAAAAAAAATCACAAACATCCCCTAAAAAATCTACAACTCCATATCTATTAGAGAGAGGTGATGGAGGGGGGAGGTTTGATGATGGCGTAGGGGCATGTTCAATGGTGGCGCGCAGCAGGTTCGACGATGGTGCAACTAATCAAGAAGAAAAAAAAGGAGATGACGCCAACAGAAGGAGAGCACGAAGACAGATGCGGTAATAAGAGAAAAGATGTTGTTGCACTAGTACAAAAAATAGCTTTAAGACCGCCTCATTTAGACCGGATGATAGAAGATCCGGTCTAAAAAGTATAACCGGTGGCAGTTTCGTAAATATAAATAACTTTTTGGACCGGATTATAAAGAATACGGTCTTAAAAGTATGACCGATGGCAATTTCGTAAATATATAGAACATTTTTAAGACCGATTGTTTCAAACAACCGGTCTTAAAAGTGTAAAAAAAAAGTATGATCGGTGGCAATTTCGTAAATATATAGAACACTTTTAAGACCGGTTGTTTCAAACAATCGGTCTTAAAAGTGTAAAAATAAAGAAATATAACTGGTGACAATTTGGTAAATATATAGAACACTTTTAAGACCGGTTGTTTCAAACAACCGGTCTTAAAAGTGTAAAAAAAAAAACCAGTGACAATTTCGTAAATATATAGAACACTTTTAAGACCGGTTGTTTCAAAAAAATCGGTCTTAAAAATGTAAAAAAAGAAAAGAAAAAAGAAACTAAACTCGCTAAACCTGTTAAGTCTATGAGTCCGCTTTGTCTTCTTGGTGATATAACATTTGCTTAGATATAGATTCAACAAGTGTCCCAAGAGCCTCACGGGTCAAATCCTCAGCAAGAATGTCATTTTCTTCCTCTAACCTACTCGCAATCTTCGTAAGTCGTCCCAAGAACCACACAATCAAATCCTTAGCAACGTTGGTGGTGAGATGCTACGAGGGTTTTGCGATGGCGTCGACTCCAATCCTCAGCAACGGCGAAAGCGTACTACTTCAAGGATTCTGGACGACGGCGGCTTCTTCCTCTTCGATCTATGGCTCCTCCCACGCCGCCTTCGCACAGATCCGGCTTAAAATCAAACCCAGATCTCTTCTTGCTTAAGTCTGTTTATTCCTACCTTGACCGCTCCTACTCAGATCTGGACTTCAATTTTGGTTGCTTGAAACTTTGCTAGCACCGACATGAGGATCCTGCTCAGATTTGGTTGATTTAAGCTTGCAATTTTTTTGTAGATCTGGACTTCAATTCCACCTCTGATTTTATATTGATTCAAATTCGATTTTCATGGTGAATGATTTCTGTTTCTTGTTATTTTTTCTTATTTCTGGACTCTGTAATCATCTTTTTTGTTTTTCTTGTTGTTGTTGCTTACAATCTTCTCTTGGTTCTTCGTCGCTGATGACGGAGGGACATTCAAAATATTGCTAGATCTAGTGATTTGGGACCAGTTGTTTCATTTGGGGTGTTTTTTTTTTTATATTTTAAAACACTTTTAAGACCGGATATTTCAAAAGTTCGGTCTAGAAACGATTTTTTTTAAGACCGGTTGTTCATCCGATCTTAAAAGTAACATATTTTTAAGACCGCCTGGAACGAGACCGGTTCCAGATCCAGTCTTACGAGGCGTTTTTTGTTCAGTCTTAAAAGGCTTTTTTGTACTAATGTTGATTAGTTCAAGTATTATAGTAGTGCACTTTTTTCTTTTCAAGAATTGAAAACAAAAGGGATATATCCTTGTATTGTGAGGATAAAATGTCTGGCCTGTCATTTGCAAAAGTAATGACATTCTTATTTCCCAAGAGACAAGTGATTAGTATGAATGAATTTGAATGTATCGAATACGAGAGAAGAAAGAAAATATGGTTTGCACGGAAGTACCAGAGAAAGGGAGTGTCATTGTCTATAACTTGTGGCGGCTAGTTGATCTGTCTTCCACTCTTCCTCCTTTCATTCTTATTCACTCCCACACGCCCCTCCTTATTATTTCCTTCTGCTTTGCTCTTTCATTCGTTCACAGCCGCCATCATACATACGAAGGAGTAACAATTAGTTTGAGTCCTTACTTTTTTTTATTCTATCAATTGGTGTCTACTGCTTTTTCGAAATTCTCTTACTAAGTATTCAAGCAAATGACTACTCTAACTTCGGGGTTCGAGGCTGCCCCTATCATCTCAGGTGTATCCTCAGAGACTCAAATTCAAGACTCGAAGAGATCTAAAAGGACTTTACACTGTTAGACCAACTCTATGTTAGTTTGAGTCCTTACTTGTTTGACCAAGTTTCAATAACGTTTTAACTGAGCATATACATATACAAGATGAAATTTTTAAACATATGCTTTTTATTGATGATTGATATAGTTCTCATTCCAAAATTAATAGAAGAGATGATTAACTTTAAACTTGTGTACAAGTTAGTTATGAAGAATGACCGCGGAGTTGAAGAATTTAACTTGAGTAGAAATAAGATATAATATATGCATGGTAAATTTAATAACAGGCAGGTTAGAAAGTGATTTGATAGTTAAATTGAGATATTATAAAATCACTTATATATGGAGATGTTGTACATAGAATATACATTGGGTGGGTATAATGAGAAAGGCTATAATAGATATTTTTCATCTTACATAGTATCTAATAAGTCAACGAAGTTTTATTAAAATATACACCGCTATGTCAACTTGTTTGTGTGTTTTACCAAAAAAAAACTTGTTTGCGTGGCCCAAAGCCATTGATTTTTTTTTTTTGTTGATAAGAACCATTGAATTCAATTGTCTATATATGACACAGCCGGACGTATATATCCAAGAGGCAATGGTGGGTCTGCAGTCCATTCTTTCTAACTGGCCCAATACAAATTTAAGGACCACAGATCATGACAATATTGGTAAGTCTAACAATAAGTTTTACCAAAAAAAAAAAAAAAAGTCTAACAATAAGTTGGTATCTCGATTGAGCACTTTTCCATTAAAGATATTTCAGAAGAAGTGAAAACAGAGATAGCAACAAAACACTTCGAGAGAGTTCAAATTTTAGAGATCCTAGAGGTGTTGTAATTAAATAAGAAGCTAAATTGATGGCCCTCAAAACATGGCTTCAAATTTGCATGCATGTGGATTTTTGCCAAATTGTAGTTACATGTACATTTGTAGGGTTATAATCCGTTGTGCTGATTACATGGCTCGGGAAGGCCATAATATTAATAATCTCTCTGAGCTGGAACTGGTACTAGATGTACCACATAGTTGCTTGAGAATGTTTTTGAAAGACAAATTATACTTTTGCAAAGTTTTTATGCGTGTACTTTATTTTTTCAAGATTCTCATTGACTATGTGGGTGCGTGTGTATACACACACACATATAAAAGAAGGAGTTATGAAGTGAAAATATATTTGAATCATTAATTATATTGTTGGAAAATTCAAATAATTAATCTTGGCCGTCTATTAATTTCATCATCGAATATTTACTTCATCTACAAAGTCTATTCAAATATTTGGCAATAAGCATCACAAAATACATTAGACATTCAAAGTCTATATATGATGCAGGAATCCATTTCAGTTCTTTTTTTTTGTTTTTTGACAGACTAGCTATACTATTTCAATGATTCTGGCGCGTGCATGGACACGGACATGGACAAGAACAAGGCAAGAATTCAAAGAAACATGCATGCATGCACCTTCCCCACAAACCAGCAGAAAGTTTATTATTGACTCATAAGCACGTTTGAAAATAGTATGCATATACATGTTTGAATGATCTCTAAAAATTGAGAGGGATAGATTCTCCAAAGTACATTACCCCTTAGCATTATCATGATGAATACAAAAATAGCGAGAGAGAATAGTCACAAGAGATGTCATTCACAGCTATGATTAGTCTACGTGTTCTAATACACATATAACTCTTGCACTCTATTTATATTAAATATATAATACTCACTTATGTCCTCAATATAATACATATTTATTTAATTTAATTAGATTAAGAAAGTTAGTTAATATGACATATATTATTTACATGATTTAAAACAAAATACTATAAATATTTATTATCATCGCTATTATCAAGTTTAAATTTAATCATTTCTTATTTTTTATTATGCTTTCAATCAAAAAATCTTAGAAGAGGATGATTACACATTTTTATTATATATTTATAATCATTTAAATTTAGCCTCCAACTCATACCCATACATTTTAATTTTTACAGGTCCAGAAAAGATAAATAGGACGTCTCAATCCAATCCAGGTCTTGTTCAAATCTCGGTCTTGTTCCAATCCTAGTGGTATTAGGACGGGACAGTTTTGCTGTCCCATACTTTTTTGCAGGACTGGACGCAAAATAGGCTTGTTCTATTCTCATCCCGTCTTGTAAACACCCCTAGTTTGCATCAAGTTATAACTTCAATATAAATGATTTAAGAAAGTATTTTAAAGAAGCCAACACACATTTTTAACAATTAAATAATTTAATTTCTTTCATCTACCCATGTTGTTAAGTAGATATTATAGTAAGGAGTAGGGTAGTATTATAATAAGGCTAATTACTTAAATTAGAGTGAATGTTTCTATTAATTAAAAATGCTAATCCGCATGATTACTAAATTTAATAAATTTAGTATAACAGCGTCGATCACTCCGAACAAAAATTATATAACAGCGTTGAAATGTCTCTAAAAAACGGCATGTCATTAAAATTAAGGTCTTCTTTGATTTTTTGAACCATAAGGTCTTCTTTGATGTCTTCTTTGATGAAACCTATCGAAGACCGTGAACACAAAAAAATTATAATATCCAATGTGTTTAACGAGTGTTTTAACACCGTAAAAACTAAACGGGAATGGATCCAGCCCATTGTTAGTTTTAGTTCACATATTGTACTCTCTTTAAGTCTATCAATCTCATCAATTTATCAACATTGGTGTACTCTCTTGAAAGCTAGAGTATTACTTAGTTATAATTGGCAGGTGGTCCTTAGAGGTATCTCTAGGGACGGTAATCGTGTTTCTGATGCCTTGGCAAAACTCGGTATCTCTAGTTCGTCCGTGTTTGATGAGTGCCCCAGTAATTTGTGGAGCTGGGTTGATTCTGAGTGTTTGGGATTCATTTCCCCTCATGTGTAATTTTCTTATGTAATTTAGGCATTAAGCCTCCTTCTTTAGCAAAAAAAAAATTATCAACAGAACACACACACATTAAATAACGTTACTCACAATAACCTACAATAAATTATGTTCTTTCATTATTCATACTATGTTCTTTCATTATTCATCAGATTTTGAATTCATGATAACAACACACACACACACACACACACACACACACACACACACACACACACACACACACACATCATTCTTCATCTTGTATAGGAAAAAAATGTTAATTAATTTGAGTAGATTAAGGATGTTAATTAGTTAAGTTAGTTAGTATGATATATTTTTTCTAAAACACCCTAATTATCTTCCTTAATTCTCTCCCTCCCTCTCCTACTTGATTTTTTTTTGAAAGAATATCAATATGGTTAATTTGGGGCAAATAGATAAAAATGTGAAATAGGTCTTACATTTAAAAAAAACATCAACTCTCTAATTAGGCACTTTCTCTAGTCCTTAATATATGATATATTTGATGAGTTGATCTTTGTCCTAAATATAAGACATATTTTTCATAGTTGTCAAATTTTTACTAATTCACTTCTATTGATACTCCCTCAATAAGAATCAACGAGGAGAGTGAATGAAGGAATTAAAGAAGACGACTATGGTGTTTAAACAATACATGTCATATTAGCTAACTTAACTTACTTCTTAATCAAATAAAATTAGGTATGATAAAATAAAACATGGTCTAACGAATTTTTGAAAATTGACCATGACAGTGAAAGAAAGAGAGAAATATAAGATGCTTTTATATCAGAGACAAACTCGTATCATTCAACTATATGCACAACACTAGTGTGTCTTCGTTGAGTTTCTTACATACATAATTAATATGTTGGGCATGATTATCGTCAAACGGGCGTTATTGGCAGAGTCACGTTGACGCAAAATGGTCAATCATAAGGGCTTATTCATAGTATCCACTTCTGTGCAAAAGGTATAGAATTACTTAGAACTTCTTCCAATGTCAGAGATCTGAAAACAGTATGTCCAGTGATTTCTAGATTTAAAAAAAAAAAAAAAAGGCGTTCCAATTAACTAATGCACTTCAAAATCAAACTTGGGCTAAATTAAAAGTTGCTCAATTATTCCGTATAAATAGTGAATTAATTATTGTTTGATGAAAAGGTCGTAAAGTTCACATGGCATGCATGTTCTGTAACATGACATTGGTGGAATATATATAATCAGCCATCAATTTCAACGAATCACATAGTACCGGGTCTGATCTTCAGGAAGAAGTTATTTTCATTGAACTGTTTATTTACCCACTAAATTTAGACATTTCCAATTTAAACAAAACTGTTACTTTACAATGGTACATACACTATTACAAGAAATGGATTTTACTTCCCAAAAATCGTCTTTTTTTCAAAAAGAGAAATAAAAAATAAAAGCGGTGACATTTTTGTAATTCTGTGGAGGATTTTGGTATCCCAATTTTAAAAGAGACACAAAAAATAGATCTTTTGGTGCCAAAAATTCTACTTTTAGCATTTTAGCTTTTGAGAATTGGGACGCCAAAAGTGCTCTTTCGTCGTCCCCAATTTAAACTTGATACGCCTAAAGTGACCCACATCTTCAGTGGCTTATTGAATTGTGAAAAAGATTGGAATAAAAGTATAAAAACTGGAATACTTTAGCAAACCATGGTTTCTTCCTCTCTCACGCGCTCTTCCCTCCATCCCGCAACACCACCATCACCTCCCCGCTCAATTGTTGTATACCTGTGCCTCCGCCACCTTCCTCTTTCTCTTTCGGCTTGACCTTCTCATCCCTTTGTATATCTCTGCTCTCTTTGTTCACGTCATCAATGGCATCTCCAGGTACTCCATCGCCACTTTTCTTCCTTCCTACAAGTGTGGGTATACTTCTTCATTGCCAGGATTCTCCGCAATCGCTACAAGGGCCAAAGCGGCCTTCAAGAGCAGCAAGGTGGCCAAGAAATCAGGGGAAGAGTAGGTGATCGCTGAAAAGCAGTCATGGGTGCTGGACCCCATCACTGGCTACTACAGACCGGAAAATGTCAAGGAGATTGTCGTCACCAAGTGGAATTTAGATCTAGAATTTGTGGCTATGCAAGTCCTTTGAGGATGTAGATATGGGATTTGTTATACATTCGCGGATTTGTATTCTATCTTTCAACTTGTTATGTTCTTCTTCGGATTCGAATTCTCTCCTCATTGTGAGATTCTTGTTTTAGATAATTGTTTTTGGATCTGTTTTACTGTAATCTAGATTGTGTTTTTTCTTTTGATTATTAGTTCGTTTGATATATGTTTTTGTTTGAAGTGTGTGTACAAAAATCTTAAAAATTGGCTCCCCAAAGACATTCCCATCACCACTTGGGTGGCCAGATGCAGCAGAATAATGTCGCGGCTACTGCCCTGTACGACCATGTTGGAGAGTCTAATTAAGAGCTCCATCGACCGTAAAGATGGCTCCATTTTGTGCAACAAGTGCAGGCCGAACACTCAACGAAGCGTATTGCATGGGGAAGCATGGGGAAGCGTACAAGTATATGGGGATGGCAAACTCATGGGAAGCGAGAAAGCAGAGTCACTCACTTAGTCACTTGATTGGCCTCATTGTAGGGCAGTGCAATTATTTTTTTTAAAAAAATTAATGCGTCTCTTTTAAAAAATGCCAGGGACGCTTTAAGTCTCTTAAGACTTCTCTTTTTTAACTATTTTGTTCCCAGACTTTATACTACTTTATACTGCATCACTCACATAAGCATCCCTCTGTAAAGAAACGTTGAAAATGCCTAAAAACGGATGTTAAAAGGATTTTTTTTTTTTTTTTTTGTAGTAGTGACATTATATCTTTTATTTTTTCAAGAAATTAAAAATACTCAAAAATACCTGAAATTTGTTTAATTAATGATCCAAGTGCAACATACTATTAGTGAGTGCAACTTTTATTTAATTGCGTGCCACTTATCTTTCACTACATAAATCCACAAAACGGGAGACATTTGTAGAGCCGGGAAATCGGGCCAAGCCCATCGGGCCGACCCATTTAAGCCCTGGCCCTGGAGGGCTCGGGCTTGAAAAATAGGCCAGAAATTTGAAATTAGCCCTGCAGGGCCGGCCCTGTAGGGCCTCGGGCTTAATCGGGCTGGCCCTGCAGGGCCGTTTAACTGTAGCTTTTAAAAATAAAAAATAAAAAAATAACCTAGACTTCCTCTTAATGAATGTGTTTATTTGTAATTACTTAGATTTTTTTAGTTTAAACTATAACCCTTTTTTATGTTTATTATTATTCTGTATTAAAACACATAATTAGTTATTATAAATTTTAAGGAAGTGATGTTTTCATATTAAATAAACACATACTTTGGTATTACAATATTATATAAGTAATAAATTAAAAATATATTTTGTGTAAAATAAGTATAATTATTTTTACCTGTCAGTAAAATCATGCATGAACCGAAGCAATCTACATACACACAAAATTACGAGAGGGAAAGACATTTTGTCATGGGTATACATAAAGCAATATCTTTGTTTAATATTTTTTGAAAAAAAAGGAAAAAACATATTCTTTGTGTTTATTTGTTTTTTACTACGAATTAATGAATGTGTTTATTTGTTGAATGATTTATATTGTTTAGATATTAATGTTGATGGCATTTATTTGATAGATTAGAACTTTAATGGTTGCAATTTACTAATTATATTTCTTTGAATTTTTTTTTTTGAAAAAATAGTTAAAATTTGGAATAGTAATTTTCAGGCCTTGTAGGGCCGGCCCTGGCCCTGGTACTATCGGGCCGAGCTTTGAAAAACAGATGTTTTCCTTACTTCAGGCCCTGTAGGGTCAGGCCTTGTCGGGCCGGGCCAGCCCTGATTCCCAGCTCTAGACATTTGTATATAGTTGAATATTTATTCCACACAGCTAAAAAAGAATTTCACCCGCTGATCAAGGAGTAGGATCCTTAATACTTTTGGTAATAAATTTTGTGATGGAGTATTTTTAAGTATCTTTTATATATATATATATATATATATATATATATATATTCTTTTGTTATTCAATAATTCATTGAATCTCTTATATCATCGGGTAATGTAATACTCCCTCCGGTCCTAATTATAAGACAACATTTGAGAGTTGGTTTTGGTTCTAATTATATAACAACATTCTAATAATTGTCAATTTTTTCCTAAAATACCCCTATTTTATTTTCTCAAGTGTGTTTGATTTTTTGTGAGTATATGTATGTGGACGCGTATACTCTTCTTGTCAACGAAACTTTTAGATATATATGTGTGTGTGTATCTATGTATGTATCTATGTATGTGTCTACACACAAATATCTATAGACACTATAGACACACACATATATGTGTGTCTACATATATGTATGTTTGTATATATGTGTGTGTCTACACACATATATTTTGTGTGTGTGTGTGTACACAGACACACAGACACACACACACAGACACACACACACACACACACACACACACACACACACACACACACACACACACACACACACACACACACACAGATATATGTGGGTGTGTGTACATATATGTATATTTGTGTGTTTGTCAATATGTGTGTGTGTACAAATATAAACACACACATATATACATGTATATCTTTGTGTGTTTGTGTGTGTTTATATGTGTGTGGGGTGTGTGTGTCTATATGTGTCTGTCGATATATGTACACACATTCACATATATATGTGTGTGTGTGTGTGTGTGTGTGTGTGTGTCTCTACACACACACACACACACACATATATATATAGTAAGACCATTATTTTAAATAGATAGCATGTAGGAAAAAAAATTAGGTTGGAGCGGCATGTGGTAGGAGCTATTGATTTACTTTCACTTAGGTCATTTTAAATTTATATAAGGACATTTTTGGAAAATGAGTAAAATTGACTAATTTAACTTATTTCCTTAATTTCCCCAAAATCGGTTAAATATGTCATATAATTAGGACCGGAGGGAGTAGTTTTGACCCATCAAATTGTGCCCATTCTTACCACTTTTTATGGTCTTTCAACAATATAATACTTTCTCCAGTCCTAATTATAAGACTTGGTAGACTTTTTTGGAGAGATTAAGGAAGCTAATTAATTAAATTACTTTCGAGTGTTTGTATTTTTACTTTTTTCTTCAAACTAATTGGTCTGACTAATAAAATAATATATAATCTAAAAATACACACCATATGAAATGATTAAGTAATTTATTTAGTTTTCTTAATCTTTCCAAAAAAAGTCAATTAGATCTTATAATTAGAATCGGAGATAGTAAAATCTAGTTGTAAGTACTTCATACATTATTAAATAAATAAATCTTGGTTATATCAATCATTAAGAAATCTAACTATTGTCAATCATCAATGTAATTTTAACATCTTCTTTTTTCCCCCAACCCAGTTTTACTTCATCCAAAGTTAATTAAACTACAATGTTAAATGTAATACCCGCATATTTATTTATCTGAAATATTATATTTTGATAAATAAATGGGTTATTTCTCATAAGTGAAAATTATCGTAAGACTCGTGTAAACTTAGCCTATTTTTCTAAGTTGAATTCTGTAGGAAATTAGAGAATTTAAGGGTCAAAGTGCCAAATGACGAAAATGCCCCTAATGGACATGAATAACTTAGAAAAAATGATGAAAAATCCTAAAAGGTGAGGAAATAATTATTAAAATTGAGAGAGTATATTGCCTCTAATTGTGATAATTGAATAAATTACAAACTTGGAGAAATTGAACAATAATGCTCAAAAAGTGGTAAATGACCAAAATAAAAGGGCAGAAAATAAAAGAAAAAAAAAAACGAAATAAAAAAAAATTTGGCTCTGGAATTGGGATGTTACACTTATGGTATCAGAGCTAGTTAAGTTAACCATGATCGGGGGTTCTCACAGTGTGATCTGTGACGAAGCATTGGCTCTTACCCCGACATGGCCAGTGAGCTGGTTGCCTTTGGCCGAGAGGCGGGGCGTAAAACTAGCGGCTGAGGTACGATTTGTTGTCACGGCGTGGATTCGCCAGGGAGACATTATGGTATCAGAGCATGACATTCTGGCAAGTATTTAACTATGTTACCACGAACAGTTTGGTGCCTAAGGCAAGGCTAGTCTACGTGGGTAAGCCATTGAGTCGCCGTATAAGTCGGTGAGGCCCCCATGGTAGACACTTACCTGGCCATTCTGTTCGGATAACGAAGTTAGGTTCTCAAGCCTTTTAAACTTTGAGCACGTTTTGAAAATGAGTACTGATATAACCTTGGTGTAATGTAGTGATAGGCAGAGATAGAAATCCGTACGCCCTATACCCCGGGAAAAGGAGACGTAACGCTCGTAAATCTGTAGTTCCAGAAAAAGACAAAACCCTGACAATTCCAATGACCTTGAAGATTCTGATCACCTTGATAACTCTGATAAATCTTATAATCGCCGGTTTGTACTGGACGATAATCCTATTCTAGCACAGAGCTCATATACGGAGCTGGGCCACGCAGGATGAAACTCCGAGACCAATAAAGATACGTACATGCAGTATTTGACTCATGTATAAGAATTCCCGATACGTATTTCCGTACCCGTTTTTAGGAAGAACAAACCTACGGAATTCTGAACGAGGGACATGTTGCGGGTTAATATAAATCGTACTACCACTTCATAGCGTCAACGACATTCTCAATGGTGTTAAACTAGCAGCGTTGTGGAACATAGTGGCAAGCGGATAGAGGCTCTGTTTAAGGTCACCGACTCGGATGGAGGCTCTGTCTAGGGTCACCGACTCGGATAGAGATTCTGTTAGGGTCACCAATTATACATAACGGATAGAGACATCGCTTAGGGTCACCGATTATACATGCTGCTCTACACTTAAGTTGCTCAACGGAATTGCCGGAGTAGAAATTTTCTTGACCAGATATGATCAATCACATTTCATAGTTTGTACAAGACAAAAAGGAACATTAGAGTCTTTTGGTGATTGTGATGATCATATATCCTTCGAAGCCGGTGTCAATAGAACACCTCAAGGGTGAATGTAGTTTGCATTTCGTGAGATCATTTCAGGAGATCATTCAAATATTCGTTGAAAACAAACCAGTCGCTATTAGATAGCCTTATTCTCGAAACGTGGTTAGACTTCCATAACGTTTTTCCATGTTTCTCAAGTTATATTCGACCGTGATCATGTCATTAAGTAGGAGATATCTTATGTTACCATGGTGTGTGGGAACCATGAGGACATTTTTGGTATCCATTTTGGTATTTGTAGTGTTAACCGCGGTGTGTGGGAACCACGGGGAAACATTATATATCAAAGTACGAAATGATAGGATCTTTATGGACGAACCAAGGCGAATTCCCGATCACCAAGAAGGGCGGCTAGCAGACAAAGTGAAGATCCGACGCGTATAATCCAAAGTCCGAGTGGGACGGAGTTTAGATAGTACAAAGTTTAGATGGTTGAGTACAAATTTCGAGGACGAAATTTTGTTTAAGGGGGGAAGAAATGTAATACCCGCATATTTATTTATCTGAAATATTATATTTTGATAAATAAATGGGTTATTTCTCATAAGTGAAAATTATCGTAAGACTCGTGTAAACTTAGCCTATTTTTCTAAGTTGAATTCTGTAGGAAATTAGAGAATTTAAGGGTCAAAGTGCCAAATGACGAAAATGCCCCTAATGGACATGAATAACTTAGAAAAAATGATGAAAAATCCTAAAAGGTGAGGAAATAATTATTAAAATTGAGAGAGTATATTGCCTCTAATTGTGATAATTGAATAAATTACAAACTTGGAGAAATTGAACAATAATGCTCAAAAAGTGGTAAATGACCAAAATACCCTCATAAATTCTAATATAAATGAAAGAGACATGGAAACACAAATGTCAATGCAAGAGTTATGAGGTAATAAGGTGTTCTAAGTAAGAAAATTATCAACTTGTGATAATTAAGTAATTAGGTAATATTGGGCTAATTACTTAAGTATAAGTAAAGGAAATTCATGGATAATTATATGAAACCCTAAAATTAGTGATTTTTGGTTTAAAATTAGTAAGAATGTAATTACTAATTAATGGGAGATTTTTGAGAAAAATGGATGAGTTTAGGTATTTTTAAGCCTAAATACAAGAATGGACCAATTAGGTAATTTTGTGGAATTTTTGGAAAAATTATGTAAAAATAATTATTTAATTAATTAAATAATTAATAAAAAAAACGAAATTAAAAAAAAAAATGGGCAGAAGAAAAAAAAATGAAAATAGGATAAGAAATAAAATAGAAACTTAGTTATTAAGTTTCATTATTTTAATATATAATTAAATATGATGAATAGTGATTAAATAATTAGGAAACGGATCCTATCTAGAGATCTAGGAATAGGATTTCCAAAGTCAAGGTAAAATATTTATCAGTGGGATTTTATCTTCCGTTAGACTCTTCCGGAAGTTAATTCTGAAGCCGATTGTGCATTTTCCTAATAAGACGAAATAGGAAAAAATGCATATAGGCATATTTTTGGATTTGAAGAAAATAAATTCTAACTCAACATCTAGGAATGAGTTTGAATTTATCTGGACATATTTGGAATCAGTGAATTTTTCTGAAGAGATTGATGGTTCCGAAAACAAGTTTCGACACCGGACGCGTTCGGACACGTTTTTCGAGAAAACTTCAACTGGACTGTTGGAGCCCTATATGGGATCAAAATTTAGGTTAACATAGACATTTCTACTAAGTGAGGAAATGGTTTCAAAGTTGTAAATCCAGAATTTTGAGATTTTTCCGAAATCACGCGAATCGGGTACCGATCGGAGAAATCGGTCTGAAAGCTTCTGGAAGGTGACACTTGGCCACCTCCCATTGGCCAACCCCTTGACTTTTGGGGCATGTTGAGGACGTCCAAGGAGAAAGAGGAAGAAGGGAAAACTTGTTTCAAAAGTTAGAATGGACGGTCCAGATCGATTCTCACAAAGTTGATCCGACGGCCGAAATCCTACCTCTTTTTCTATAAATACCCACCCCTTCCTCTTCACAATTCACACCATTTTCCCTTGTTTGGCTTAGCCTAGAGGGAGAAAGAAGAGAGAGAAGCTCGAGATTTTTGCAATAAAGCCCTGGAAAATTGTTCGGAGATCTTCAACGGGTAAGTCTTTCGGGCTTTAGTTTTTAGTTCGAAAGATAGTAGAATTGTTAGTTAGATTTAGGAAGCAGGTGATGAGATTCCTATTCTTGTTTTAGGCAGTTTTTCAAAAGTAGGGGTTATAATGTTAGAATAGCCTTTAAATTTTCAAGTATGATTGGATATCATATGGGAGGGCTATTTTAGTCATTATTTTCGAAAATCATAATTGCGTCAAAGTTCTGGCGAAATTTCGGGAAGAAAATTTGTAAGAGTAACGAAGTGCTGGCGAAATTCCGCCAATTAGGGGCATAGGGGCAAAATGGTAATTTTTACCTAAAATGCCAGTTATTGTGTCAAATCACTAATGGAAGTGATATTACTCTTATAGGACGTCAGAAATCCTAGTTTTGCTGCCGTTACGCTGTCCAACGTGCCGCTGTCGGACAAACCGCTGTTTTCCGTCAAAAAGTACGTTTTCCGCCAGAAGTACCTAACGTCGTCAACGAAGGTACGTTCGCGTACTGTAACACTAATCTAGTGCTGCTCATATACATATATGTGATAGGTACATTCACGGATAGAGATTCTGTTAGGGGTCACCGAGATACATTCACGGTTAGAGACTCTGTTCCGGGTTACCGATTATTCATACAGTTTCACACGGGTTATAGAGATATTAATACCGTTAGAGTTTTCCTAGCGCCGAGGACACGACAAGTACATCGTGGCACCGGTTTTTGTGCAGGCTATTATTGTGTAGGACTTATACATACTGCTTTAACGCTTATGTTCTGTATGTGTCACAATCATGCAATCATGCATTTGCTATATGCATAAGTGATATGCTGCTGTTATGTTTTGAATATCTGTCATCCGTATACTGTTTTATTTGAGCATAAGGTTAATTGTTACCCGAGATTCAATTCGATAAATTGAATCTCGCCTATAGCTTCAGGGGTTAGGAGGACCACGGATCGGAGATCGAGGCAAGCTGCTGTGAAGTCAGCACAAAAAAACTTTTAAAAATGTGCATTCAGCACAACGCTGTTAGAAGAAGATAGCGTTCGTTATCTAAGGTGCAGATTGGCAAATAAACTTTTACTCCATGAGCACTCAGCACAAAATTCTTAATTTCACTAAATTAAATAATTTTTTTCTCAATTGTCATTATTCAAAACTACTTGTATAGATATCTATGGACAAAAATTACTCAGGTGCTAAAATAAACAAATTTTTTAATTAAATGATATGATTTAAATAAAAATCAAGGTGTTTTATAATTTATTATATATGTTAAACAAACAAAAAAATATATGATTTATTTATTTTAGAAGAAATTTATGTGAGTTAAAAAAATATTTTAATGTTAATAAAATTAAAAAAATCTAAAAAAATCTATTATATCCGGAAATAAATGAAATGAGTTTAATTTTTATTTTTATAAAAAGAGTTTAATGGATATCAACGTTAACACTTAATAATATAAATCCGGCAACTTGATGATATTTTTGTTAATTAAATCATCTATTGGTTATATGAATATGAGACTTGTTAGACAAAAAATTGTCATTAATTAAGTATCTTGGAATAGCCTTAGCAAATTATTTATGGGACCTTTTTAATTTTTTTTCAACAAGTCTCATATTCATATAATCAATAGATCATTTAATTAACAAAAATATAATCAAGTTGCCGGATTTATATTATTAAGTGTCAACATTGATATTCATTAAAATCTTTTTATAAAAATAAAAAGTAAATTCATTTCATTTCTTTCCGGATATAAGATTTTTTAGATTTTATTAACATTAAATGAATTTCTTAACTCACATAAATTTCTTCTAAAATAAAATAAATTCATATAATTTTTTTTTTTGTTTAACATATATAATAAATTATAAAACACCTTGAGCTTTATTTAAATCATATAATTATATTTTTAATCAAAAAAAATTTATTTTAGTAAATGAGTAATTTTTATCCATAGATATCTATACCAGTAGTTTTGAATAATGACAACTGAGAAAAAAAATTATTTAATTTAGTAAAGTTTAGAATTTTGTGTTGGGCGCTCCTGAGTAAAACTTTTTTATGTTGGGCGCTCCTGGAGTAAAAGTTCGTTGGTCAATCTACAACTTAGATAACAGTCGTTATCTTTTTCTAATGGCGTTGTGTTGACTGCATATTTTTTAAAGTTTTTTATGTTGACTGCACATTTTTTATTGTTTGTTTGTATTTAAGGTGCCCTTAATTAATATTTGTGTGAGATGCTCCTTTTATAATAGTTCGTTGGTAAATATACACATTAACCCTTAATTTTAATGGGAAAAAAGGAAGGGAACGGAAACCGTATGCAAAGGAAAATGATGATTAAAACAACTAAAAAAGGTTCTCGTGCATTTAGCACCCTAAATTATTTTGTCAGGAACATCTAGTGCCCTAAAATATTTTGTAGTAGATCCAATTCTCTGAAGTATTTTTTCTATATGGGGTTGCCTGCATGGTCTGAAGATTGCATGGGACGGAGGATTCAGGAAAGTGATCCTGGAGATTGACTCGTCGATGCTGTTGAGCTAATAAGGAGTCCTGCGAGTGAAACCCATGAAGACCGATGCTTGGTCGATGAAATCAAAGCTGTTGTGGCTCGTGCTTGGACCGTTGAGATTCGTCTTATATGTCGACAGGTCAACAAAGTCGCGGATCACCTCGCCAAGAGGAGCTTATCTACTATGCCTGGGCTTCAAGTTATTTCAGTTCCTGATATGGCTTTGACTAGGGTTCTAGACAGTGATAAATGATAATTTGGCAGGTTACTCAATTGTATCAAAAAAAAAAACCTTGAATTACCTAAATTGATAACTGCAAAATCGTACAAAAAATAATTTTAAAGTGATGGACATAAAAACAATTACTTCAGTATGCTAGATATACCAAAAATACTTTAAGGCATTAAATGTACTCTGAAAAATACTTCAGGGTTATCTTAACTTTTTAAAAAGCACAAATTGCCCAAAACACCCCTATATATCATGTGCAATGAATCACATTAAACCCAAATAAATGATTATCATTTTAAATATTGTGAAATATTAAAACACATCAGACTTTCGCCCCATTTTTAACGGTTTCTGTAATACCCTGAAAATCTCACTTATGATAAGTATCATATTGAGTAAATAATACCTATTGGAAATAGGTGAATATGTGATATCAAATTTGTAAGGGAAAAATCTCCTGAAAATTAGAGTGCCAAAATGACGAAAATGCCCTTGTAGGACATAAATAACTTAGGAAAATTGTGAAAAATCCTGAAAGGCAATAAAATAATTATTAAAAATTAGAGTATGTTTTCTATAATTTAGACAATTTTTGGGATTTATTTCCTTGGGAAATGGTGAGGGAAAAATTAAAAAGTATTCCGGGATCATTGTTGACCCCGTGATTTTTAATATTTTATATAGAACATAAAATACTAATATAAGTCCAATTGTTATGAGGAAATAATTATTTTTAAATAATAAAATTATCAAAAATTAGTGGGGGATTAATTAAGTAATTATTGGAAAATTACTTAAGCATGAACAAAGGAAAATTCCAAGATAATTATGTAAAACCCTAAAATTAGTGGTAAAGGGCTGAAAATTAGCATAAATATATTTTCTAATTAATTGGAAAATATGGAGAAAAATTGGTGAGATTAAGTATTTTTTAGCCTAAATATAAGTATGGGCCAATAGGAAAATTTTGTAAGAAATTATATAAAAATAATTATTAAATTA
This sequence comes from Acacia pycnantha, assembly GCA_025563575.1. Classification (NCBI taxonomy): domain Eukaryota; kingdom Viridiplantae; phylum Streptophyta; class Magnoliopsida; order Fabales; family Fabaceae; genus Acacia; species Acacia pycnantha. The sequence goes on along the minus strand of JAMWYP010000256.1, from coordinate 750,536 downwards.
TATAATAATTAATTAAAAATAAAATAAAAATATATAAATGTGTGTGAGAGTGCCGACATCTTTTGGAATAAGAAGAAGAAAAAAAATAAGAAGAGTGTAAATAATAAACTCTTAGTTAAATATTAATTAAAGTAAAATAGTAAAAAGTAAATAATTACCTATAGGAATCAGATCCTATCTAGAGAACCAGGAACTGGATTTCTAAAGTCAGGGTATAATATTGATCAGTGGATTTTTATCTTGAAGTGGTCTTTTCCAGAAGTTAATTCTGAGATCGGTAGAAGAAGTTAGTAATAAGACGAAATAGGGAAAATCTGAGAAATAGGCAGATAGTCATAAAATTAGGATTTGAACAAAATAAATTGTAACTCAACATCTGGGAATGAGTTGAGAATTTCCTGGACATACTTGGAATCAGTGAATTTTTGTCCAGAGGCTGATGATTTCAGAAGTTCGTTCCGTAATCGAGCACGTTTTTTGAGAAACTTCGGCTGAACCGTTGGAACCCTGATTGGAATCAAAAATTAAGTTAACCTAGATACTTTTGAAGAGAAAGAGAATGTCTTCAAAGTTGTGATTCCAGATTTCTGAGATTTCGCACGATTACGCGATTCGAACACCGATCGGGGAACTTTATCGGGTCAAAACCCATAAAGCAAATGAGTCATCATTTAAGATGACAAATTTTTGTGGACTTTGGGGGAGGGGGATGTCGACCAAAGGGGCTGCATGGTGGAGAATGAGTTTCAAAAAAATGTTTTTGATTCCATGGTTTATATTAAAGGGAAAATTACCAAGTTGGACCCAATTTTCTTCTATAAATAGACCCCTTGGTTCTCTTCATTTTTCACACCATTTGCCTTAGCAAATTCAAAACACAGAGAGAGCTTTTAGAGAGAGGAGCTCTGGGGGAATTTAGCAGCGAAGCTCTGGGTAAGTTTTTCGGTACTTAAGCTTTCGTAGTTCTTTCGGTAGTTAGAGTAGAAATGCTATATTAGTCTTTAATCTTCCAAGTATGATTATATATCATATGATAGGGGTATTTTAGTCATTAATTTCGAAAATCCTGGTGGGGTCAGAGTTCTGGCAAAATTTTGGAAGATTAGGGTCAAAGTAACGAAGTGCTGGCGAATTTCCGCCGATTAGGGGATCAGGGGTAAAATAGTCATTTTGAATAAAAATGTCCGTCGTAATGATAGATCCTTAACAAGTACGTTGTTATATTGATAGGATATCTCTGATAAGGTTCTGACCAACTGTTGTACCGTTTTCCGTCAAAGTACCGAATTTCCGTCAACGAAGGTACGTTCGCGTACTAGTAACACTAACTCTGATATTTATGGTATGCGTGTATATTGTTTGGTGTATTGTATGAGTAGAGTTTTTATGTTGTTTGAGTATATAGTGTTGTTAGAGGATGATTGAACATATGCATGCACTGGGAGTGGTATATCTGTGTTCACTGGGAGTGGTATGTCCTGATTCACTGGGAGTGGTATATCTGCATTCGCTGGGAGCGGTACATTCACGTTGGTTAGGGGTGATTCTTTTGTTGTGTTTATATACTGTATATGTAAATATGAGGTTAACCGTTACCTGGGGTTCGATGCATGGACTCCAGCCCTTAACATAGCGTCAGGTTCCGGAGGACCGAGGACCGAGGAGAGAGGCAAGCAGCCCGAGTAGAATACCCGGCTGAAGGCTTCCTTTTTGTTGTTCCAGTGGAAGCCTTTCTGTTGTTACTCTTTACTTTTGAAAACTCTGGGTCACTGTACCGTTTCTGTAATTAGCCAGTGGGCATTTTGAATAAATATATCAGTTACACTCTTACTCCAATACTCTACTCTGATGAAAAAAATTTATACTGCTTTTTAAAAACGGGATTTACAGCTTCCTTGTATATTTTCTGCTTTTTGGTCCTTATGATTTCTTCAATTATATGTATTGGCTTCTTCTTTTTTTCCGAGGATATGTATTGGTTTCTATACTAGTATATAATTTATTAATTTGCAAGAAAAAACGACTTTAGTAACTGGTGTCGCACGTATATGATAATTCTCTTCAATGGGTATCAATAATTTAGCCTTCTCTCACGTGGGAAAATATGTTCTCAGCTAAGATGGAACGAAGCCATTTTCTCATATTTAAAAGGCAAATGGTTCCCAAAGAAGAGAATTTCTCCTAACCAAACGTGTTTGATGATGGAAAATGAGCAATTTTTCCTTTTCCTTCCGTAAATTTTCCTCATACCAAACGGTCTTTGCGAGAATTCTTTGCAGATGAAGAGATGTCAAGGGAGCTTGTAATACTCTAAAAATCCTAATTATGAAAAGATCATAAACTAGTAAATAATACCTATTGGGAATAGGTGAATATGTGGTCTCGATCCTTAAGATATAATTATCTTATTTGATGGAAATTTCTATTGAAATTAAAAGGCATAAAGGGGCCGAAAATCCCTAAAATGCATTTATGGGTCATAAAATACCCTGAGAAAATTATGATAAATCTCAAGAGGCAGTAAAATAATTATTAAAAATTAGAGAGTATATTTTCTCTAATTTTGGTAATTTATTAAATTATAACATTGGAAAAATTAAAGGGCAAAAATCAAAAAGCATTTTGAGGACCAAAATGACCCCAGGATTTTTAATATAATTCATGGGACATAAAATACCAATGTCAGTCCAATAGTTGTGAGATAATGGTCAATCCTAAATAAGAAAATTATCAACAATTGGTAAAGGATTAAATAGATAATTAATGGATAATTATCTAAGCTTAATTAAGGGAATATCGAAGTTAAATTGTGAAAAACCCTTTAATTAAGTGCTAATGGCTAAAATTAGCATAAAATACACTTGCTAATTAATTGAAAAAGATTAAGAAAAATTAGTGAGATTAAGTACATAAAAATCCCTAATCCTAGAAATTTGCTAATCATGTGATTAGGGCACTAATTAAACTTGTAAATCAAATTAGAAAAATTAAATAATGGTCAAGGGTGAAGATTGAATCTTGGAAAGCAAAATCAAAGGTTTAGAATTATTCTAGTAATTTTTAAAGCCTAAATCCATGTTAATTGATATGGACCAATGAGAGAATTTTGGGAAAAATAATATAAGATAATTAGAATATTATATATTAATTAAAACATAAAAATAAAATAAATATAAATATATATGTATGCTGGCCGAAATTTTGGTCCAGGAAAGGAGAAGAATTTAGCAAAAATAAATATCATGATTTTTGAAGCAAGTTGTAATAAAATATTATTATAAAATGTGAAAAGCAAATAGGATAAATGACCACCGATAGAAATTAAATCCTATCTAGAAAACCATGAATTAGGTTCCTAAGGTCAGGACATATTATAGACAAGTGAATTTTTAACTCGGAGTAGGTTACCTCCAAAGTTATTTCCGTAACCGAAAAGGGTTATACTAGACTGGCTAAGAAGCTATCTGATATTCAAAAAGCAAATCAGATAAATGAAAATCTATAGAAACTAAGCCATAACTTGAAATCCAAGGTGAGGTGGTAAACATCTGGGCATATTATGAATCAGTGGATTTTTGTCCCGAAGATGTTGTTACCCGAAGTGATTTCCGTAACCGAATACGTTTATCCGAAAATGTTCGGCAGGCAAGGAAATACCCTGAATAGGATCAAAAATTTAGTTAACCCAGTTACTTTTAAAGAGGAATTTTTGATCTTTAGGGGGTTGCTAAGGAATTTTTAAGATTCTTTAAGATTACGCGATTCAAACACTGATCGGGGGATTTTATCGGGTAAAAACCATAAAGCAAGAGTTGATGACACCACATGACATCATCTTTGTGGACTTTGGGGGCATGGAGGTCGGCCAAGGCCCTTGGATGGCTAGGATTTGAGCTTCAAAAAGTGTGTTCAATCCAATGGTTCAAGATTAAAGGAGAAGGTTTGGAAGATTACCGTTTTGCCCTCGCATTTTTCTATAAATAGCCTTCAAGTTCTCTTCAATTCTTCGCACCAAATCCTCTTAAGGATTTCGAAACATAGAGAGAAGTTAGAGAGAGGAGCTCTAGAGAAAAGTTGTAGTGAAGTTCTTCAAGGGTAAGTTCTTCGGTCCTTAGTCTTAAGCTTCAGTAGTTCTTTCGGTAGTTATAGTAGAAATGTTGTTTTGATCTTTAATCTTCCAACTTAGTTTAGATATCATGTTTTAAGGTTAAATATGATATATATTTCAAAAAATATGTTGGAGTATGAGTTATGTCAAAATTTTGGAAGATTAGAGTCAAAGTAGCGAAGCTCTGGCGAAATTTCGCTGATTAGCAGAGTCAGGGGTAAAATAGTAATTTATGACTAGAACCTCTGTTAGAATATTGTTCATGAGTTAATGGATACAATGTTACCCTGTTAGGATATCCGGGAGGTCCGGAGTCGGGTTCAAAAGGCCGGACGGTTGGCCAAACACACGGTAGAAGGTACGTTCGCGTACTGTAACACTATAGCTAATGCTTATGTTATGCTTGTATATGTTATGGATACCATGAACAGGACTCTGTCCTGGACATGCACTGTGACTAGGGAACCGTATCTAGATCACTAAATACAGCTTTACACGGGTTATAGTCATGATAATGCCGTTTTGTTTTCCTAGCGCTGAGGACACGACCGTACATCGTGGCACTGGATATGTGCAGACCAGGGATAACTTTGCATGATAGTGTAGTTGTTATCAAATGATCATAAGACGTACTGGCTTGATCATTGCTGTAATATTAGAAGATATCTGTTATACATATGTTGTTAATATAAGCATGAGGTTAATCGTTACCTGAGGTCCAATGTGCATTGGACCTCAGTCTTAAATGATAGTACAGGTAAGGACCAGGACCAGAGAAGGCACCGGTAGATGGAGCCATAGATATGAATCGAGGGGTAGAGTCGTAGTAATGCACCGGTCGAGGCAAGAGCCGGAAGAAGATCATCAGAGCCTATTGTCAGGCATGGGTCTAATGAAGTTATTTCGAATAGTTTGGTGCCGAAGGCAAGGCTAGTCTATGTGGGTTAGCCAATCAGTCGCCGTGAACTCGGTGAGGCCCCCATGATAGACACTTACCTGGCCATTCTGTTCGGTTAACGGAGTTAGGTTCATTGCCCCAAGTCTAGTCAAGGCTTGGTCTAGGTTGTATAGTTACTTTTTGTGAAATGTAAATGTACAAAGCTCTGTATGTTGTATCACATGATTATTCCTTCGGGAAATTTTTAATATACCAGCATACGCTCGGCATCGTCATATGTCGGGGTATTTTTATATCAGTTACTCATATATTGTCCAATTTTTAGTGCATTGCTCTCCGTTTCCGCAGTACTCTGATGTAGCACCTCAAATTCTGTTGAATTTTTCTAAAACCAAGTGTCATCCGACACAATTTGTAGTATGGAATTTGGGGTGTTACAGAGCTTCTTACTTCCCAAACAGATCCTTCTACATCTATGTCTAAACACTAGTTTATCAAGAATAAGCAAGAAAAGCATTTCAAATTGTTGATTCATCGCCAGAGATGGCTTAGAACCAATAGTTCATCATCTAATGGATTCTTCCGTTCTAATACTCTATCCGAGAGTTATCAGTATTTATCAAATCTGTTCCTATCTAACGGAATGCTATTGGATCAAATGACAAAGACATTATTGAGAAAATAATGGCTTTTCCCGGATGAAATGAACATAGGATTCATGTAGCAAAAGAGGAGTTTCCCTGAAGTGATTTCATTTTCAAACCCTAATCAAGTGGAACTTAGTATACGTGATTGTGGCTTGGCATCGGGTATTCGGGTGAGACATATTGGTACACACATATATACACTAATGGCTTACATCGCTTTCTTTATATTTTTTTGGCCAACAATTCTCACGTCGTTTTCGAACAATCCATTATCCATTTGTCCTTGTAGTAAAACAAAGAAAATAACAGATGAAACAAAGCTAACGAATGGAAGCTCTTTCACACACACACATATATTGGAGGCATATTTTTATTATGTCTTCAATTACGTGGCAAACCCTAAATGTTGCCGTTTATCCAATCAAATCCTATCATTTCACAGAGAGCAAACAAAACTGTTACCATTTAGTATATATAAATGCTTTGTCGTTTTCGTTTCCCGAGAATTCCTCCCACGATTTCCCTCCTCATAATTTCACAAGAGCAACGCCAAAGTGATAATCCTGGCACGTAATTATGTGAACCAGATTTAAAGGAAAATAAAAGATATTTGAATGTGCTTTAATATATAATAATTAAATCTTGATGGAAAAGAACGCACCAGCTATACCAGCACCAATTCTATCTGACTCTCTTTTTAATTTGAAAAATACTCAGAAGGATGAGCATATTTTTTAATTTTTTTATATATTGTATTTATTTAGATTTAAATTATATGCTGTTTTATGGAATTTTTTTGCATCTAATATCTCAAAATTAATTATTTTCCATGATACTGGTGTTACAGATAAATGCAGAACTGGAAGCTAATTAATTTGAGATACTGGGTGCAAAAAAAAAATTCAGAAAGGAGCATATAATTTAAATCTAAATAAATACAATATATAAAAAATTAAAAAAAAAAAAATATGCTCATACCTCTAATAGAGGTATGAGCACATAATTGGACACATAATTATGGGCACCTAATATGCACCCCATGGTATATAGGAGCAAAGTAACCACAAGAATACAGGTAACCAAAGCTAGAACACTGGGCTAGTAGATAGAGAGTAGAAGATTCAAAGATATTAATTTTTATAAGACATAGGTGATGAAAAAGTAATGTGTGGCTAGCTAATGCAGTTATAGCCCGCTAATGATTGTAGGGCAGAAGATAATTTTTATTTTTCTCACAATATCTTCTTCCAATTAATGGTAACTCCTACAAACATAACTAACTACTATCTCTTGAGATATTGTTTAAAACCACTTAATGTGTAATTAAAATTGGAATAATGCAATATGAGTCTTCTTAAATTTTGAGTGCTAAACAACCCTTCAAGGGTACAAATCAATCACATTAACTATACAATAAGACGCTAATTAACATAATCTCATTACAACCTCAAAGAAATACAAAACATATTACAAAATCCAATTTCAACTACAAATATTAAACCAACAAAGACAATTAACATTAATCTCAATTTCAGAATCATATATGATAACTTCTAAAACTAGAAAATCCAAATATATAACTCTAGACTAATGGAATGGTAGAAAAACTCCCATATATAGCACATTGACCACAATAACAAATCTCCATCATCAAGAAGCTAGGAGAATCAGCCACACATGGTTTTAATTGTAGAGTAATAGAAAAATCCAGAAGCCATGGTAGCCATGAATGAAAGGGAAATACGATGAGAGAATGAAGCTAAGGGACGAATCTGAGAGACACAAGGAGGAGAGAGCGGAGGTCCAACTGTGGTGAGAAAAATAGAAACCAACGGTGAGATTGGTGAAGGCGGTGGTGTGGTTTTCGGCAATATATGGTGGTTGACAATGGTGAGGTTGACAGTCAAGACGATGGTCTCTTCCCTCTCCTTCCTTTTCTCCGTTCTCAAATCACGCCCAAGGTCTCCTGGCTCTATTGTGTCACCGTTTCTTCATTTCCAGCTTGAAATATATATCGAGCTTCCCCTCTCCTGTTTCCAGATCGTCACCTGCGACAATGGAGGGATAAAGATCGCCAGTGATGGCCAAAGAAGGCACAAGTGGAGGAAGGTGACGGTGAGATCCCGGAGCTCTGTTTTTCTGAATCTTTTTCGCGGCACTGCAACTCTGAAATATGTCGAGCTTCGATCGGTGAGTGAGGACGGAGGGTGAAAGCAGTGGCGGAGCTTAAGGAAGCTAAATAAGCCAATTTTAATGACGGGGGGCGAAATAAAAGTTCTACTCCTTCCGGTCTAATTATAAGACCGAGTTGACTTTTTTGGAGAGATTAAGGAAGCTAAATAAGTTACTTAATCATATCATATGTTGTATATCCTTGGATTATATATTAGTCTATTAATCAAACTAATTAGTTAAAAGAAAAAAATAAAAATACTCTAAAGTAACTTAATTAACTTCCTTAATTTTTTCAAAAAGTCAACTTGGTCTTATAAATAAGACTTAAAAGAGTATATTATAAATAAAAGTACTTAAAATGTAATACATATAATATAGACACACACATCTTGCTATATTTGTATTTGAAATACTATACACACACACATACTGTTGTATTTGTATTTGAAACATTGAATGTGTATATATTGTTTCAAGCTTTGGTTTGACATGACTGAGAAGGGATGCCTAAGAAAATATATAAATGGATAGCAAGTCAAAATTAGTTAAGTCAAAAAGAACGGTTGTTGAAAGTGATCAGGGGCCACAAAGGCGCTTTAGGTTGGACAATTGCAGACATAAAAGGTATAAGCCCGTCAATTGTAATGCACAAGATACTCTTGGAAGATGATCACAAGAACTCTGTCCAGAATCAGAGAAGGCTAAATCCTATGATGAAAGAAGTGGTCAAGAAGGAAATTATTAAATGGTTAGATGTTGGGATCATTTACCCTATTTCTGATAGCTCGTGGGTCAGCCCAGTACAATGTGTTCCTAAAAAGGGGGGCATGACAGTGATTACTAATGAGCAAGATGAGCTCATCCCTACTCGCACAGTTACTGGTTGGCGTATTTGCATGGATTATAGAAAGTTGAATGATGCTACAAGGAAAGATCATTTCCCACTTCCTTTTATTGACCAGATGTTAGACCGCTTGGCAGGTAGAGAATTCTTTTGTTTCTTGGATGGATATTCGGGGTATAATTAAATTGTGGTTGCTCCGAAGATCAAGAGAAGACAACATTTACCTGTCCTTATAGCACTTTTGCCTTTAGAAGAGTGCCATTTGGTTTATGTAATGCTCATGCCACTTTTCAAAGATGTATGATGAGTATATTCTCTAATATGATAGAAGAGATAATGGAAGTGTTCATGGATGATTTCTCGGTATTTGGAGAATCATTTGAAAAGTGCTTGATCAATCTGGAAAAGGTGTTGAAGCGATGTGAGGAGACAAACTTAGTGCTCAGCCGGGAGAAGTGTCATTTCATGGTATTGAAGGCATAGTTTTGGGTCATAAAGTTTCTAAAAATGGTTTAGAGGTTGTGAGCTAAGATTTCTGTGATTGAGCAGCTTCCTCCCCTTTATAATGTCAAAGCTGTAAGAAGCTTCTTGGGCCATGTCGGGTTCTATCGACGATTCATTAAAGATTTTTCTAAGATTTCAAAGCCCCTTTCACAGTTACTGGAGAAAGATACTCCGTTTGATTCAATGAGGAGTGTATGAAAGCTTTTGAAGAATTGAAGAGAAGATTGACTTCGGCTCCTATCATTTTAGCTCCCGATTGGTCACTACCTTTTGAAGTAATGTGTGGCGAGTGACTATGCTATTGGAGCTGTGTTGGGACAAAGGCGTGTGAAAATTTTCCATCCTATCTACTACGCGAGCAGGACCTTGATAGCAGCTCAGGTAAATTACTCTACCACTGAAAAAGAAATGCTTGCTGTAGTGTTTGCTTTTGAAAAGTTTAGGGTATATTTGATGGGTACTAAGGTTATAGTTCACACTGATCATGCTGCCATTAAATATTTGTTAGGGAAGAAAGAGTCTAAACCTAGACTAATTAGATGGGTTTTGTTGCTACAAGAATTTGATGTGCATATAGTTGATAGGAAAGGAATTAAAAATCAAGTTGCCATGGTATGATGATGTTGTGAACTATCTTGTGTGTGAGGTATTACCTCTTGATTTGAATTTCTATCAAAGAAAGAAGTTTTTGCATGATATTGCCTACTATATCTGGGAAGAACCATTTCTTTTTAAGAGATGTGCTGATTTGATTATTAGAAAATGTGTGTCTGAGGTAGAACAAGAGGAAATTTTGAATGCATGTCATGCATCTGCATATGGGGGACATTATGGGGGCAAAGAACTGCATCAAAGATTCTTGAATCTGGTTTTTATTGGCCTGCTTTATTTAAAGATGCTCACCAATTTGTTACCAAGTGTGATAGATGTCAAAGAACAGGTAATATTTCTAAGATACATGATATGCCTCAATCTGGAATCCTTGAGGTGGAGTTATTCGATGTTTGGGGGATGGATTTCATGGGTCATTTCCCATCTTCAAGAGGAAACAAGTACATCCTTGTTGCTGTGGAATATGTGAGTAAATGGGCTGAAGCTGTGGCTTGCCAAGCTAATGATGCCAACACAGTGATTCGGTTCTTGAAGAAGTATATCTTGAAAAGATTTGGCAGCCCCAGAGCCATTATTACTAAGGAAGGGAACCACTTCAACAACAAGAATTTCAAGGCACTCTTAGTGTAATACCCTAAAATTTGACTTAGGGTAAATATCATAAATTGGTAGAGTATACCTATTGAAAATAGGTGAATATGAGGTCTCAAACACCTTGTATTGAATTTATCTTATTATTAGGACAATTTCTCTTGAGATAAGATGATGTGCGAAAAGGTCCCTAAAACGTTAGATAATTTGCAAATAGGTCCCTAAAATATTTATGGGTTATAAAATACCCTGAAAATATTATAAAAAGGCAAGTAAATATTTATTTGAAATAGGGAAGAATATTGTCCCTAATTTAGGTAATTTATTAAATTATTACCTTGGAAAAATTAAAGGAGAAAAATCAAAAATTATTGTGGGGCCATAATTGACCCCATGATTTTTAATATTTTACATGGGACATAAAATACCAATGTCAGTCAATAGTTGTGAGAAAATAATTATTATTAAATAAGAAAATTATTAACAATTAGTAAGTGATTAAATAAATAATTATTGGCTAATTGTTAAGCTTGGATTAAGGAAGAATTCAAAGATAATTATGTAAAACCCTTTAATTAGTGGTTTATGGGTAAAATTAGCATAAAATATATTTTCTAATTAATTAGAAAATATTAAGAAAAATATATGATATTAAGTAATTTTAAGCCTAAAAACATGTATGGACCAATAGGGAAATTTTGTAAAAAAATTATGTAAAAAAATTATTAAATAATTAAAAAATATAATATTAATTAATTAAAATAATTAAATAAGGGCTGGCCAAAATTTTGAGACATAAAGGGATAAGATTTTGCAAAATGAAATATCTAGATATTATGTATTAAAATAATAATATAAATTGTGATATTTTGTAAAAAGCAAATAGGATAAATGACCACCGATAGAAACTAAATCCTATCTACAAAACTATGAACTAGGTTTCTAAGGTCAGGGAATATTATGGACGAGTGTAATTTTATCCCGGAGTGGGCTATCTCCAAAGTCATTTCCGTAACCGGCGGAATGCTTAAGAGATAAGACGAAGCCGATATTTTCTGAAATAGGGCAGATAGTAGAATGAGAACCTATAGGAAATCAATCATAACTTGAAACCCTTGGATTAGGTGGGAAATATCTGGACATATTATGAATCAGTGAATTTTTGTCCACAAGTTGACGTTTCCGGAAGTTATTTCCGTAGCAAGCGATGTTTATCCGAAAATCTTCGGCGAGCAACGGAATGTCTTGAATGGAATCAAAAATTTAGTTAACCAAGATATTTCCAAAGAGGAAGAATAGACTTTCAGGGCTATGTTGCCGGATTTCTAAGATTCTGTAAGATTACGCGATTAGAACACCGAACCAGGACTTTATCGGTATAAAACTTCTTGAAGAAGTAAATGACATCACCCTAGTGACATGGGGTGACATCATTTTGTTGAAAAAGAAGGCAAGGGAGGTCGGCTGCCCATGTGTAAGGCCAAGATTGTGCCACTTCAACGAAGTGCGATCCTACGGTCCAGAATTCGTCTGACAAAGCATGAATAGTAACCCGAAAACCTCTATAAATAGCAAGCACCTCCATTCACAATTCTCACACCAAACTTCACTTGTCTAGTTCGAAATTCTTGGAGCAAAGGAGAGCGAAGGAGTCTGGGAAATTTGTAGCGAAGCTCGAGTAAGTTCTTCGAGTCCTTAGTCTTAAGCTTCGGTAGTTCTTTCGATAGTTAGAGTAGAAATGCTAGTTTGATATTTAATCTTCCAAGTATGATTAGATATCATGTTTTAGGGGTAATTAAGGTATTAATTTCGAAAATAATGTTGGAGGAAGAGTTATGGCAAAATTTTGGAAGATTAGAGTCAAAGTAACAAAGTACTGGCGAAATTCCGTCGATTAGGGACTCAGGGGTAAAATGGTCATTTATGACTAAAATGTCCGTCGTAATGATAGATCCTTAATAAATGCGTTGTTATCTTGATAGGATATTCTGATTACCTTCGACCTACGTCGTACCGTATTAGATAGAAGTACATTTACCGTCAACGAAGGTACGTTCGCGTACTAGTAACCCTAACTCTGATATTTATGGTATACGTGTTTGTGCTATGTGTATTGTATGTTTATGTACTGTTGTTATGGTTGTTGGGTATTGGGATACGCTTGTTAGTGGACTAGGTGCCGCCAGGATATGGTTGTTAGAGGCCTATGTGCTGCCAGGGTTCAAGAGGCCTAGGTGCTGCTAAGGTTACGCTACAGGGGGCCTATATGCTGCCAGGATACGCTGTTTGGGAGATGCTTGTGTTATGTGCTCTTATCTTGTTGATGTTGTGAGTGTCTGTAGTTCATATGCTGTATATTTAAATATGAGGTTAACCGTTACCTGGGGTCCGATTGCAATGGACCTCAGCTCTTCACATAGCTTCAGGGTCGGGAGGACCGAGGACCGAGGAGAGAGGGAAGCAGCAAGCTCAGGGATCCGGCTGAAGACTTTCTGTTGTTGCTCTTTACTTTTGAAAACTCTCAGTTACTGTACCGCTTCTGTAATTAGCCAGTGAGCATTTTGAATATATATATCAGTTACACTCAATCGCTCTGGTGCTCTACTCTAATAATTTGAAATGATGTTTTGATGGAAAAAAATTTTATACTTGATAAGTACATATTTTATAATTAAATAAGTATCAATTCTGAGATATATATTGGATTAAATTTATTACTATTGTATACTTATTTAATTATCTTTTTATATACTTTTCCATCATTGAGTCAAACTTAGGATCAAAGAATCAATTGACATAAAATCTACTTATTTCCTATTATATTTTGCAGGAAATATTATCTGATTTGGAAAGAAGTAGAAAAAGCAATTAAGAGGATATGCAATCAGTCAATCTCGGTGGTCCCAAGAAAGAAAAATAGAAACAAAATCAATTGCATAATCTGGTGGAGTAAATTACAAGATATGAGATATCTTTTTAATAAGAAAAGGAGAATCAATGACTCACGGCCTAAGTTATATGTAGGCTATATATATGAAGAGAGGAAAGAAGAAGAGGAGGACGAGACGGCTGAAGAAAGAAAGAAGGACGCAAGAACAATTCTGATTTTCATCTTTTTTCTTTTATTTTGTTAACCTAGCCATGCTTACTTAGTAACCGGGGGCACTTCATCACCAATGTTGGCACTCGCGTCAAACGGTAAAGTTAAAGAGGGTTATGAGTTGAGCTAAAAGCCTCTTGAGGTGCCTGTTGGAGTAACTGAGTAACCGGTACTGCATCACCCATGTGTAGGGTCGCGTAAAAAGGGGACCTACAACTGCTCAAATTTAAAAATAAAAAAACAAAGAAAGAAAAAAAAAAGAAAAAAAAAGTTATGTGTTACCTAAGGATCCCTATTAAGTTCAATAAAAAGCTTGGTTTAGTGAGGGCATTTGAATTTTTCTGGAGAAATTAAGTAGCATAATATTCTTTTACTAATCTTATGGTTGGACTTATTGCTTTCTGATCCTTTGATCATGGGATGTTAAGGGATTGTTACAATTGTTTAAGGCCGTTGGCTTAGTGATCTATTCTTATAAGACATTAACTTAAATAAGATTTGACGACATGATCTAAGTGTGGTGGTAAATCGCTCTCTGTTTAGGAATTTCATAGGCAATGTAATTTTCAGATAATGAATTCTCTTTCTTTTGCTTGAGGACAAGCAAATGTTTAAGTGTGGGGGAATTTGATAAGTATATATTTTATAATTAAATAAGTGTATATTTTAGGATATAATTAGTTGGATTTATTAATATTATATACCTATTTAATTATCTTTTATATACTTTTCCATAATTGAATCAAACTTAGGATCAAAGAATAAATCGACATAAAATCTACTTATATCTTATTTTTTATTGTGTAGGAGATATTATCATATATATATATACATACATACATATATATATATATATATATATATATATATACATAAGGATGAGATTTTGGAAGGAGATGATGTGGGACCACACATAAAAGAATGAAGCAAATCACGTACAGGGAGCATATAGAGATGAGATTTGGAAAGTTTGACTCTATGAATGAATTGCATTGAATGGAATTGGGCCCCACCAATTCAAACTTATAATCAAAGAAGAAGGAGATAATGGAGGAGCGGATTGAGAGACGCAGAACAAAGAGGAACGGAGAAGCAAAGGAGTAGCGGCTGAGCGTTTCGATTATCTTCATCATCTCCACGGAAGGACGGAAGGACTGTGGAGGCGATGAAAAAACTTTCTTTCATCTCTTTCCTTTATTCTTTCAATCTGAGTTTCATCTTTTTGTTATGGATTTTTTTATAGCCATGTGTGGCTAATTCTCTTTTCAACCTAGAGGACCTATGAACTTGTTTGGGTTCTAGAGATTATTCCCATTAATTAGTTTTGCTTAATTTAATTCAGTTTATTTAATCTTGTCTTTATTGTTATTGCTTAGTGAGTGGCCACCATTGAGCATGTTTTGGGGATTTAGGGTTGAACTTGGAAGAGGGAATCCTCAATTGACCTTGTGACTAAATAATGTGGAATTAGGTTTAAATTTAATGTGGAATTAGGTTTTCATCTAATTTGCGTCTAGGATAGGAATATACCTAGAAGATCCGCATAATCAAATTAGAGTGAGCCTGGTTTAAAACGCATCTTATTTAGTTGTGTGAGACATTGCATAATTAATTAAGGTAGGTATATAAGTGGACCAAAAGGCATTTATAGACATTAATACTCTAGATTAGCCGATTAAGTTAAGTCAAAATTAGTTTGGTAGGGGGAAACTTTAAAGCCTATAACTTCGCAAGTATACGGGCCGTATCAAGTAATAAAGTGATAAGAAAAGTATTGTTCCCACGAGGACTTAGTATCACAAACTTCAATTAGGCATTAATTTCACAATTTCGTTTAAGTTGAGCAAACTATATTGAATTTAATTAAAAGAAAAGAAAATCAAAATAATAAACTACTAAAATAATCGAACGAGCAACCTAGAGTCACTAATCACTTGTTTGTTCTTAGATTTTATCACCACTAAACTAATTTTGACTTAACTTAATCAGCTAATCTAGAGTATTAATGTCTATAAATGCCTTCTGGTCCACTTATATACCTATCTTAATTAATTATGTAATGTCTCACACAACTAAATAAGATGCGTTTTAAACCGGGCTCACTCTAATTTGATTATGCGGAGCTTCTAGGTATATTCCTATCCTAGACGCAAATTAGATTTAAACCTAATTCCACATTATTTAGTCACAAGGTCAAATCAGATTCCCTCTTCCAAGTTCAACCCTAAATCCCCAAAACATGCTCAATGGTGGACACTCACCAAGCAATAACAATAAACAGGATTAAATAAACTGAATTAAATTAAGCAAAACTAATTAATGGGAATAATCTCTAGAACCCAAACAAGTTCATAAGTCCTCTAGGTTGAAAAGAGAATTAGCCACACATGGCTATAACAAAATCCATAACAAAAAGATGAAACTCATATTGAAAGAATAAAGGAAAGAGATGAAAGAAAGTTTCTCCGTCGCCTCCACAGTCCTTCCGTGGAGATGATGAAGATAATCGAAACACTCAGCCGCTACTCCTTTGCTGCGGCTCCTTTGCTTCTTCGTTCCTCCTTATTCTGCGTCTCTCGATCTGCTCCTCCATTATCTCCTTCTTCTTCCTCTCTTCATATATATAACCTAAATATAACTTAGGCCGTGGGTCACTGATTCTCCTTTTCTTATTAAAAAGATATCTTATATCTTGTAATTTACTCCACCAGATTACGCAATTGATTTTGTTTCTATTTTTCTTGCGTGGGACCACCGAGTTTGGCTGATTGCATATCTTCTTAATTGCTTTTTCTACTTCTTTCCAAATCAGCTAATATTTCATGCAAAATATAATAGGAAATAAGTAGATTTTATATCAAAATATCTTTTTATCCTATAATGATAGTAAAGTATATAAAAGATAATTAAATAGGTATATAATATCAATAAATCCAACTAATTCTCATAAAATATACACCTATTTAATCATAAAATATATACGTATCAGTTGTATTCAACACCCATGCTCCTCAACTTCCCTCTTCGTCCCCATAAATATATATATTTAAAAAAAAAAAATTAGGGGGGGGCGGGGGCCACCCCTAGCCCCCCTCCCTCCACCTCTGGGTGAAAGTCCTTGACGGTGGTGGTGGCTATCTGTCTCTTTCCCTCTCCTCTCCAACTCTCCCTCGGCACCCTGAAGCTTCCTCTCATTCAATTTTGATCTGCGGCGCTACTCTCTATTTTGTCCAGGTCTCTCAGGTCTGTATTCAGGAAGAAGGGTTCTTGGTCAAAACTAGAGCTATCTGTAAATTGTGAAAGTTCTGAGGAGGGACTAAAGTGTAGATTCTTGAAACATTTGTGAGAAAAAAATGTGATTTCCGTAAAATATGGGTCCTTTTCTGTAATTAGTCCTGGCCCTTTTCTTCGTGATTTGCAATTTTTAGGAATTCTAGGACACTTGTCTGTAATTTTCTCATATCCTGAAAAAAATATTAATTCTGGCCCAATGGACATTTTCCGAAATCTCAAATTTTCTTCTTTATAATATAAGATTAAACACAGTGTAGCATCAAAATTCCAAGATATCATTTGCTTGAATATATATAAAAGGGGTGTGGAGGATAGTTTTAAGTATTTAGACTTTCTTGAAAGCAACTCTAGAGTAGTTTGGAAAATATATTACTCCCTCCGGTCCTAATTATAAGACAACATTTGAGAGTTGGTTTTGTTCCTAATTATAAAACAACATTCTAATAATTGTCAATTTTTTCCTAAAATACCCCTATTTTATTCTCTCAAGTGTTTTTTATTTTTTGTGAGTATATGTATGTGGACGCGTACCTCTAATAGAGGTATGAGCACATAATTGGACACATAATTATGGGCACCTAATATGCACCCCATGGTATATAGGAGCAAAGTAACCACAAGAATACAGGTAACCAAAGCTAGAACACTGGGCTAGTAGATAGAGAGTAGAAGATTCAAAGATATTAATTTTTATAAGACATAGGTGATGAAAAAGTAATGTGTGGCTAGCTAATGCAGTTATAGCCCGCTAATGATTGTAGGGCAGAAGATAATTTTTATTTTTCTCACAATATCTTCTTCCAATTAATGGTAACTCCTACAAACATAACTAACTACTATCTCTTGAGATATTGTTTAAAACCACTTAATGTGTAATTAAAATTGGAATAATGCAATATGAGTCTTCTTAAATTTTGAGTGCTAAACAACCCTTCAAGGGTACAAATCAATCACATTAACTATACAATAAGACGCTAATTAACATAATCTCATTACAACCTCAAAGAAATACAAAACATATTACAAAATCCAATTTCAACTACAAATATTAAACCAACAAAGACAATTAACATTAATCTCAATTTCAGAATCATATATGATAACTTCTAAAACTAGAAAATCCAAATATATAACTCTAGACTAATGGAATGGTAGAAAAACTCCCATATATAGCACATTGACCACAATAACAAATCTCCATCATCAAGAAGCTAGGAGAATCAGCCACACATGGTTTTAATTGTAGAGTAATAGAAAAATCCAGAAGCCATGGTAGCCATGAATGAAAGGGAAATACGATGAGAGAATGAAGCTAAGGGACGAATCTGAGAGACACAAGGAGGAGAGAGCGGAGGTCCAACTGTGGTGAGAAAAATAGAAACCAACGGTGAGATTGGTGAAGGCGGTGGTGTGGTTTTCGGCAATATATGGTGGTTGACAATGGTGAGGTTGACAGTCAAGACGATGGTCTCTTCCCTCTCCTTCCTTTTCTCCGTTCTCAAATCACGCCCAAGGTCTCCTGGCTCTATTGTGTCACCGTTTCTTCATTTCCAGCTTGAAATATATATCGAGCTTCCCCTCTCCTGTTTCCGGATCGTCACCGCGACAATGGAGGGATAAAGATCGCCAGTGATGGCCAAAGAAGGCACAAGTGGAGGAAGGTGACGGTGAGATCCCGGAGCTCTGTTTTTCTGAATCTTTTTCGCGGCACTGCAACTCGAAATATGTCGAGCTTCGATCGGTGAGTGAGGACGGAGGGTGAAAGCAGTGGCGGAGCTTAAGGAAGCTAAATAAGCCAATTTTAATGACGGGGGGCGAAATAAAAGTTCTACTCCTTCCGGTCTAATTATAAGACCGAGTTGACTTTTTTGGAGAGATTAAGGAAGCTAAATAAGTTACTTAATCATATCATATGTTGTATATCCTTGGATTATATATTAGTCTATTAATCAAACTAATTAGTTAAAAGAAAAAAATAAAAATACTCTAAAGTAACTTAATTAACTTCCTTAATTTTTTCAAAAAGTCAACTTGGTCTTATAAATAAGACTTAAAAGAGTATATTATAAATAAAAGTACTTAAAATGTAATACATATAATATAGACACACACATACTGCTATATTTGTATTTGAAATACTATACACACACACATACTGTTGTATTTGTATTTGAAACATTGAATGTGTATATATTGTTTCAAGCTTTGGTTTGACATGACTGAGAAGGGATGCCTAAGAAAATATATAAATGGATAGCAAGTCAAAATTAGTTAAGTCAAAAAGAACGGTTGTTGAAAGTGATCAGGGGCCACAAAGGCGCTTTAGGTTGGACAATTGCAGACATAAAAGGTATAAGCCCGTCAATTGTAATGCACAAGATACTCTTGGAAGATGATCACAAGAACTCGTCCAGAATCAGAGAAGGCTAAATCCTATGATGAAAGAAGTGGTCAAGAAGGAAATTATTAAATGGTTAGATGCTGGGATCATTTACCCTATTTCTGATAGCTCGTGGGTCAGCCCAGTGCAATGTGTTCCTAAAAAGGGGGGCATGACAGTGATTACTAATGAGCAAGATGAGCTCATCCCTACTCGCACGATTCTTGGTTGGCGTATTTGCATGGATTATAGAAAGTTGAATGATGCTACAAGGAAAGATCATTTCCCACTTCCTTTTATTGACCAGATGTTAGACCGCTTGGCAGGTAGAGAATTCTTTTGTTTCTTGGATGGATATTCAGGGTATAATTAAATTGTGGTTGCTCCCGAAGATCAAGAGAAGACAACATTTACCTGTCCTTATAGCACTTTTGCCTTTAGAAGAGTGCCATTTGGTTTATGTAATGCTCCTGCCACTTTTCAAAGATGTATGATGAGTATATTCTCTAATATGATAGAAGAGATAATGGAAGTGTTCATGGATGATTTCTCGGTATTTGGAGAATCATTTGAAAAGTGCTTGATCAATCTGGAAAAGGTGTTGAAGCGATGTGAGGAGACAAACTTAGTGCTCAACTGGGAGAAGTGTCATTTCATGGTGACTGAAGGCATAGTTTTGGGTCATAAAGTTTCTAAAAATGGTTTAGAGGTTGACAGAGCTAAGATTTCTGTGATTGAGCAGCTTCCTCCCCTTTATAATGTCAAAGCTGTAAGAAGCTTCTTGGGCCATGTCGGGTTCTATCGACGATTCATTAAAGATTTTTCTAAGATTTCAAAGCCCCTTTCACAGTTACTGGAGAAAGATACTCCGTTTCAGTTCAATGAGGAGTGTATGAAAGCTTTTGAAGAATTGAAGAGAAGATTGACTTCAGCTCCTATCATTTTAGCTCCTGATTGGTCACTACCTTTTGAAGTAATGTGTGACGCGAGTGACTATGCTATTGGAGCTGTGTTGGGACAAAGGCGTGTGAAAATTTTCCATCCTATCTACTACGCGAGCAGGACCTTGATAGCAGCTCAGGTAAATTACTCTACCACTGAAAAAGAAATGCTTGCTGTAGTGTTTGCTTTTGAAAAGTTTAGGGTATATTTGATGGGTACTAAGGTTATAGTTCACACTGATCATGCTGCCATTAAATATTTGTTAGGGAAGAAAGAGTCTAAACCTAGACTAATTAGATGGGTTTTGTTGCTACAAGAATTTGATGTGCATATAGTTGATAGGAAAGGAATTAAAAATCAAGTTGCTGATCATTTGTCTAGAATTGTGAACTCTTCTGATCATGTGAGTGATTTGTTGGTAAATGAATGTTTTCCTGATGAGCAATTGTTTGTTGTAAATAGTTGTGACTTGCCATGGTATGATGATGTTGTGAACTATCTTGTGTGTGAGGTATTACCTCTTGATTTGAATTTCTATCAAAGAAAGAAGTTTTTGCATGATATTGCCTACTATATCTGGGAAGAACCATTTCTTTTTAAGAGATGTGCTGATTTGATTATTAGAAAATGTGTGTCTGAGGTAGAACAAGAGGAAATTTTGAATGCATGTCATGCATCGCATATGCCTGCTTTATTTAAAGATGCTCACCAATTTGTTACCAAGTGTGATAGATGTCAAAGAACAGGTAATATTTCTAAGATACATGATATGCCTCAATCTGGAATCCTTGAGGTGGAGTTATTCGATGTTTGGGGGATGGATTTCATGGGTCATTTCCCATCTTCAAGAGGAAACAAGTACATCCTTGTTGCTGTGGAATATGTGAGTAAATGGGCTGAAGCTGTGGCTTGCCAAGCTAATGATGCCAACACAGTGATTCGGTTCTTGAAGAAGTATATCTTGAAAAGATTTGGCACCCCAGAGCCATTATTACTAAGGAAGGGAACCACTTCAACAACAAGAATTTCAAGGCACTCTTAGTGTAATACCCTAAAATTTGACTTAGGGTAAATATCATAAATTGGTAGAGTATACCTATTGAAAATAGGTGAATATGAGGTCTCAAACACCTTGTATTGAATTTATCTTATTATTAGGACAATTTCTCTTGAGATAAGATGATGTGCGAAAAGGTCCCTAAAACGTTAGATAATTTGCAAATAGGTCCCTAAAATATTTATGGGTTATAAAATACCCTGAAAATATTATAAAAAGGCAAGTAAATATTTATTTGAAATAGGGAAGAATATTGTCCCTAATTTAGGTAATTTATTAAATTATTACCTTGGAAAAATTAAAGGAGAAAAATCAAAAATTATTGTGGGGCCATAATTGACCCCATGATTTTTAATATTTTACATGGGACATAAAATACCAATGTCAGTCCAATAGTTGTGAGAAAATAATTATTATTAAATAAGAAAATTATTAACAATTAGTAAGTGATTAAATAAATAATTATTGGCTAATTGTTAAGCTTGGATTAAGGAAGAATTCAAAGATAATTATGTAAAACCCTTTAATTAGTGGTTTATGGGTAAAATTAGCATAAAATATATTTTCTAATTAATTAGAAAATATTAAGAAAAATATATGATATTAAGTAATTTTAAGCCTAAAAACATGTATGGACCAATAGGGAAATTTTGTAAAAAAATTATGTAAAAAAATTATTAAATAATTAAAAAATATAATATTAATTAATTAAAATAATTAAATAAGGGCTGGCCAAAATTTTGAGACATAAAGGGATAAGATTTTGCAAAATGAAATATCTAGATATTATGTATTAAAATAATAATATAAATTGTGATATTTTGTAAAAAGCAAATAGGATAAATGACCACCGATAGAAACTAAATCCTATCTACAAAACTATGAACTAGGTTTCTAAGGTCAGGGAATATTATGGACGAGTGTAATTTTATCCCGGAGTGGGCTATCTCCAAAGTCATTTCCGTAACCGGCGGAATGCTTAAGAGATAAGACGAAGCCGATATTTTCTGAAATAGGGCAGATAGTAGAATGAGAACCTATAGGAAATCAATCATAACTTGAAACCCTTGGATTAGGTGGGAAATATCTGGACATATTATGAATCAGTGAATTTTTGTCCACAAGTTGACGTTTCCGGAAGTTATTTCCGTAACCGACGATGTTTATCCGAAAATCTTCGGCAGGCAACGGAATGTCTTGAATGGAATCAAAAATTTAGTTAACCAAGATATTTCCAAAGAGGAAGAATAGACCTTCAGGGCTATGTTGCCGGATTTCTAAGATTCTGTAAGATTACGCGATTAGAACACCGAACCGGGACTTTATCGGTATAAAACTTCTTGAAGAAGTAAATGACATCACCCTAGTGACATGGGGTGACATCATTTTGTTGAAAAAGAAGGCAAGGGAGGTCGGCTGCCCATGTGTAAGGCCAAGATTGTGCCACTTCAACGAAGTGCGATCCTACGGTCCAGAATTCGTCTGACAAAGCATGAATAGTAACCCGAAAACCTCTATAAATAGCAAGCACCTCCATTCACAATTCTCACACCAAACTTCACTTGTCTAGTTCGAAATTCTTGGAGCAAAGGAGAGGGAAGGAGTCTGGGGAAATTTGTAGCGAAGCTCTGAGTAAGTTCTTCAGTCCTTAGTCTTAAGCTTCGGTAGTTCTTTCAGTAGTTAGAGTAGAAATGCTAGTTTGATATTTAATCTTCCAAGTATGATTAGATATCATGTTTTAGGGGTAATTAAGGTATTAATTTCGAAAATAATGTTGGAGGAAGAGTTATGGCAAAATTTTGGAAGATTAGAGTCAAAGTAACAAAGTGCTGGCGAAATTCCGCCGATTAGGGACTCAGAGGTAAAATGGTCATTTATGACTAAAATGTCCGTCGTAATGATAGATCCTTAATAAATGCGTTGTTATCTTGATAGGATATTCCTGATTACCTTCTGACCTACTGTCGTACCGTATTCCGATAGAAGTACTGTTTACCGTCAACGAAGGTACGTTCGCGTACTAGTAACCCTAACTCTGATATTTATGGTATACGTGTTTGTGCTATGTGTATTGTATGTTTATGTACTGTTGTTATGGTTGTTGGGTATTGGGATACGCTTGTTAGTGGACTAGGTGCCGCCAGGATATGGTTGTTAGAGGCCTATGTGCTGCCAGGGTTCAAGAGGCCTAGGTGCTGCTAAGGTTACGCTACAGGGGGCCAATATGCTGCCAGGATACGCTGTTTGGGAGATGCTTGTGTTATGTGCTCTTATACTGTTGATGTTGTGAGTGTCTGTAGTTCATATGCTGTATATTTAAATATGAGGTTAACCGTTACCTGGGGTCCGATTGCAATGGACCTCAGCTCTTCACATAGCTTCAGGGTCGGGAGGACCGAGGACCGAGGAGAGAGGGAAGCAGCAAGCTCAGGGATCCGGCTGAAGACTTTCTGTTGTTGCTCTTTACTTTTGAAAACTCTCAGTTACTGTACCGCTTCTGTAATTAGCCAGTGGGCATTTTGAATATATATATCAGTTACACTCAATCGCTCTGGTGCTCTACTCTAATAATTTGAAATGATGTTTTGATGGAAAAAAATTTTATACTTGATAAGTACATATTTTATAATTAAATAAGTATCAATTCTGAGATATATATTGGATTAAATTTATTACTATTGTATACTTATTTAATTATCTTTTTATATACTTTTCCATCATTGAGTCAAACTTAGGATCAAAGAATCAATTGACATAAAATCTACTTATTTCCTATTATATTTTGCGGAAATATTATCTCGATTTGGAAAGAAGTAGAAAAAGCAATTAAGAGGATATGCAATCAGTCAATCTCGGTGGTCCCAAGAAAGAAAAATAGAAACAAAATCAATTGCATAATCTGGTGGAGTAAATTACAAGATATGAGATATCTTTTTAATAAGAAAAGGAGAATCAATGACTCACGGCCTAAGTTATATGTAGGCTATATATATGAAGAGAGGAAAGAAGAAGAGGAGGACGAGAGTAAAGTTAAAGAGGGTTATGAGTTGAGCTAAAAGCCTCTTGAGGTGCCTGTTGGAGTAACTGAGTAACCGGTACTGCATCACCCATGTGTAGGGTCGCGTAAAAAGGGGACCTACAACTGCTCAAATTTAAAAATAAAAAAACAAAGAAAGAAAAAAAAAAAAAAAAAGTTATGTGTTACCTAAGGATCCCTATTAAGTTCAATAAAAAGCTTGGTTTAGTGAGGGCATTTGAATTTTTCTGGAGAAATTAAGTAGCATAATATTCTTTTACTAATCTTATGGTTGGACTTATTGCTTTATGATCCTTTGATCATGGGATGTTAAGCGATTGTTACAATTGTTTAAGGCTGTTGGCTTAGTGATCTATTCTTATAAGACATTAACTTAAATAAGATTTGACGACATGATCTAAGTGTGGTGGTAAACTGCTCTCTGTTTAGGAATTTCATAGGCAATGTAATTTTCAGATAATGAATTCTCTTTCTTTTGCTTGAGGACAAGCAAATGTTTAAGTGTGGGGGAATTTGATAAGTATATATTTTATAATTAAATAAGTGTATATTTTAGGATATAATTAGTTGGATTTATTAATATTATATACCTATTTAATTATCTTTTATATACTTTTCCATAATTGAATCAAACTTAGGATCAAAGAATAAATCGACATAAAATCTACTTATATCTTATTTTTTATTGTGTAGGAGATATTATCATATATATATATACATACATATATATATATATATATATATATATATATATATATATATATATATATATATATACATACATAAGGATGAGATTTTGGAAGGAGATGATGTGGGACCACACATAAAAGAATGAAGCAAATCACGTACAGGGAGCATATAGAGATGAGATTTGGAAAGTTTGACTCTATGAATGAATTGCATTGAATGGAATTGGGCCCCACCAATTCAAACTTATAATCAAAGAAGAAGGAGATAATGGAGGAGCGGATTGAGAGACGCAGAACAAAGAGGAACGGAGAAGCAAAGGAGTAGCGGCTGAGCGTTTCGATTATCTTCATCATCTCCACGGAAGGACGGAAGGACTGTGGAGGCGATGAAAAAACTTTCTTTCATCTCTTTCCTTTATTCTTTCAATCTGAGTTTCATCTTTTGTTATGGATTTTTTTATAGCCATGTGTGGCTAATTCTCTTTTCAACCTAGAGGACCTATGAACTTGTTTGGGTTCTAGAGATTATTCCCATTAATTAGTTTTGCTTAATTTAATTCAGTTTATTTAATCTTGTCTTTATTGTTATTGCTTAGTGAGTGGCCACCATTGAGCATGTTTTGGGGATTTAGGGTTGAACTTGGAAGAGGGAATCCTCAATTGACCTTGTGACTAAATAATGTGGAATTAGGTTTAAATTTAATGTGGAATTAGGTTTTCATCTAATTTGCGTCTAGGATAGGAATATACCTAGAAGATCCGCATAATCAAATTAGAGTGAGCCTGGTTTAAAACGCATCTTATTTAGTTGTGTGAGACATTGCATAATTAATTAAGGTAGGTATATAAGTGGACCAAAAGGCATTTATAGACATTAATACTCTAGATTAGCCGATTAAGTTAAGTCAAAATTAGTTTGGTAGGGGGAAACTTTAAAGCCTATAACTCCGCAAGTATACGGGCCGTATCAAGTAATAAAGTGATAAGAAAAGTATTGTTCCCACGAGGACTTAGTATCACAAACTTCAATTAGGCATTAATTTCACAATTTCGTTTAAGTTGAGCAAACTATATTGAATTTAATTAAAAGAAAAGAAAATCAAAATAATAAACTACTAAAATAATCGAACGAGCAACCTAGAGTCACTAATCACTTGTTTGTTCTTAGATTTTATCACCACTAAACTAATTTTGACTTAACTTAATCAGCTAATCTAGAGTATTAATGTCTATAAATGCCTTCTGGTCCACTTATATACCTATCTTAATTAATTATGTAATGTCTCACACAACTAAATAAGATGCGTTTTAAACCGGGCTCACTCTAATTTGATTATGCGGAGCTTCTAGGTATATTCCTATCCTAGACGCAAATTAGATTTAAACCTAATTCCACATTATTTAGTCACAAGGTCAAATCAGGATTCCCTCTTCCAAGTTCAACCCTAAATCCCCAAAACATGCTCAATGGTGGACACTCACCAAGCAATAACAATAAACACAGGATTAAATAAACTGAATTAAATTAAGCAAAACTAATTAATGGGAATAATCTCTAGAACCCAAACAAGTTCATAAGTCCTCTAGGTTGAAAAGAGAATTAGCCACACATGGCTATAACAAAATCCATAACAAAAAGATGAAACTCAGATTGAAAGAATAAAGGAAAGAGATGAAAGAAAGTTTCTCCGTCGCCTCCACAGTCCTTCCGTGGAGATGATGAAGATAATCGAAACACTCAGCCGCTACTCCTTTGCTGCGGCTCCTTTGCTTCTTCGTTCCTCCTTATTCTGCGTCTCTCGATCTGCTCCTCCATTATCTCCTTCTTCTTCCTCTCTTCATATATATAACCTAAATATAACTTAGGCCGTGGGTCACTTATTCTCCTTTTCTTATTAAAAAGATATCTTATATCTTGTAATTTACTCCACCGATTACGCAATTGATTTTGTTTCTATTTTTCTTGCGTGGGACCACCGAGTTTGGCTGATTGCATATCTTCTTAATTGCTTTTTCTACTTCTTTCCAAATCAGCTAATATTTCCTGCAAAATATAATAGGAAATAAGTAGATTTTATATCAAAATATCTTTTTATCCTATAATGATAGTAAAGTATATAAAAGATAATTAAATAGGTATATAATATCAATAAATCCAACTAATTCTCATAAAATATACACCTATTTAATCATAAAATATATACGTATCGGTTGTATTCAACACCCATGCTCCTCAACTTCCCTCTTCGTCCCCATAAATATATATATTTTTTTAAAAAAAATTAGGGGGGCGGGGGCCACCCCTAGCCCCCCTCCCTCCACCTCTGGGTGAAAGTCCTTGACGGTGGTGGTGGCTATCTGTCTCTTTCCCTCTCCTCTCCAACTCTCCCTCGGCACCCTGAAGCTTCCTCTCATTCAATTTTGATCTGCGGCGCTACTCTCTATTTTGTCCAGGTCTCTCAGGTCTGTATTCAGGAAGAAGGGTTCTTGGTCAAAACTAGAGCTATCTGTAAATTGTGAAAGTTCTGAGGAGGGACTAAAGTGTAGATTCTTGAAACATTTGTGAGAAAAAAATGTGATTTTAGTAAAATATGGGTCCTTTTCTGTAATTAGTCCTGGCCCTTTTCTTCGTGATTTGCAATTTTTAGGAATTCTAGGACACTTGTCTGTAATTTTCTCATATCCTGAAAAAAATATTAATTCTGGCCCAATGGACATTTTCCGAAATCTCAAATTTTCTTCTTTATAATATAAGATTAAACACAGTGTAGCATCAAAATTCCAAGATATCATTTGCTTGAAAAATTAATAAATTATGACCATTTTACTCCTAATTTCACTTAATTTGAAGAGTGGAATATCACCTAGAGGGGGTGAATAGGTGATTACAGAATTCTTTCGCTGATTGCTCAAGAACCTTTTGCTGAATGTTCAAGAACAATGTCACCCACACAACAGATGCAAGATAAGGCAGTGTAGAGATAGAGATGAGAAGATTCACACAAAGATGTATACTAGTTCGGTCCAAACCTTGACCTACATCCAGTCCCCGGAAACACTCCGAGATTTCACTATCACACCTAGAAACTCTAGGATTTTACAATTGCCCAGAAACACTCCGGGACTTTTCACCACCTAGAAACACTCTAGGATTTTCCTTGCCTAGACACCTCTAGGACTTTTCACCACCTAGACACACTCTAGGATTTTCTCTGCCTAGACACCTCTAGGACTTTCTCACTGCCTAGACACCTCTAGGACTTTACAAATACAATTACACACTCTGCACTAGAGATTATCCTTTCCCTAGGACTCACTCCCCCTTACAAGTTGTAATTGTATATCCCACACTTAAGGTTCCACAACCTTAAGGTTTACAGATAGTTTGGTAATCAAATGATTACAAGACTCCTCACTGAGTAGATATGTGATAAACACTGAAGCTCTAAGTATCTAAGATACTGTACAGACAGAAACCTAAAGAATGAACTAATGAAGTGTATTTCATTTCTGTGTAATTTGTCTACTGTTGTAGGCCTCAAGACTTGATGTATATATGCTGCTTGAAGCTTGTGAATGTTGGAGAAGCACTAAGGTTCGAATATATTGGAGAATATAGCTGTTGTGAGTGCTTCTAGCTGCTGTTCATTGAATGTAGCTGTTGGGGACATTTGCTGATTTGAATATTTGAATTTTGGCTCTTCAAGAATGTCTCCCATGCTGTCTTGTTTGTGTAATGGAGTTTGTTCAGCTTTAGATAGTGGGTTCCTTGTCTTCTGCATTGAAGAATGGCTGTATGTCTTTCCAGGCTGTCACCATTTGCTATATGTGAGAAGATATATTAAAATAATATAAGTTGCTCATTGGGTTGCTTTATTTGACTTTAAAGCAAATCCATATCTTCTGAAATCTCACAAGCAAACTGGTTAAGATTGGTTAGAAATATAGATATAAAACATGTAAATCAAGTACAACCAATTCCCATAACAAGGGTAAAGTTTAAATCAAACTGAACAAATTAAACTCAACAGCGTTCATCTGTTCTGACGTTCCAAACTCGAGTTTACAAAGCCAGACTCGAGTTTGCATCTCTTCTGGAATGTCAGGTTCAGCTTCTGTAAGAGCAAACTCTGGAGTTAAACGTAAACTCTGGAGTTTGTTAATTTTCCAAAGGTCGAACTCGAGTTCGTGAAAGCAGGCTCGAGTTCGGAGCACTATAGAGCATTTATCGCGAAGGCCATCTGAAATCACATTTTGGGAAAAAAACTCAAACTCGAGTCCATTAGTGAGCAGGCTCGAGTTTGACACTGTTCATGTCAAAATAAATTAGTCTTCCAAAATGCAGACTGGAGTTTATAAATGCAAACTGGAGTTTTCAAAATAACTTCACTCTCTGTAAAGACGAAACTCGAGTTTAGAAACCCAAACTCGAGTTTACTTAAAATAAGTAAACCTTTGAAAAACTCTTGGCTAGAGGAAAACTGGAGTTTAAAGAAGTGGACTCGAGTTTGCAAAAGATGAAAAGTTTGAATGCTCTCTGCCAATTCCAAACTCGAGTTTGCAACTGCAAACTCGAGTTTACAGGTTTTGTAAACTCTTTCATTTTCGCGAACCATAGAGTAAACTCTACATAAAAACGTCGAGCTCGAGTTCGTTTAATCGGGCTCGAGTTTGCAACATTTGAACAGAGCAAACTCTACACAAAAGCTAAACTCGGAGTTTGTAAAATATTTTCCATTTGAAAATGCTTCCGCAGAGGCAAACTCGAGTTTGCAAATACAAACTCGAGTTTACACATTTGTAAACTCTTTGAGATTATACTGGATTTTTCGTGCTCGAGTTTAACAAAAATGACCTGTCTTGCTCTCTGTTAGTAGCAAACTCAAGTTCACATATCTAGGCTCGAGTTTGGCGCTGACAGAATGTTTTTGGCTCGAAATCAATTCATTTAACTTATCAAAAATATTCATACTTGTTTACAATTGTCAGTTATCATCAAAACACATTGAGAACTAACATTCTCCCCCTTTTTGATGATGACAACACTTGTAAACATTCAACCATTTTCAAAAGCAAGATTTTGATCATTTGAATTGAAAGAAAGTTAGTTTGATCAAAGCTTTTGTAAAACACTGATTTTCTTTGGAAAGAAGTTTCTGCTTGATAGATGCTTCATGATAGATACCTTGTAATCAAATCAAATTGCAATTATCTATATGATTAACGATTAAAACTTGAGATTGCAATTGGAATCAGATTTAGTATCAGAATCAGAAAATGCATCAGAATCAAACTGAGATCAGAGTTAGCAGCAGAAATATAATGAAACAATAAGCACACTGCATAACTTAACTATGAAGCATAAACATACTGCAAGCTTAGAGTATTCAAAGTATTACAGAATTGCAGTAGAGTTTCAAGAGCAAATATAATTAAAATGATCAAAAGATAAAGAAAATGACTTCTTTTTCACTTCAACTCTTCTCCCCCTTGTCATCGCAAACAAGGGTGGATTAGTTGGGTTGGAAGAAGGTCGATGAGCAGGATCAGAGAAGGTATGATCAGGTGTAAGAGCTGGATCAGTGGGGGTGGTTTCAGGAACATGTGCTTCAGAAGATGGTGTATCAGTGGAAGGTTGTGCTGAAGCAGATGGTTCAGGAGCTATGGTGGTTGGTATGGTGGGAGCTGGTTCAGGAATAGTTGTGGGAATTGTTGAGCTAGGACCAGCAACATTCATCCCAATACCAGAAGCAGACATGGACTGATTATACAAGATCTTGTCCATCTTGTCGTGGAGGCTAGCCATAGATACCAAAAGGGTGGAGATGCTAACTGAGTGATCTCCAATCTGATCACTGAGACCTTGAACCTTTTCTTTCAATGCTTCATGTTCAATGGTCAATTCTTCCTGTGCATCTACCATTTCATCATGACCCTTTTTCACATCTTCTTTGAATTGTTTTGATTCTGATTCTATCTTGACAGAGAGATCAGAAACAGCTTTATCGATTAGGCCCTTAATTCTGGCATCCAAATCAGAAGGTATAGGCTGAGGAGGAGGAGGAGCACTCTGAGCTTCTTGTACTCTTGAATATGTAGCTCTTGATCTTGTTGGTCTGGACTGAGGTGAAGCTCTGGATTGTCCACTGCCTTCATCAAAGCTTATCCTCATTAGATTTAGAATGTGCTTGCCAAATTTCTGAGGTGTTTCAGGATGCTCATTGGCAGGCAGATACCAGATCTTCTCATGGAACATGATTACTGAAATGAGGCTTGGAAATGGTATTTGAGAGGATTTTCTACCATTAAAGCGAAACTTGGACATTTCTTTGAAAATCCAGTGCCCAATATTGTGAGGCACTTGGTCAATGATAGATGCAAATATAGGGTAATCCTTCTTTACGAAATGGGTGAAGTTTCCTCCTTTTTGAATGAGATCCCTAGTATAGATGTACCAGGCAACTCTTTGCTTATGGGGCATTGAAACAGGAGGGAAATTCAGGATTTCTAATGCATCAGGGATAGGTTCATCAGGTTTAAGCAATGAAAAGATATGTCTATCAGTATAATTCAGTGATGCAACAGGTGGAGGATTTTGAATTTGAAGGAGGGAATTCAAATAGGCAGCAGTTATAGTGATCTTTTTCCCTCTAATTGTTGTGGTTATTCTATCCTCAACCAGGTTCATATCACTATCTAACAGATTGTCACTTCTCATGCAGTGATAGAAGGCTTTAACAAGTGTGGGGCTGTATGAAGCTCTTATAGAGATTAATGGTTCAAATTGCTTCAGCCAGGAGGTGAGGTCAAGGTTACATTCCTCTTTTAATTGAGCCAAGTTAACATACACAGCAAGGCAGAAGGCTTTGTGCTCAAAATTCTCCTTATATCTAATGGCATCCTCACCAGATAATCTTATAGGCTCACTAGAAAATCCCCTAGGTATTGAAGCATGATTATATATCTCAAGTAGAGTAGGGGTTTCTTCAGATACCTAAGGTACAAATGGTTCTTGATGATGAGAGGCCGAATGAGCATGAGAGCTAGATTGACCAGCTGAAGGAACATCCTTCTTGGACCTCTTGGACTTGTAGACTTTCTCTTTGCCTCTTCTTGGCGCTGTTTCTGGGTTTGTTTGAAACTTAGGAGTACTATCTCTGGTTCTGGATGGAGAAGAAGGCTGAGTTGTAGTAACACCAGGGATTACCTTGTCAATTCCTTCCCCAAATCGTTTTGGAAAGGATTTTCTTCTTGGTGGACGATTGGGAATGCTTTGAGGAGTAGATTGGGGTTCCTCATGATCCAAACTTGGGGTATCATCGGTTGCAGATCGTTTGGAGGCCATTTTCACAGAGTTTCGTCGAGCAGGGTGAGAGGATTTGAGAGAGTTTAGGTTTAGGCTCGAGGGTGAAGTGAAGTGAAGATTAACAGTCAGGTTTTAAAAGCAATTTTATCGCGTCAAGCTCGAGTTCACAACTGTAGGCTCGAGTTTGTGTGTACAGATACTAACCTGGACTTCAAGAGTGTATGTGTGAACTCTTGAACTTTACCTTAGGCTCGAGTCTAGTGACCTACAGGCTCGAGTCTGTGAAGTCTTCTGTTTCGAGTTGCTCTCTGTCTCTCGCGAACTCGAGTTTGCCAACTAATAGGCTCGAGTTCGTCATTCTGCATCATCTCCATTTTCTTTCTGACTCCCGCGAACTCGAGGTTATCAACTGATGGGCTCGAGTCTGGATATTTCCAAAAATTTCATTTCCCCTGGTTCTCTCGAGCTCGAGTCTGGCTTGGGCAGGCTCGAGTTTGGCTCTTTGACAGCAACTTGCAATAGATGGTTAGAGATTTTGTCCTGCATAAAACACATCTATGTACTCCAATCCTTTTGTTATCAATTAGTGATCATCAAAACACATAACTAACATTAGGTGGAGACTGTTTTTCAAATCATTGGGATTCATCAATCCCATTTAAGCTTTTCTTTCAAATTGCTAATGCATTACAAATTTTTCAATGATTGATACCAAAATTCATTTTGATGCATTTTAAAAAAGCTGTGCTCATACCAAAACAATGAAAGGAAATAGGTTGAATATGTCAATATGCTTCAGAATAGAAAGATGATTGAATATTCTCTTTAACATGCTGAGCATATTCCACAAAAGCAAGAGTCATGACGATAGAATACTAAGGATGCATTCTTAGTACTACAGAAAATTAAGCACAATGACTCAGCTATTTTCCAAGGGATAATCTTGCAATTTTGAATTTAGAAACACATAAATGTGTAAGGCAAGATTATGAATATATAGCTATAGTTACTCAAAATAAGGATGGAAGATAGATGCTGATGAATTTGAACAACTATGAGAGAATACTAGGATTCATGAATGATGAAGCACAGACTCAATAATCAAATGAATTGAGTTCCAGAATATCATCCTAGAAAGTTATTCCATTAATGGTTAATGCATTATCATTCAATGCACTAATGAACATTCATAAGATTTGGAATAACTTGGTCAGTGGACATTTATGCAATAGCATACAATTTTACAGATTGAATTCTTGAAGATAGACTTGAAACTTATATAAAGATATTAGCTATGAAGATCAACTAGCTCAAGAATGAAACTAGGCAGTTCAAGTAATACGCTGAATTCTGGATATCAATCTGAAAAGGATGGAGAGATATTCAACATAAACCGATTTGAAGCATATCTAACATTCAAAATATTAGTTTCCAGATTTTGAAACTTCATTTGAATGCAATCAAAATATGAATGATTTTCAAATCGTTTGTATGCATTTCTACACAACAGGGTGATTCAAAACAATTTTAGAATCGTGCATTTCAAAAGCATGAAATCAGAAAATACTGCACAATTTCATTTTTGATTCCTTTAGCAATCTGAAATTCATTTTGGAAGGACATAAAACATTGATTGCTATAGAAATGTAATAGTGGACAGATATTCATTACCCAAATATGAATCTCATTAAAGCTCAGTATAGGGTAAGAGATAGATATCACCGTAATTGCTTTTGTCCTTGTAAGAGCTTTGTTTGATTGAGGTTGATTGATGTCGATAACTCTTTTTACATCATACATCATCAAGCATTGCTTCTTTAGCTTCCTCAAGAGTCAAATCAGTTTGTCTATGTAGTTGCTCTCTTGAGAAGCTTTCATTGATCCTTAGGTTCTTGGAGGATCAACTTTGCTTACCCACTGCTTCTTATGTCTTTCTCTGGGTTTCGCAAAGTTCTCTCAAAAGGAATAGACTTCAAAAGTCTTCGCTTGGCACTTGAGAGGATCTCCTTCTTAGTTCATAAGAACCTCTTTGTTTCTTCATCTTCTCTGCATCTTTGTGTCTATTGTTCTTAAAATCGATCGCACCCACGAGAGGAAAAGATAGACTTTTGGTACCCTTTTATTCTTGGGTCCTTCATTGTTAGTTTGAACCTTAGGGAAAGTATAAGTTCCCTTTGGTACCCATTGATAATTACCAACAGGTTTATCCCTTCTATCTTTTCTATGGAAGCAAGATGAAGTACTGTGTCCCTTACGGTTACAGTAACTACAATGAGCAAAAGGATTTGAACTATGAACTGATTTCTGAAAATAGTTTAAATAGTATTTTCCACCAGTTTTCTTTTTACCTTTCCTTTTGTCAAAAGTAGGATTATATCCTATGCCTGATCGGTCATTAGTAAATCTTTGAGCTTTTAAGATAACATTGAGCATTTCACTACCTTTAGTGGACTTCTCAAGTGTTTTTGTAAGATAGGAGTTTTTCTTTTCAAGATCAAGGCATTTTTCACAAATGAGATTTTCAGGAAAAGAGAGATTTTCTACTTGCTGTTCAAGAGTTGTATTCTTCTTTTTCAAAACAATATATTTTTCATCAAATTCTTCAAACTCATTGTGAACAAGATTGTATTCAGCAAACAATTCATCATAAGAAGGTTTTGCATTATTATCTGAACAACTTGAATTTTCACAAGAAGTTGAAGGTGAATTGTTCGTTTGTTGCTTAAGCAATTTGTTTTCCTTTCTGGTGGAGATCAGTTCTTTTGCAATCTTTTTGTATTCAGAATGTAAATCATTGTATTCAGAAAATAACTCATCATAAGTAGGTTCGAATCACTTACCTCTTCTTCGCTTTCGATTGATCTTCTCTTGCAATTAAACGGATATTGGCGATTCTTTTTCGCCTCACTTTCATCATCTGAAGAGTTGTCTCCCCATATGGCAGATACATATGCCTTCTTTCTGAGATGATTGAGTCTCTTCTTATTATCTTTTTCTTGGCCACTCAGCTGAGGACATTCGGTCCGTAATGTCCTGGTTTTTCGCACTCGTAACAGACAGCTTGATCTTCATCTTTGAATTCACGTCTGTTACTTAACGTTCCTTTTTGAAATCTGTTTCTGAGGTTCTGGTTCTTCTTGTAGAACTTCTTGAACTTTCGCACGATCATGGCCATTTCATCATCTTCATCCTCATCTTCTTCTTCCTTCACAGTATTAAGAGCAATACTCTTGCCCTTATTATTAATTTCGTCCAGGCCCTTCTTGAATTTCAGTTTACCGTCATATTCAGATAGACTTCCAAATAGAACAGCAACTGAAGTCATTGATTCTCCACGGGCTTCTTCTATAGCCGTGACTTTGGCTTCCCAGTCTTTTGTCAAGACATTGAGAATTTTTCTAACTTGATGACCTTGCTCATAGGTTTTGCCCAGTGCTGACAATTGATTAACAATGTGAGTATAACGAAGTTGAAATTCAGCAATGGACTCACCGGTTTGCATTCTAAGGAGATCATATTCGGTTGTCAATGTGTTGATGCGATTCTCCTTTATTCCAGAAGTTCCTTCGTATGCTATTTCCAAGGCTTTCCACATCTCCTTGGCAGAAGATAGGTTGCAGATACGAAAGTACTCCTTTTGACTGAGAGCACCATGAAGCATTTGAACAGTAGCAAACTCTTGGCTAGAGGCAAACTGGAGTTTAAAGAAGTGGACTCGAGTTTGCAAAAGATGAAAAGTTTGAATGCTCTCTGCCAATTCCAAACTCGAGTTTGCAACTGCAAACTCGAGTTTACAGGTTTTGTAAACTCTTTCATTTTCGCGAACCATAGAGTAAACTCTACATAAAAACGTCGGAGCTCGAGTTCGTTTAATCAGGCTCGAGTTTGCAACATTTGAACAGTAGCAAACTCTACACAAAAGCTAAACTCGGAGTTTGTAAAATATTTTCCATTTGAAAATGCTTCCGCTGAGAGGCAAACTCGAGTTTGCAAATACAAACTCGAGTTTACACATTTGTAAACTCTTTGAGATTATACTCTGGATTTTTCAGGCTCGAGTTTAACAACACAGGCTCGAGTTTAAAAGCAAAAATGACCTGTCTTGCTCTCTGTTAGTAGCAAACTCGAGTTCACATATCTAGGCTCGAGTTTGGCGCTGACATAATGTTTTTGGCTCGAAATCAATTCATTTAACGTATCAAAAACATTCATACTTGTTTACAATTGTCAGTTATCATCAAAACACATTGAGAACTAACATAATTAAATACAAATATCTCTAACTCAAATTAATGCTTAATCATACAATAATGTCCCAGAAAAAGCATTAAGAATCCCTAATTAATCATGAAAAATCATATAAAAATATGGTTCAATCAATTGTCGAGTGGGAGGTTGAAGATAATGGAAGGAAGCAAGAGGGGCAATGTAACATCCCATTTTCTAAAGCAGTATATTTTTGTTTTCATCAGAGTAGAGCATCAGAGCATAAGAGTAACTGATATATATTCAAAATGCCAACTGGCTAACTGTAGTAACGGTACATTGACTCGAGTGTTTTCAAATGTAAAGAAAAACAACAAAAATTCTTCAGCTGGATCCCTAAGCTTGCAGCTTTCCTCTCTCCTCGGTCCTCCTGACCCTGACGCTATGTTAAGAGTTGAGGTCCAATGCACCGAACCCCAGGTAACGGTTAACCTCATATTTACATATACAGTATATAAGCACAGCAAATGAATCACTCCTAACCAATGCAAATGTACCGCTCCCAGCGAATGCAGATGTACCGCTCCCAGCGAATAAGGATATACCGCTCCCAGCGAATACAGATGTACCACTCCCAACGCATGCATATGTTCAGTTATCTTCTAACACCACTATGCATCTAGATAACATACCAGCAATACACATACAACACACATACCACAAATACGCATACCATAAATATCAGAGTTAGTGTTACAGTATGCGAACGTACCTTCGTTGACGATATACGGTACAACTGTTGGTCATAACGTATTCACAAGTATCCTATAAGGACAACAGCGTATTTGTTACTAATCAATCATTATAACAGTCATTTTAGTAAAAAATGACCATTTTACCCCTGACTCCCCTAATCGGCGAAATTTCACCAGAACTTCGTTACTTTGACTCTAATCTTCCAAAATTTTGCCATAACTCTAACTCCAACATATTTTTGAAATAAATATCATATTAAACCTTAAAAAATGATATCTAAACCAGAACAAACTAACATTTTTACTATACTACCGAACAAAACTAGAACTTAAGACTCGGAACCGAAGAAACTTACCCAGGGCTTCGCTACAACTTTATCCAAGGCTCTTCCTTCTCTCTAATTTCGAAATTGCTTGAGGAATTGGTGAGGAAGAAGTGAAAGGAATGTCGCTATTTATAGAAGAAAAGCGAGGGCAAAACGGTAATCTTCCAAATCCTTCTACTTTAATCTTGACCTTTGGATCTAAAGCACTTTTTGAAGGCTTCATCCTTGCCATCCAAGGGCCTTGGCCGACCTCCATGCCCCAAAATTCAACAAAGTGATGTCACCAAAGGTGATGTCACTTTTGCTTTATGGAACTTTACCCGATAAAGTTTCCTGATAGGTGTTCTAATCGCGTAATTTTGAATAATCTCAGAAATTCCTTAGCATAGCCCTGAAGATCTAAACTTCCTCTTTAAAAGTTTATGGGTTAAATAAATTTTTGATCCCATTAAGGGTATTTCCTATCCTGTTGAACATTTTCGGATAACCGCCGTCGGTTACGGAAATTACTTCGGGTAATGTCATCTTCGGGACAAAATTCCATTGATTCATAATATGTCCAGTTGCTAAAACCCTAATTCAAGGATTTTGAGTTAGGATTTAGTTTCTATTGGTTTTCATTTATACTATCTGCCATTCTTCACAAAATATCTGTTTCGTCTTATCTCTTAATCATTCCGCCGGTTACGGAAATGACTTCGGAGATAACTCACTCCGAGATAAAAATACACTTGTTTATAATATGTCCTGATCTTAGAAACCTAGTTCATGGTTTTCTAGATAGGATTTAATCTCTATCGGTTCTCACTTATCCTATTTGCTTTTTCAACAAATATCCCATTTTATATTATTATTAAATTTCAACTTGCATAAAATATCATGATATTATTTTTGAAAAATTGTCTCTCCCTCACATGTCCTAATTTTCGGCCAACATCTTTTATTTTCCATTTATATTTATTTTTAAATTACTTTAATATTATATTTTAATTATCTTATATAATTTCACAAAATTCTCCTATTGGTCCATTTCAAATAACATGGATTTAGTCTTTAAAAATTACAAGAATAATTGTAGACCTTTGATCTTGCTTTATTAAATTAAATCCTAACCATTGATCATTGTTTAATTTGTCCAATTTAATTAGAAAGCTTCATTAGGGCCTTAATCCTATGATTAGTAATCTTTTAGGATTTAGGGTTTTTAGGTACTTAATCCCACCAATTTTTCTTAACCTTTTCTAACTAATTAGCAAGTATATTTTATGCTAATTTTAGCCATAAACATTTAATTAAGGGGTTTTACATAATTATTCTTGGATATTCCCTTAATCATGCTTAAATAATTAGCCATTAATTATTTATTTAATCCCTTACTAATTGTTGATAATTTTGTTATTTAGGATTTATCATTTTCTCACAACTATTTTACTAACATTGGTATTTTATGTCCCATATAAAATATTAAAAATCACGGGGTAACTTATGCTCTCCAAAATTATATTTAATTTTGCCCCATTATTTTCCAAGGAAAATAATCCCATAAATTATCTAAATTAGAGACAACATACTTTCCTATTTTTAATAAATATTTAATTGTCTCTAAGGATTTTAAATTAATTTTCTCAGGGTATTTTATGACCCATAAATGCATTTTAGGGATTTTGACACTTTATTCCCTCAAATTTCACTAGAAATTTCCCTAGAAAATACGATAATTATAACTCCAGGTTTGAGACCACATATTCACCTATTTCCAATAGGTATTATTTACCAAATTATGATACTTATCATAAGTGAGATTTTTAGGGTATTACAGGCAAAGTTGAAAATTTGATAAAACATGAGGGCTTTATGGTCAACAAAATTCCACTTCCATAGAAGTGGAACCAGTTCCTTGGGGTCCTGATGGAAGTCACCTCCATCATTTTTTATGGAAGTCATTTTCCTCAAAAAGTGTTTCAACCATACCAAACACATAAATATTGGGTTACACTTCCACTTCCCACCCTCATACTTTCATAGTATCAAACAGGGCATTAGAGCTTATGATGAAGTTATATTATTGGCCAGTGGTAATATTGAAAATTAAGGAACTATGGATATCAGTAGTAATAGTTTATTAATTAGATAAAGTTTATGAAATAAATTACTAAATAAAATGAAACTTTGATATAGAACTATATTTAACCTTTTTTTGCGTCTACGCAATCTCATGGATTTTATAAGTGCAAAAAACGACAGTCACTACTACAAAAAACAGATTTTACTTCTATTAAAAAAATATCTTTTTCAAAAAAGGAAGTAAGAAATAAAAGTGGTGACATTGTTATAATTATGTAAGAGAATTTTGGACATATTAAGTGTCCCTTTAACAAAAAGGGATGCCAAAAGTTCTTAAAGTTGAGTTTTGGTGCCCTTTTCTAAAATTGAGATGTCAAAAGCCTTACTTTTAAAGTCCCAATTTGAAAAAACACACCAAAAGTATGTGTGGGCCTTGAAGATATGCGGCCTAGTAAGAGCGCTTTATGAAAAAAATCCCTCCATAATAGGTAAAACTCTAATCATCCTATAATCATGGATAATAGGTAAAATCCCTCCTTGAAGATATGCGGCCTAGTGGAGCAGGCATTTGCAAAACGTGGAGACACATATGGCCTGAGGAGTGGACTCGCACTTGGAGGAACCAAATCCTAGGTAATCTCTATAAATAGGAGATTAACCTATAGGTGCACTCGCTCGATTCATTATCTTTTACAATACTGTTACACTAAGCACACATCCCACCCCTTATTGGTGATTTGTCATTCCTGTGTTGCTCAATAACCTTTAATCTCAATTAGTTGAAGTTCATTTGTCAAGAATTTGTTGTCAATATCTACCAATTTGGCTAAGTGCCATCCATTCCCTTTCTTAACTCCTTTAGATTGGAAGTAATCATTATTTTATGTGATTTTCATGTCACATTTTTAGCCACTTAACGTGGTCACATATTCAACAATTGTCAATTAGTTTCAAAGTGAAAATTTCGGATTTGATAAATAGTTAATAGAGTAGTAATCTTGAGACAGATATTCACTTTCGTATTTTACCAAGTATTCACAAAATACAGGTTTTTGGCAAAGCCAAAATTAGGAATGTTACATATATTGTGTATCATTATATTATATATCATTTTATAAGAACATGTTAGTTTGGAGAAAAACGATAGATAAAATATTTTATAATAATTTATTTAACTCCCTTAATATCTATAATAAAAAAAGTCAAGTGGATCTTATAATAATATTAAGGACCATAGGAAGTATCACAAAAATTTAAAAATATAGGGACTATGGCCCCTCCCTCTACCACTATAACACAGCGGACCAGTCGATCCTATTTACTTTTTTTCGTCAGTTTTATTAAAATTTATACCGCTATATCAACTTGTTTGGGTGGGCCAAAGCCATTCAATTCAATTGTCTATATACGACACAGCCTGACGTAAAAAAAGGCAATGGGGGGTCTGTAGTCCATCTTTATAACTGGCCCAGTGCAAATTTAAGGACCACAGCTCTTGACAATATTGGTGAGTCTAATAGTTATCTAATTGGTAGTGGCATAAAATGCTGCATAAGAAACCACACTGCCTGCAGCGGCAAAAAAACTAGCCTGACACTACTACAAAACAAAACAGGCCAGGGTTATGGCGTACTCTCACCTGTGTGGAATATATTCAGGGACTCTTGGACAAGGAACTAAGGAAGAGTTGTTTCATGCCACAAGTTACTTCCATTGAAAATGAAAAATTTAAAAGTGAAACTGAAAACACTCGTTGCTTCATTTATTTATTTTTATTTATTTTTTGATAAAAAAGATCAATATCATAGTAGAGGCCAGAGGGTTTTTCCCCTGTTTCTAACCCCATGTACTTATTTTTGGTTTGTTTCAGCCCACAACAAATATCATTATCAGCAGCATACATATGTCATAGTAATATTTTTTGTACTTATCTTCCAAATGTGTGAAGGTACTCGTACCTCCAAAAATGGATGCGTTCTTTTGCGCTTAATTGAATTCCAGCGAGGGCGTTCTGTAGTGAGATCGTAAAGTGTTCCAGGGACACACCTGCCAATACCTTTTTGCCCTTGATTCTTGTCCTTCCTTCCTTTGGGCTTGGGTGGATCAAGAGGGTTTGGGATTAATTTCTCGTTTTATGTAATTTCCTATGTTTCAGCTTTGTAATCGTCGTTTCCAATAAAAAAAAAATATTGGTAAGTCTAATAATAAGTTGGCATCTCGATTGAGCAGTTTTCCATTAAAGATATTTCAGAACAAGTGAAAACAGATATAGCAACAAAACTCTTCGAGAGAGATTTCAAATTTTAGAGATCCTAGAACAAAACCTCTAGGACCTAGAGGTTTTGTAATTAAAGAAGAAGCTAAATTGATGGCCCTCAAAACATGGCTTCAAATTTTGCATGCATATAGATTTTTGCCAAATTGTAGTTACATGCACTGTTGTAAAAAACGAGTGTAAAAACATAAAAACTTATATTTTTACTTTTTTATTAGAGTGATATGTGTTAAGACGCAAGTAAAAACTATCATAAGTAAAAACTAATAAAAACTACACTTAAAAACTTTAAAACGGTAAAAAAAAATTATGTTTTTACAGTTTTTACTTAAAATAAAAACAAAATCCCTATTTTCATTTCCACAAAATCAAAAGACTATGAATGATGTTGTTTTTGCGATGGCCAATTCAAGATTGGGCAAGAAAAAGAAAGCTCTAAACTCTCATGCATATAATTTTGATGATCTTCCATCCGATGATTATTGGATAGTGGAAAATGAAGAAAACTGGGAAGATGTAGACAACTTAGATGTTGATGCTCATGATGAGAAAATCTTGATTGAAATTGAAGTGAGGAAACCTATGGATGGTCACAATTTGAACGTTCTAAGTTTTGCAAATGAACTTGTTATAAGAGCAAGAGAAGAGAACATTGAAGACATGTAAGTTGATGTGTGTTTGATTTGAATCAACTGATATAATTTAGGAATTCTTAAATTTTATTCTTTTGAGTTTTTGGAATTTGG
This sequence comes from Acacia pycnantha, assembly GCA_025563575.1. Lineage (NCBI taxonomy): Eukaryota > Viridiplantae > Streptophyta > Magnoliopsida > Fabales > Fabaceae > Acacia > Acacia pycnantha. The sequence continues at coordinate 707,980 of JAMWYP010000256.1, read as the reverse complement.
TTACAGGATATGTTAAACTCTTTATGCTTTTGGATTTATGTTTTATATATTTATGTGATTTATATCTTTTAAATATGAAGTTGTTCACTAAATTTTGAGTAGTAATTTATGTTTTTTTAAATGCATATACATATATATATATTTATATATGTGTAAATACACACACACACACACACACACACACATATATATATATGTAACATCCCCGTCTTTTCAAAAGCAGTATATACTTTTTTTTTATTTAAAATCATCAGAGTAGGGCAACGGAGCAAAGAGTAACTGATATGTATATATAAATGCCGTAAGTCTGGCTGGATACAACAGCGGTACAGAAACCGTGTGGTTCAAAAGTAGATAACAACATCAAAAGGAAGGCTTCAGATAGAACAAAAAGAAATCTCCTGTCGGGTCTCTAAGCGTGTTGCTTCCCTCTCTCCTCGGTCCTCGATCCTCGGTCCTTCCGACCCTGAAGCTAAGTTAAGGGCTGGAGTCCATGCATCGAACCCCAGGTAACGGTTAACCTCATATTTACATATACAGTATATAAGCACAAAAAATGAACCATCCCTAACCAACGTGAATGTACCGCTCCCAGCGAATGCGAGATATACCACTCCCAGTGAATCGGGACATACCACTCCCAGTGAACACAGATATACCACTCCCAGTGCATGCATATGTTCAATCATCCTCTACCAACACTATATACTCAAACAACATAACAAATCTACTCATACAATACACCAAACAATATACACGCATACCATAAATATCAGAGTTAGTGTTACTAGTACGCGAACGTACCTTCATCAACGGTCGTCGGTATTTCTAGCGGACTACGGCCCGTCAGTAGGTAAAAACGGAATCAGGGATATCCTATCAATATAACAACGCTTTTGTTAAGGATCTACCATTACGACGGACATTTTTAGTCAAAATGACCATTTTACCCCAGACCCCCTAATCAGCGGGATTTCGCCAGCGCTTCGTTACTTTGACCATAATCTTCCAAAATTTCAACATAACTCCTACTCCAACATAATTTTCAAAATAATGACTAAAATACCCCTATCATATGATATCTAATATACTTGGAAGATTAAAGACTAATATAGCATTTCTACTCTAACTACCGAAAGAACTACGGAAGCTTAAGACTAAGTACCGAAGAACTTACTCAGAGCTTCGCTGCAAATTTTCCCCGGCTCCTCCTTCTATCTTCCTTCTCTCTAGATTTCGGCCAAGGCTCTCAAGAAATGGTGTGAAGATTTCAAAATGAGCAAAGGGGTATTTATAGGGTTTTGAAGTTATTATTCATGCTTTATCATATCGGACCACAGCCGTCGGATCTTGCTTAATGGAAAAGGTTTCTTCTTGGCCCTTGGATGAGCATGCCGACCTCCCCCCCCCTTAGGTGGCATAAAATGACATCATCAATGATGATGTCATCTACTCACTTTATGGTCTTGTACTGATAAAGTTCCCCGATCGGTGTCCGATTCGCGTAATCGCGTATAATCCCAGAAATTTTGAATTATAACTTTGAAGATCTTCTCTTTCTCATTAGAAATGTCTAAGTTAACTTAATTTTTGATCCCTTCCAGGTCTTCTCCATCCTGACCGAAGTTTTACGGAAAAACGTGTCGGTTACGGAACGAACTTCTGAAATCATCAACCTCTGGACAAAAATCCACTGATTCCAAATATGTCCAGGAAATTCTCAACTCATTCCCAGATGTTGAGTTACAATTTATTTTCTTCAAATTCCATAATCTGTGACTATCTGCCTTTTTCACAGATTACCCTATTTCGTCTTATTATCAAAATGCTCCACCGATCTCGGAATTAACTTCTGGAATAGTCTATTTCAAGATAAAAATCCACTCTTTCATATTCTTTACTGACTTTAGAAATCCTGTTCCTGGTTCTCTAGATAGGATCCAATTCCTATCGGTGTTTATTTACCTTTTCTATTTTCTACTTTAATTAATTTTTAATTAAGAGTTTATTATTTACACTCCACCTTTTTTTTTCTTTTTCTTCCACAAGATGTCGGCACACACACATTTATTTTATATATATTTTTATTTTATTTTTTAATTAATTAATTAATTATTTTTACATAATATCAATGCCGTAAGTCTGGCCAATTACAACAGCGGTATTGTAACCGTGTGGTTCAAAAGTAGATAACAACAAAAAGAAAGCTTCTGCCAGAACAACGGAAGGAAGTCTTCAGCCGGAACATCTACACGGGCTGCTTGTCTCTCTCCTTGGCCCTCGGTCCTCGGGAACCTGACGCTAGGTTAAGAGCTGAGATCCGATGCATCCGGACCTCAGGTAACGTTAATCTCATATTTACATACACAACATATGCATTACATAAATTCACATCACTAACAACATAAGTATCACATACAGCAAGCGCATCCCAATAGCACATAAGCCCCAACGTATTCTAACAAAGATGTGTGGCCCTTAGCAACGTATTCTAACAAAGACATAAAATGTGTGGCCCTTAGCAACGTATGGCCCTTAGCAACGTTTGGCCCATAGCAGTCGAATCCCAATAGCACATATAATGTGTGGCCCTTAGCAAACGTGAACATATCAACGGTACATAACATATCACGAGCAATCAACTACCACATACACTACACATAGCACATACATGCATACCATAAATATCAGAGTTAGTGTTACAGTACGCGGACGTACTTACACCACATATACACATACAATAAACATAACACATATACGCATACCATAAACACAAGAGTTAAGGTTACCAGTACGCGAACGTACCTTCGTTGATGTACGTAGATGTTTCTGGCGAAAACTGTACTTTCTGACGGAAAACAGCGGTTTGCCCGACAGCGGCACGTGGGACAGCGTAACGGTAGCAAACTAGGATTTCTGACGTCCTATAAGAGTAATATCACTTTTATTAGTGATTTGATACTATATCTGGCATTTTAGGTAAAAATTACCATTTTGCCCCTATACCCCTAATTGGCGGGATTTTGCCAGTAGTAGAAATCTCACTCCCTACTTGCTAAATCTATCTAACAATTCTACTAACTACCGAACTAAAAGCTAAAGACCTGGAGGCTTACCCGTTGAAGACTTCTCCGAATTTTTCCGAGCTTCTCTCTCTACTTTCTCCCTCTAAGATTTCGGCCAAAGGAGGAGTGGAAATTGGTGTGAAGAAAATGAAGGGAAGACATGCCTATTTATAGAAAACCTAAGGGATACATAAGGAATTTTTCACTTTGTTTACAACCTTGGAAAATCAAGACCAAATTGGTGTATAATTCTTGTCCATCCATGCCTCTTGGACGAATTGGAGAGCTGATGTGGCTGCAAATGAGTGGTTCCAAGTGTATTGACTTATGTTGCTTTATAGCCCGGTCTAATAGAATTCCCCCGATCGATACCCGATTCGCGTGATTTCGGAGAAATCTCAAAATTCTGGATTTACAACTTTGAAGACATGTTCTCACTTACTAGAAATGTCCAAGTTAACCTAAATTTTGATTCCATATAGGGCTCCAACTTCCAAATATGTTCAGATAAATTCAAACTCACATCTAGATATCGAGTTAGAATCTATTTTCTTCGTATCCAAAAATATGCCTATATGCATTTTTCCCTATTTCGTCTTATTAGGAAAATGCACAATCGGCTTAAATTAACTTCCGGAAGAGTCTAACGGAAGATAAAATTCCACTGATCAATATTCTACCCTGACTTTGGAAATCTCATTCCTAGATCTCTAGATAGGATCCGTTTCTTAATTTTTAAATTACTATTCATCATTTTTCACTTTAATAAATTATATTATATAATAATACAAAACTTATAACCTAAGCTTTCATTTTCTTTTCTTTTTTTTTTTATTTCCTGCCCATTTTTTTCGTTTTTATTTATTTATTTAATTAAATAATTATTTTTACATAATTTTTTAAAAAATTTTCCTATTGGTCTATTCTTGCATTTAGGCTTAAAAATACCTAAACTCAACTATTTTTCTCCAAAATTTCCAATTAATTAATAAACATGTTTTTACTAATTTTAAAACAAAAACCACTAATTTTAGGGTTTTACATAATTACTTGTGAATTTCCTTTGCTTATGCTTAAGTAATTAGCCCAATATTACTTAATTACTTAATTATCACAAGTTGATAATTTTATTACTCAGGATGCCTCATTACCTCATAACTTTTGTATTGACATTTTTGCTTTCATGTCTCCTGCATTATCTTAGCATTTACGGGGGTATTACGATCATTTCCTTACTTTTTGAGTATTTTTCTACATTTTCTCCAAGTTTGTAACTTAACAAATTACCTAAATTAGGGATAACATCCTTCCCTATTTCAAATAGATTTTTACTTGCTTCTTTTATAGCTTTCATAGGGTATTTATAACCCATAATGTGTTTAGGGACCTATTTGCAAATCTTTAAACGTTTTAGGGACCTAATTGCAAATTATCTAATTTCAAGGGAAATTACCCTGACAACAATGTAAACTCAATACAAGGTGTTCGAGACCTCATATTCACCTATTTTTAATAGGTATTATTTACTCAATTTTGATATTTACCCTAAGTGTGATTTTTAGGGTATTACACTTTATGCTCCACAATGGCATTTTTGTCATTTCTGACGCATTATTAATTCTTCCAAATTTCCAAGAAATTTTCCTTAAAAATTTGATACCACATATTCACCTATTTCCAATAGGTATTATTTACTCAATATGATAATTATCATAAGTGAGATTTTCAGGGTATTACAATATACATATGTATACACACACACATATGTGTGTGTGTACACACATATATATATACATATGTATACACACACACATATGTGTGTGTGTGTACACATATATACAATATATATGTGTGTGTACTGTAATACCCTGAAATCTGACCTATGATGAGCATCATAGTTTAGTAAATAATACCTATTGGAAATAGGTAAATATGTGGTGTCAAAACATTGTAGGATACTTATTCTATTTTCTAGGGAAAATTTCTAATGAAAATTAGGAAATAATAATAATGTGCCAAAATTACTAAAATGCCCTTGTGGTGCATAAAATGGCCTAAGAAATTTATGAAAAATCTTAAGAGGCAGTAAAATAATTATTAAAATTAAGAGAGTATATTGTCTCTAAATGACCACCGATAGAAACTAAGTCCTATCTAGAAAACCATGAACAAGGTTTCTAAAGTCAGAGTATATTATAGACAAGTGATTTTTTACCTCGGAGTAGGTTGTCTCCGAAGTTATTTCTGTAACCGAAAAGGGTTATACTAGACTGACTGTGAATCTATCTGATGTTCAAAAAGCAAATCAGATAAATGAAAACCTATAGAAACCAAGCCATAACTTGAAATCCAAGAATGAGTTGGTAAACACCTAGGCATATTATGAATCAGTGGATTTTTGTCCCGAAGATATTGTTACCAGAAGCAATTTCCGCAACCGAAGGCGGATATCCTAAAATCTTCAGCGGAACCGATGACACCCTGAATGGGATCAAAAATTTAGTTGACCCAAGTATTTAGAAAGAGGAAAAAAAATCTTCAGGGCTATATCCTCGGAATTTTGAGATTTTGCAAGATTACGCGATTCGGACACCGATCGAGGAACTTTATCGAGCCAGAGGCAAAAAGCACCTCTGTGACATCATCAAGGATGATGTCACTTTGTACCACCTAAGGGCTTAAGGATGGCTTGGTGCATCCAAGGGTCCAAGATGTGCCATTTTGCAAAAGTGCGATCCTACGATCTAGAATTCGTCTGACAAAGTGTGAATACTAACTCATTTTTCCCTATAAATACCCCAAGCCTTCATTTGAAATCTTCACACCATTTCTCTCTAGTGTAGTTCGAAATTCTTGGAGCAAGGAAGGAGGAAGAAGTCCGGGGAAGTTTGCAGCGAAGCTCTGAGTAAGTTTTCCGGTCTTTAGTCTTAAGTTCTTTCAGTAGTTATAGTAGAAGTGTTAGATCTTTAGTTTTTCAAGTATGATTTAGATATCATGTTTTAGGGGTAGATATGATATTTATTTCAAAAATATGTTGGAGGAAGAGGTATGTTAAAATTTTGGAGAAATAGAGTTAAAGTAGCGAAGCGCTGGCGAAATTACGGTGATTAGGGGAATAGGGGCAAAATGGTAATTTGTACCTAAAATGCCTGTTATGATGTCAAAAATTGATAAACGTGATATTATTTCTATAGGAAATCTTTGATCACGAACCGCCGTCGTACCGCTATCGTTCCGCTGTCTGATGTGCCGCTGTCAGCCCGCTGTTTTCCGTCAAACGTGCCGTTTTCCGCCAGAAATACCTACGTTCGTCAACGAAGGTACGTTCGCGTACTGTAACACTAACTCTGTGCTGCTCATATACATATATGTGATAGATACATTCACGAATAGAGGCTCTCATCGTGGCACTGGTTTATGTGCAGACACTTTATGGGACTTTACATATTGCTCTTTGCTTATGTACTGTCATTATATTGATCATGCATCTGCTTTATGCTTTTGTACTGATATGCTGCTGGTATGTCATGAATATCTGTCATCCATATACTGTTTTTATTTGAGCATAAGGTTAACCGTTACCTGAGATCCAATGGAGTAAATTGGATCTCAGCTGTAGCTTCAAGGTCCGGGGGACCAAGGATTGGAGAGCGGGGCAAGCAACACGAATAGACCGATGGCCGGAGATGTTCCTTTTGATTATTTAGTTATTATTTTTTGAGAACAATATGATGACTGTATTAATACAATGTTACACTATGGTTAATGATTGAATATGAATTAGTTACTCTTTTGCTCCAATGCTCTACTCTGATTGAAAAAAAAAAAAGTCCGCTTTAAAAATGGGATGTTACTATTTTGTATATTGACCTTAAGTAGTAAAAACTTTACGTTTTATGTCGTTTCTACGATTTACATTTTTACCACCCTCTTCCGTTTCTATATAGAAACTCGATTTTAACAACATTGGTCACATGTACTAGTAGGGTTGTTATCCGTTGTGCTGATTACATGGTTCGGGAAGGCAGTAATAATGCTACTAGATGCACCACATAGTTGCTTGAGAATGTTTTTGAAAGACAAATTATGCTTTTGCAAAGTATTTATACGTGTACCTAGGTTTATTTTTTCAAGATTTCATTGACTATGCGTGTGTGTATAAATATATACATATAAATGAAAGCGTTCTGAAGTGAAAATATATTTGAATCATCAATTGTTTGAAATTTCAAATAATTAATCTTGGCCGTCTATTAATTTCATCATCAAATATTTACTTCATCTACAAAGTCTATTCAAATATTAGGCAATAAGCATCACAAAATACATTAGACATTCAAAGTCTATATATGATGCATGAATCCATTTCAGTTCTTTATTTTGACAGACTAGCTATACTATTTCAATGATTCTGGCGCGTGCGTGGACACGGACATGAACAAGAACAAGACAAGAATTCAGAGAAACATGCATGCATGCACCTTCCCCACAAACCAGCAGAAAGATTATTATTGACTCATAAACACGTTTTAAAATAGTATGCATATACAATTGATGAGAATGCTATACATGTTTGAATGATCTCTAAAAATTGAGAGGAATAGATTCTCCAAAGTACATTACCCCTTAGCATTATCATGATGAATACAAAAATAGCGAGAGAGAATAGTCATTGACAGCTATGATTACTCTACGTGTTCTAATACACATATAACTCTTGCACTCTATTAATATTAAATATATAATACTCACTCATATCCTCGTTATAATACATATTTACTTAATTTAATTAGATTAAGAAAGTTAGTTAAATTATTTAATATGATATATATTGCTCGCCTAATTTCCTACAAAATACTATAAATATTTATTATCACCTCTCTTATCAAGTTTTGTTATGGAATAAATATTAGGCCCATATCCCATATATGGCCCAACAAGGAGCATATTGCATATCGGGATCTGCCTGTCATAAAGGAGGATCCAATCATATCAATCATAGTAAAGAGGCCGATATGGTTGTTGGGATATGCCGGCCGAGGTTAATGAGACCGATATGATCTGATCTCGAATCAATCATATTAATGAGGCCGATACGATTCCACCTAAGGTACACTCTATAAATAGGAGTTAAACCCTAAAGGTACACATCATCTTCTAAGCTCTATCTCAATTGCATATACTGCACACAGAGCACACACACCACCCCCTTTGGCTAAACGCCTCCAGTGTCATCGAACTACGTGGACTTTGATCCCTCTTCAGGGTACGTAGGCCCTAGGTATCACACCTAGGTCAAGTCCCTGTGCTTTGTGATCTCCGATCCTCTCGGGTATCTCATCTATGGATACTTGGGGGAGAGCTATTTGATCCTACATCGACATCCTAGCCCACCTAGGGTTAGAGAATTATGTTCTATGACTGAACATTGGCGCCGTCTGTGGGGATCGTTAAATTTCGATTCCCGTGACCTAAGATGGTCAATACAAATACAAGAAGAAGAAGCAGCAATCAAATCCCTTTACGCAAGGAGAGACCATGGCGATGCTCGCGATCTTTTTCCCGATCTGAAGAAAGATTCAACGTTGATGCTTCTAGAAGCCCTACCTTGAAGGCATCACAGATTGAAAATCAAGCAATTCCCAGGGTTGGCTCTTTAAAATAAGAAGAAGAGTACCTTTGAAGCCTCACGATTCCGTGCATGCTGTGGGTGAGAAGAGCATTCCGGATTGACAGTGGCTCGAATATCGAATTTCCGTTTGCAGAAATAATTTCGGAAGAAGGCCAGCGAGGTGAGAGCGCCAACCAAAACTCCAAATCGGTTTTGGCTCAGTATCTCCTTTCATCCGAGATGCCTGGGAGTTTATCGTGAAGTGGGCTGCATATTTGCGTCAGAAACAGTTGCTCAACCAGTTTGAAAGCTATTGAATGATTACAACTCCGAGGAGGTGTTGGTCCATGTTTATTGAAGAAGCTGGCGTATCCCCTTGCAGTATTTCAAAAATGGCGAGATGCAGTTTCGGAGTGAGAAATCTGGAATTGCGTTTGAATCCCTGAGACGCCAAAATAAGGGTTCCGGACTCCCCCAGGATCCATTGCCGAGTTTTCCTGTGTGGATGTGTGACCGGGATACCTCAGGATTAAACGCTGGGTTGCCTCTGAATTTTTATATGCTGATATCTCACATTCATGTAATCGCATGCTCTGTTTTGGCGTTATCTGTTTTGCTGCTTCGCCAAGATAGAGACTGTTTTATTATCGACTTCATCTGAGTTGCAAGTATGAAGCCATCAGAGTTCATGCTGGGATTTCCTTCCCGAGTTGCTGTATACGGGATGGGTTTAGTGATGGTCCACGTCCTCCCAGAAGCTGGCGTTCACAGGAACCACTCAACCCGGCAAAGCAAGATCCTGAGAATGCCGGAGTGCTTCGGGATGCAATGCCGGGGTGTCATAGGTGTGAAGCTGTTTGAGTCAGTGCTGGGATACCTCTCGCCGAGATGCCTCACTTTGCATGACACGTTTTAAGTCTTCAGCTTCTTCATTTTCGAAGTCGGTCAAGAGTGAATCAATGTTTCTGAGTTATCTCGGATTACTCTTAAGCACTCACCGTACCATGCAGACCACCTCACTCACTCCCTTTATTAAGATTGCATGTTGAAATTAAAGCATGTTGCTATATTATTATTGCGATGACATGGTGTGAGACTTGTTGTCTTGTTCTCTCCTGGTAAATTGAGTATGAGGTGGAATCTGACATGTATAAAGCAAGAAGATGCACAAAAATAAGTCTGATCAGCTGTGACGTACAGTCAGCCTGCAAATTGATCAATTTGATCAAAATACAATGGAGGCAAATCCAAAGCAATTGCAAGCATTTTCTTCTCACGACATCTTGGAGGTCAAGTAAATTCTTCTTGTAAATCTTGTTTATTTATATGTAATTTTTCATTGCATATTTCATGCTAAGTTTTGCAAGAAAGAAGAAAAGAGGGAGTGCATAAATTCGAGGTAACCAAACCCGTCTTCGAAAATCATGTCCAGTTTAAACATGTAGGAGTATGAGGTACATAAACCCGTTTCCGAAAATCGTATCGAAGCTAAACATGTAGAATTCAGGGTAAAGAAACCCGTCTTCGAAAATCATGTCAAAGCTAAACATGTAGGAATCCGAGGTACATAAACTCATTTCCAAAAATCGTGTCGAAACTAAACATGTAGAATTCAGGGTAAAGAAACCCGTCTTTGAAAATCATATCTAATTTATGTACATGCGTAAATCTGAGGTGCACAAACCCCTTTCATGAATCATGTCAAGTCTGTTTTATACAATTAAATCCACGCTCCTTAATTGGATCTCAGATAGATTGTGGAGTCCGTCCTTACGAAAGGGATGAAGGCGGACCCCGGCTTAACTTAATCTGGTTAAAATCCAGGATCCGTAGAAATAACGGTTAAAACATGCTTCACTTGGGACACGGTAAAACCAAGATAAGTTCTGTTTAAGGTTTTGCAGGAAACAAAGACAGAAGGCGGACCCGATTTAAACTGAATCTAGCTTAAAATCGAGGATCCCGGTAAAGTTTTGAAGGCAGACCTGATTTAAACTGAATCTAGTTTAAATCAGGGATCCATGTGAATTTAAGAAGACAGGCCCGGTTTAAACTAAATCTAGTGTAAATCAGGGGCCCGCGTTGAGGCGGCAAGTCTATTTTAGATTCCTTTATTAGAATCATTCTGCGACGGCAATGCCGCCAGTTTATTTGATTGAATTTGGGTAAACAAACCCGTTTTCGGAAATCAGTAACCAGGAATCTCAAGTAAGCACGCATGAAATCCCAACAATGACGAACACCTTGTCCGGATTTGGAAAGTAGCACATCCTGGCAGCTCAGAAACCTGAACTACTAGGCTAGGGGGCAACAGAGTGGACAACGATTTGTTGAATGGAAGAGCGTGCTATCAATAACCGACATTAATGCAAAACAGAAAGTTTAATGCAAGCTCGGACAAGTATCCGAAATGAGCACGTTGAACGATTTGCACAACAGCAAGTATTTTCCATTTATTGTGATTTGCTTACATGTTATTAAATGCAGGAATATAAACCAGACAATTAGCCCGGGAAAATTGCTATGAAAGCAAAGTCGGATTCAGGGGATCTCGGATAGCAGTCAGTTAATCTCGGCAGCTCAGAGACCTAAACTACCGAGCTTGGGGGCAACTGTTATGGAATAAATATTAGGCCCATATCCCATATATGGCCCAACAAGGAGCATATTGCATATCGGGATCTGCCTGTCATAAAGGAGGATCCAATCATATCAATCATAGTAAAGAGGCCGATATGGTTGTTGGGATATGCCGGCCGAGGTTAATGAGACCGATATGATCTGACCTCGAATCAATCATATTAATGGGGCCGATACGATTCCACCTAAGGTACACTCTATAAATAGGAGTTAAACCCTAAAGGTACACATCATCTTCTAAGCTCTCTATCAATTGCATATACTGCACACAGAGCACACACACCACCCCCTTGGCTAAACGCCTCTGGTAATCCTCGAACTACGTGGACTTTGATCCCTCCTCAGGGTACGTAGGCTAGGTACCGCTCCTAGGTCAAGTCCTTGTGCTATGTGATCGCAGATCCTCTTAGGTATCCAATCCATGGATGCTTGGGAGAGAGCTACTTGATCCTACATCGATATCCTAGCCCACCTAGGGTTAGAGAATTATGTTCTATGACTGAACAAGTTTAAATTTAATTATTTCTTTTTTTTATTGTGCTTTCGATCTAAAAATAATAAAAGATTATTATTACATATTTGTATTATATATTTATAATACTCTAGCTTTAGTGTCCCATACATTTTAATTTTTACAAGTCCAAAAAAGTTAAACAGGACGTCTCAAGCCCGTTTAGGTATCATCCAGATCCCGATCTTGTCCCAGTCCCAATGGGAATAGGACATGGAACAGTTTTGGTATCCCATACCTTTTTGCAGGACGGGACTCAAAATAGGCATGTTATGTTCCCATCCGGTCTTGTGAATGCCCCTAGTTTGCATCAAGTGATAACTTCAATATAAATGATTTAAGAAAGTATTTTAAGGAATCTAACACACATTTTTAACAATAAATTAATTTCATTTCTTTAATCTACCCATGTTGTTGTTAAGTAGATATTGTAGTAAGGAGTTGGGTTACTTGGGTAGTATTATAATATATAAGGGCTAATTACTTAAATAAGAGTGCATGTTTCTATTAATTAACAAATGCTAATTGTAATACCCAGATATTTATTATCCGAAATATTATAAATAAATTGGATACGTCTGATAAGTGAAGTTTTGACCTTAAGACTTGTGTAAATATAGTCTATTTTTCAAGTTGAATTCTGTAGGAAATTATAGAATTTAAGGGCCAAAGTGCCAAAATGACAAAAATGCCCCTAAGGGACATAAATGAACTTTAAAAATTATGAAAAATCCTAAAATAATGCAAGAGGCATGAAAATTCTAATGTCAAGGCAAAAGTTTGAAGATAAAGGAGTATCTTAATTAAGGAAATTATCAACTGTTGATAGGGAAGTAATTAGGTAATTATTGGGTAATTACTTAAGCATAAGCAAAGGAAATTCACAAATAATTATGTAAAACCCTAAAATTAGTGGTTTTTGGCTTAAAATTAGTAAAAACATATTTTATAATTAATGTGGAATTTTTGAGAAAAATAGTTGAGTTTAGGTATTTTTAAGCCTAAATGCAAGAATGGACCAATGGGAAAATTCTGTAAAAATTATGTAAAAATAATTATTTAATCAATTAAATAATTAATTAAATAATTAATCAAAATAAAAAAAAACGAAATGGACAGAAAAAAAGAAGAAAGAAAGAAAAAAAAAAGAAGAGAAAAAAAGAAATGTATTTAAATATTATATAAAGAGTTTTCAAAATAATAAACTCTAATTAAATATTAAAAAGGTGAATAGTAATTCAGTAAATAGGAAACGGATCCTATCTAGAGAACCAGGAATGAGAATTCCAAAGTCAAGGTAAAATATTGATCAGTGGGTTTTTATCTTCCGTTAGGCTTTTCCGGAAGTTAATTCTAAAGCCGATTGTGCATTTTCCTAATAAAACGAAATGGGGAAAAATGCAGATAGGCACATTTTTGGACCTGAAGAAAATAAATTCTAACTCAACATCTAGAAATGAGTTTGAAATTATCTAGACATATTTGGACTCAGTGAATTTTTGTCCAGAAGTTGATGATTCCAGAAAATCGTTCCGTAGCCGGGCACGCTTTTCGAGGAACTTCAGACTAACTGTTGGAGGCCTATATGGAATCAAAATTTAGGTTAACTTGGACATTTCTAATAAGTGAGAATATGTCTTCAAAGTTGTAAATCCAGAATTTTGAGATTTTTCCGAAATTACGCGAATCGGGTACCGATCGGGGAACTTTATCGATTTTAGAAGATGCTAGAAGATGATGACTCAAGGGGGGGAGCTGACGGTTTGAAGCTTTCCCTGGACAAGAATTAACCACCATTTAGCTTTAATTTACATGGTTATTAAGGGGGGGAAAATTACAAGATTAGGAAAGTAGAAATTACAAAAGTGGCCCTATTTTTGCCTATATAAAGGCATGAGCTCTCTTCAAATTTTTCATCCCATTCTCAAGTGAGAACCGAAAATAGAGAGAGAAAGAAGAGAGAGAATCTCTGGGGAAAAATTGTACGGAAGTCTTCAACGGGTAAGTCTTTCGATCCTTAGTCTTTAGTTCTTTCGATAGTTTTTAGTAGAACTGTTAGTTAGATCTAGGAAGTAGGAGATGAGATTCCTATTCTTGTTTTTAGGCCTCATTGCATTGAAAGATGCCTAACGAGGTAAAAACATAGTAAGGATTGAGTCTCTGAAAGTTGAAAGTTAAAATAGCGAGCTTTAAGCTTTCATAGTTCTTTCAATAGTTAGAGTAGCCTTTATTTTTCAAAGTATGATTAGATATCATATGATAGGGATATTTTAGTCTAGAATTTCGAAAATCATAATTGCGTCGAAGTTCTGGCAAAATTTTGGAAAAAATCGGAGCCTAAGTAACGAAGTGCTGGCGAAATTCCGCCAATTAGGGGCATAGGGGCAAAATGGTAATTTTTACCTAAAATGCCATTATAATGCCAAATCACTAATGAAAGTGATATTATTCTTATAGGATATCAGAAATTCTGATCTGCTGCCGTTACGCTGCCCGACGTGCCGCTGTTTCACGTTTTTCCGTAGAAAAGTACGTTTTCCGTCAGAAGTACCTAACGCCGTCAGCGAAGGTACGGACGCGTACGGACGCATATATGTCAAAGATACGTTCGTAGACCGTTATACAGACAGTTTTATACGGATTATGTCATATTAATGTCGTTATGTTTTCCTAACGCTGAGGACACGAGTGGTATCGTGGCACTGGTGAATAGTGCAGGCTGTTATTGTTGTCTTACATTGTGGGGCTTACATACTGCTTATTGCTTATGTTTGGCGGCATAATGATCATGCATCTGCTGTATGCTTATGTAATGATATACTGTTGTATTTGCTTTAGAATATCTGTTGTCTGTATACTGTATTGTTTGGGTATGAGGTTAACCGTTACCTGAGATTCAATGCGGTAAATTGAATCTCAGCTGTAGCTTCAGGGTCCGGAGGACCACGGATCGAAGATCGATGCAAGCATCAGCAGTAGATGTGCAGCCGAAGTTATCTTTATCTTATTGCTTTCTGTTTCTTTCTGTTATTTACTTTCCGAAGCTCTACTCTGATTGGAAAAAAAAAAATCCGCTTTAGAAAACGGGATGTTACACTAATCCACATGATTACTAAATTTAACAAATTTTGTATAACAGCATCGATCACGCCGAACAAGAATTATATATGTATAAGTTGAAATGTCTCGAAAAAACGGCATGTCATTAAAATTAAGGTCTTCTTTGATGAAAACGATCGAAGACCGTGAACATAAAAAAATAAAATAAATAAATAGTATCCAATGTGTTTAACGAGTATTTTAACACCATAAAAACTAAACGGGAATGAATCCAGCCCATTGTTAGTTTTAGTTCACATATTGTACTCTCATTAAGTCTATGATCTCATCAATTTATCAACATAACACACACATTAAATAACGTTACCCACAAACCAACCATAAACTATGTTATTTCATTATTCATCCGATTTTGAATTCATGATAACAATACACACATATATATATGTATATATACGTAGTTAGCAAGATGTAATATAAGTCAAAACAATACAACCCATTCTACATCATGTATAGGAAAAAAGTGTTAATTAATTTGAGTAGATTAAGGATGTTAATTAGTTAAGTTAGTTAGAATGATATATTTTTTCTAAAACGCCATAATCATCTTCCTTAATTCTCTCACTCCCTCTCCTACTTGATTATTGTTGAGAGAATATCAATATGGTTAATTTGGGGGAAATGGATAAAAATGTGAAATAGGTTTTACATTTAGAACAAACATCAACCCTCTAATTAGGCACTCCCTCCAATCCTTAATATATGATATATTTGATGAGTTAATCTTTGTCCTAAATGTAAGACATATTTTTCCTATTTGTCAATCTTTTACTAATTCACCCTATTGATACTCCCTCAACAAGAATCAACGAGGAAAGTGAATTAAAGAATTAAAGAATACGACTATGGTGTTTAAACAATACATGTCATATTAGCTAACTTAACTAACTTTCTTAATCAAATAAACTTAGGTAAATATGTCTTATACTAAAGAGCCGTGATATATGTAAAATAAAACATGGTCTAACAAGCTTTTGAAAATTGACTATGACAGTGAAAGAAAGAGAAATATATATAAGATGCTTTTATATAATATATGAGACAAACTTGTATCATTCAACTATATGCACAACACTTGTGTGTCTTCGTTGAGTTTACATATTGTTTAATAACGTTCAGGTCAATTAAACCATGTGAAGAATTAAAAATTCACCAAACAGAAACAGGGAACGTTGAACCTATATATATATATATATATATATATATATATGTTGG
Organism: Acacia pycnantha; assembly: GCA_025563575.1. Classification (NCBI taxonomy): domain Eukaryota; kingdom Viridiplantae; phylum Streptophyta; class Magnoliopsida; order Fabales; family Fabaceae; genus Acacia; species Acacia pycnantha. The sequence goes on along the minus strand of JAMWYP010000256.1, from coordinate 691,818 downwards.
GCATGATTATCGTCAAACGGGCGTTATTGGCAGAGTCACGTGGACGCAAAATGGTCAATCATAAGGGCTTATTCATAGTATCCACTTTTGTGCAAAAGGTATAGAATTACTTAGAACGTCTTCCAATGTCAGAGATCTGAAAACAGTATGTCCAGTGATTTCTTTCTAATTAACTAATGCATTTCAAAATTGAACTTGGGATAAATTAAAAGTTGCTCAATTTCTTCCATATAAATAGTGAATTAATTATTGTTTGATGAAAAGGTCGTAAAGTTCACATGGCATGCATGTTCTGTAACATGACATTGGTGGAATATATATAATCAGCCATCAATTTCAACGAATCACATAGTACCGGGTCTGATCTTCAGGAAGAAGTTATTTTCATTGAACTGTTTATTTACCCACTAAATTTAGACATTTCCAATTTAAAGAAAACTGTTACTTCACAATGGTATACACACTATTACAAGAAATGGATTTTACTTTTCAAAACGAAAAGTAAAATATAAAAACGGTGGCATTTTTATAATTTTGTAGAGGATTTTAGCCTCCCAATTCTAAAAGAGATGCCAAAAATAGTTTTTTTTGCTTTTTGTTTTAGAATTGGGAAGCCAAAAGTTGTCTTTTAGCGTCTCTAATTCAAAATTGAGTCCCCTAAAGTGACCCACATCTTCAATGGTTTATTGAATTGTGAAAAAGATTGGAATAAAAGTGTAAAAACTGGAATACTTTAGCAAACCATAGCTTCTTCTTCTCCCAAGCGCTCTTCCCTTCGTCCTGCAACACCACCATCACCTCCCCGCTCAGTTGCTGCATCACCTACGCCTCCGCCGCCTTCCTCTTTCTCTTTTGGCTTGACTTTCTTGTCCCTTTGCTAATTTCTGCTCTCTTTGTTCGTCTCATCAATGTCATCTCCAGGTACTCCATCGCCACTTTTCTTCCTTCCTCCAAGCGTGGGTACACTTCTTCGTCGTAGGGATTCTCCGCAACCACCACAAGGGACAGAGCAGTCTCCGTGAGTAGCAAGGTGGCCAAGAAATCAAGGAAAGAATAGGTGACCACCGAAAAGGAGTCGTGAGTACCAGATATATATACCAAAAATACTAAAAATAATTACTTTAGTGTGTTGGATATACCAAAAATAATTACTTCAGTGTGCTGGATATACCAAAAATACCTTAAGATATTAAATGCACCCCAAAAAATACTTTAAGGTTCTGGATGCATCTTAACACTTTAAAAAGCACAAATTGCCCAAAACACCCCTATATATCATGTGCAATGAATCATGTTAAACCCAAATAAATGGTTATCATTTTAAATATTGTGAAATATTAAAACACATCATACTTTCTTAAATGGTTTCTTCTTTTTTCCGAGGATATGTATTGGTTTCTATACTAGTATATACTTTATTAATTTGCGAGAAAAAACGACTTTAGTGACTGATGTCGCACGTATATGATAATTCACTTCAATGGGTATCAATAATTTAGCCTTCTCTCACGTGGGCAAATATGTTCTCAACTAAGATGGAAGGAAGCCATTTTCTCATATTTTAAAGGCAAATGGTTCCCAAAGAAGAGAATTTCTCCTAACCAAACGTGTTTGATGATGGAAAATGAGCAATTATTCCTTTTCCTTCAGTAAATTTTCCTCATACCAAACGATCTCTAAAGTGATTTCATTTTCAAACCCTAATCAAGTGGAACTTAGTATACGTGCTTGTGACCTGGCATCGGGTGAGACATATTGGTACACATAGATACACTAATTGCTTACATCGCTTTCTATATATTTTTTTGGCCAACAATTCTCACATCGTTTTCGAACGATCCATTATTCATTTGTCCTCGTAGTAAAACAAAGCTAACAAATGGAAGCTCATCCACATGACACACACACATATATCTTTTTGGAGGCATATTTTTATTATGTCTTCAATTACATGGCAAACCCTAAATGTTGCCGTTTATCCAGTCAAATCCTATCATTTCACAGAGAGCAAACAAAACTGTTACCACTTAGTATATATAAACGCTTTTGTCGTTTTCGTTTCCCGATAATTGCTCCCACGGTTTCCTCCTCATAATTTTACAAGAGAAACGACAAAGAGATAATCCTGGCACGTAATTATGTGAACCAGATTTAAAGGAAAATGAAAGATATTTGAATGTGCTTTAATAATAATTAAATCTTGATGGAAAAGAACACACCAGCTATACCAGCACCAATTCAATCTGATTCTCTCTTTTTGATCGGCATTAGATCTGATTCTCTGCATGCTTCTTTTCGTTTCACGGTCTAGCTAATTAAGAGGTGTGTTCAAATTAATAGTCTGATGGTCAAATGAGACAAAACTTGCACAATATTAAACAATAATATCTATTGAAGTCTGTCGTATCCAACCAACACATTGATCATAACATGAATATAAATAAATAAATGGAAAAATACAACTTTATGTCCCTACATTTTAGTCGTCTTTTATTTTTATAGCTCCTGTAGTTTATTTACGTAGTTTTTCATCCTTTTTATTTGTTTTGTCTGAAATATTGGTTTGTTTAATTTGAAAAAATACTCAGAAGGATCGCTATCGGACACAAAAGATGTTAATTTTGTTGAGGTTCAATATCCTAATACTTCTTTGATGCCCTTCTTCCTCTCATAGTCTCATTCAAGCGTTTACATTTTATGGAAGTGGGATTTATTTTTTCTATTTTTTAACCTAACCAAATTTTTAGTTAAGAAATCTTACAAATTTTTTTCAAATCGACACGTGATAAAGGTTAGTGATATTAAGTTCACCTCAACAAAATTAATACAACTCAGACCGAGTTTTAGTCCTTCCGAGTATTTCTCGAAATAAGTGGAGCAACATTTCATATATATGGAGCGAGTGAAAGGGATAGAAAAAGACAAATATAAACTATAAGGATTGAAAACAAAACGTTGTTAAAGTATAAAAACCTAAAATAATATTTTTTTTCTCATGCAATTTATAGGAAATTAAATCAAACTATTCGCAAGTAATAAACCGTGTGAGTCATTCTTCAAAATTTACGAACAAAAAATGTAAAAATTAAAACATGTGTTAGAGTTTAGATAAAATGAAAAATACGTTTCAATTCTCACATGGTATAAAGGAGCAAAGTAACCACAAGGATACAGGTAACCCTAGCTAGAACACTGGGCTAGTAGATAGAGAGTAGAAGTTCAATGATATTAATTTTGATAAGACATAGGTGATGCAAAAGTAATGTGTGTCTAATACAGTTATAGCCAGCTAATCTTTGTTGGGCAGAAGATAGGTATTTATTTTCCTCACGATATCTTCTTCCAATAAAAAAACAGCACAATGACCAAAAACAAAACAATAACTAATTTGTTTGTTTCTGATAATAACAAAACAAAACATATATTAGAAGAAAGGCACGGTTCTTGAGAGACAAAGAACTGGATTAGCTAGCTAGACAGGGACTACTCTCACTGCCATTTGAGTGGTTATTCGATGAAGTTTTTGGCTAAGGCGGCTGGAAGCATCAGATCCAACTCACTTTCACCAAGTTCAATCATGTTATATATAAAACAAAACTCTGAAAATGAATCATATAGCTAATTAATCTTATTTAGATGATGATCTCGGAGTTGATTTTTGTTTCATTCTGTGTATTTTATACATAGTTAATATATTCCAACCGTTTATTATGTGTGGATAATTCTGCGTCTATGATGCTGATCTTTTAAATCTGCAGATTAAAATTTGACTGAATTAATCAGTTTTATTATATTTCATCAAAGCGAAAATTGTCTTTAACTATATATATAAAGGTAAAATTGAAACAAAAACGAACTGTGGTAATATTGGAAATTAAGGTAGTAGAACTGTGGATATCAGTAGTAATAGTTGATTAATTAGATATGAAATAAATTACTAAATAAAACGAATCGTTAGTATAGTAAATGTTAATTAGTTCAAGAATTGAAACAAAAAAGGATATAATATCCTTGTATTGTGAGGATAAAATGCCAGGCCTGTCATTTGAAAAAGTAATGAAATTCTTATTACCCAAGAGACAAGTTATGAGTATGAATGAATTTGAATATATCGAATAGGAGAAAAGAAAGAAAATATGGTTTGCACGGAAGTACAAGAGAAAGGAAGTGTCATTGTTTATAACTTGTGGCGGCTAGCTGATCCATCTTCCTCCTTTCATTCTTCATTCACTCCCACACGCCTCTCCTTATTATTTCCTTCTGCTTTGCTCTTTCATTCGTTCACAGCCCCCATCGTACATATGAAGGAGTAACAACTAGTTTGAGTCCTTACTTTTTTTGATTCCATCAAATCGGTGTCTGTTGCTTTTTCATAATCCAATTGCTAGGTATACAAGCAATTGATTATTCTAGTTTTGGAGTTTGATGGTGCCCCTATCATCTCAAGTGTCTCCTCAGGAACTCAAACTCAAGACTCCAAGAGATCTGGCGGGGCTTTATACTATTACACCAACTCTATGTTAACTTGATCCTTACTTGTTAGACATGGTTTCAATAATGTTTTAATTGAGCATATACATATGCGAGATGAAATTTTTAAACAGATTCTTTTTATTGATGATTGATATAGTTCTCATTTCAAAATCAAAAGAAGAGATGATTAACTTCAAACTCGTGTACAAGTAATTTGATAATAGGCAAGTTTGAAGTTATTTAATTTGAAAGTTAAATTGAGATATTATTAAATCAATTAGGCTATAATAGAATATATATTACTTCCTCCGGTCCTAATTATAAGACAACATTTGGGGGTTTGTTTTGGTCCTAATTATAAGACAATATTCTATTTTTTGTCAATTTCTTCTTAAAATACCTTTATTGATATGAATGAGGGATTATATGAAATCAACAAGGTAATTGAAGCGCAAAATTTATGTAAGGGTATTTTAGAAAAATGAGTAAAATTAACTAATTTAATCTCTATCCTTAATCCCTCCAAAATCGGTTAAATATGTTCTATAATTAGGACCAAATGGAGTATTAAATTGAGATATGCTAACGGTAACAAAGTTCATATATTTAGAATCAATTATACATCATGATGGTAAAATTAATGGAGATGCTATACATAGAATACATATTGGGTGGGTATAATGAGAAAGGCTATAATAGATATTTGTCATATGATATAGTATCTAATAAGCTCAAGGAAGTTTTATGGAGTTGCTATAAGACCAAAAATATTATATCATAGTGAAAGTTAGGCTTTAAAAAGACAACAACAACATAATTGTGGTCATATAAGAA